>JAVJGJ010000061.1:51381825-51411151 GCA_035590215.1 Microhierax caerulescens | reverse complement strand
GCGGCGAAGGAGCCGTTGGCAAATTTGCAGAGCTGTGGTGAGAATGCTGGAGATTTGGACAGTGCATTGCATTCATCTGTCTTCTAGCAGCTGAGATCTTACAATGTTTTATTTCTCTTACGATTGTCGCTCTGCGATGGGCAGGGAGGGTAGGCAGCGGCTGTCCGCGATGGTGGTACATGCCGGGGCTTCGCAGCATTTCATGCCATATTAACGAAACCTTTTACCTCTGAATTAGTGTTTGCTACAGTGCATGGAGTTCTAATGCAGCTGTGTTTTGGGGACAGAATATCAGTGCGTTCCTGCTTGGTTTCAGCCCAGCAGCCACATCATGGCTGTGCCCGAGCTGCGGGCGCTGGAGCGCCGGGGGTTGGGCTCCAGCCGGGAGGCGCCGGTGCCGGGCGGCAGAACCAGGGACGGGGCTGCGGCGCCCGGCACAGCCCCCCCGGGGCACCCAGCGAGGTGCTGCCCGCACCTCCCGGCTGCCGAAATGCTTCTAACGCTGAGGGAACAAGCGGTGGGATGCGATAGTGCTCGCCGACCGTACGAGAGGAATGTTTACGATCGCATTTCCCCCCGCCCTACCAACACACAGCTTGAAGGACCTGTGCATGCTGCGTGTGTGTATTGTACACAGAGATGTAGAGGTAAAAATCCTGAACGCAGAGCAATAAGGAGTTTCTATGCGGATGAGTAGAAAGTGGAGGGGGGGGGCGGGGAGTGAGTGCTGCTGCAGTGCCAAGCATTATGCTGAACCAGACTTTCTCGCAAAAAAATTGTGGAATGTGCATTTAAGGAGTGAGATGGGAAGGCAGCGCTGCACTGCAAGTACCTGGCCGTTCAAGGGGTAACACACTCGTCCTCACGGCTGCGTGAGCCACGTTTTGTCATTGCTACATCAGAGAAGTTAGTGCCCACTTCTGCCCTGCTGTAACGCCGAGTTCATACAGGCTCCTCACTCACATTCACCTACTTTCTTCTCCCCTCCTCTTACCCAGATGCTACCAAACAATAAGTGGCTTCTTTCTGTTTACTTTTTTGATTGTTTAAGAAAAAAATCAGACTTTGTAGCTGCAGTGTTAGCATTTTAATTCCAAGCAAAATAAAAGGCCAAAATTACTGGCCAGGAAAATCAAAGGTTGCTGGGTTTTAGAGTAACTTTCTTCACACAAAAAGAACTTTGTGAAGAATTCCTGTGAAAAGAAACTAAAATATGGAAAATGAAGTAGAAAAGTGAAATAAAACTTGGTGAGCCTACCACAAGGGATACTTTGTTACAATGAGTAAGGCAGGGGTAAGGTATCTTTGATTCTTGGAGAATCGTTAATGATTATTATGTGAATACAATGCTGGAAAATGAGCTTTTACACAATTTCCTGAACACAGGATTATTTTGACATAAAACTTCCATTAAAATAATTCCAGACATTTATTTTAACACACTTCCTTCTTTTCACTCATCTTTCAGAATAATATTTTTATTATTCTGAATTCTCAGGCATATATATGATGTCTGAGAAGAATTTTGCCAAAATTATTTCATATGCTTTAAAAGAAGCTCTTCCTATTGTGAATTAAAGATTTATCTCAGCAAAAGGTTCTGTTTTCTGTTCATAGCTATCCGATAGCCAAGGCGGTTTCCTCTGACACCTTCCTGACCTCATAATCTTAAAGAATAAATAATACCCAGAGAAAAAATATTAAAAAGCCTCAAGGGGAAAATTGTACTTAGTGCTTTATGAAAATATTTTAAACAAGCCAACATGCAAATATGATTTTAATTCTAATAATCAGGAGAAAACTTTTCTCCTTCTTTTGTGGAAGAAATCTTACTATTAGTTTTGGAAACTCATGGGCCAAGACAAAGTTAACAAAGGCTGAACTTAGATACCATTTATTTATAGCTAGGATGAAAGTTTTTCTTTGTTAAAAACTCATCACACACTTCAGAAAGAGGGGAATATCATTGTATTATGTGTTGCTTGTCTTGGATGCTGAAATTCTGGACAGCCAAAGCAACTGAACACTGATGTATGTGCTCCATATTATGCACATGAATAAATGTGTTGACATCAATCAGAATGCACACACAGTTTTGTGTATTTGCAGAATCTGATCGGAATAGTTGAACACATAACAATTGATCACGAACCTTGTGCAGAAGTTTTTCCCCTATTAATACAAAAAATTACTATATATAGAAATTAATTGTTCCACAATTGTTGATATTTAGAAGATTAGAAAAAGAAGAGGAAAGTCAAGGTGTCATTCAGGCAGTAATGGAAGTAGCTAAAATTTTGGCACTAACTTCTGTAAACCATGATTTGAACAAATTCAGAATGAATGTCATACTACAGCACTGCAGTATTTTACCTTTACAATAATTTTATGTATTAATTTTATTACATGCACACAGTACATCCTTACAATTGTGCACACTAAAGTTTTAGGAGGAGCTTTCTTCCCATTTGCTTCTTGACATTCATAACTAAAGTAAAGTTCCCCCATCACCTTATCACTCAGACCATTGTCACAGCATTGTGCAGTCCATCAGGTTGACTGAAACACTGTTTCAGTGAAAATGAGTCAAACCAAACTCCACAATTCTGAGAATTGTGCATCAAAAACTTGGCTTTTAGAAACACTTTAAAATGTAAATGAATTTAATATTTGCACACCTCAATACGGGGTTTAACTGGAATGAATTATGTGACTACACTGATTGAACATATAATAGGTAATTAACATGTTACATGTATAGAGGTCACTCAGCAGCAAAGTTTAAAATAGATTTAAAGCTATATTCAACACACTATTTACATATAGGTTTAATTAGTTATTTTTTGCATGGTCCTTAGCTTTAACAAGTTGTCAGCAAAAATCACATGAACACAGTGCAAAGTAATGTCCAGATGTGAACTGCTGAACACTAGCTACTTTTATTTTTTCGCCCAAGTAGTGTCATGGCAATGTTTTTATGCTACAGCTAGATACCTAAAACTGAAAACTGTCAAGGATGATCAGAAAAAAACATGAATAAAGCACCAAAATAGTTTATATATGGACCATATACAAATACATGTATTTTTACTAGTGAATGACTGAACATGGGAGTAAATACAATTCTTTTGTTCTTGCAAAGCACTATCAGTTTCAGTTGGGTTGTTGCACTGTGTGGTAAGTGATACAATAACAGTGATTAGAAGAGGCATGAATATCTCTGAGCTGAACAGTCATGCAGAATTACTGTAAAGATAGCTAACATCGGTTTGTTACTAATTCTGCAGCTATAGTTATTCATACACTAGCTTCCAATAATTTCACACAGTGCATAGCTCTCATATTCAGTTAGAGGTCCCACTGAAGTCACTTGGAACATTATTGGAATAACATGTTGCTCAGCAAGAGACAATCTCTCAACTAACAAGGAATGTCCCTTTTAAAGAAGTGCCATCACAGAAGATGTGAAACTAGGTGTTGTTAAATGATGACTTTATCCTTGTCTATGACAGTATAAAATTGAATATTTAGTGCTGACTGGCCTACGTACTACAGTGTTTGTTTCAGCAGAGCTGAGGCTGTGTGGACACAGGACCTAGCTGAACATTTCAGGGGTAGCAAGGAGGATGAGCCTGCCTTTGAGTTTTACACAGCAATGCTGCATTCCTGATTGCTATCATCTGTAATGCTGGGATACAAACTTGGAACAACTATTACTGTAATAAAGAGACTACCAAAACCACTGATCTAAAGAAGATTTGAACAATTACCTAAAATTTTCACTATCTCATTGTTAACAACTTGGTGGGGCAAGATGGATTACAGACAGTATTTCCATACTTGTGAGTATATAATGATTTGAAGATGTGGATTAAGCCCTTAAGACTGTACCACCTAGCCATAATCTCCATGCCAAAACTCAAGTATTCCAAAATACAGTAATGAATATGCAAAGTGATGTTAGAAAGTCTTTCAAAAAGTTTGGATCTTTGAAAATCTGAGAAGTGAAACTTCTATTAAAAAATTATAGAAACTATCTAAAAACAGCTTAGGAAATGAATCTACTGTTTTAATGTAATATTTTCCTTATGATTAATATTATATGTCTTCTTCATGGCCACCCAAATCATGCTTTTGGGTCTTCAGTTAAAACTGTTCTTGATTACTGCTGATCTGGAAAAAAAAATCTTGTCAATTTGGATTGTGGTCTCTTTGTTTTCCTCTTTATGCTACATTTGCTCTGTTGACATATGTCAAGAAATTCTGTAACAGTTGCACAAAAATGTAAAAGGGAAGAAGACTCTGATAGGAGTGAACAGATTAAGGGAAAAGAAGCAGGAAACTCATTCCAAGTCTCAGTCCCAGTGCATATAAATTCTCATATACTTAAGTAATGACCACCTCTTTCTCCAACAAAGAACTGAATTGTGAATTGAAAGCATGAATTATTAAATTATTAGATAAAGCATTAAACACAAGTGAGAAATAACAAATGCACATGCTTACAGGAAGGATGATTTTTTTTTTCATATCTACCTCTTACGCCTGCTTAGAGTACATCTGTACTGCTCAGCCCAGTACCTTGTGGAGATCCATTCAAGTAAGCTCAAAAGCAGAGGCAGTTTTAAGGTCAATACCTCTGACGGGCACTGTCCTGCGATGTGCTGATGTACTAGTTCATTTGAAGCTAGCTCAGTACCCTGTAGTCTTTCCCTTGTTATGTTCAGCACCTCTAGCTACGGAAGCTCTATGTATTCCTAGATACAAAGATTCTATAAGGGTGATAATTGGATATTTTATTTTTTTTTAACATTCAACAGAATAACTAGAGTGTACTGTGTTTCTCTGCTTCATTGGTACAGTCTGGACTGCTACTTTTCAAACTGTTTTACCTGCCACCCCACTCAGTCTCATATGGAAAAAGAGGTCGATTATGTGAGAATGGCAGTGAAGAATACAATACTAGCTGGGGGTTTGTTTGGTATGAATTTGGGCTTAGAAAATATAGACATAAAGAAATGATTGACATAGGGATGTTAGAACTGAAGGGTTTCTTTTTTTAGTTTTCATGCTTCATAGCCTATCTGCTGTTGTACTTTTTTTATGGACATTTATTGCAATATAAATACCCTTTAACACAGATGGTAAGGTTTGATTGTCCGTTTTCCCGGTTATGTCTGCTAAGAAATCGACACCCTATCCTATGCGTAATGCTAATACCTAAATCTCAGCAGTTTTAGGAATCTCCTCACATGACGGGACTAGTTTTACCCTCTCAGTAATCCCTGACCCCCTGAAGTCAGTCTGTTGCTAAGAGAAAAGCCAGGACCTTTACATTATAAATTCTTACAGGTAGTTAAATGTTCATAAGTAAGAACTGGGAAATAACTCAAAGATAAATTATAACTCAGTATGAATCTTCAAGAACTGTATCTTGCACTGCATAATGCTTTTACTTTTTGCAGAAAGCTCTCAACCTACATTCCAACTGATTTACAATACCTCTAAACAGTTTTTTCATTTCTTGTTCTTTATAGAAGATCAGCTTAAACTTTACACTCCACTTCAGTCCACAGACTTAACGTAAATTGATCTTAAGTGGCACATAGGTCTTGTCCTGGCCCTCTGGACATAATATAATTCATCCATTCAAGGACAGAGGTGGTTTCCTGTGAATGGAAGTTCTGAACAAGAACTAGGGAGACTTTGTGGCAGTAAAAGAGAAAGAGACATGTTTTTTTTATCTCTTCTTAGAAAAATATGACAACTGAAGATAGAAATAGATGTACAGGTAACTTCACTGTAAGTAGAGCTATACTTCTGTGCTCAAAGGTGGAGGCTGTTTACTTAGAACAAGATACATTCATTATATGATAAATAAAAAGACAGCAGAAAGTATCAGAGAAGAACTATAAATCGCAGGGAAAAAAAGTCCATCACCATAGTCAGGTAACTATAATTACTATTAGGCAAGGAAGAACTTATTTCATAGAATGAGACTAAAAACAGCTTGTTGAGCACTAATGAAATTTGGGACCATAATTGCCCCTAATGAATATAACCAAAGCACCAAAAACAGGGTGAAGAGCTGTTTTAGCTGAAGGAGAGATGAGAAAGGAACAGCATAAAGTGTCCATTCTAAATGTACTGACTATTTTTAGACTTTAGACTCAATACGATGAGTGACTTCTGATGACTTAACATTCATTGCATGCTTCCTTTGATACTGGGTTATGGCCCAAATTGTCTTGATGCTAATGAAAAGCATATAATGACAGTCTGAATTCACCCAGAGTGTACACCGGTAGAGGTGTATTGCCTTTACAGGCATTTTATTTAGGTGAGCTCCTGGCTCAGAAAAGCTCCAGTGAAGTAAGTGCAAGCTTTGCAGCTGTTTGAATTGGGTCCAGTTTTGTATTTGTGATGTCCAAAAGCAACCTGCTTTTTTGATTCTTCCAATTAAAAAGAAATTCAGCTTTGCGCTAAACCCGGTGGAGAAAACAACTTTCAATTTTATCTTTGGAAACAAGAAAATAATATTACTTTCTTTTAAACTTGTCATATGAAGTAGTTAGAAATTCATTTATATCAGAATGTGTAACCATCTACTTCAATGTGAGAAATTTACAAAAAACTATCTTTTTTTTCCCCCATCCATATGAAAAAAGAGTGGGAAGAGGGAGATAGTGGGTACATGTTTTCACAAGTCCCAGCACCTGCCAACTATCTGAGACAAACTGAGGTAAAAGAGGGGAGAAAGTGATAGGTTGAAGAAAGCATTGAGAGAACAGTGAGGATTACATCTAGTGTGATTCTGGGGTATTTGTATAGTTGTGACAGGAAACTAGTATGTGAGTCTTGTCAGACTGAATATTGGGTATTCAGTCTGACACACGGTGATATCCTTTTATTTATATAACTGGGTAATATTTTACCACAACTACTGTCAAAAAAGGGAGGCTTTAATGCTGCTGAAAACCACCAGTAACTGCATAAGCAGAAGAGAAATGCAGCAAACACCTTCCTGTGTAAATGACTAAATGACTACCTCAGCTGCATAATGTTTTTTTTGTGTGATGCCCTAAGCAAAGGGAAAAAGTTGACTGCAGAAGCATTATTGTTGTCTTCTTTATATAGGTATAGAGCACCCAATGAAATTATCATTGGCTGCCGGAAAACTCATGAAAATAGTTCTTTTCCTAATCAGTGAAGTAACACTGAACTCAAAGATTAAAAAAAAAAAATACTTCAAAGTCCATTAAATTCTGGTAACATTTCATTACAGGAAATCTCAATCTGAACTTCTCTGAAAGCGGAGACATTTTACCAGAGAAGCATTGCTGTATTTTTCCCCTGATTTCTTGCTCTTAGCTTCCACTATTAGCATGTGCCAGATGCAAAATACATGGCACAATACATAGCTGATGTGACCCAAAGTAATCATTCCAATTACTGTAAAGTGATAACAGGTAATAGAACTTCAGTAATTTATACAAGAACCTCAATGCAACAAGTGATTATCATCAAGGAAGAAAATCACTAATGTGTGAGTCAGATTTTCTTACCTACAGAATCAGTTCTAATTTTTCAGATTTAGTGGAAAGACATTTTCACACATATTCAGTAAAGTACAACACAATGTGTAGGCCTAGCTGTGAAATCTGGCCATTGTATATGAAACTAAATATTACTCTTACAAGACACAACTTTCATCTGGTTACAACCAGCCAGCAAAATATTAAAGAAATAGAATTTTTACAAATCCTAACCCAATATATGCAGATTATTACCAGAAATAAAACATCAATACATGGAAAAAAAATATTTAAAAGAAATGAAGGATCATAATGAGCATTTGGAAGGAATGGAAGGAGAAGAATTTATCTACTTTTTTATGCTTGCATTAGCTCTTTCCAAATGATGCAGGTAATCATGTATGAAATTGTATTTTTTACTGAATGTCATCTTGGACTTTGGTGTGAACCCTTGAGATGAAATGCTAGCTATTTTTCTGAGCTATTTATCGTCTTAAGCTTTTTGAATGTTCCATATTCTACAGAAAAATACCTATGGTTCTATACATTGGTGAGAAATGCATCTTAAAGAGGATCTCATGCATACCCAAAATAACCTTCTGATAGAATTCCCTGAAAAACAGTGGGTGATGTAAGAAAGTGAATGTTTTCCTTCAGTAGTGATTCAATGTTGTATTGTGTAACACAAATAATATGTTCTGGTCATATGAAGGTTTTGTTAATCTGTAGTAAGATATCTTCAGATCTAAACAGAAATGTGACTGCTGCAACAGACTGAGGATTATCTACTGAATTCCACTTTCATTAATCCCCCTAGATTATTTTTCAAGAGAGAGAAAAAGACATGGAATGGGAAAGGATGAGAAAGAAAACAATTAAGAGAAATTAATGTTAATGAGAAAATGCTACAAAGCCTTACTAAACTAATCAATGTATTATTCAATATACTGTTAAGTGATAATGTACTTCTGGTACCTACTGATCTGTGCATGTTTGATAAAGCTGGAGAAAGTGCGTCACCAAACCAGAATGAATTATACTCATAATGGTCATATAAAGTGATCAGTCATCTCTTGGCAATTTTGTGTACATCCTATGAAAGGGTGGTGTAGGATGTATGCTGCTTTTCCTCTCCATAAACTGATGAAGACACAAAATTCTTCATACTGTAGATTAACACTAAAAAACCTCAAATCAGGTGTACAGCAGAGACCGATGCAGGCAAGGGAGAAATGTTCATTAAGGAGTCTACAATCGTCTCTCCCCTTCTGCTATCCCAAACGTCTCTGGTGCCTATTTTGATAGGCCTAAGAGCCATTCTTCCAAAATCCAGGCATTCAGACTGCCTCTGTGTGCCGAAAAGTAATCACATGACCCCAAAAAATCAATAATACAATTCTATATGCAGATCATTAGCTCATGCTTATTTGTGGTAATGGCCAATATTTTCAAAACAATTGTGAAACCATTGCCCTAATAGATACCACACCAAAGGCAAAGAAGCACAAAACAGCCAGTGAATGAAGAATGCCACCAAATAATTGATACATAATTAAAATCACAGTCAGCTTGACCTTCTATAGATGCATCACTGATAGCTCTTAGAGTTACTTAATACAGAGAGTAAGGACTTCAGCTATGAGCCCAGAAAGGCTGCACAGTTAGTGTGAATAGAAGGCAGAACTCAAGGAGATATAGAAGTGAATTATGAAGGCTGGAATTATGCAACTTTTTAACATAGTGACAACAAGCTTGTTATTACTTCAAATAGAAAATCAGCACAGGGATTCAGAAAGATGAGTTATTATGATCAAATTAACAAAGATGATAAATGAAAGGCAACCTTTTGCATGAAGTGAAGATAGCCTGTGTGCATGTTTTGGAAGTTGGAGGCCAGGGAAATGCCACACTCAAATAAGAACACAAGTGAGAAAGCGGGTAGTAGTTCTTAGTTGTGCAGTAACAGGAGAGAAGCAGAGAAAGTAGCTGTCTTACTACAATAAGTAACTTTGGTTGCAGGAGTGGTCATGCTGTAAGATAGCTTGGAAAAGAAGATGAGGTGTGTGATCTATGTAATATTATCAACACAAGAAATTAATTAGTAGCTGAACTTGAAGACTGAAAAGATACCTTCCGGCTTCTGTATACATAACTGAAATGATGCATTCTGCTTCTACAGACTGTGAGGGCTGTGAACCCTCACATATGTTTCAGTATCACAATTTTGTTTTGTAAAGTAGTAAAGGAATCACTCTTTTCTTGGAAGATAAGGATTTGGAAGAGGGGAAGCTTACCAATGGTAAAACACGGGAGGACCTTCGAATACAACCACAAATATTGCTGCTCTTTTATTGGACAAAAATAATTAACTAGCATCAAAGACTGCACTGCATTGAATAAATGTATCAGATATTTGTAAGCTCTTCGGGGCAAGGACAATCATCACTACATTAATAATGTGGGGTTTTTTTCATTTTATTTCCCTGTTTTCTAAAGGAAATGCTAAAAAACCTCACTAAGCCGCTTTAAAGACTTAAATCATGCATTTAAAATAACTTAAAAACCTTAATAAAGCTCTAATGCAGCACATGAGATTAGAGCCGCCACAAATTTTTAGGGGCAAATTCTTAACTTCCAAGTCCAGCATAACTAACAAGGCTCCGAACATCATATTTAAGAGGCAATGGTGAGCAATATGGAATATTTTTCTCTGCCACTAGTTATTGCGATACAGATCCACGACTCCACTTCCTTGATGTCAAAAGGTTGTAAAACTAAGATACCTCTATTTTGCCCAAGTGAGGACAGTGTTTCCTCTCACAACATGCCACCATTGACTTTAGAGAGAGTTAATTTCTCAGAAATTAAAGTAAGCAATTCCAAATTATTTTCTATTAATATCCAAACATTTTTAACCACTTTCATACCTCCTTAATGCACTTTAACCATTTAATATCCAATCACTTTTACTCTGGGTATACTTCTTAATAAGGATTATTTCTATAAAGAGTTCCAGAATTTACTATTCATTCATCTAGGGAAAACAAACCCTCTATAGATTTCATTTTAAAAGGGAACAGGAATAATTTTAGCCTTACAGATTTCAAAAAGTGGATATTATTTTAAGCTTTGAAATAAAATTAATCTTTGGCCAGTAACCAAGAACTTTAGCTCACATGGTAACTTTGAAAAAGTTCTGAGTATGTGAAGGCTTTTGGAGAGTACTAGAAGATACAATTGTTTGCAGCTTTAATTATACAATCTGTTAAGAAAAAAAAAAAAAAGAGAAAACATACTATATCTATATTATTAATTCTTCTGTTATGGTCCCCAAAGCACTATCTCTTTTCATGTGTCTATAGCAGGGAAGCAGCAGAGATTATTAAATTCAATGCAATATATATTCATATTAAAAATGGAGAAACATTTATTATCTGCTGTTGTTACCGGCATATCCAATGTCCTGAGCTCCTCAATAAAATAGTGGTGAAAATGACTTGATGAAAAAAGCCAGAAGCTTAATAGTCAAATTGTGTTAAATCATAAATAGTGCATATTTTAAATAGGACTTCTCATTTTAATTTACCTGCAAGAATTCCAAATAGTATGTGAAGAATTTATTTTTTTAACAGAGACGTGCAAAGACACCTTGGGAAACTGGCTGAGGCAGCTGAACCGTGGTTCAACTCTGCAAGGATTTAAGCACTCAAGCATTGATCCAGGAAAGCATTTTCACTTGTGTTTAAATGTTTACCAACATGGCTTTCTGCACGAGGATCAGAATACTGAGCAGTTGGCAGTATGAAAAGCATAATTCTGGAAAATCTAACAGATATAAGCTAAAATTGCCAACATTGCCAGCAAGCATATTCCAATTATGTCCTCTTCTAAATTATTTCACTGGTAATGTCACCTAGAAAACTGTACTGCCTGGAATAGCACCTGTTCTTTATTTAAAATGTATTTTGAGGTAGGTTTGCCAATTTCCC
Source organism: Microhierax caerulescens (assembly GCA_035590215.1). NCBI lineage: Eukaryota > Metazoa > Chordata > Aves > Falconiformes > Falconidae > Microhierax > Microhierax caerulescens. The sequence continues at coordinate 51,399,627 of JAVJGJ010000061.1, read as the reverse complement.
CAGGGATCCAGGAGGATAAATTGTATGTAGAACTTTTGCTTCAGTGGCTTAGAGTGGAATTTCTTCTCATCAATACTCTGTCAGTTATTCTGTATAAGTCTGTAACTGATAAAAAGCTGCTGGAACTGTAGCAAGGGAAGCTGAAGATTAATTTATCCATGTGGGAGATATGCTATGATTAGTAAAATAACTTTATCTTTCCTTAGCTTCTGGTCATGTTCCATGAATTTCAGGGGGTTGCCCTCTTTCCAAGTTTTCAGGGCTCCATTCTCACCTGATGATCCCATCTGGCATCTTCTCGAGTCACAAAAAGACTCTTCCTGTTGTTAAAAAGTTCTTGATGGTGCAGTTCAGGTAAGGTTCACAAAGGACCAGCAAAATGTCTTAAGCATCATGGTACCTTCTCTGTACCCATAGAAAATGGGGTCTGAAACCATCTGCATTTTGCCAGTTAGTTTATTCTTAGTTGCCATAATGCTTTGTGTGACTCCTGAATATCTTCATGGATCTTGCTTCAGTCCTCACAAAGAGTAAAATCTCCACAAATGACACCACATGTAGCTGGCACTGATAGCAGCTGCCTATCACTGCTTGGTCTTGTGTCGATTCACCTTTAAAGATTCTTGCTGTCATAACATGGTGGATGCTCTGTAGAGCTGTGAGAAGGGGCCAAGGAAACCTGCTGGGGATCTGGACATTTTGGCCTGAATATATGGAAGTTTTCAGTTACATCTGAAACCATGTCTGTGACATATTTAGTGGATCTTTGGTTTAGCCACAGTATAGAGCTGCAGTGAAGGCAAGGAGAAAAAAACCCTAATCCTCTTATATAATCTTCTGTACCAGAGGAAGTATTCCACCTCTGTATGTCTTTCTGTACTTTCTCTATAGTATCTTCTGGATGCTGTTTATTCCATTGCTAAACGTATTTTGAAACTTCAGTTACATGAGTCTACATCTCCCAGACCTTAATGTGGGTTCTCCCTTCCAGGAATTTCAGAAATAAATTGGTAATAGTTGTACCTTTTAAACTTGGTTCCCCAATGCAGTTTTCCAAAATAATCTTTTTGGAATATGTTTATGGCTACATCTACTGCTATTTCTGATCCTTGCAGCCAGTTCCACACATTAATCAAACCCACTCTTAGCTTCTGCTTGTACTCATTTATTGTTCTGACTCTTGCCCTTATTTTTGAGTTATGAGGAATCCACCTTTCTCTGTCCCTGAGTACTATCTATGTATAAAATAAGTTTCTAGTAGCTTTCTCTTTAAAAGTTTCTTCTTACAAAGGCAAACTTCTCTGATCATAATCCGAACAATGATAATTTACAAAATAAAATTCTACTTTCTCTCTCTATGTGTGTGTGAGAGAGGCAAAAAAGGTATACCAAAATATTTCTGGAGGAAAAAGAAAAGTCTGGGAGATATGTGTTTGTATGTGTGTGAAATAGAAATTGCTCCTCTTTTCCTGGTGTTTTGACTAGCTTTTATAGTCACATTTAAATATAAGATATGGGAAGATAGGATTTGCAGTGATCATTATGCCTAGCCCACTCAAATGTCAAAAATTTCAGAGCTAGGTAGAATTTGCATGTTATGTGCCTTATGTTTTACTTATCAGAAACCGATAGAAAGGCCAAAAAGAGAGAAAGGAGACACTGAGTTAACCCATACACAGTTTCTTCTCACTAAAATAAAGTTGCAGATTTATTGCATTATTTATTACTTAGAACCATTAAAATGATTTACCATTTTTCAGAAAAGTATTTTGAAGTTCTTGCATAAAAAGCTGAATATACTTAATAGTGAGATTTTCTTTCTGTGGAATGAATATCCAAACTATGTGGTTTACATCTTTTTCTGTACCCAGGCATTTCTTTTTGAAATTGTACTCCAAAACACTTATTATAGTGGAGCATAAACAGGAAAGGAAGATGTAGCAGCTTTGCATCAGTGTTTATCTTGGAAGGAACACTTGTGAACTGCGGCCTGTAGCCCTGCAACACAACATCGGCATTGCTAATGGCAGGCCATAGTCTTTGCACCGAACTTGCAAGGCCTCAGGACAGAGGCAGTCAGGCCTGCTGAGTCTGAACTTCTCTTGACCTGCCCACAGCTTTGCTTTACTTAATTACTTCATTTGTCACAGCAATTTCTGTAACTGACCAGGTAACCATGGTTAATCTGTGTGACTTTTTGAATGGTACAACCATAGTTTCATATACATGATAGCAACAAGCAGTGACTCCATGAAGAATGGCCTATTTACATAGCTACGTAGTGTGGAGAAATACAATCTTAGTATGACAGCAGAAGCCTTGAGGAGTGGACATCGGACACAGAGGGGTATAGGCATGGGGTGACATTGCCATTGTGAATAACTTTGCCCGGGTGCATGTTACAGCAGAGGTGCTAACAATCCTTATCTAGAAGCTAGGGTGTTAATATGCCCTGCAGAATTAAGGAGTCCCTCACATGAAACCATCCTGGTAGTACCAACTACCGAGGAAAGTCCATCAGGATTTCACAATAAAACCAACATAGGCCATTTCATCAAAATAAGTAAATTCCGTAGGGGAAATTCAGGCACACTTGTTGACAATTTTTCTACTCAGCTGACACAGAGACATTAGATTGCCACTTACATTCTTAATGTATCACACATCTACCCCGTTATCAGAGCTAAATTCCACATCCACCCCTGCACAGTCTGTTTTATGAGCATGAGTGCAAACAGTGTCTTGCATGATTTAACTTGGTTTATGTGGAAACACATGGGTTACTATTGGTTACCATGCATTAAAAATGAAGTTAAATCAGAAGCATTGTTTAAAAAAAAACAACAAAAAATAGTTTAATTTCTACCATTTGCTTACACTCATTTTGTGAATGAGTTAGCTTCATGATGAGTTAAAGACATGCGTATCAAGCAACTATTTGCTGTTCATTCAGCTCTTTCTTCAAGACACATTTCTATGTAATAAACATTTCAGTAATGATATTTCCATGATCTGAAAGAATCAAGAATTAAGAATATACTTAGAATAAACCTCTACTGGTTTAAAAAATACTTTTGACTGGCTCCCTAGTTATTCAGGTTTTAACTGACCCATTTTGTTTACCAAAGATACAGGTTATAACATTGCTGGTAAGTGGGATGGAAGTGTGATTCCCAGCAATGCAATATCATTTCCTAAGGTATGGTTATTGATCGTTTCTTTCTCCATAACAAGATGGTTTACCATCATGCCTAGTCTTCACCAGACACAAATAATACGGCACATTTATGTGCCTATTTATGTTGTAAAAATGGTTTACACTTACATGCAGAGATGATATAATTTGGCTTATCATAGCAAGTAGGACACCAGTCCCTTAACTGTGGTCGTTATTCAATGTTCCTGACTCCCAAGCCAACACTGGGAACACCACCTGATAATGCTTTGCTGTGTACTAAGACACAGAAGATGAGAATGAAAACATTTCCTGACAGATTTCATTCTAATGAGGATTTAGTTCAACTCGAATTTTAAAGCTCACACCTGCAGACAAAAAAAATCTATTCTAAATCTCAAAAATATCTTCAGGAGGGTTACTCAATAAACAAAACTGCTGACATTTCTGTCACCTCACGTGTTTGTTTATAAACATTGACAGATAGTGATGTGAAGTTGACTATATCATAAACAATTGTTTCCAGAAGTGACTTTCTTCTGGGTGAAATAGCCATGCTGACAAAACATAGAAAAAGATTGTGCAAGTATTCTGAAAAGTCGTGAAAGTCGCTTCATAGGGTATTACAGAACAAGAATCTTTATTCTTTCATTTTTCAAATCTAATTGAGCAATAGGATTGGTTTTTTAGATCTAATGTTGTTTAAATAGAAGGCTGGAGGGCATCCATGTTTCCTTAATCTTACCCACTGAGAACAGAATTAAGCTTTTTGCTCCTCTTGTTAATTTATAGTGAGATTTTAGAGCAATCTTTTCTAAAAGCGGTATACCTTATTGGGGAAGAGAGATTACATATAGTGCTAACAGATGACAACTGCATACAATAAAACACAGCCAAATAAAAAGAAGAGAGTTCACATTAAAAAAGACCTAGTCAAACTGCATTTCAGTAATGGCCATTAACTGAACTCCATCTCTTGAGCTCTCCCAGCTATAGCAGAAAGTTGCAGGAGCTGAATAATAGCAACAGGCAAAAAATGATGCCCCAAGTGCCTTAGATTTCACATGCAGAGATGCACAGAACAGTTTTAAAAGAAACAAAAGAAAGAGGAGAAAAGTGGATGGAGGGGGAGAGGAGAGGAAGGTAAACCAAAAAATAAATTCATCTAATTTCGTTATACCTTTTTCCAACTAGATATAGCTAGACAATTTTAAATAAAGTAGAAAATTAACTCTAACTAACCCCATGATGCAGAAGAATATCTGAATCTATTTCTCGCTTTTCCGTTTATTTCTAATCCTTTCCTTCTCTTGCCACTAAAATGAATAGCCATTACGATAGTAAAAAGAGATATGCGAGTAATTATATAACCTCCAGTAAACAAAATGTAAGAAAACATATTCATACAAAATTCCAGCTCAAAAAAAAAAAAAAAAGAAATAATCATCTTAAGTTATGGAGGCTTATCTGAATCATCTGATCACGTCTTAGACTCCTCCAGAGTTCTCAGAAGTATAAATGCTGCACTTCAAGCTCAGGCTGTTCAAAGTGAATGATGTGTCTTGTTGCTATAATTATCTCTCTTGTTCCATACTGGCTATACAAGTTTGTTTCATCCCTCTGTTTTCCTGTCCTCCCTGGGGGTAGCATATATTTCCTCTCTCTGCCCACAAGTTTTATACTGTGGTATAACACAGTTTTTGTCAACTACATTGGTCTGTTCTCATAGATCTGAAGATGGAAATCCTTTATTTAACCAACGTGCCTGAACTTTCCGCTGGAGAAACAGATTCTAGACTAGGTGCAACATTTCAGCTTTTGATTCTTGGCCAGGACTGCTAACGCTGGTCCCTGTTTCTGGTAAATTTGGTGACAATTGGCCATGAGCCCATTTTATTGTTACTGGAAATATTTAAAAAGGGACAATAATCCTCATGCTCACTCATGACTTGAAACTAATCAGTTGTGCAATGCAAAAACTGCACTGTGATTTTTCAGTACAGCGAACTAGAAAACACAGTAAATACTATAAACCAGTTTTATTGAAAACACTCTCAATAAATGCACTACAAAGGGCTTTTTTAAAAAGCGTTTTCACAAACTTAGAGAAAGGAACAAAAACAAAGTCAAATTTTTCATTTTCAACCTTTCTGTGTAAACACTTGCTGTAGCAACCTTTCTGTGTAAACACATTCATCTGAATCTTCAAATATGGAAAATAGATGCTCTAACTATAACTACAAAGGGCTAAAATTTATGAAGCGATAATGTGCAGTCACTGAGAGTGTACGTCTTGGGGAAGGTGCAGAATGACTGTAAGATAAACCAGTTTGCTATGACTGAAAGTTTTATGGTGGCAAATACAAAAAAAAATCATTGCCATGTAATGTTTTAGAAGGCTGTGAAGAGGTTTAAGAATTGGAAAGCTTTACTCAAAATGGCTGACAAGTACCAGCGAGGATACTGTGAGCTGCTCAACATTAGCAGAAGGCTTGTAAAATCCACAGCATGATACTTGGGTGCTGTGTTGCTGCGTATCATCCTGTTCAGTGGAAAACAGTGTAAATATTCACAGGAATTTAGCCAGTCTTGAAATCTCAGTGTAGGCATTGTTTTCAGAAATGACTGTTTGATTGCTGCCAGTCTAGGACTTTGATGTGCTATAATGACTGAAAAGTAATCAGCTGGGAGTACTCATTTGTGCTACTCTAGTAATTTCTGGGTTTTGAATACCCATTTTGAGACTTGTGTGCTCAGTCCCTACGTCATCTTAGTGTTTCAGCTGATTTTTTTGACAAATTAGAGTTAAACTGATTAGTTGTTGGCTATTCAGTGCCGCTACAGGTCTTTTTCTTCAGGCACTTTGTGGATACTCTGATTCTGCTTGTAAACAGAAATGCAATAGCAAGCAGATTCCAGGAGGGATAATGGACTTTTGTGTGAAGTTTCTTAATAGAACACATGGAAATAGTTAAAAATAATTTTCTATACATATAAAAGTCAAAGGACTGAGCCACAGCAGGTACAAATTGGCATATCTTATTTAAAGTCACTGGAATTATAGAGATTTATACCAGCTAAATATATGACCTCATGTTTGAATGTTGAAAGACTGAGCAGTCCTGGTAGATTTTTGCATCAAAGAGTTTAATTTCCCTTCTACTACTTGTAAAAAGTTGTGAAAATCATGTCCCTGTGGATTACAGAATTTTTACTTTATTTGAAAGGGATATCCTATGTGAGTTATTGCTCACTAATGAAATAAGATGTGCCCAATCTGTCCCTCAGCTTAGACTGAAAAATTATTGCTGCTGTCTGTGATTTTAAATAATGTACAGTGTATCTTTACCAACATATGGTAATGTCTTTGCAAGAAATGCGAAGTATGATTCTTCTGGAAATTACATTAGAGTGCCTCTGATATAGATCTCACAGAACAGCAGAGATCATCAAAACTTATAATGCTGACTTTCTGTTAACAATTAACAAACACAGTAGTTTGAAATGGATAATCCATGCTTTATTTTGTACTTTGAACTAAAGAATTTAAACAAAAGGACTTAAAATGATACTAACGTAAGACAGCTAAATAACATTAATATAGTTATTTGTTAAATGTTACTAAAGTTATAGTTATTTTTACATAGGTATCAATCTTACTTTCATGGAAACCAAAACAAAAAATAAATTATAAATTACGCTGAATCTATTAAAAACAGGAATGGATTCCCAAACTGTAATGTGGACTTCCATGGTTTTGGACTGCTAAGAGAATAGTGTTTTCACTACATTAATGAAACCTTTAACTAATGTGCTTTGCTGTGTCTTCTGGACAAGGTTCAGAAAAAAAGATGGAAAAAAATTAATTTCCTAACACATCAGTGATTCCTCAGCAGAGATATCCTCTTGGCCTGACTGAACTAATCTTCTACTATTTCAACATATTTCTAGCATAGAAATAATGCCTTTAACATTAGGGAGTTTGTAAAAGAGGCTATGCCAATGAAATTGGGTATTTCTCATTAGTTCTTTATCATTTGTTTGAACCCAGCTTAACCTGCAGTAGGCACCTTTGCCCATAGAAGTTACCCTTGCCCCATCGATGACTAAATGTTGCCCAGATGGTATCGCAAAAAACTTAATGGATGATGCACCAGCAAAGAACTGGAGAATCTGGTCCTGAACATTTAGTTTGTGTAATCTCAGTTTGTGCTAAAGTGACACCTCACCAATGGGTGCTCAAAACAGATATATAAATGTTGAAAATTGAGTAACAACTTTTTAAATGGAGAATTAGGATTTGTATGTGTATTTTATAGTAAGAAAGATAAGAAACATGAGTTAAAACTCTTTTTAGCCCTTGCCAAGGTAAAAACCACACTGGCAGAATGAGGTTTGTATGTAATTGTCAAGTGAGAAGCCAATTCATAGATCTTTACGGATTTTGTCAAAAAAACCCTTTCAAAATATGACTCAGTCTTGTGCTGTCATTCCCCTCAAAGACTTGTGTACCTTAAATTAATGCACTTTCTGACCTAAATTAGTAAACGCTTATTAGTCTGTAGAGATTTCTGCCCTCTATCTGCTTTGTGAACATGTATTTCAAGTAAATTGACACCTACAAAGAGCCCCCGCTAATGTTAAGCACACTCATGTTGTTTTTATATATATATATATATATGTAAGTAATTACAATCATAGTCACCTAATTCAGGTTTAGCTGGCAAATTGTGGAGGGATTGGACCAGATGACCTTCAAAAGTGCCTTCTAACTTTAATTACTGTATGACTTGAAGTTTCAAGTTTGGGTTCTGACCTTCTTAAGCCACCTCATTTCAAAATAGGGAAACAGGATTTATATAGAACAATTTTGCAGACATCTTGGAATGGCATTAATGTCAGAAGTGGGAATATCTCACACAGTGAGATTTTGCATCAGTATCTGAAACATTGACTTTGAAAAAATTATACTGCAATCTGCAAATAGGTAAATATGTTTCTTTGCATACCTGTATTACTAGTTTTGAAAAATTCTAGCAGTCATAAAAATAAAACCAGATTTTAATGTGCATTTGGGTATAATCTGGGCTTTATTGAATTTGTTCTAGACAGTAAAAGCACTTGCAAAATTTAGGCCATATAATCAGAAGGACTGGTCTGAAAGTCTTAAGGAGATGAAAGGGGCTTTGTCCTTATAACTTTCATTAGTATTAATGGAAATTAAAGCAGCTAAAGCCCTGCTTACCTAGATAAAGATGCACCTCTGATTGTTCTGGCTTGTGTGCAGCTTTACACAGACATTTAGACAATTGGATACCCATGATAACTTATGATCTACTTGGAATTTGGACAAAAGCTGGAATTCAGTGCCCTTTTTCCCTAGTTACATTGGCCATGTTGCCCCTCTATCATACTAATCTCATAAAGCATTTGCTGGTTTTTGAGATTTGGAGCACCAAAATGGCTTGGAATGGCAGATAAGCAAACAAATAGCTATTTCTTTCCTACAAATAATTAGCAAGAGGAAATGGAAGTTTTAGTGACTGTGGGTTGCTGTTGAGACAAGTGCTATACAGATGTAATTTTTTATCTTCTAATCTTGCACTATCCAGCACATCAGACTCTACTAACTAGCTACTTGACTTCTGAAGCTTTCTTAATAGATGAGTATTCAGGAACACATTGTCTTTGTGAAAGAATGCATTTGATTTACTTTTTCTTTTCCATTCAGAAAAACTATTATTTCCAGAGAATGGATGCTTAATTTGTTATAAAACAGAAATACGGCTTTTTGTACTGAAATCTAGCTTTTTTCGTTCACTTTGCACAGACTGAAAACATAAAATCTAGTACCTTCTGTTTGAAAAGACTTTATTTAGAAGGATTTCCTTTCCTGCAGGAGGGAAAACCTTGCTTCAGTTACATTCCCTTGAATTACAATTAGATCTTTGAACTCCAGAGAGCTGAATAAACAGATTTCCCCCACCTATTTAATTATCCTGGCCCGTCAGTACCAGCAGAATGCTATATAGCACATTGCCGATTAAAACTCCGCTTCTGATTGCCTCTAAAACACTACAGGTTCAGGCCTGTGTAGCCAGAGGAGGAGGTCAGGCTGCCTATTCCCAGTCTGGGAAGATGAAGCTCCCAGAGGCATATCAATGGCACAGGATGGGTTACGTGGTGCCTGGAGGCTGCAGTCAGTGGTACTCAGTACATGTAAAGAAGGCACAGATTAATCTTGCTTCACTAGAAGCTTCCAAGCTCAGTTCAATGCTATGCAAGACTGGCTGTCTTGTGCGTGCTTTGTATTCCTAGTTGTTACAGCCCTGTGCGCAGCCTCAGGCTGCTTCAAATTTCACTGTACCTTCAGCATCTCCTCAGAAGCAGAGTCTTATACAGAGGCACAGATGTACCGTGGCTCTTTCCTCATAGGCTGTGCCATGGGCAAGAAAGGAGCTAAAGCCTTGTTCATATTTCAGTTATATTTGTACAGTTGGCTTACAGGTCCCAAATACCCAGCATGGGAAAGCCTTCAGGCTTTCTAGTCCATTCTAGGTAGGTATAAGCAGGATGCAGCAGGACAGCACTGTAGGGAGAAGTGGACAAACCTCAGCAAAGTAAAGATCTCTGCTAACAGAATGGTACTCTGAGACTAATCATCCCCTCTGTATTGCACCCATGGCTATGGTCAGCTGTATCTGCTTTCAGTCTTGCCTGCCAAATGAGTTCCAGCCCCCATGAGAATCTACTTCTCTCTGTTCTTTCCAATTTCTGTACAGGTTCTAGCTGAAACAGGAAAAAAATTACTTTTTCTGCTTTTGACCTATGTGTATCCAAACTCCACCCACTGGCTGAAGACACTTGTAGTATTATTAGATTTTTCATATCCATCAGAATTCAAACTTTGTCACAGAAGCAGGTCAAGAAAGAAGGGCACTGGCTTCTGGAATGGAAGAAACTTACAGTTGCTTAGCACCACTTAACTGATTATCACTGACATTCTGAAATTAATCTGATTTCATTCTGATGATGTTCTGAAGTGAATCTGATGATGTCATATTCTAAAGTAGTTTCTATGTTCTTCTCTAGAACTGGAGGCACAGATTCTGAGAAAACAAAACATTATTAAGGCTAGTGTATACATTTCTTATTCCCATCTTGCCCTTTATACTGTGCCAAACAGGTTGAATTATACTACATCTGCTGTCATACTACCCAGTAGCAGAAAAACCCTGGTAGACAGAATTTATATCCTCTCTGGGTTTTGGTTAGCAAAAGTGGAAATGAAAACCATTGGCAAAAAATTGTGCTGAACTTTCTAAATGTACAATAAGCTCAAGTTCATCAGAGTGGAGAAAAGCTGTGTGACTGCTTGTTTGAATGAATCTAATTATTGATCTTGTCAGTAATGTCTTGCATCAAAATTGTTCTTTCAAAGAGAAGTAATGCAACAACAGTGTGTACATACTAAGTGATATTTTGGTGGAGAGTTGCATAAGCTAAGTGACAATTAGATTTTTTTAATAGCAGGTCCCACCTGAGTCAGTGAGAGGAAAAAATAGGTATGCCAAAGGTGATAAGCATTGATGTTTCAAATAGACAGAATATGATCTCAACTGTACTAAAAGGAAATATTTCTGAAGTGAACTGTAACCTCAACTGTTATGTGACATCTTTGTTGTGAGTGTCCTTTCATGAAGCAGGCAATTTTTCAATGTTTTGTACAGTACTGTTAAAACCTGAATTATGTGTGTATTATCTCCAAAAAGATTGCCTACAATCTCATGTTTTTCAAAGCTTTCCATTTCTTCATTTTTATATCTTTAACAGTTCCACCCAAAAGGGAGATGATGATTATGAAGATTACACATCAAATAAGACTTGGGTTTTGACTCCCAAAGTCCATGAGAGTGATGTCACTCTTATTTTAAATGGCCTGCTGGAGGGATATGACAACAAGTTGAGACCTGACATAGGAGGTATGTTGGTTTTCTTTGCAGACCACTTTTTAATGAGCAGTGAAGAGAAAGAATTTTCATTCCATATTATGTTACACAGGAAGGATATTCCATTCAAAATAGTTATTAAAACAAAACACAATGTAGGAAAACATCAGTTTCAGGAAAAGTCGTTGTGATTTTAGAAGCTGACATAAATTAAGACTGCTAAATCTATCCTCAGACATCTAATAAGACTGTTGTGATTTGCTGAATCGGACTGCTTGTAATGCACCTGCATAGAAAGTGCACAATTTAACTTCTGGGAAACAAAAAAGCAAGTTTTTATCTCGTTTTTATGTCTAAGCATCACAAATAACATATTGGAAAGGAAGGTCAAAATGAGAATAACGCAGCCTGGTCCTGGCATGATGTGATGAACACAGACAGAGCCTCTAAAAGCAGCAGGTCTGCATTGACTGATGCAGCATGGGCCCTCACTTGCACAGCAGGGCAAGAAGTGACTGGGGAATGCGGTACAGAGGAAGAGGTTCACGAAAGGTAACCGCAGCCGAGTAAGGCCAACTTCCCTAGATTTCCCCCACAGCCAAAATAAGTAGATAGACCAAAGCCTGCACTCATAATGGCAGTCTCATTTGACTTTTGCAGGGATCTTCCCCTCCACCGATTACTGAGGCAGCTCAAAGAGAGAAATCTCCCTGAGTTGCTGCAAGTTACTTTGAGAAGGCGTCATGTGTGCACAGAACAGGCAAGCAATACCTCTGTAGAAGAGGATACAGTAGTAATAAGATTACAGAAATACAAAAAGAGAATTCATGGATGTGGCAGGCAGAGGAAAGCAGGGAGCAGCAAGGTTAATGAAGGAAGCTGTCTCAAACAAGTTTGTAGAAGTTTATAAACTAAAGAATTTTTCCACAGTGAGGGATAACATGAGTATTTAACCTTCAGTATATGTATATAGTGTAAATTAGCAGAGGAATTTGTCTTACTCTCCTAGTCCAAGACTTTAGAGAACAGAAAGGAATTAAGCATTCATAAAGGCACTGGGAAAAAAAACAATCATATTTTAGTCAAGGTGTATAAGAATAATAAAGCTACAATTGAGTAATTTCAAAGTAAATTAATCTAACAATTGGTTTTCATTCATGTTTTAGAGCCCTGAGTATATTTTTCACTTTGGGCTCATGAAATTGTAACTTACGAACAGTCATCTCTGCAGGCAACAGCAGTCATGTTGCATTTGGCATTATAATGTTAAATGAGTGATGCAAGACATCATAAGAATATGTAAGGATACATTTGCTTTCATTGATAGTGTTTTGTCAGGTGTGGTGGTGTGACCTGACACAAAATATACATACTCTCAGTCAGATATGACTCAGTCTAAGGTAAGGACACCGCGTTTAATATTTGTTCTCATAGTATAAGTGAAATCACTCTGATAGAATAAAAAAATATACAAATTTGTCTCAAACTGTCTCCAATTAATTTCAAACTGGAGACATCACTCAAATTTGTATTTGTTGTATATACACATTTAAATGTGAGGCAAACATAGCTATACAAAAGAGATCCTATAATAATCTTTTGCTTGTGTGTGACTTTTATGTAGTTGATTTTGACCTTCAGTCATGTTTCTGATTCTTGTTGTGTCTCTTACAGTTAAACCGACAGTAATTCACACTGACATGTATGTAAATAGCATTGGGCCTGTGAATGCTATCAATATGGTAGGTAAATGGTTGCCAATTTTCCTATAATGTTCACTTTGTTAAAAAGCCTCCATCATGACATTACAAAGTTTCCATTAGTTTTAATGTTGTCAAAACATCGATGTTTTAATTTGCTATACCTATATTATTTAAAAAATCTCATTATTATTATTACGGATGTGAGGATTATATGAGCTATGAATCTCTACAAGAAAGGGAAACTGAGCTATATGCTGAAAAGAATGTAATAATAATACTTTTAATATATCCTCACACTTCTATGCACTCTACTTTCAAGCGCTTTCTGACAGTTTAACTCCTGTAAAACTGAGTTTCCAGGTTGATACAAAATAAGGAAAGCCATCTACCAGTAATATTACCACTCTTGCCACCAAGATATAAAAAGAAAAAAGCCTAGATCCTCTCTCCTCTCTCTTTCCAGCATTCTTACAGGAAAAATTAATTATAACTTCACACAGGTGAGGGAAAGTGATCTACCCTTAGCACAATGTCTACTTCATTCCTGTGGTTTTCATGTGCAGAAAATGTCATATTGCTTTTTTCCATTCAACATTTCCCTTTGCACTCTCTGGCTGCCCAGTGGTGCCAGGGAAAGTGAGACTTCACCACTTCTGATATGAACTGGGGGGCACAGGCAATTAAGGCACTCAAGTCAGCTCAATTTTTTCGTGTCCTAGATCCAAGAGAAGAAACCATTGTTCTCTGACCTGATCAGGTGTGGGTTGAGGTGCAGGGACATGGAATTAGAAAGGTGTATATAACACTCAATTGCATCTTAGTTGTACTTGTCAGTGGGCAGTGGGAAAATAACAGAATAAATTGTTTTAAAACAATAATATTTGGTAAACCATGCCCTTAAAAATTGTTTTTATCAGTTCTAGTATCACCTTTTGTAGTTCACTTTTTTTTTTTTGGTATGAAATTAAGTAAAGCATATCAGGACTTGTGTGAAATGCTCAGTGCTATGTTTTCATCAGTATTTCTGGTTAATACAACAGGAATATACAATTGATATATTTTTCGCCCAAACGTGGTATGACAGACGTCTGAAGTTCAACAGCACTATAAAAGTACTCAGATTAAACAGCAACATGGTTGGGAAGATCTGGATACCAGATACATTTTTCCGTAATTCCAAGAAAGCTGATGCTCATTGGATAACAACTCCTAACAGGATGCTCAGGATCTGGAATGATGGCAGAGTGTTGTACACATTGAGGTATTTATACCTGACTTTAATTTCAGTTTCTCTAGGGAAAGCCAAAGAGAAAGGCCCTGTGAATTTAGGTAATTTGATATTAACCTGAAGGAAAAAACATTGGGTTTTCCGATTTACTTATGCATACAACCCTGAAAAAGGCAAATATTTAGAATGTCTACATGGAATTTATTTTATACAGAAACAGTAAAGAGTTTTTCTTTCTTGATATAGATTGTACTATCTCACTCCACAACAGTCATGTTCCTATGCTAAAATTAATATAAGCATTGTTATAGTAATTAATCTTCATTTTCAGATATGTTGCATTGTTTGCCACTGGTTTGGTCTATATTACCTTTTACCTTTCTATTGAGTTAAATTGACTAATTCAAATTATCCTTGAATTAAGTGGACAGTATAAAAGGAGGTATTATATACATCAAAGGCTGCTTTTTCTGAATTGATTACAATTTAGCTAGATGAAGCTCCACCCTGCAAAAGCATTTCCTTCTTCAAATATCTTAAGAAAATAAGGATTATCATCACAGCATTGGTCATTTAAAGTTTACTCCAAAACCTACAGATAGGCCCTGTCCCACTAAAACCTTCATGATTCTGAACTTGATATACTCATCTCCAGATTTCTTCGTCACATGTATAGCTTTTCTTTTGAGACAGAGTACCTTTAAAAACTGTATTTTCAATAATTAAGTTATGCATATACCTGTATTTAAGTTGTAACTTACGCAATATTTAACAACTCAAATATCGTAATGACCATGATACTTCCTAAACGTAAAAATCCTGTGTATTTTTGTTTTACCTTTTCTTACATGTAATATAGTATTTGCTTCTATGTAAAATGTAGAGACAGCATTTGTTCAAGAGAATTTATAATTTAAAATGAGAGTACAGAATCCAAGATTTTTGATATAAGACCATCTGAGTTTCTGACTGCATTTTTTTTCAGTGTTTTTTCCGCTCTTTTTTTACTGGGTGCCAAAAATAAAGTTTTGAAGAAAAGTTTACTCATTATAATTTTAATGAATAGATCTGAGGATTTGGTTAAGACAGCCTTTTAATGTTGCTACTGTCTGAATGACAAAAAAAAGTTTTATTTCATTGTTATTTTATATTCATTACATATTGCATCACCAGAAGAGATAACAAAATGATTGAAATTAAAATACAGTGCAAATCAAAGTCAGTCTGATAAAGAAGATCCTGGTTCCACTTTTGAAATGCTAAATCTGGACTTAGCTGCAGTGCTGTGTCTTTGGATTTCATTACCTTTCACTTCAAACTCCTCAGTTTCTCTCATTAGAAAGAGATCTATCTGCTAGAATTTAGGAACAGTTATCTGTTATTAACTTATACCTAGTAGTTCTAGTGAGCCACAGCAAGCACCAGTAAGCATTCCACTTACATTAATCCAGAAGTGGAATTTGATTGTATCATCAAGGATCTGGGTTTCTGTCTTGAAGATAAGATAGCTTTAGAAAAGCCACTTTATTTTCTCAATCACCTCCCTCCAGGCTCAAGAACAGTCCATCCTGACCAGCAGGAATTTATGTAAAGTGTCAGGAAGACTGGATGGATCAGCACAAAGCTCCTCACAAAACTCAAATGTGAAAAGAAAATGTACTAGAGGTGGAAGCAGGGACAGGTGACCCAGGAGGAATACAGAGATAGTGTCCCAGTCCTTGGAGACAGGGTTAGAAAAGCCAAAGTTTATCTGGAGTCAGATCTTACTAAGGACATGAAAGCAAGAGGGGTTTCTACACTTATACCTTCAGCAAAAGGAAGACCAGGGAAAATGTGAGTGCAATGCTTCACAGGAATGGGGACCTTGTCACAAAGGACACCGAAAAGGCCAAGGTAAATAATGCCTTCTCTGCCTCAGTCTTTACTGGTAAACCCCTGCCTCCAGCAATCCCATGCCCCTGAGATCAGTATGAAAGTGGACTTAAGTTTCGCGGAGGAGGATCAGGTATGAGCTAAAACAGTTGACATTAAGTCAACTTGTTGGCAATGGAGGCAATGGGCACAAACTGAAGTACAGGAAATTCTGTTTAAATATAAAAAGAAAGTTTTTTACTGTGAGAATGGTCAAACAGTGGAAGAGGCTTCCCAGAAAACTCCATGCTTGGAGATGTTCAAAGCCTGGATCACGTTTTGTGTTGAGGAATGAAATCTACTCAATTTCAAAAGAGAAAACAAATAAAAACCAGCAGTAAATCTGAGCCTATCCAAAATTCATTAAGGTGGATTATCAAAGTTTTGGGAGCAGTGGCATGAAGGCCTACTGAAAAGCAGTCACTAGTGATGTACTCCCCAGTTTTGTACCGAGCCAAATAGTTTAACGTCTTTACATCTTCGTTTAAGACCTTGACAATGGGACAGAGTGCACCCTCAGCACGTCTGCACATAACACATAACTGGGAAGAGTGGAATATCATAGGGTTGTGCTCTCTCTCAGAGGGACTGCAACATGCTGGAGAAATGGGCCAACAGGAATCTCATGGAGTTCAACAAAGGAAAATGTTCTGAGCCAGGGGAGGAAAAACCCCATGCAGCAGTACAGGGTAGAGGTTGATCAGGTGAAAAGCACCTTGCAGAAAAAGATCTGGGATCCTGGTGAAGCAAAGGCAAACAGTATCCTGGACTTCATTAGGAATACTGTTGCCAGCATGTCAATGGAGATAATCCTTCTACTCTGCCCAGTGCTAGTGAGACACATCTGGAGTGCTGGGTCCAGTGTGAGGCTACCCAGTAGGAAAGGGATATTCACTTACTGGAGCGAGTGCAGTGAAGGGCCACTAAGATGCTGAAGGGCTGGGAGCACCTGATGTGCTGGGAGAGGCTGACATAGCTGGGACTATTCAGCCTAGAGAAGAGAAGGCTCAGGGGATCTTATCAACGTGGGTAATGTGGGTGGGGGTAAAGAAGGCAGGGGTTGGGAGGTAAAGAATGCAGAGACATAATCTTCTCACTGGTATCCAATGATAGGACAGGAGGCAATGGGCACAAACTGAAGTACAGGAAATTCTGTTTAAATATAAAAAGAAAGTTTTTTACTGTGAGAATGGTCAAACAGTGGAAGAGGCTTCCCAGAAAACTCCATGCTTGGAGATGTTCAAAGCCTGGATCACGTTTTGTGTTGAGGAATGAAATCTACTCAATTTCACAAGAGAAAACAAATAAAAACCAGCAGTAAATCTGAGCCTATCCAAAATTCAAAAAGTGTTAAATACATTCACCGGAGAAAAAGCAATATTGAATGAAGGCAGAACTTAATAATTTTTTGGATCCATACTATAATTTTCTTGAAATGAAAGTGAAGATGATGGAAATGAGAAGAGAAAGAAAGGGCAATGATATTGGTGCACAGAACCAGCTCTCCTTCTGTGTCACAAAAAAAACTTCCCTAAATTTCAAAGGAAATCAGATTTGTTCCTAAATCCCTAATGCAGAAATGTTTTCTTTTGACTTCATTAACTTGATGGGTAGTGGCCACAGCATCCCCCTGCATCCCATAGTATGAGACTCAGGGAGTCATCTGCATGCAGTACCTACATGCAACAGCCACCAGATAAACCCGGCTCACACGGTTGCTCAGTTGGACACTCAGGAATCAGCAAAGACCAGAATGCTACAGTTTTCCCAGAGACTCATGGAACTAACAAACACCACTCTGCTCTTCCCCTTCCCCCTTCTTTTTCCTTTTTTCCT
>JAVJGJ010000061.1:51363056-51381795 GCA_035590215.1 Microhierax caerulescens | reverse complement strand
CAAAGTCCAAGTATCACGCAGCTCATGGCAGGGCTGGGGAAGTGTAGGATAGCAGCAATTAAGGGACTGAATGGAAAATGGTAGAGTCTTTAGCAGGCAAATCAAGGGATACATCTCATCTACTTTTGTATTTCTAAAAGTACATGTCTCTACCTGGTCTACAGCGCCTACACCACCTGAGTTATCACAGAGATTCTCCTGATATTCAGTGGAAATACCTTTCAGTACATTCTTCAGATTTCATTTAACTATCTTAATATGAAATGAAATTAAGTATATCCTCAGAACACCTTTCCACTAGCTATGAAGGCAATCTAGATGGCTGTCTTGGATGCAGTTGTCTAAATCTGGACTCCCATCCATCATTTCTGAAATAGAATTTTTGTCACATAAAATACATTTCTCTAGTGCATTATGGCATGTTGTGACACAGAGATTTGTCATTGCTCATGAGATGACCTGTATATCTACTTATGGATTTGCCAGTCATGAGTAATGCTGCCATTTCAGATGCATGGGAACAGAACTTTAATATCTTATTCTATCACACAATCCAGAAAATAGAACATCAGGGCCTATGTAACCAAAAAAGAAACACTGCTTATCAGTAACCATGAAGTCTTCCTATGCTTGAAATACCCAAATTAAGACATACATATAATTTTGCTTTATACAGATATTATATTTGCATGTTTCATAGCCAGGTTCCATATTAGTAAGAATCTCATTTTTCTTGCCTCAATGTAGTTTTCAGAACAAACTTCTCTAGTACATTCTGCATATCCTGATCTCTTTCTCCTCAGGCTGACAATTGATGCTGAGTGTCAGCTACAGTTACACAACTTCCCAATGGATGCCCATTCCTGCCCCCTGGAATTTTCAAGCTGTAAGTAACATGCCTAGAAATATCCTTTTTCTGATCCATACTGAACCAATTATACATTTATATTTACATACCTAGAATCAGTGAGGGTTACTTTCCCAACTAGATATACTCCAATGGTTTTCAGTTTTATTTTGACCTCATCTTCAAGTACATAAATCATGTGTGTTCACATATACAACTGAGGAATGCTACAGTTTCTGAGACCTATGTGATTAATTTATGCTTATATCTTAGCATAACAGTAGAAATTTTTGCTTTCAGCGTCAAAGCCTCATGGCCTGATACTTTCTCTCTGCACACAGGTGTTTTACTGTTGCAATAGTTGGAGGCAAGAGTTTAACATTTTGCAGTCAGGTCAAGGTGTGAATTCCCAGTCCATTTGCAGAATTTTTGGCCATAATTGAAGAATGGGCAAAATTGTATCCTATTGATTCTGCAAAACTGGAATACTCCTTGAAAAATTACCTCAAGTGCTATTTTAATTTATAATAAGTAAAATAAAATGTAACATTAAATAAAAGACACTACTAAGTATCTTGAGAAAAATGTATCTATAATTCAGTTGTAATATACTTCTTCAGATTTTTTCCAGAAATAGGAAATAGGTTTTTTACTCCCCCAAGTACACTAAAATCCTAGCAATGACTACAAAACAAAGCATTCTGTATTTTCCATTGCAATAAGATGGCTACCCAAGAGAAGAGATCATTTACCAGTGGAAGCGCAGCTCAGTGGAGGTGGGGGACACCAGGTCCTGGAGGCTTTACCAGTTCTCCTTTACAGGATTAAGGAATACAACTGAGGTGGTGAAGACTACGTCAGGTAAGACAACTGATCTGTTTACCTTCAGATTAAGTTAGGATTTTATTTACAGAAACAAAAAAAAAAGATACCTGTTTAAAACTTAGCATTGGAACTTCACTGAACAATTACAGGTTTTTAAATACTTATAGAACCATCCAGGCTTTAGTATTTCTGAAGAACAACTCACAGGAAGAAAAACAAATTGTCCATCCATTGAATGCCATTCTAGGCATTCAAGAAATGCCTAGAACTGTCAATACAAGGGGGGTGGGATGGGTGAGGGGAGTTCCTATCCTGCTTCAGTATAGAAAACAGCACAGCTGAGCCACTAAATGGCAATCTGATACTGATTTGAATATTTTACAATCCTCTTCCACCCTTCAGAAGCAGAAAGTAGGCCTGCACAGAAATGACATTCAAAATCCCAACTGCTTTACTACAGTAGCTCCAAGTTTATTTTGTTCCTTAAAACAGGGCACATTCTACTCTCATTAAAGAGAACAGCCTTACAAATCAGTGTCTCACATGATTTTCCTGCATATTTCTATCTCCTTGGAAACAAGTAATGGAACTTAAAACGATAAATGAGGAAGTACTCAACATTTAATAAAAACAGCAATTTTAACCCTACTAACTAAACAGGAAAATACATTCTTCTAGACATATATATTATTTCTCAGTGGAAAGAAAATCAGTGAATATGAGAAAGGACACAAAGAGGAATTGTATATTAATATTCTGCTATGTGCATGGTATCCCTTTGCTTTTGATTTCTCACTTTCAAAAAGATCAGTGAAATGAAAGCAGGTGTTGGTTTTTTTCAGGTTGCTTTTGATTGTTACCTTATTTATTGTACCGAACAATATATTGATTTAAATTCAGACATCTGTGTTAATTCAGAAATATCCCCATCCATTTTATTTCTCAAAGGTCAGGCTGCTATTATATTCAGAAGGACAGTGAGATATGCTAGAGTTGAGAGGAGCCTGCTGTGCATTGCACTAGAGTGCAAACAAAGAGGTTGAGCATTAATTCAAGTTCCAGCTCCTGAAACACTGGACATTAAGCACCAATGACATGTTTAGTCTTATGAGCAGGGAAAAAACAGAATGAAGCCTCCCAGCTGTAGCCACATTTGTCTTATGGCATCTTCTGCCGTTTTAGCTGAGGAAGATATTTAGTCAGCTATTCAAGATAGCACCTGACCTTTCTCATTTTCCCAGGAAAATAGAAATAAAGGTGGGAAAGAGAGCAGTTTGTGTGTGAGCCATAGCTGCTAATAACCACCATTACATGTGACATGGCAAAATGGCTCTTAAAGCAAAAAATATAAACAGCAATACATCTCATCTAAGACTGCTCCTGCAACAGGCAAAGCACAAAAGGCAGCAGT
This sequence comes from Microhierax caerulescens, assembly GCA_035590215.1. Classification (NCBI taxonomy): domain Eukaryota; kingdom Metazoa; phylum Chordata; class Aves; order Falconiformes; family Falconidae; genus Microhierax; species Microhierax caerulescens. The sequence goes on along the minus strand of JAVJGJ010000061.1, from coordinate 51,378,712 downwards.
GTACCTGTATCCAAGCATGGTCTAAGGTCTCATCCTGCCCAGGTCGAAAACTAATTTTATTTCAGACTTAATTTGAGGGTTTCTTATTTGCTCTTCTCTTTCCTTTTCTGCTTCAGCCATTCTCTAATTTATTTTTTTTTTGTCAGTGACAGAAAGTAATAAAAGTAATAAAATCTTAACATGCTACAAGCTTCAGATACACTGATTCACCTTGCACTGGTGAATCAAAACCACTCTCTAATATTCTGCTAGCATGAAGAAAATACATACTGGGAAACAAATAGTAAAACACAGAAAGCAAAAAGATACTAGTCCTTTTAGTATTTTATTTGTATTTATATAAATATATTTATATAATTTAGTATTTTATTAATGAAGTACTAATCACAACGTTGCATCAGCAGTTTTTAATAGGACAACACACCAGCCCTTTTAATATGCTTTAAAAAAAATCAGCAGCTAGCACTCACTTTAAAGTGGCAAAGAGTCACTCTAGTAAACACTTGATTCCTAAGAAGAAATGTTCATGAAAGCTACTCAGCCTGCTGAGCTGCTTTCAAAGACCTGCTGATTATAAAAAAAAAAAATGGAAAAATGTCCTGTGTAGATATTTCTTCTTCTGTTCGATTTGGTTTTATGACCACAGATACACAAGAAAATTATATTTGATTTTGATCTAGGTGCAGTATCTAAATAATTAGAAGGTGGTAAAAAACCTAAACCGACAAAATAGAGATTGTCATGAATCTGGTCTATCTCCTACAAATATTTTATTAAAGCTGGTGGAGCTGAAGAGTGTTCATTGCTTACTTAAGTGCCTTATTAGCGTGTTGGGAGCTACATTAAGACCAGTATTCCTCAGCCAGACTCCTACTCTACCTATAATTACTCTCTTACGCGCACACATTTTCCATAGTTTGCCCAAAAGAAAAGTATCCCAAGCTTACAGATTTATTAGCAACATATGTACAGCCTGAGTACGCAAGTTCAATGTTTGAATGCCCATACAGCAAAAATAAATCTCAAATCTTTAAACAAGTAATTGCAATGCTGCGTATAATACAATCTAGGTACAAACTAATGAAAAACTAAACACTGTCAGTGCTTCACTGGGGTATGAGCTGACAAACAATGGAGGCAGTGGAAAGATTAACGAGGTGTTGGAAAGAGGACTATACTATACTTCCAAGAACTCTTCCTCAAAACTAAATTTAGTTGACAACACAAACCAGAGAAACCTGAATGGGGGAATTACAGAATACGAGACTGAACAGTTACAGAACAGGAGACTGGGAGTAGTGTTAATGTATTTGAAACTGGAGTAAAATTTCCATATCTGCATTTACTCCATTTCAAAACAAATACTTGTTCCCAGCTTCGTGCTTCCCAGTAACTAACGCGTTCTAGTTCCTGAGGGCTATGCTTGCTTGGTGACTGGAGCAGAGAAGAGAATCAGAAAGGATGGCTGAGATTTGGTCATTACAAACTCAGTTACCTCTCTTCCTGTTATGCCACAGCTGAACATTTGAGATCTGGGCTGACTTATGGGCAAAGGAGAACAAGGATTGTTTGAGTGGAGTGTAAGCTTCATAAGACATGACGGACTTGCTGAATTGACTACATTTATCTGCTGCTCTTCCTTTGCATGCCCTGCAGAAATGTGAGACTAACTGAAAGGGCCAGATGTCAGAATTCTGTCTCTGATCAGTTAGCAAATCCCAATAACAGCAGAAAAAAGCAACTGGAATACTACAAAACATCCTGTCTTTTCTCTTATCTGAAGTGAGTCATCCTGAACTGTCAGTTTGTTTCTCTCCAAACTTAACATTAACATGTGACTTTAATTTTCTTTGGAAGTCACGGACCAAGCAACATAAGCACAGACTTAGCTAATGGAATCCCCTATCCATTAATAGTGAAGACTGTTAAGAATAGTTAATACTCAACTTTCTGCCCTATGAACATTTCATTAAAATTAATAAATAGTCTGTGCATTTAATAATATATTACCTGTATATATTTTTTTTGCTTTTTCACTGCAAGTGTGCTGTGTAAATAAGGTTTGTGGTTTGGTTCAGATTACTTGCAGTAAAGTGCATATTAAGACATAGTATCACCTGAGCTATATAAGCTACTACAGTTGACCTCACACACTTATAGAATGAGATGGATTTAAGATTTATTGTATTATTGAAGGATGTCCATAATCACTGCTCAAACAATTCTCATTTATTAAGAAACTACCATTTCTTGTGTGACCTATTTACTCACAGTGTAAGGTCCCATCCACTGAATGGTAGTAAGATTCTCCAATAAAAAAGACATGAACTAATGGAAAAGTCAGGAGAATAAGAATTCACCAGCTTCTGAAAATTAGATGGATGCTGCTCTGAGTAGTCCTTACAAAGCATCAAATTTACAAAATTTTCCTTCAGATCTAATGCTGAGGCTGCATAGTAAAGCCTGTTGCTTTACTGACAGATTCAGAGTTCACGTTATAGTAACAATGTCTAGTTATTTAAGGGTGTGTGATTTATTAGACACATGGTCTGTACATGGGACAAATGTAAACCTAGCTGGCAAATGTGGCAAATAGTGGACACCACATAGAAAGAGTTGCATCATACAATAAGCAGCAATAATAAAAGGAAGAAAACCAGAAATAACTGCTCGAGCACAGGATGTACTTTTCCATCTGCCATATTCTCATTTAGTATTGCACAATACATTTAATTCAAATGCATGTCAGTTGTTCTTTTTTGCTTTAAGAACTGTTCTATATCTAATTTCTGACCCTTTATATTCACTGTGGATAAAAATAAGAAACAAATTAGGTGAGAAAAGAGTCCAGCAAGTCCACCACTTGTGAACCTTATCTGCTGTTCTTCACTTTTTGGATGTCAAAATGAAAATGTTATACAGTTTAGCTAAAATCACATTATAGAACAAAAAGTGTCTATTGCTTAGGAGGCACTTCAGGGAAGTTTTTCTAAAGAACTCTCTTAACACAGATTTGACTAGCAAGAAAGATAAGCTTTAATTTTGCTGATTGTTGCTGCAACACAAGAAGTGACACAGAAGTATAAGATTTGAAAAATATAATGCACAAGTGGATGACACCAACTGGGGACACGTTGCACTTTGGGAACAGGAAAATAGGAAAATTTCAAAATTTGTAATTACTTATTTAAGTAAAGTGTGAAAGACTGTAGGAAGGAAATAATCAAATGCACAAATATAAAAAGATCAGTAGTTGTATAAAAAAATTATGGGGGCTGTAGCAGTCCACAAACATACAAGGATAGAGAATGTGATACTGTTGCAAAGAAACATTTTTTCTGGGATGCATTACTTGGACTGTTACATGTAAACTTGGGAGAAATATTCACTGCTCTGTGAAAAACTGATTTCAAATACTTGCTTCATTCTTCTTGATTAAAAAAGGTTCATTTTAAGTGCAACATTTTAAGAAAGACAGAGTAAAGCAAAAAACAAGTAAAGGGTTTGGAAAACTTGATTTAGTATTTGGAAGTATAGAACTAGCCTGGAAGAAAATATAATTACTGATCAAAGGATTAAAACAAACACACTCTTTTTCAATCATAACAATAATCGTCACTGGCACATGCTATTTAGGAAGATTGTAGAAACCCTTAAAATCAGAGTGTTTACGAAATCGTACCTCAAACCAGGAGGAAAGGACTAGCTTATATCTTGACATTCTTTCCATCAATAAGTTTCTATGAATTTCATAAAATTACTAGACAAACTCAATTTCTACTCACTATTCCAGTGTTTTTGAACATACAAAACACTGTACTATGCAAAATTGTTTGTGAATGTGTAATTATTCAGGACAGATGGAGCTTCTAGTATTCCCAGTTCTTTGTGACTGGGTAGTTCCTTTTTTAGACCAGACATTGTCTATTGCTTATTCACAGAGCCTGTCCTGAATTTTTAATTAGATACAAAGGCATTATAAGACTAATCAATAAATAGCAATTCAACAAGCTGCACAGGATCCATGAAACTGGTGAGCCAATAACTATAAATTCCTTTTTATTTTCTTCCTGCTCTGTGTTTTACAGAGCTAATCAGAGCTGTGCAGTAGAGACAGAATATTGCTTATAATTGATAAACTTGGTAATTAAATATTTAACTTGCTATGCATCTATTAAGTCACATAAATAGATCTAGGTCTGGTTTCTGTTTTGTCAGGAAAATGTGGTCAAGGCTATTATTTTTCTGAAGAGGACATATTTGCAGACTTTTGTACTTTATTTTAATGCTGTATCATAATGAATTGAACTGTTGGCAGGCATGCACTCCACAGAGTGCAGAGGTTTCATAATGCACAAAAAACCCAGGAGTCTTCGCCTTATGCTTCTTTATTAAGTCAAAATATATGACATGACAGGTGCATATCATATTTGAAGATCTCTGTGGGCAAACAGACATTAAAAATTGGCCATAGGTGGATTTCCACTGTGCCTAAAAATCACTGACAGCCCCATGCACAACTCTAGATTCTGGTATGGGTCGATCATAGCATGTAGTATTGTCAAGGAGATCCCTCTGAGAATTTAAAACATTTCCTGTCTTATCATTTTTATCTAGTGAATAGGTACAAGATACTAGTATCTGCATTTTGCTTTTGTCAGAATTTAAACATACTTTGTATCCTCTTTACAGAGGAGCATATGATGACATAAGCTTTAAGTCATAAAAACCTAGCTTACTATTAAATTGTTCTGTGTATCTTTATTGTTCTATTTACGGTTTAGGAGGGTATTTATGCCAATATCTTTGCTTTTTGAAAAGCTGTATTAAATTATTACCTTAAACATACTTGCTAAAAGAATACTGTCTCTGTAGGACAGTGAAACATTTAGAGCAGTAGGCAGACACAATGGACTGAAAGAACATTTTTACGTTTGCTCCTTCAAAGGAAATCCTCAGCTCTAAGCTAATAACCTTAAGATAACTCTAAAATATATTATTAGCTATTCCTTAAGACTTTACTGCTAATATAAATATTATCATCACTTGTCCAGAAGAGATGGAATATTTTTGCTTATATATATATAAATATATATATATATACACACACTATTATTTTTTATTTAAACTCTCCCTTATTTTAACTTACATGAATCACTGTTTAACATTACTGTGCCAAACATATCATTATTAAAAAAAAATACAGGAAGAGTTGAGTCATTTAACTTTCCTATACCACAATTATAAAGGGTTACAGACAATCCTGTGAGCTGGAGGAAGATTCGTGTTCTGGTGGTAGCTTACAGCATTTTGATATTGCTGTCAGGGAATAAAACCAGTTTAAGGTAACTATTCCCACATATTTTTTTTGAAGAATAACAGATGAAAAACATTTATGAAATATGAATAACAAACTTTTCTCAAATCCAGATACTTGTGTTGTCATTCATCAAACCATAGCAATTAGTGAATGTTTCTAAAAGTTATAAATGTTGAAAAGTTTGTTAATTCAAAATAATCAGTGTACATTTCAAGATCACATCTTCAAAGAGTAAAGATATAGTACAATTCCCTCCCATACCTGTTGTATACTCCACATTTTTGCATCCAGGTTGGTTAATTGTATGGCAAATGTATATTTATAGATGAATTCACATGACTGCATAAATGGACTAATTCACTAAGCAGTCGTCTTGGATCCTCCTTGTCATGCAGCCATCTAAGGTCTATGTACATGCACTTTTTCAGAACTGCAAAATCAAAACACCTTAGAAACATTTATCCTTATATAATCCCTGTGAGGCAGACAAGATGGCAGGGACAAACTGAAGGTTTCCTGAGAAACTGTACAATGCATTGCAAACACGAGGGACAGAGGCCTCTCCTGGAATGGCTGGGAAGGACCTGAGGCAATTGCATTTGGGTCTCTTCTGTAATGTCTGCTTCAGCTGTTGGCAGGATCCCAAAAGACCTGAATAAATCTACGGTTACCTTCCCACTTTCTCCATTCATCCAAACACCTCTCTGTTCATCATCTGGTCTGTAGTTGCCTTTGAACTCACTATGGACTTATTCCTGTGACAGCACAGCAACAGGAAAATCCATGCCACCTTAACAGTACAGGCCGAGGAACAGGGAATTTAACACAAATGACATATCCAACAAGAAAGCCCGTGGATCCAAGTAATGCATATAATTAACAGCTAGTTTTGGCCTGGTTTTCTGCTGCATGCTCAGTTACAACCACAAGAAAAAGGATCTTTACAGTTTATGGGGTACAGCGCAGTTGCACCCATTGGAAATATGTTTCCCTAACATCATTAGCTGCTGTAAGACTCCTCAGAAAGCACCTGAAGACAAGCAGCGAGAAACCCCAAACCAAGGCGGCAAGTGAGGATTGAAGGGCCATCGCTGCTCTGGGGTTAATGCAAAAAAGCATCCAGAGCACAAGGACCCCTTTAACTTAACTCTTTCTTCCTTTCAACAACACTCTTTCACGGTGACCCACTATTCCTGTGGATTTAGTATGTTTAAAATTCTTACAGACTGAAAGAATCTGACTTCTCTGTTCAGGCTTGTATCTGTATAGCTTCAAGTTTAGGCACTCAAGTTCACCTGCTTCTAACTAATCATCTAAAGAACTGAAAGGCAATTTGATGATTACTTTTTATCTTTTGAGAGGAATTAAAGGCTTTCTTAAAATTCCAATGATTCAGTAATTCGGCCCTTTTTTACTGACAGTTTTTACTAGACTCATTGTCAACTGTGTTACCCCAACAAAGTGAAATCATGACTCTTCCTGAAGAAAAGGGTTGATGGGGCCTGAAACCTCTTTCAACCCACCCCAGTATGACTTCCCAATTAAACAAAAACTCTTGAACTTTAAGTTTATTTTTCTGAGTTTGTTTTTCTGAAGGTTTGCCACATCTGAAAGCATGGCTTGCTACAGTTTAAACTGAGCTTTAGAAAGGTCATGTAAGGATAAAAAGGATTAATATACAACTAACCAGAGAATAGGGGATAATGTGAAATCTTACAAACATTTCCATTGAAACTAATGCAGCGTAATTGCAAAAGCACAGATGTTAAAGGCAAGATTGGTTTTGTAAATAAATATAGTTTTGTGGATATAACAGAACAGTGGCTTTAAGAAATAGCATTTGTTCATTTAATAGGAAGTAAAATAATTAGATCTCTTAGAAAATTTAAATTATTTAAAAATAAAGGAAAAAAACTTTGAGTATTTTTAGTTTTATGATAAAATCAGCAAAATGAGTGATTTGTCTTAAAGACTTTCCTATGAATAGCTAAGCATGCAAATTTTTGTGATGCTTCTAATGTCCCTATGAATATATTTTTGTGAGTACTGATGACTCTTTGAGACACAAAATGTATTAACATCCCAACTCCCTTTTTAAATTCCTGTTGTGTAATGAAATCATCATAACCCACCCACTGACTGGCTTTCACAGAAGCTTGCAACATCACAAGAGAAAATCACTGCAATTCCACTCTGCAACTGGAGCTAGATCTGATTATAATGAATTGTGGTGAGAAACCTTTGGTTCAAAGGCATCAGACACAATGGTTTAGTAGTTAAAAAACAGTGTGTATTCATAATTATTTTAGCATTGAAATAACTCTGAATATTAACCTTTTTCTAAGAAGAATTTTCTTCATAGTAAATAAGTATGTTTAAATTATTAATTTAAATAAATAAATTTTTTATTGTGCTGTTTAAATAATTAAACTTCAAGCAATCCTGTGATAAATTGGAGGGTTCCAGAGCACTTCAGCCTTTCAGCTATAGAGTCACAAGGTGATCTCTGTAGCCTCCTAATTGATCAGCATAACACTGGTGGTCAATTTCCTCACTGACATTTCAATTCTAGACCCTTTTTGTGTTCAAAAAATATGTTTGTAGTACAATAATTTTAAGATAATTTCTGTCACATTTTTCCTCCTTGGTATTACTTTACTCATCACCTTCCTGGTCTTTCAGTAAGAGAAAATAAATTCATTAAGGATGTTTGAAGGTGATGGCAGCTTAATGTTCACGATGTGTATAGTGTAGGGATGGTTCATTAGAAATAAGCTTGGATTTGCCTGAGGCACATGTATGTCCTAAATAATAAACATATGCCTCTAAGGCTGTTATTACACACTTAAATTCCTTTAGTTTACAAGTGCAATTTCTAGCCTCTCAATCTCATGTCATTACATAGCATTTTTAGTAACCTACTTATCTAAGATACTGTTTTGTTGGGGGAAGTTGTCACTGTATTTGAATAGAAGTAATTGAAATGCTGAGTGGAAGTAAGATATACAAATCTGTGTAATAAAGAGTCAGGCACCGTTGATGGGAGCTAACAAGGCTCAAATCCAGCCAAATATCCCATGTAAAAAAAAAAAAAAAAAAAAAAAAAAAAACAAACAAAATTAACACCACAAAATTTAAATACACCTTCCCATTGAAATTTTATTTTTAATTTTTTTTATAAAAAAAACCAGAGAAACAAAAAGAAAAGTCTAGGGTGTTAAATGAAAATGTGTACAGAATGTACAAACTTCTAAAACTGTCTGAAGTACCTTGTGATTATAAAATCTTCTGCTTACATTTTTAGATATGTTATCTAAAGTTCCACAAAACCATCCCATAATGTTGACAACACACCCTCACAGAAGAATATAGTAGCATAATGTTAAGCATGGTAGTAATGTTCAAATATTTGTCATCATTTTATGTTTCACAAACATTAACTACCTCATTTTAATTGTTAAAACAAATTCTTAATTGTAAATAGCACATGTTTTAACATTGCCTTTTTAAACAAGGCATAATTGTCCTCATTTTGATGTACATTATGGAAGCTATAAATATGCCACTTATCTCAAAAAGTGATACAGTCTATTGAGTTCTTTGCTACTCTCAAGAAGACTGCATAATTAAGGCTAAAGAGCTGCGGGATAAAATTTATGTAATAATATTTCTTGTATCATGTCCTACATAAGAGAATTTTGAAATATTTTTCAAGATTTAATGCATAAAGTACCACAACACCCTTTCTGTGTCTTAACACTAGTGACTACAAATAATAATGAAACTAGTCACCAAATTGCTATTTGTTCTTTCTTATATATAGTTCTAAGAATGGGGAAAATTATAAAAAAATTGACTATTGCAAATAACATGTTCTTGTTGATTGTAGCTCAATTTCTTCTCTTTTTACCGTGAGAATGAGTTTGAAGAGGGAGTACAGTCGTACTGTGTAGATAACAGTCATACAAGGCTGCTTCTGTTTTGAGTGTATTGGTTAAAAAAATAACCCCAAACAACTCTCTTCCCTTTCCCCCCTCCAAAAAAAAGTAAAATGAGTTCACACCCGGTCCATTCAAATTACAGACAGCAAAATTAAAAAATATATAGTCAGTAAAGAATTGGTGATTTCTTAGAATGTTTCCTGCTGTTATCCAGTAACATTTATTTAAAAACAATATAAACCAAGTTTGAATATTTCCAACCACCCTTGTAGTTCACCAAAATTTCCTTTCTTATATCACTAATAAACTTCCAGTCTGGAACAGAACTATTAGATTGCTCCAGTTGCAAAACCATAAAGTGAAACAGCAGTGTCATGGAGCTGCATATCTTAACTTTGGTTGTACAAGTGCAATAACAATAACCAGAGCAATTCATGACAGCATACTGTAATTGCAGCTATGTTTGCTTGAGTGCTAAGGATTTGAGCTCTGAAATAAGAATTCTTTAATAACTCTCAGCATTTATTGTCATCCTGGGAAAAGCAAAATCATTATTGAATATGAAGAAAAGAAATTACTTTCCTTTTTTCTATTATTAGTTTTTAAAAATAATAATTCCCCAAAGCTGTATGACTAGATTTAGCAATACTACAAAAAAAAAGAAGTAGACTTTCAAGTATAGGAAATCTATGATATCCTTCGGTTCAGAGAAAGACACCATATCTCTGTTGACAAGAAAAGCAAAGAATTTCACTGCGAGAATTTATTACTAGCAAATAGTGCAAATATCAAAAACCCATTATGGCTCTATAGATCAGGGAAGAAAAGTGAAAAAGGAGAAGATCAGCCCTCTGAACACTGGAACATGGAAGTATGACATTTGTCTGAACTCATGAACTGGTTCATTTTATGTGTCAAGCAAATCCCACCAGTAGCCCAGAGAGAAAAGGTACCACAGTATCCTCCCACAGAGAATACGGCAATTTATGTTAGAACATAGCCGCATCGGTGATGATGGTAGTATTTCAGAGCTTTGCAATGACTAAGACTGTTGACGTTGAACTCCCTACCAGCAGCTGATCTAGGATAACCCAGCTGGCATGTGATTAGGTGTGGTAGTGCCTATTTTGCGCAGGAGGATGAATCATTTCATACTTGCAATAGTTACCCTCACTCAGGTTACATTCTGAAACAAGTCAATATAAAAGCAACCACAAGGAGACATTCCCCTGCTGAGTTTGCCAGCTTTAGTGCTCGCCTCTTCTTCATTAGGTAGCTTTGCAATTAACCATACCTCCTAAACAGTGCTGTGCCGACGAGGCTGATGAGTTAGAAGGAAAGAAGTATCTGTCTCTTATCTCTTTCTCTCTGGTCCACTTGATTCCTGGAGCCACATCCTTAAAAGTTTTAAAGGGACATTTTTTCCTGATGTGATATTTTCTCTAGGGATAATTTAAGTACAAAAAAATTAATAGTTTTGTGAGCAGAAGGGCTGATTTCTTATAGATCTGCATCTCATGGCAGAATTCTTTACTGTCTAATGAAAATGTAAATGCCAGTTTAAGCTTTTTCAGCAGCTGAAGCATTCCTCATAGGTGTTCCCTAAGCCATTTCTTTGGAGTCTAATAACAACCAAATTCATGCCTTAACTTTCTGTGGGAGGAAAAGTGTATGGAATAGCTGATGTTGTGGAAAGCGGTGGGGTAGCATTTTATGACAGTCCCTCAAATCGCTCTACCTGTCTTTTTTACACTTTGCAACTTCTGTCTTAAGAGTTATAATTGATCAATATTTTCAGAATTATAAACAAGGAGGACCTGAGATAATACAACCTTGATTTATCTTAGAGGAACAGGATAAAAACCAATATGCTTCTCTAAGTTTTAACAAAAGCTTAAACAGTACCACTTTTGAGGCTTATAAAAAAGGGCTATTCATTCTTTTTCTGTCATTATGGTATGTTTCATCTTTCATTACATTTTACAAGCCATTGTAATTCTAACCTCCAGATGGGACTCAAGTTCTATGAGTTGATATCATAAAGAGAATACTGGGAATTAAACTGAAATCAGGGAACAACTTAAATAATCTGAGAAATGTTCACCCTAATATTTGTACGTTGAAGAATAGCAATTATTTTATGCACAGTTCAGATAAACAGTTTGGATTTGGTGTGTGGAATTAAAGAGACAGTAATTTTCTAATATATACTGAACCTTTGTATGAAGATTTTATAGCAGGCTTCAGAAAAAAATTTACATAGAAAGGTTCTTAAAGTAATTATTTTATTCTAGCATCTTTAAAAAATGAGGAAATCCAGCCAAAGGTACAGTTCTTCATATACAGACCCTACATTTCAGACTAGGTTAGTTAAATTAGGGAGATTTATTCCACCTGCACTAGCTAAAATCAAAGATATATATGATGATTGTTAATATGCCTATCTGAATGGAGTACCACGGGTACTACTTATGCACAAAACCTGAAATACAATATAAAAATAAAGGAAAAAGTAGCCTTTCAGAAAAGGGCAATGAGAAATACTACTTTTGACATGGCAAAGTTCTAATTCTACAATTCATTTACTTGGGGAATGCAGACTTGGGGGATATAATCTTTTTGATTTCTTCTAGATATGATTTCTATGACAGTGGATTTTTAATCCAAGATCACAGTTGTTAGCTCATGGTAATACAAACTAAAACCCAAATAAATTATTTCAGGTTGAAAGATTCTTGGAGGATTTTGTTTACGCCTGCATTCACATTTGTAAATGTTCACTTTGCTTAAAAAGGTGTTCACATAGAGCTGTTAGGATCAAGAATCAGGGTGGAAACTACATCAGTAAAACAAGTATTTTTAAAAAACTACCATCAGTCATTTTCTTTTGAACTTATTCTACTTCTAGAAATAATAAAATATTTAAAATTCATCTGGCTGGGGACCATCAGGATGCAGTTTGGTAACATTGCTGTCACTTCCATGGTAAAACCTGAAAGTCATGACAAAAAAACAAACCTCTGACTTCTCTTTTTCTCACTCTACCAAGTATTTTAAATGCTTTCTTGGCTCTAACTACTCTTTCTCTCCCACCTGCCGTATGTGCATATGAATGGTAAAGAGCTCGCTAGGGAAGGGGGCCAGCAGAGCTGAACCAGAAGGGAGGCCTGCTGCTGGGCCCAGCGCCGTGGAGGAGTAGTGCTGCATTTGCCTCCTGGGAGTGTTGTTTTCTTGAAGAAAACTGGATGGCATTTCCATATCCACATCCCTTCCAGGAAACTCATGAGCTCCTTTCAAAGCAAATATTGTTTTGTTGGGTGTAAGAAGTCATTGTCGGTAATTTTGTTGCTTTGCCTCTTGGGCTTTGAGTATCCTTCTGTCTTACAGTATCTGAGGCAACGTCATGACTGTCTCATAAAGAATCTCTGCAACAAGCTACACCTTCAAGATATGAATGACAACTGCATCACATTTCTGCATCCAACCTATCATCTTAACCCTTAAGTCTTATAAAAGATAGCAACCTCCACAGGAAGATTTGGATGACTCTCTTGAGCATATTAACCTTTTCTGGTGCCTAGCACCAGTTGCAGCCTTATTGCTCTGTGGAGTTGCAAACACAGCAGCTGAACTTCTAAAAAACAGTGTAGAAGACCTTGCAGAGATCTACCTTCCAGTGACTTCATATCACATCACTGATGTGTAGGATACACTCCAACCTACATGGTAAAGCTCAGTCCATGGTTCCCTCACCGTAGTCCTGTGGGACCCCAGATGCATCCTTCTCTGTATGCCACAGTGTTTCAGTCCCAGAATTGCCAGTTCATTTTTAAAAGCTTTCCAGGATATAACATTTCAAATATTAAAAGAGGAAAGTCTTAAAAAGACATAACCCTTGGGATTCACAGTGTTATAACCTTACTTTTAAAAAACATATTAAGAGGTCGCACTTCCTGGCCTGAAAACATACAATGTGATGGTATTCACACTGCGACATGGAATAGAGACTCCCAGGGGAACCTGTTTTGTAGTATCTGTGAACGTTATCCTGAGTATGTCTATTTGAGAAATAAATAATTCTTCAAAGATCTCCTCCTGGAAAGGGCAAGTCATTTAAATACCTTGTAGGATTTGGACTACAGTGATTACATACACCTAGAAGCTCTACCTTTATTCCTGTGAAGCTGGTAACTGAAACTTCAAGATGGTATCTGTAGACTTTAAAGAATTTTTTTACACCCTAAGCTTGATCTGTTTGACTTCAAATGGCAATACTGGTTATAAATTATTCATGATCCATAGCTGTCTCTTCTGAGACATGATCTTCAAACTAAGCATCCTCTTCATTGCTATTCTTCCCTTCAGGCCTGTTGCATGCAGGTCTGTGGCCTGTCTTACTCTTGCTCTTGGTATTAAGCATAATTTTAGAACATCATCTCATTCTTTGCAATTTTGCATCATTTCTGTCTTTCTTTCCCACTATCTCTGACACCCTCTACTTTTTTAACTCTACATTTATTTACTATTTTAACCATAACCTACTTCCTTCTGTTTCAGCACCTTTATTTCTTCTTCTTGCCTGATTAAAAAAATAATTTCTCCCCCTTTCTAATAGCTAGCGATTCTGGGTTTAACAGCTTCTTTTTCTTTCCTCCAATGATTTTCATTTCTACCTGATGTCAATAATATCCTCCTAGAAAGCTCAAAAGGTTAAAAATACACCCAAACGCATTTGCCATCTCCTTGGCATATAAATAACTGTTCTATTAGAGCTAGGTTTTTCCATTTCATTTCCTCACTGATCACTTCTTAGACTACTTTGCAACACCTACTTTTGCCAGCAGATGTTTCTGCTGTTACATGTTAGCTGTGATTGCGAACAAGATTAATTTACATATTGCTGAAGGTCTGCACCTGGCTCCTGCAAGACAAAATGCTTAAGAAACCAGAAACAATTTGGAATCTGCACACTGAGCAGGCATTGTCCTCAGGCAAACCAATACCAGGAGAATGAGGACACTGTTTACCTCTCAAACAGTCCATGATAACCTTTTCTACAGAAATGTCCCAAACTAGAAAATAAACAAATACAAGTGTAATACTTTTATTTAAAATTGTCCTAAGTAGTTGTAAAACCCCACAAGTATGATTCACAGTATTTTATTTTTAATAGTCATAGATGAAAAGTCTGAAGCACTCTTTTCCAGGTAATTTGGCAATTTCTTACAGCAATATAATGGATTAATCCACTTAAGAATATGGAACACATCTCTGAAATCCTTCCACATTTCTTATTGGAAAAATAGAGGTTTTAGAGGTAAATGGCCCAGATGTTACAGGTTTATAGTATGATTCTAATAATTTTTAGATATTTACAAAATGCTGACCAAAAAAAAAGCTAATCTCAAACAAATGAATGTATACAGTCATGTACGTAATATATTACTTGTTTATGTAATATACATGATTTTGTGTCATGCACATTACATAAATGATCTTTGGTTAAGCTGAGTTCATGGCAAACTATAACTCTAGATCTTTAAATCCTATTAGTCACCAACTGTCTTGAGGCAGATGCATACATACCTTCCTGAAACATGTACATTAATGGGAGTAACCAGCTCCAATATAGCTATGTGCATGTACAGCAGGAGAAAATTACAGCTCATGTGGGAGAGAATGTACTTGTGTGAGACAGCACATACTGCTCAGAAAGTAGGCAGGCAACAGATATATATTAACTGAGACAGAAAGAAGGCTGTTCTTTCCATGCCTTGAACAGACCATGCAAGATAAAGAAAATTGTTTTGTTCTTTTGAGCAACATAGACCTCTGGAATAGCCAAACACACTATATTTTTTAGGATTATATTTCAGATTAGAAAACTGATTTCTTTTGACTTACACCCGTTCTCTTAGGTCAAAAGGTGATCTTCCAACCAGTCCAGACTGGGTTTACTCTGCTATGGAAGAATTTTACAAGCCAAAATTCTAGATAGGACCTATGAAACAAGCTTAAATACATATTTGCAGACATGCATAAGTTGGTAAAATAGAATATACATTATCCAGAATGACCAGACTCTGAGCATGGACTAACTATGGCTTTATTTGTGAGTTAAATTCAACTGAAAGCCTATTTGTAATAATTAAATGCAACTATCTCAGCTTCAATTCTAGGTAGCCACATATTAACAATGAAAGGAAAACAAGTACACTTTTGTCCACCTCTGAAAAGACCTTAAGACAATCTACATAGACCTATCCCCATTGTCACTGTAAAACATCTAGGGGAGGGACTTTAAACCAAAGTAGCTTTATAGGTTACAGGAATATGTGGGAAGCTTCCTTGTGCTTGATATTGTAAGAAACCAGTACTTCTGTCAGGGAACTGTT
>JAVJGJ010000061.1:51324316-51358479 GCA_035590215.1 Microhierax caerulescens | reverse complement strand
TATTTTATTTTATTTTATTTTATTTTATTTTATTTTATTTTATTTTATTTTATTTTATTTTATTTTATTTTATTTCTCCATTTATAGTAGTTTCTGGGTAACACTGCTGCCCTCCAGTGTGCCAGAAGTGGAAGAAGGGCATACAATGTGAAGGAAATTGGTTGTTTACAGGCAATGCCCCACAAGCTTACCAACTAGTTATTAATTATTATTACAGAATATCTGAATAAAAATGGCAGCAATCCTGACTCCTTTTTAAAGAAGAAGGATACATTTAGGAGCGGTTTGATCCCATTTGCTATTATTTTTATAGTCAGTGTTAGTTCAGTAGGTTGGTACTGTAAGACTAGAGAAAATTAGAAGTTCATCTGGACTGAGTGGGATTAGGGTACTTAGCTCCAACCCAGAAATACAAGGCACTGAACTAATACACAGCAAGATGCAATAATGCCAACTCTAGTAAAACAATATAATTTTCACATATTCTAGAAATCTGAACACTGCAGACTTAACCAACAAAACCTTTGGGTCTGGGTTCATCACTTTTTATGTGTGGGTACATCATGAAACAAACTGGTCTGTGATTAAAGCCTTTCCATTCTGTTAAACTATTGTAGAAATTTTTTAATATTTTTTTTTCAAATTCATCATGAGTGTCTTTTTTTGAAAATATGTGATTAATTCATAGTGAAAGTTTACTTAGAGTACTGATAACAGTGAGGTTACAAGAAAAGTCCTCCTTAAGGGATTTATAAATCATATGTTAGTATTTTAATGGTGTTTCCATGTACCATGACAAAACCAAAGAAAACACATATTTTTCCACAAAACTGCTGTTTACATGTTCATTCTTTTAAAAAAAACCCCACAAACAACAGTGATAGCTGTGATCTCTGCCTAACAGAAAATGAGACTGTTGGACATGTTAACAGTAGAAGAGAGAACAAGTATGTATCTATTAGTTATTAATGAGGAAAAGAAGATAAATTCTTATGCCACAGCTGTTCATTAACGATTTATGCAGTTTATACTCATTTCTTATAGCACAAAGGTGATGTCACTTTGGTAATATTTCTGTCATACAAGTTGGTTTGGTTTTTACAAGTGCTCCTCTATTAATGGAGCCATAGAAGTCAGTTATGCCATTTGAGTGTTTGTATAAACACTCCACGGGTAGAATAATTAGAAATTTTTAAAATTCAGTTTTCCACTGGCAAACTTGCAATTGTTTCTGATTTCTACTCTGAGGTGACAGTGCCCTCCTGTGGCACATTTTTTTTTTTATTTGCTTTTTTCCCCATATATACTCCATCCAGAAAGATGAACTGGATAGAGTTTCTCGTATGTGAACTAGACATTTATTTATATACTGCTTTATATGAGTTAATTTTGGAAAAAAAAACCAAGACATTTCATTTCCATCTACATCATCATATGGTTCTCTAATCTTTTAAATCTTTTACAAGTACTTACTTTTTTTTTTTTTTTTTTTTCCCCCTCTATGGTTTCTGTGTAAAATTAGGAGAGAAAAACCCATTGGAAATCTTGATAGCTGGTGCATGTCTGGGTTGTATGAACCATGTGGCTGCTGCTGGCCACACTGACACTATCGTGCTAATAGACAGTGACCTGCGTTAATCCTAGTTGTTAGTCATTTGATCAGTCCTTAAAGAACAAATGATGGCCTTAAATTCTGGGAGAGTTTGGCTTGTATGTTATTCTACTCCTGTCTTTTGTTTTTTCCTGGACAGTTGTACAGATCCATCTAGTACAGGAAAACTTTAAATTTTAAAAAGATATTAAATATTAATAAAGATATTTGGTAGCATTTTTCTGCCAACTATTAATTTGTCATCAATATTATCCTATGTAATTTATTTTCTCTACAGATTTTTACATTTTAGGCATAAAAGTGCTACATTACAAATATTATCAGAGTTACTAAAACACACATTGATTTTCATATTACAAAACACTGGCAAAAATATTTAAGGTTACCAAAGAGTCAAGGAAAATCTTGTTCAGAACCTGGGACAGAAGCTCCCGGACACGGAGCCAGCATGAGGCAAGGAGCTCACGTGCTGTACACTTTCAGCACACACAGAAATTCTGGAGATTCTAGGTAGTGGACTGTATAATGGAGCAAAGAAAGTCTGAGAAGAGCAGAGACATCTCTAGTATCTGTCTATGCATCAGTGATGCATAGCTTTTGTAAGAAACAGAGATGGCACAGGGCTTGTCAGAATAAAGTCATAAAGTCTCAAAACTCCCCTTATCTCTATGGACACATGCCTATGTGCACATCGGTTGTTTTCCAAACCTTTTAACTTACCCAAAAAAGATTTTCACAGAAATGCCAACATGTACAAAGGCCATACAAATAACTTGACCAGGTGGCCAACATAGGATTTTTTTAAGCTCTTCTGCAGTTCTTTTAATAATTTAAATGTAACAATGGTTTGAACAACAGAAAATAGAACCTTCTAACAGTGAGCGTGAGACAATCTCAGCTATAAGCGTTGCTACCTGAACTATAATTAACACCAATTTCCTGTGATGTTAGAAAGCCGTTCTTTTCTCTAGCATTTGTACTAGCTTCCAAATCACTTCTGAGTACAAATTAGAGGCTTGTTTCCCCGGTAACTTACACTTTGCACAGTCACTTAGACATGCATAAAGAGAGTACTAATGGGTATAATTTCCCATTCACTTTGCACAGGTATAAATGATTCCACAACCAGGAAGCAATGAAGGATCACACCCACTGTGCTGATTAAATCAGTTAAATACAGTGTACGTTCCCCCTGGCTATGCTTCCTGGCACGACTAATTCCTTCTATTGAACCTTTGGGACTTAGGCCAGGACGTACGCACAGATGGTTCCTCAAGTCAAGAATTCACTTTCCCTACTGTCTAACAGAGTCTGAATCCTGGTGTTCAAATTACTGTATCGCACAAATGTATGGTAAGAGGAGCTTCCCAATTTCCAAAGTACGCATAGACTGCTTTGAGTCTGGGTTAATTGGAATGACATGGGACTGTTAAAAATAAAACCTTTTTTAAGGGCTTAATAAGGTCACGATCACTGAATACTGATGGTATACATCTCCTTTTCAAAATATCTCCTACTTTAGAAGACACTGCAGGCCCACACACTTTCTCTGTGTGCAGCAGGGACTTCCCATTCAGAGTAGCATGAAGATGCTGTAGCTCAAGTCAGAACCCTGCTCTGCATCTTGTGATCTTCCAAACATAACTGGCAGGAATATGCATTTAGTAGAAAACATGATATGAGTATCTATACGTGAGGATAAACATGATCTGGATAGCATTTTCCTAAGGAACTGCATTGGGGTTTAAATATATGTCATGGAAGAAACTGATTAACTGTTTATTGTACCTTCAGAGGAAGAAGACTATGTCTATCTATCTATATCTACAAATGTAGATGAATATAAAGGAATAGGAAAAATAAATATATTCATATATATATAGAGAGAAGAGGACTAATATATTAAGGATAACTTATTATGCTCTTCAATGTAATAAGATTATTTTTCCAGACAAATTCTGTATTTCTTAAAAAATTGAAAAATATCTAGGTATTATTTTCTAGACATATGTAATAGTTATGTATATCTTAGAATGGGCGGCAGGACTGTAAGGTCTCTGGTGAAAGGCTAAGTAATCCAAAATCTTCTAATTAGGGTGCCAAATGTTAAATACTTAAGTATGTTGTCTTACAAAGATACTGCCAGGTTGCATTATCATTCATTTCTAGAAAAATCCAAAAGTATATTAGCCCTCCAAACATCAGTCTGGCAGTCTGAGAAGCTTTCTTGCTGCAGTAGACAATATTGGATAAACAAGAGCCAGCGCTCAGGGAAAGAGGATGAAGTAATAATGAAAAGATTATCAATTTGCCAAGTGAGGTCTAATGAGTGACACTGTGCTAAGGATCAAGTCTGGCTATTTTTTACTAAAAGAATGTCTTGCTTGACAGCTTCATGCAGACATCACCACAGGAGTGAAAAATCACCTCAGGCACAGAGATAATATGAAAATAACAGACAGCATTTAAGCTGGTCCCAGTTGAAGAGCAGAGAAGTCCATGAATAGAGTCAGAAAAAAACCCAGATGTGGATAAAAACAGGGCTGAGGCAAAATTCATCATGAAAGGTGTGATTAAAGCAAAGTACTGTCAAGTCCACGTTCCACAGAGGACAGTGCATTTTATATTTTGGACGTACATGTTATGACAACTGATACTAGGTCCTAAATTGCACATCTTTGGTCTTGCATCAATTTGTACGCTCAGATACTTTTCTTATTCAAAACCTCAGAAAGCCTGCTGTTATATCATTCCAACATCACTTACACAAACTGTAATAACAGCTTCTCTGGAACATTCCACCACTTAGTCCTGTTTTCCTTAAAGCTTTATGTATAATTGTTCATATTTTGTCAAAGCTAGAAGACATAGTCATAGAATCATTTAGGTTGGAAAAGACCTTTAAGATCATCCATTGAGTCTGTTAACCCAGCGCTGTGAAGTCCACCACTAAACCATGTCCCTAAGCACCTCATCTACACATCTTTTAAATATCTCCGGGGATGGTGACTCAACCAGTTCGTGGGCAGCCTGTTTCAATGCCTGACAACCCTTTTGGTGGAGGACTTTTTTCCTAATATCCAAGCTAAACCTCCCCTGGCTCAGCCTGAGGCCATTTCCTCTTGTCCTATAACTTGTTATCCAGGAAAAGAGACTGACACCCACCTCAATGCATTACAGAATTATTTGCTTGCCTTATCTTGGCATTTCCTAAATTCTATATGTTATTCTCACTCTTATCTTGCAAAAAAACCATCAGTACATCCCACTTCCTAAAATGCCAACCAAGCAAGGTAAGAAATAAAACACCTCTCTGGAGTATTAACATTATTCCTTCCTTCATTAAGATTCTCTGAAATAATGGAATTTACTCCACAATGCAACAGTGTCTACAGCACTGGCAGGCTTTCAGATTAGAACACAACATCTAATTTAAAAGAATTTATGCATCGTTGAATGATTCTTCAGATTGGTCAGCTCCATACTGCCTGGCAAGTCATAGTTGACACTGAATTTTTTACTTCCTCTGATTTAACTTCTCCCTTAAAAGAAACCTTAAAGCCTATATAAAGTATATACGGTATCTTATTTCCTTAAGCTTTCAGTAAAATGTTTCCAGTTCTACATGGCATGAGAAATAATGTCTGCTAGGACAATTCTCGGGACTTTTTCTATAAATATCAGGAGCTGATACAGTGTTTCCTATGAATATAATTCTGGAGCATTTTCAATTTTTTTATACTTACATCCATTAGGAAAGGAAGTCTTTGCTTAAAGGGAGGTGAAATAGTATTTATGAGAGCTGAACAAAATCTAGAACAATTACATCACTTTTTAACATTTTGGAACATGTTAGTAGAGATATGCTATTTCTAAACATAATTGGTTAAGTAGTCCAGTATTTAAAAAAAAAAAAAAAAAAAAAAGTTGGGGGGGGGGCGGGAGGAGAAAAGAAAGCAGAAGGCATGGTGTTCATTTAGATATAAAACTCTTCCACCTGGAGTGTCTCCAGTTTTTGTAGTGAATACTGTATGACAGGACATTGCTGTTGCTCCATGGAAATAGATTGCCCTCTGAAGTGCATCTCTGAGATGATAGAGAATTCAAAGTAATGTTTCATTGCTGCTGAATGGACCAAGGCCTTTATAAGTTAGTCAATGTTTTAAAAGTTCTTATATATTACATTTTGAACAAAAAAATATATTTACATTTTAAAATAATGCATGGAATATTGTAAAAAATATTATTGTAATAGCTTACTGTTTAAAAAACACTCTGTTAGAGAAAAAATCCAGACAAGTCTCAATGGAGACCAGGTGATCACCACCAAGCTTTCTAGAAAAACCATGATTAAAACACATATGTGGAAATGGTCTATAAACTGGAAGGACTGAGGCTACTCTCCCTTTAGGCACATGTATGTTTATTTGCATACACTGGTTTTGAACACGGACAATACATGAAGTCTTTGCAGTATGCCTTGGTCTAGGTCATCTTGATTTATCTGTTTGTTTTCTCAGCACAGGTGCTGAGTTTTGGGTTTGCCTCTAACTCCTGTAAGAAAGTTCTGGCTTGTGTACTAGGTTCTGATATTTTCTGTTCTTTTGAATAGAAGATCCTACAAGGCAAGAGTGCTAGAACTGCAAAGAGTTGGACAAAAAGACCTATCCAAGTACAGGACAAAAAATTCAGAAAAATTTCCGATTTCAGAAAAAAGAAGCAATAACAGAAAGAAAACATCTGGGTTTAATTTCAGTTCTGAGCTAAACTTTTCTATATTTTACATTCTTAATTATGTTCAGGTTTATATTTCACCTCTTTGTTCTTTTTTGCTCCATTAAAGTAATATAATAACACTGAGCATAAAAACAGCCTTCTCCTTAAAACTTTTTCCATGGAAGTGGTACAGCTACTGCTCAAAAGTAACCTCTACCATAGCATAGCAGGAAAAAAGCCCCAATGCTATTAATAGCATATATGAAGGTGAATGAATAAAAAAAGTGAATTCCAAAAACTGACAAAATGAATAAAAAAAGTGAATTCCAAAAACTGACAAAATAATCACTTGTCAGGAAGTTAATACATGATCCAGAGAAGAATGAGTCATACTGTAATTTTATGGCTTCGGTTTTAGTGTTTCTGATCAGTGGTGATTTTTTTGGTTTGGGGTTTATTTGATATATAAAGGACATACGCATAATGCAAACTTATACGAGAATTAAGAGGATAATCAGGCTAGTAGCTGTATGAATTGGCTGCTTATATTCAGCCATATCACCTTGTAAACCACAAATACATAATTTGGATTTCTAGTTTTTGGTTTAATTATAACATAATTAAATTAAAACCAGTTAATCTCTGGGATATGGAGATCCACACTGAAAAAAAAAGTAATATAACAAAGGAGCACCAGCTGAAAAATTATCTCTGAAGTTTCTTCTGTGACCAGGTTCAGAGGGATTATTCTGGGGAAAATTAAAATTATGCCCGAAAACAGAGAACTCAATGTTAACTAAAGGTACTGATCTAAGCAGAATACATATTAGCCACAGAGTCTCTTTAATAATACTGGAAAGCTATCTCTAAATTTGCAAATCCTATTCTGTTTCAGTTTGAGACTCCTCTGGACTGCATTTCACTGAATTGCAATGGTCTTTTGTAGCCTGAGGTTCTGTAGTTCTTTGGCAATCAAGACTTCCCAGGAGTGCTGTAATATGAAGTAAAGATGAGAACTAGGGGGTTTTTTTAGTTTAGAAAAATTACATCAAAAACTGAAGCTTTACTGTTTTCCTGAATCCAGATGGAATTTACTTAATAGTTTGAAAGGGGAAAAACCTGGAAAAATAATCACAAAACTATAGAAAGGGAATTATGTGTTATGGACACCAGAGTAGCATATTTCAGGGCACTTAGGAGATACATCCTCTGAAAGGATTTGAAGCCACAATACAACAGAAGATCTGCAGGAAAATAAAAAAAATTAATTATTGACACAACCTAGCCCTGAAGGCCAGTTAAGAACATGAATAATTTAGAAAGTACATCTGAAAGCATGCATTATTTGAGAGCAGAGCTGAGAGCATGCTAACAGGGACAGTGTGGTGACTGGAGGTTTGCTGGACCACCACCACCACTCGTTCAGTTGCTGTGAGAGGACTATACCAGGCATCTGCAAGTTGTGAGGAATGACTTGTGGAGAAAGAAGCCTGCTGTGCTGTGCAAGGGAAGTTACCCTTGAAGTCTTAAAGTACAAGTTACCTAAGGGAACCTGCAAGACTGTTTACTTTGATAGTGTGTAAAATCCACCGGTTCTTCAGCTATACCGGTGTCAGGAGAAGTATTTGCCATCAGTGTATCTGGTGACTCGGTTTAATATATATATCAGACAGACAATAGGAAAACCCTAGCTATTACATAGAAATTCTGCATTGGGTTTTTAACATGTTGTTCTATCTCAATATGTTTTTGCTTTACAGGGGACTATGTAGTCATGTCTGTTTACTTTAACCTGAGCAGGAGAATGGGTTATTTCACTATTCAGACCTACATTCCCTGCACACTTATTGTTGTGTTGTCCTGGGTCTCTTTTTGGATTAACAAGGATGCAGTTCCAGCCAGAACATCACTAGGTAAGTTGTTTCTTCCTCCTGCTTTTATTCAAGCATTATAATGTGTAACTGACACCTCTGCAGATCACTAATTTATAAATGTAAGAGGAGAGAGAATTTCACAAGCTCTCCTTGTTTAAAAGGATGTATTTCCAAAGAATAACACAGCCTAAACAATATTTGCATCTTTTCCTTTTACCGTGTCAGATCCTAGCTCTTAGTATGGTAGATTGCCTACAATAAGACCTTTTTTCATATTTTTAATGAACATCAAGATGATTGGCAAAATTGCTGGATTAGAGGCAGGGACATTAGTTTTATTTGCTTTACTTCCATATCACAGTGACTAGCAATACTAATTAAATAAATACCAAGATGGAATCAATCTTTCTAGTTGGCTTTGTGCCATAGGGGTAAAAGGGGGAGAATGTAGTACCCTGACTTCTACTTTAGGGACCAACAATCAAATACAGCCTTCAGGCCACAAAATCAACTGAATTTGGTGGTATCAAAAATCCTATACATGAAAACGTGACATGCAATTAATCAAAGTTAGCAATTTTTATACATTTAGCAACTGTTCCACAAATAAACTGAGAAACCAAATTAACCTTGTGCAAAGCAGCTGGAACTGTACGAATTAGCAAAGTAGAAACATTCAATGAAAGTGAAACACATATTCTGCTTCTGCATTAAATCCACACAAGTGAGAATTACTTTAGGCTTTCCTTCTGCATATTCATTTCTTCACAGAACTACAGCACAGAGCACTGAAGTGCAAAATAAGGGACAACATTTTCATTCCAGAACTCCCTTGGAAGACACACAGGAATAGAGGACCAATGGCTCCCATGACAGAAAGTTTTAACCATGTCATTGCTTTTTTCACGCCCTCTCTAAAAAAAGGTTCTAAAATCTGCTTTAAAAAAAGGATAAAATTAATAAAGGCATTCTGCTGTTATTTTAAATTTTACTTAAAAGACAGAAAACAGACTGGCCCCTCTGTTGAGAATTAGTCTATTTGTACTACTGAGGAGGTAAAATCAGCGGTATGAAATTTGCCGTATAAACTGTGATGGATTTTAACTGTTCTGATGCATTTTTAATGTTGTTCACATCATAGTGCAGGGACTAATGCTCTGAAAGGAGAAGGGGTGGTGTGGCATGTCATCATACTACTTGGTTATAGGCTACAGGCACTTAAGAAAGGCAGAAGAGAGAACTGCTCTGGCACAGAGAGACATCTGACCTCACAGTGCTACACTTGTAAGGAGCCCTGAGGATTCTCCCTTCCAGCTTTATATGCAAGAAATCACTTAAATAACAAGCAGCAGACAATTTGTATGGGGCTAGCGTCTTTTGCATACAACCAGAATGCATTTCTGCAAGAGAAAACAAACAATTTTGTTTATGTAGCTCACATACAAATCTGCATGTTTTGTCCTGAAGTTCCTGCTGGATTACAAGCTTTGTTCAGAATTTTCATTAATTTCTATCTCATAAAATGGCTGCAAAAGTGTCTTTTATTGATACTGGTACCATTATTCTGCAAACAAAACCAAACAAAACTTACCCCAACAGCACAAAAAGTTTGAGATTGGTCTTGAGGTTACTTTGAAGAATGGAGTAAAGTGGTTTTTATTCTCCACCATTATTTTCTCACTCTGAGACAAGTTCTTTCTAGCTCTGTTAAAAAGTTTGAGCACATAAACTCTAAAAAATAATTTCTCAATTAAAAATAAATAAAGCTCCTCTAGAAGTAAACTACAAAACTAAAAACCTGAAATCCTTAGAATCAGAATCCATCTAACAGAAGTATTTTACAGGGCAGCACTTGCAGTCACCATGCAAAAATATTTCATACCACACATTAAATCTTCAAAGCTGTCACTGAATCCACATTTCAGTTCTGGGACATGCTGTTTAATATCTTTTCTATATACTTGAACTCCAGGAACACTTCAAAACCAGTTTGTTACTTAAGTAATAATATTTCTGTTGTTTTCTATCTACCAGGTATTACAACTGTCCTGACAATGACGACCCTAAGTACAATTGCTCGTAAATCTCTTCCCAAAGTCTCGTATGTGACAGCAATGGATCTTTTTGTGTCAGTCTGCTTTATTTTTGTTTTCTCTGCCCTGGTGGAATATGGAACTTTGCACTACTTTGTCAGCAACAGAAAGCCAAGCAAGGATAAAGACAAAAAGAAGAAAAATCCAGTATGTACCTTTTTACCAGCAAGGTTTAAAATTCAATTAGGTTTTCTAAGAAAACATTTAAATCCCTCTTTATGCTTATACTTTGTTTACATCTTTGCTATTACATACATACTGTTTTTTGTATTAATAAGAATGCAATCATTCACCTTGAGAATGAAAAGCCCCTATATGATAGTTGTCTGGTTGCCGGAGAAACTAATTTCTTAGAATAAGGATCCTTTTAACCATGTTCTACAAATCACAACTATTACCATAAGCATTGTTTATGTCACAGATAGAGCTCTTGCTGTGACCTTTACTGAAGAACTGTCAGTTTCTCTGTCTTGGCTTTAGCCATATTCTCTTCCAGTAACTTCTGTCCATATTATTGACATGACTGTATTTCTTATTATCAGGACTACAGTTAAACTTTTATATTCAAACTACAGACTGTGCTTTTTCTAATTTCCCCTCAAGCATCTGTTTCCTTTTCATCATTTCCTTATCTTCTTTTTCTTATATTTCTTGTCTCCTTTATCTACATCTCTCCCTTAGAAAGAGATCTGGCTAGCAGTTTACAATGTTACTTATGGGTGCATACTGCAGAATAAAAAAGCATTTATAATAGCAACAATAAAAAATCCTGGAAAAACCCTCAGTGGGGGTTGGGGAGTTTTCCCAGATAGAGAAAGGGTTTGTTTCTTATTTTGTCCAGGGCAGATTTCTCCTTGACTTTTGCAACTGAGCTGAAAAGTCTGTTGTCTAGAATCCCTGAGGTAAAATGAATTGATATAAAATCCTAGAGGGAAAAGTAACCTAATCCTCTACAAAAATCCCAAATATGCCTGTGAAAAATGTGAGGAACAAGTTTTTTACATTAATAGAGAGTATTTTCAAACTAATTTCAAGCATCTAGGAAACAATGAATTCTCTTGGATTTGCTCTGCTAAAATCTTCAAGGCCTTTTGAAGATATCCCTTTTTTGGTTATAATACACAGTACTAAAAGAATATAAAAATAGTAATTGAAGAGTCTTTTATTACATATTAATGCTATAATTTCAACTTTAAAAGCTATTGAGAAGTTGAATCTAAACAAAATAAAAAAATGAAAATAAAGAGCCAGAAAAACATCTATAAGACTTAAGAGTATAGAGGAAGAATTCTCACCTAACTTTGCTAAAGTTGGATTTGATCACAGACCTCTCCTTGGTGACAACAAAGAGGCATTTTTAGAGGATGACGTGTCCTGGCCAGTCTTAGGCTGAAATAAAAGGCTGTCTGTGTGAGTGTGTGTCTTTCACAGTCAATTAAAGTAGCAAACATTAACTACCTTAGATTTAGTTGTCTCAATTAGTGATGTCCATATAAGAGCAGATTACTTGTTCTTTATATCACTTATATGTGAGCATTTGTAGACAAACAGAACTATAAATGATTGCCTGGATGCTAATCACAGGTCTAAAAAAAACCCAAAACCTAAAAGTAGAGTTTTCAGGACACAGTGTGTAGGTAAAATGAGTTTTTTCTAAAAATGTTTTTTATAAACTATGAATGGTGTCCTTCAAAACAGTTCAACATAAAAGACTGGAATCCCCTGGGAATGTGAAAAGATCTAAATGGAGTTTGATATCTTATGCCTTTGGCCCAGATATAAGACAAAGTTACAAGGCAATGACAAGTCAAAAATGTGTGTGGGGGGGGTTATATTACAGATACTTGTTTAAATTGCTATTATCCCAACCTTTCTATAAATTTAGTTCTTTTTGACTTACTATGTTTTAGAAACATATTTTTAATTTACGTTATTTTTGTCTCTTTCTTCCTTTTTTTTCTTTCTTTAATTTAAAACAACCCTCTGATTCTCTTTTCTGTCTACAAAATGAAAGCTTCTTCGGATGTTTTCCTTCAAGGTATAATGTTTTTTGGAATGGAAATTCACTGCATGCGACTGCTGAATTTAACTATTAGAGCTTATATGAGAGTGGTGTTTTGTTGGTTTTTTTTTAAAAATGAAACATCTAAGCATTCTACTCAAGGTAACTTCTGAATTAAGTAGAATGGTTACATATTTCTAAACAATTTGTAGAGTTGATTCAGCAGCCCAAATACTGATTCACTATGGCTCTGAACTTACTTAATTTCAAGAGTGACTAACATTATTGGATCACGTGAATTAAAAGACTTTTATGTTAAAACATTTCTGCTCCTCTTTTTCCCACTTTGCCATGGGATCCAATAGCATCAGCTGCACGAGAAACCTGCAACACACCCTTTTAGAACTCAACTCTGACCCCACTTTTTATAACCTTTGTGACTTCACTCCAAATTATAAAACCAAATCTGTTCTGATGTTGACCTGAACAAAATTCAGTGTCATCATCACTCAAATTCTTTTATTTAGACAAAAAAGTTAGAGTTTTGACAGTGTTTCACATTCATATATATATATATATATATATATATATATATATATATATAATGCTATCACTGGATCAACACACTTTTAGTAAATAAGCAAATATATCTCGCTATGTTCCATATCTAAACCTTATCTTTATTCAGAAATGCAGAGATTTTGTAAAAAAAACAAAACCAACCAACCAACCAGCAAAAAAAACAAAAAAAACCCCAAAAACAAAAACAAACCACCCAGGGAAAAAAAGAAACCACATAAAATAAAAGCCAAGAAATTCATATACTTGTGGAATGGAATTCTTGTTATTTTACCCTAATAACTACCGCAGAAAATTTCAATGCCTGTTATCCTAGTGTTCACCAAGTGCTCAAATGTGTTTTAAATGCTGAATTTGCTCAATTCATTCCAAATATATATGTGTAAATATATGTCCTATATTTACTATATAAAATTTGGAATATGTTGAACCTCCTAGTTGGTGAACATTAGTAGATGGTGAACTGCATATATTAAAACAATTGGAAAGCCTTGTAGATATTCTCCTAACCTTATTCAAAAGACTATTTTTTTGCCTTTTTTCCTGTATATATGCTCCTGTCTCAACACAAACCAGCCCTACATTAAAATCCTGCATTTCCAATTGATTATTTCGGTTCCTTCCTTGTAATGTACAAATTACTTCAGATATCAAGCAGCTATTTAAAATATAAAATGCCAAAAAATTCAAAACCCCATCAATCGCATTCCTGAATGTTTCCTTTAACCTCTAATGTTTACCCAGTTTGGCTTTTAAGCTAATTGTCCACAGCTGTCAACTTTCTATTGATTTGTGCTGCTTTCCTGTAAAGTTGAAGTGTGTGTTAATAAGCTCAAGGTAACGTTACAATTAGAATGCCTCAGCAATTTCCCATGTACCCCACACAGAAACATCATTCACATGCTGACCATTAGTTTCTAGCTTTCTCTTGGTCTGGTGATAATAACAGGGTCTTTCCCTCCTGCCATCTTTTTCTTTTTTTGCCACTCCACCTTAGGCACCTACAATTGACATCCGGCCTCGCTCAGCTACTATTCAAATGAACAATGCTACACACCTCCAAGAAAGGGATGAAGAATATGGGTATGAGTGTCTTGATGGCAAGGACTGTGCCAGTTTTTTTTGCTGCTTTGAGGATTGTCGAACAGGAGCGTGGAGGCATGGAAGAATACATATCCGCATTGCCAAAATGGACTCCTATGCCCGCATCTTCTTTCCAACTGCCTTCTGTTTGTTTAACCTGGTGTATTGGGTATCATATCTTTACCTTTAAAAGCAGAAGGAAATCAGTGATATGAGCCTTACTCACTGAGTTTCTTAGAGAGATGGTTTCCTAAGTCCACTTGAAGTATTTACGACACGCTTTATAGTGGTCTGAATTCTTTAGTGCCATAACCTGGTAAATATCAATCATGTCATTTGTCCAAAATTTGCCATCAGGTTATTGTGAATTAAATGTCCATTCAACATGCTGAAATAATTTGAAATAAAAATCATATAAAAAGGTAATATACAGCTATACCTGCTGGAATAGAACCAGAGCAGACAGGGCAAGGGGAACATGACAACATCACTTAATAGTTGGCACTGCTATTTCAAAAACAAGCATGAGAGAGGAGAATTCCCAGGTGAAGTGCTGTACAGTTTGTTAACATTGGCTATAATTATGCTATAGCTTTTTTTTTCTGTGGGCTTTTCTTTTTGGAAGAGTCATTTCTCACTTTGAATAGGTATTATTAAGCTAGGAAAGTTAACCTCTACCCCCACCAAGATAAAAATAGACCTTTTCCTTTGCCATCCCTTTAAGAGCACATGTACAATGCTGTAAATATTTCAATACCTTGTAGTACATAAAAGTCTAGTGCATGCATCTTTTGGGGGCCAAAATAAATGAAACAAAGGTACCATAAAGTTTTGTCTTTTATTTTGTGTCTCTGGATGTGCTATTGTAATTGAAATGTGGACAATTTTTTTTTTTCCTTGAAAAGTTACCCCTTTCCCTCATGCATGGAAGATCCAAGCAGACAGCACTTTCATGTAAGACATTAGAGAAGCCTTAAGGATTCAAATAAATAACATGTAGAAAAATCTGTATGGCCAATATAATAGCTCATAAAGTATACTGTATGTGTCTGCTGCAGTTGTAGCCTTCATTTTCCCTTGATAATGTTGCTATATTTCAACTGAATTTCCAGTAATTATACATGGCAAGATTAGCTTCCGAATTTAATCCATGTGCTTCTATTGTTCTTTTCCCATGTTAAGCTCTACATTTTTCCTTACACAAGTGTTTGTGGTTTTGGTTTGTTGTTTGTTTTGGTTTTTTAATTCTTTAATCCAGTCCAGGAAATAGCTTTTATTCTAGACATTATTTTTACATAAGAGCTTCAAGTTAATTTTGAAACATTAGATTTTGTATTATATATACACATACACTTCTCTGCCCAGTCATGTCCTTGATCAGCAATAGTTGTTGTCAGTGCTGCTTTTCACTCTGAGTACCTTTACAAAAATAAACCTTTACCATGGCTAGCACACAGGTTATACATAGCCTTGAAAATAAAAGGGAACAAAGGGTGTCTTGGCTACTGAATCACATGTATGCAGTTTATGTGTATTTAAAACCTTCAACCCACCTGGGTGAATCTTGAAACCATTTATCCACTGATTTTCAGAACCTGTACGATGCTCAATTATGCAACCTTAAGCACATGTAAATATGACTGACCTTTTTTTTAAATTGTCAAAGATGTAAAGTGTCACCTCCAGGAAAGTGGGCTTGCAGATTGAAAAGAGAGATATATAACTTATCATTAATGAATTATTAATAGTAAAAATGGAGGAAAAGGAAAGTTTTCCAACGTTTGTATAGTTTTGGAAATAAAAATGTATAAAAAAAAAGGAATAACTTGATCATCAATTGCTCCTTGCCCAATGTATTTGAAAACATTTTAATAAAGGAATTGCACACACCTGTGGACTTTTTCAATAAAACTGCTGCACTTAATTCCATTTTTCTTGTGATTAGTTTGTTAAAAGCATACTTGAAGGACTAGATTGCTTGACTAGTTTGATTCATCAGCTGCATTAATATAAGTAATTATAATTCTCATAACCCTCTGCGCTGTCTCATTTTACATTCAAATGGCTCATCCACATAACTTTCAAGGATGGAGACTAATTCTTTAAAACAATTCTGAATATTATCTTAAAAATAAAAATAATTTAAAAAATAAATCGATGAACTGTAAGTATATTAAAGAAGAGGGAGAACCTTTATCTACCTAAAGAGTCTCTGCTGCCTGAATAAGTGTCAATCAACTTTCATGCAGAAATAAGTTTCAGTTGCTGCCAGACAGACTGTTAATTCAAAAATGTATTTATTTTCAGTGGTCAATGATTTAACAGCTTTCTATTAGTTCCCTGCAGTTCATAGGAGTAGCTGATGTTGCATGTTTAAGGTTTCAAATTTTACCCAGATCTTTTCCCTGTTACCAAATAGGTTTTATACAGTTCATTATGAATCTCAGCCCAAACTAGCCCTTTATTCCCTCATCATTTCAGCTAGCATAGATTCATTTGGTCAACATCTGCAAAATTAAGGATTTGGTGACACCAAGTGTTTTACCCTAGTTCAGCCATCAGGTTACATGTGCCTATAGAAAGCCTACGATACTGAAGAATCAGACGAAATAAAGAAGAGCAGTCAGATCCCTCACTTGTGCATGTTGGCCTTCTCCGTCCAGCAAGGGAGGAGTTTAGTTAAAGATTGATATACCCCCATCTCAGTAATGCAAACCACACAAAATGGTAGGGCACGCCACACCTGCAGTTAAGGAGTTGAGTGAACTTTCCTCAGTACGTATCACCACACAAAGTAAACGAAATAAGCCCTTAATCAGTCATTACCCAACACCTCCACTCTTCCACAGTTACTTAGGTGATTCGTCATTTCTTCCTGGGGAAAATGGATGAGATTCAAAAGGACAGTTCATGGAGAAACATGTCATTCCCAGTGAGAAAATGACACCAAAGCACAATCTAGAACTAACTAAACAAGAAGTATAGTTATATATTTAGAATCTGAATAGAGATTCTATTAGCTGTTCAGCACAGAATCAAAAGGTGACCATCGTACTGTAAAGCCAGGCTGCCACCACAGCAAACAAAATAGTAAGCATTTGGGTATGATGAAGGTTATTATTCAGAAGAAAACTCAGAAACCTATCTATACAATCATAGTCCCACAAACATATTATATAAAATATTACATTAATATATACATTCTACATGTTAAATCTCCCAGTTGCATTCTAGGGAAGAAGCTCATTCCTGATGCAACAGACTTACTAAAATGTTTTCAAGCTCATAACACTGCAGATAGCTATTACTGCTCTGGGATGTGTTCAGATGGTCATGCAGAGTTTTCTCAAGTATACACTAATGGCACAGTTATTTACTTGCTGTTTATATTCCAAGATGCCCTGACTGAGACAAGGCACTGTTGTCCCAGGGATTATGTCATATGTACATATCAAAAGAGAACACCCTCAAAGCATTTATAAATCTTTATATAACATTT
This sequence comes from Microhierax caerulescens, assembly GCA_035590215.1. Lineage (NCBI taxonomy): Eukaryota > Metazoa > Chordata > Aves > Falconiformes > Falconidae > Microhierax > Microhierax caerulescens. The sequence continues at coordinate 51,341,021 of JAVJGJ010000061.1, read as the reverse complement.
ACAAACTCCAGTTTGTAAATAAATAGCTGGTATTCCAAGACACATTGTGGCTCAGTAACAGTTCTGTTGTTAACGTTGGGCAACTGCAAAAGGCTGTGTTTTAACTAGCCAGTATTGAATAATTTTAGCTTCTGTACAAAACAAAGTGCTAAAGCTCCTACAATTGCAGTTCCCAGCAGAAATTCACACACAAAAAAAAAAAAAAAAGTGGGGCCAGGAGGGAGGAAGTGGTCTTTTTTTTCTAATCCAATCATTTCTACCTAGTTTTCCCACAATTTTATAAATCTATCTAGCATGAACGGACTAGTCAAATATACTAAGTATACCAGTTGCAATGCCACAGCTACAGCAGCAAATTTTGGCATATATTACAGGTCCAAATGTTTGGACCTCCTTCCTCCTGTACTGCCAAAGCCCTTCAGTGTAAAAATACAGGTAGAAGAAGGAAAAATAATACTTGCAAAATGAATAATGTAGAGACCTGGAATATGAAAGCTTTGTTAACTGCACAAATTTTAGTAGATGGCATTACTTTACATGGAAACAAAAAAAGAATACAGTTTGAGATTATCTGCCTGACCACAAAATCTGGGCTTTGTAGGATCATGGTACAGATGAGCTGTAAATGAGGATTTAAAAGAGGATAAGAAAGGATTTTTTCAGGTTTGCTAAAGTGTTTCTCATGCTACAGAGGAAAGATGGGATTAAGCAAGAAAGTCCTTGTGGGAGAAGCTGGTAGATGAAGAATGAAACTAAGGCGTGACTATGACATAGGCTGAAGTGAATACTGACCTGATGTACTCTATCTAGCCTGCAGCTGAGAACTGAACTAGGGAAGCAAACAAAAGAATTTGCTGAATTATGTAAGAATTTTGTACGTTAATGGACTAAAGAGGCAGCCTAAAGCAACGAGCTAAGAAGAGGAGTTCAGAGACAACATGATCCATAGAAAATATGATAACTCTTCAAGACCAGAACAATGAAGGTTGCAGTTCTCTGAACTGCATAAAGCATGTTTAGGGTTCAGGCTTCATTTACATGGATGAAGAACCAGATTTTGGTGATGCTGTGGCAGAAAGTTAATGTTATTTGGAAATTAATAGCTAGGTCCCAGATAAAAGGACTTAGTGAAAAACAAAGCCAGTTCATGGGCTTCTGCAGATGGAAGAATAAAGCCTATTATTTTAAGCTAAGGGATCCAAGGCAGAATCCAATAGTAAGTATGAACACAGGAAGAAAAATAAAAATATTAAAGAGCCATCTAAATGAAACTTAATTACAGCCCAGGGGAAAGAGTGACGTTTTAAAATGCAAGTGTTGTCTTTCAAGCAAAATTTCAGTTGCTTTGCAAAGAGAATTTAATTAAATCTTATGAAAAGCTTCACAGGTAAATCAGTTTATTACACCTCTGGGAAATCTATTGTTCCATTTATAAAAACTGAAAGCCAATGCACTTTCCCTCCTTATTTAGAGGGATCCTATAGATGAAAAGATCTAGAGTTCCTACTTACACATTACTGTGTTTTTCTTTTTAATGTCAAGATTTACAATGAAAAACATATCCCTTGAATATGTAAATATGTAAAAGAAAGATCATGACCTTTAAAAGATCTTGAGTAACAGACATGAACTAAAAGCTTTGCTTACAAATCAGCAAACCCACTTGAATGCTTCATTCCAGAATGTTGAATTACTTCAGAAAAACATATAAAAGAAGATTGTCTTTCGGGGGTGGGGGAGCACATTATGATAAGATGATAAGTTTTTCTCATTTGGACTCACATAAAATCCATATTGATTATCAAAATGTGAAAAGGGAAAATACAAAATTAGAAAATATTAATATAGCATTAATTCAACCAGTATGAAAAGTATTAGAAACATTGATACTTCCACCAGACACATGCTATTTGATACTGGCAAATTGAAATCTATATCTGATGAGGTTAGTCAGCCATCACTCTTCAGAATTTTCAGGTATATGCTATAACCCTAGCTACAGATTCAGTCATTTTGCTGTGACAAGCCTAACCTTTACCCATGGAATGGAAAAACAAAACAAAACAAAAAAACCTCCAAACCAAGACTTCTCATTTCATTCCTAAAATGAGACACAAGCACATAGACACATCTATCCAGCTAATAATATATCTACAGGATGTCTTTAAAAATCATAGATGAGGCTATAAACTACTTGGAAGTCAGACAGACCTAGAGAGAATTTAGCATGGATAATTTGCTATATTAAAGAAGTAAAAAAACCATGTAAATTTACCATGCCTTTATTAAAAAAAAAAAAAAAAAAGTTGTATGCATGTTAGTATTAACAAAATAAGTCTTAGAATTCATTTATTCATTTCAGTGTTTCCCTTAAGACTAGAAGTGAAAGACTAGATCAACAATTTCAGCAATTCTATAATCTCACAAACCTATTCAGATTTCACTGAGTTTCCTGCTTCTCATTCTTGTTCTACTTAGATCAGTGCTCTTTAATCTGCTGCCACAGTGAGATTTCTTGTAGAAAAAGGCATTTTCCTTTTTCTTTTTTCCAAATCCTTTGTCCTTACTGTACATTCACCTGAATTTGATAGCTTTCCTGCTGATCTAGCAGCTCTGGATCTTTCTTGCATGTATAATACATCCTCAGTTTTACCCAAATCTGTAATTCCATCGCAACTCTGAAAAAATGTTGTAATTTGAAAACTATCACTTTTAAAGAAAATGCAGGTGAATTTGTAAGGTTAATGGACTCAATACTAAGAAGCTATTGCTAACTTCAATCTTGCTTTTATTTATCTTGTTTTTAGGACAGCTGATGCCAGCTTTCATCAAGGTCCAGTCTCTCTACACTGAATTGTAGCCCAGAGAGTACTCACATTCACACAATTTGCAAACCCTGACAACATCCAGGTGTGGCATAAATCTCACCAAAGCTGTACCCTCCCCATATAGTAACTCTGGCTAGTATCAAGCACCTGAGGATGCTGCCTACAGATACTGAAGCTCCTTGAATATTTCTGAAAGCAAAGACAATAGTCACACTGAAATAGCTGTCATTAATTCTTGAAACGCCAAGTGTAACACTTCATAAGCATTTCTTGTCTGCCCTCTGTAGTTCCAGTAGCTTTGCTGGCTTCTTAAGAGTCTTCAGCAGCTCTTTTGGAAAAAGATACACCAGCTGAGCACACCCTGGATGGCCCTTGGGAAAGTCTCAATGTCAGAGAATAACAGGTACATGCTACATACGGATGAGAGAACTTAGTTTACTAAATGTTATAAAGTCTGAATCAAAACAAAAAAATTTGTTCTTCAGCTCAAAATCTTGGGATATAGAAGAAATTTAAAGTCTAAAGAATAAAAAAACACAACAAAAAGAAATTTCAAGAGCAGCTTAAGAAACAGTCATTTAGTTACACAACTGTTTTCTCCCTTTATACAATAATTTTGGAAAAATACCAGAGCAAAAAGAAAAAAAAAATCTGTATTAGAACAAACTACAATGAATATCAAATACCTCTCTAATTTTGATTTTTTAGTATAATTTCTTTACTTTAAATTTACTGTAGAAACCTCCTAAGTTAGACTTTGTTAGAAGGTGGGTGAGCAATAGGGAGTGTGACTGTACATTTGTTTTACTCCCCTCTAGATCCCTTGGAGCATTTGGACAGACAGGTCCAAACCACCAGAACAGGTGTTTTCCCCAGAAGAATGCTATGTGGGGAATCACATTAGCTCAAATCACAAATCTATCCAAAATCTGTAGAGTAAAAAGGAAAACTGTGTCCAAAAAAACCCCACCCTGCAAACCACTAATACACATGGAGAGAATTGTTTCAAACTACAGTTTGTTCCATTTCACCTTCCATAGCTGATCAGAACTTTCTCTATTTGAAGAGTAGTATTTCTTTAGTACATTAGTCTGTGTTTTAATAAAATAACATTTTTAGGCATTGGAAGACTTTTCCATCCTTTGGAGCATTCACTTTAAGGAAAAAGTAGGGCAGTTCCTCCTCCCAGCTGTCATTGACCTCATATCCTATCACTTGTGTGCAAAAAAACAAACCAAGTCCCAAATATATCAATAGTATGACTGAACAAAACTCCCCCAAAATTTGTGAGATTTTTTTAACTACAATCATAGCTTTCTTCCAAAAGCCTCTAAAGATCCATCTCACCTGCCCATGAAGGAATTTAGATCATGAAAAAATGGTTCTCATTAAGTGTGCTGCTGCAGCTGGGTGTTCCATGAGCATTGCCTTACTAAATTATTACTCAAGTGCTACTGGTGCCTTCTCACTCATGTTTGTTGGTCCAGTGTTCCTAAACCAATGCAGTGACACAAGTTCGAGGCAGCACATAAAAGCATAACATGTAAAGAGTAATATGATTAGAATGGTACAACATCAATGATAAACAGAATTATTAATGATTCCATATTATTATCTAGAAACAGTTATTTGTAAACTAAGTTGGTTTCTACACATAATTTTAAGAATGGTAAGGTTTTGTTAATTACTCTACACTACTCTTGTTTAGCTTCTGGCTGCTTTTTTTAGTAACAATACCAGTTGGGTCCAAAATTGCCAAATGGTAAATGGTAACATACATCAGCTCCGCAACTGCATATTTTAGAGCTATTGTGAAGTGAACAAAAATATAGAATACTAGCCCCACAAAATTTAAGTGGCTAGGTCTGGTCAAGATGTTTGAAATTTGAGAATAATTTGATCCACTTTTTTGTGCATGATTTTGTTCTTTACAGGGAAATTAACGATAAAACACTGATCTTTCTGAGAAGTCTTAAATTTCATCCCAAACTTGAAATAAGATATGTTATGGTAAAATTTCCTAGGAGATGAGATGGATACAAACTCACTGTGTGAGCACATAATTTAATCTCTAGTTTATTTTTCCTACCCATACAAAAAGGAACAACCAATAATGCTGAGCAGTTAATGCAGGCACATGGGCTTTGATTATGTGAGCAGGTTGAAGTCCACATACCATGCACGTTAGAGATAATTGTAAAAATTCTTCCGAGGATTTTGCCAAATAAATACAAACTATTCTGTTATTGCTCCTTCTGCCTTCCCTCCCACTATTCCTGGCACCTAGGCACAAGGAAGAGCTAGCCCTCAGTACACTTGAATTCTTACATGGTGCAAAAGAAGAGTACAATGTGGGAAGATACCTCTTTTCAAAGATGCCCATATTTTACTCTGTCTTATAGGGGGGAAAAGATACATATAGGTGAAAAGCCATATCTAGGGAACTTTGAAAATAGAAAAACTTTACATCAATTCTGTAATCAGGTTTTCTAAGTAAAGAAAGATAAAAGTATTGCTAGCCTAGTTCCTGGGTTTTATTTGTCTTACTAAAAACCTTAGAAAATTAAGATGTTAGTAATTTAGAAAATGCATCTTGGCAGACTGAGACCATCATGACCAATCCTGTGAGAAGTACACTACCTCATTTTAAGTACTAGTACAATTAAATAATTATAACCTGTCTGAATTTGTCATAGTTCCAATAAACAGATTGACATTCTGTCCTGATGTTGCCCAGAAAATGTATTCAATGAACATTTTGAAACAGAAAGCGAAAGTTCCTGTTTTTCAATTTTAGTAATAAAAATCTTATTAACTTTTAAATCTCTGTTTAATTCATAGGTAGCAGGCAAAATATTAATCAAAATCATTCATGCTATAGTAGAAGAGAATGCATTTTATTATAAACAGCAACAGCTAGTTTCTAAAGATGCTCAGCAATTATTATCAGTTATAAGGACTAATATGCTTTTCAGAGAGTTAAAATACAAAAGCAGTCCTTTACTTCTTATAAAAAAGATTAAAACAATTACATAGGAAATGAAAGTAAAAAGAAAGCAGGTGAAAGAACTGTATTCCTGAAAATATGGAAAAAATGGAACACGTAAATTTAAAAAATCACTAGCTACATTTTGAAGAGTTAACACACTTGAAAAACTTTACATTCCTTTTTTCCCATAGTTTGAAATAGTTTATTTTTCTAAAATCAGAACCATTGAAGAGTTATGTCACAGATATCAATGTATACATCCCCACCTGAAGGTAAGTTGGCATCTGTACTTAGCTCTGTATCTTCATTTAGTTATATCTTGTTCAGAAAGAGACACTAATCCTCTCTCCAAAGCTTTCCTTAAACATTTTTTTTAAAAAATCTCATTTTACCTGTTCCTTAGTATGTTTAGACAATCAAAACTTCAGGAGAGAAGTTAGCACACTAAAAAAATCTTGTCACTTTGAGAGTTATCACTTAGCCATCTATGCAAACTTCAGAATTCATATTTTGACATAAACTTCAGAATTCATATTTTGACATTTTATCCAGAGCTTTAATAGAGAAAACATTGACATTTAATTGTCATATGTTGGAAAACGGGGTGGGTGGGTGAGGGGAATGGCCTTTAAACTGGTAAAGGACCTACTTACTTTCTGCTACATGCCCATTTTTATAAGTAGCCTAAGATCCCACACGTCCATCTATATGAGCTTAGAGGTACCAGAGGAAACCCTGCTGAGATCTACCACACAGCACGTGAGTGCAGCGAATATTTTAACCTACTAGCAAAAGTGACCCCCAAAACTACAGAACCATCTGTTTGAAGTGACAACGAATTTTGTCGAGGATTTTTCTGACTACACCTAAGCTCACAGATACACAGATTAACATAAAAAGAGAAACAGAGAAGACAGTTACAAGGTTCTTTATAAGTTAATGAGTACTTTTTCCTCTTCTCAGATTGTTGGACAGGTATATACAGAATCAAAATATCAGCTCAGTGACACATTCTCTCTTTGCCACATATCCTTATATAAAGCATTATTAAGGTGCATAAAAAGGCAACAATATTCATTAGTGTGTGTCTCACTCATACCTTTAAAATGTTTGCTTTACCACTTAACATTACAAATACCATTTTGGTATACCATCTTCTTGAGTAATCTTTGATTTTATCATACTACATATTTTGCAATAATATTGAAAAGAACAAAGTGTTCCATTTTATGAGATTCATAATCATTACTCAAGTATTCTTTGGGAAATATGCTAGCTAGGTATGTTCTGAGTATAGGTGAAGCACTGCTTTGCATTTTCAAACTCTCTAGCCAATTGCCTAACCCCATTAGGGAGGGAAGCACTATAAATGTCACCACAAGACAGCTGCAGCCCTTACTTGTCTCAAATGATTTTTGGTTTGGGCTATTTTCACAGGTTGGGAGATGACAAAGATACGCTGCATCATTCCCCCTTTTAAATCTAAAAAGCCCCTTTACCTCATGTTAACAAAACCCACGCCAACCTATAGCCTACGGTCAGGCTCTTTCAGCTTACTTATTACTCTTATAAAAATAATTATCTTAATTTTTGGCTACTAGCAGGCAAGTATGATCTCGCATGTCAGTATAACACCCCCACAGGCAGTGAAAACCCCAAGGTTTAGTCTCTATGATCCCATAACGATTCCCTAATCATTGACTAATATTGTTACATAAAGTCAAGATTTTAGCTGTTGTTGAAATATAAAAACCAGACTCCTTCTCTAAGCAATCATGCTCAGCTAATAACACAAATTGTACCTGGAATTAACTTCTACAGGCAATCTTCTAAGGAATTCCTTTTGCTACCATAGAAACTAAGAATGTGTACTCTACAGCTGATCTGGAAATTTTTTCACATCCTCTGAGTTTGCTCCTTTTAAGACTGAAATGTATATTTGGAGGCAATGATGAACAGAAAATTATTTCTAAAAGCTTTTATTTGAAGGAGAATAAAACCACGAAATGAATATAAACCCACTGGACAATAGGAAGGTGACCTATATTCCTATACCTTCTAAGACAGAATGACAGAAGAATCAGGGAGACAGAGCAATTATAGCCATTCTGGACACCTGCACAGAACTTTCCTCTTATATTCCTATACAGACTCCACAATCTGTAAGCAAAAAGTGAATAAATGGGTTCACAGTGCCAAGCAATTTTTCCTACCAAGCACTTTTTTGATGGTATTATTCTTGAGGGAAGTGCTAAATGCAATGGGCATTTGTTCAAGCCTCTTCATGCTTCTCCTTTTCCATTCTTCAGGTTGATTCTTTTCCTCTTGGGCCTATTTTACAGACTCAGGATAAAAAAGCTTGAGTCACAGCTCTCTCTTCCTATAGATATTAAAATTGTGAGTGATATCAGATGGTTTTCAAGGAGCCGTTTAAGGTTGCTTAATGTGTAGTTAAAAAACAACTTGCTACTTTCATAAGTTGGAAAAAGAACACCTGTTTTGTCTGCTGAACCATCACAAATTGACTTTTTTTACTGGTGCAGATATCTTCACTTGTACTGATACTGTAAGTCTACAAGACTGAACACAATGGAAGTGCTAGTATAGCTTCCCAATGCACAAAAATTAGGCTAAAAGCAACCCAAGCATGTTACCTTTAGCTGGTTTTACAATGCATTGAACAGCACAAAAGTCAGATGTGATATAAAGCCATAACAACTAAATGTAAACAAAATTAAAATAAATTGCTTTTATGTCAAATTACATGAGTAATTATATGAATTCATGAATAAACGAAAAAAATGAATTAAATGTATAATAGATCCCAATAAGAGTGTTTTAAAACATCAATATGCATTTCAAATTCTACTGAAGTTGCCCTTAAAATATCTGTTGCTGTCTGTGTAACATCAAAAGTTGAGTATTTATTTGTGCTTATATTTCAGGGTTAGCAACACACTGGAGAATAGGCATATCCCCATCCTTCTCACATCACTGAAGACAAATTTGCTTGATGTTTGCACTATGCTGATTTCATATTGCTAATAGACACATTGTTTGGTACATTTAATATCTCTGAGAACTACTGTATGTTTTCCTTCTTCAACATCTGTCCAGGTGAGCATATGGCGATACACACTGAGTATGCTCTTAGTCTGGCTTTCCAAAGGGATTAGGCATGTACAAAATTGCATCCCTGGACTGGAGTTATTGTATGGCATTTATCAGGTCTAAATTTCAGATTATAGCAAAGTTAACAATTCCAGTGCAACAGACAGCATTTTTGAGATTACAACATCTAAGTAGACAAAGGAATGCTATCATTACAGAGAAGAGGAAAAGAAAGAAAAGATACAGGCAATGTGAAGCTTAAACCGACAACTGTACAAAGTTTTACGTCAAAAGATGTAAACTGAACTAGAATCCTTTGAGACCCAATCTGTGCCTTAATCACAAATCTGTCCTTTCTATGCATAAAATGAAAAAACTGTCCACCTGCCTGTCAGCCAGTGACAGCATTATAAGAGGATTAAAGATGAAAGGTTTTACAGATGTTTTTAAAGTATGTATCTTACAGATTCTTTGCTTTCTCTCTCATGAAGATTTTATATTTGTTCTCACTTTGTATTTCAGTTTCCCTAATCTAAAATGAAAGTCATTGAGACTGGAATGTATGTGTTGCTCTTTATTCACTGAAAACACAGCAAAAAAAAAATGCTGTCAGTGAAGATCAAACTGTGGAAAACAACAAACTGCTTAAAGAGAGCAAAGATGTGGTATGAAGAGGATTCCTGCATAAGAAATAGAAATAATTAAAAAGAAAAAAAAGGGTATGCAACCAACCAACCAAGCAAACCAGCCTATGATGCAGACTAGGAAGTTTTCAGTTTAATTAAAAATACGTGAAAAAATCTTGTTATCCTTCACAGAGGAGCAGTTAATATTTTCTGCAAATGCTCATGAATAAATGAGAGGTTTGTACCACATTCCACACCTCTTGTAATTTACCCTGGGACTACTCATGAAGGGAAGCATGACATAGTGTGAGTCCTAAAATTATTCACAATTATATCAATCAGGCAGTGCAAGTTCATTTCCTTTTCTTGGTATCTTAAAGTCATATAGAGCTTTAACAGAGTCTGTGTGAGGGGGGAAGAGATGTAAACAAATCTATCATGGAAAAAACGTGTTAGGAAACTCCATGTCTGAATGCCCAAATCTGGAGAGGAAGCACGTTACAGGCAATGTGATACAGAGCCTTGTACCTCAACTAATGCACTTAGAAACTAAAAGAGCTCTCACGTATGTTAGACCATATCAGTGGCCTGTCACAATGCATCGAAACCCAAGAGTTGCCACTTCCACCACAAGTTATGCTCTTACCAGACCTGCTGATAGTGTACTTCAGCCCTGCATGTACCCTAGGTCAGAATGGAATCCTATTAACACTCACTAGCAGTATAAAATATACCAGGTTATATAATATGTTCACCAGGCCAACTCCCCAAGTTGTTTTCTACTCAATATCACCTTGAAGCTTGGAAGATGCAGTGGAACATCAGCAGTTGTGTACTGTGGTCACATACTATGAAAGCTGAGCTGTCCCAAGCCAACATTTTCTGTTTGTCTACAGTTATTTTAATTTTTTGGTTTCCAAGTTGTAGGTCTTGTCGACTGCTTCTCCACTTTACAGTATGGGTGCTAAAAAAACCAGGGGTGTTGAGAGATGGCAAGACCATTTGTTTTGATTTTTTGTTGATCCCATGGCTCTGTTTTCCTGACATACCATAGCTGTTGCCTGAGATTGGATGGAATGTTTCCTCTTACTTCTTCCACTGGGATTTGGAAAAGATGTTGCACTACAGTATTCATCTGTTTGGGCTGACAAGCCTCCGAACACTGGGAGGAAACCTCACATTACCCACCACTGCCTCAAATACTGTTTCGTCTTACAGGAATACAAAGCATCATTTTGACAGTTCCAGTTTTAAAGACCCCAAGATCATACTGCAGTTTTGTTGTACATCTCTCTCTATATATACACTTTTGCAGCTCCCTGAAGCTTTGACATCAGTTTTTAACATTACAGACATATTTGTTTTCAGTTTTCTCTTGAACAAAATGTCAGCAGGTCATAACCATTGCTCCATTGTATTGTAATTTAACAGTGTTAAATATAGAGCCATTTAACTCTACATGCCTTTCTACTCCAAGGTCTCTGGCTGAAGCAGTATCCTTAATCGTCATCCTGCACACAGAGCACTCCCTAACAGTCTAAGATGTCTTAAATTTATCATGGGTTAATCTGAATCAAACTAGAAGACCAGATATATCTGAAGGTTTTTAGTACAGACAGAACTCTGATCTATTATTAGGAACACAGAAATCTGCAGACCTTGTCCTAAGTCCCCAGTTAGAAGGATTAGTGGATTGCTGTTTAACTGCTTCTCCTTTTTGAGTCTCCAGCTCTGGTAGCCATTAGGAGTCTAAACTTTTGAGTTTAAACTTAAATTTAAATACACAAGTCCTGAAGGAAAAATATTACTATAAAAATAATTAACAGATTTTTCAGATTATAACAGGTTATATTTATATTACATAAGATTAATGAAGCAACTAAATGGCATCAGTTGCCACCATAAATGTAAATGAATAAAATAATTTCCTATATTATTGTTAATTATTGTATTAATTTTCAACATCCACTACCAACAAGAAATTGTTGGGTGTTCTAGCAGCAAACCAGAATATTCTTATTGCTTATTCTGGCACTAGGAAACATTCTGCTCACTATTTAACCTCTCTAACTTTATTGATTAAGCTAAAATTCTATGTGTATTAGACATTAATATTTTGTTTTGAACTCTTAAACAAGATAGTTTAGTAAAGTCATGACAGCTTGTTTTTTTCCAGCTTCTCTGATCTTGATGCAGGCAACTTTATCCAAAAATCACAACTGAAACCCCACCTTGAAAATCTCTTTCCTTAAATACACATCATTAAATAAATGCTGTGGTGACATTATGAATGGAACAACATACACAAACATTGCGATAACAATTCATTTAATTGATTTACCTTTTTTCTCTCTCAAAACTATATTTTACCAATTTATTACAAGTAATGAATTTCAACCTACACAGAACTCTCATAATACATATTGGATTAGTCAAGTATTCAGTCCCTGAGCTATGATCAAACTGTAATCATCGTTACATTGAATCTGTTCCTGATTGTGTGATCTGACCTTTGTAAAATATTTCTACTTGTTAAAATCATGTTTTGATTACACAATTCTTAGTATTATATCAAAATTTGCATTTAATCAGCATTCACACAAACCAAATCATATTTGCAGAAGAGATTATGAAGAGGCAGTATGTGAGAGGCAAATACAATGGATATAGTATTCTAATTAACATTAAAAATATTTAATTTTTTTTTTTCCCCATTATGTATCAGCTGTACTCACAAAGCTTTAAGTTTCCTTTTTCTGAAAAAGGAAATGTACACCATATAGCCCTGTTATTTCCCTACTCTGAGGCTCATGCCCCTTTCAGGATACTATCTGTTATGCCAGAGGAAGGCAGTGACTTGAATATTTTACATCCCTTTCTACCCTACAAAGAAGTTGCTAATACTTTTATTAGAAACTTCTGAAATACTAAAAGTTATCTAGACTGGAGAACAGTTTATCCCAATACAGAAATACAATATTTATTAAATTCAGGATTAGTACTTCATTATTCATCCCCAAACTGTAATTCAGGCATTGACTTTCCTAGTCCTACTGTAACAGCTGTTTGGAAACTTAATAAGAGGCATGGCTGTAGGAATTCTAAGTAGCCTTGAAACAAACAAACAAAAAAACCGACTAGTTTTTAACATTGAGGTTGTAAAGAATAACAAAAAAAATAAACCCCAACATTTCATAAAAGCCAACAGGGAACTTTTTACAACTTTTGTAACAAAGCAGTTTGTCCAAAGATGGATCTTTTTCTTATGATTATTCAGGTTGAAAGTATGTAAATTATATTCACAGTCAAATCAACAGGTAGACAAATACTGTCTCTGTCTGTGATCTGTAAATTATTTACAGTATGTTCTTTTACATAATGTGTAACTTTAGACCTCCAGTATGTGCGGGTATTAAATATTTTGTATGCATATTTTTATCTGTTTCAAAACATTAATGAAAGTAAACAAATCTAAAAGTTCATCTCAATTGTTTTCAGAACAAAAATTTGTAATGTTTAATTTTGAAAATGTCAGTGTTTTTCTATTTTCTATATATTTTAAGTTTCCTTAAACTAGAATAATAGGACACCCTTTTTTTTTTTTTCTTTTTTTCTTTTTTTTTTTTTTTCCTCTTGAAGAAATCATTATCCCAAATTTATCGATGAATTAATTTCGGAAAAGCATCTTATCTCATTCATCAGCTCGCTGTAGTTCATTCTGCTCTTAAAATCTGCTAATCTTGAATTAATTGAAAGCACCACACCACCCCAAATATCAGGGACTGGTTTAGAGCGGAGAAGTGCATGGATTTACTAGAATTCATAAGTCACAGCCTCATGGTAACAGCATTGACTTACACCAAGATCAAAAGGTTACTCAAGGCTATCACTTATCAGTGAGGAAAAGATTACCCTGGGAAACTCTCCTCTCTGGCTCTTTCTGTCTCTACCTGTCTCTGAATATTTTTTTTTCCCTTCTGCAGAGACTTTTCAGGTGTTTAAGAAGTAACTATTGAATCATCACACAGCAAATAGTCACTGATTTGGGTTATGTTAATGCGCCGCGCTGCAAACAATGACAATTCTTACACAAACAGGGGAGTCCCCTCAGTACAGCAGAGATGTGAATCTCAGCAGGTGAGTGGAAATGCAAGACAGAAAGGTCTTACAGCTGTCATAAGATGAGCCATCACCTCTTATAAGACAGCTCACTTTAGAAACAAGCAGGATATAAAGGGTTATGACTTTTACCGAAACTTACAGTTTAGAAACTTGCTTTAATTTCTGTTGTCAGAGAAAAATATTCCCAAAATTTCCAGAAAGAAAATGGGCAGGTTTCTCAGCTGTGTCCCCATACTCCCAAGCCAGTGAAAGCGCATTGGGAGTCTACTGTAGGTTTTTCACACGCTTACTACTGAAAACTTCAGCAACAATTATGTTCTTGTCAGAAGCCTTAGCCTCAGTAAACCAGCAACACGTATAAATAAAAAACAAATTGTAGGGAATGGCCAGTTCAGTCTCCTCTCTCCAAAATATTATTATATTATGTAAGCAAATACAACTGAACACAAATGTACTATGCTTTTCTTCTCCATTTTCAAGCCAAAAATTATACTCAAAAAGGTTTTAACCATGTTCTCTCCTTCATTCCTACTACAGACAACGTGTTTTGCTGATGCAAGACAAGCCACTATAGCATCTCTGGTGGCCCAAAGTTGCCTCATGCAGTGTGAATATTTCAAACTTGAAGGCTACTTTTCACTAGAAAATAGAATGAAGTAGGTCTAGCAGAACTGGAATGCCTGACTCTTAGACTTCTGAAAAGTAATGGAGATACAAGGTAAGTGCTGCTGCAGGCAAGTTGGCTTTACTTGAATTTACAGTGAGACTAAATCAGCACTATCATTAGAAAAAGTAGGACTCAAAAGCCTAAGACATTTAATTAACCTTTCATTCCAAAGGACTGATCCTCTGTGTCAGGGTTCACGTAAGTTTGTCCTGTAGAAATTGCCACTGCTATCATCTGCTTTGTAGATGAACAGCAAACTTCACAGTCCTCACCTTTTGGGAGCAAAAAGTTCAGACACATAAAGAAAAGTCGTTTTCAGAAAGCTTTACACTCTGGCTGTAGTCCAGGAAAATCACCCTTTGTAATTAACTGTGTACAAATCCATTAGAGGGGGACTCAAAAATCACAAATTACTGGGCTGTCAGTGACCTAGAAAGGGCAGGAGAGTATTGACAGGTCTGCTGGTGCCTTGCCTGGAACTTGCACTACAAAGCAGATCATAGAAAGACAAGTCACTGCAGAGTTCTTTGGAGACAAAACTGAAACTGTTTTTGCAGACAAAAGCCTAAAAAGACTATGTTCATCCTAGCTAATTTTGTCTTCATTTTTCATAGCTTTTGAGACCCACAGCTTCTACTGCCTTCAGGTTTGAATTTGAGGTCACTAAAAGTGCTCAAAAGAAGTTTTGGGCCAAGTGCCCAGTAACTGTTAGGTATTAAAAATGATTACTGATGCAAGATAGAAGCAAGGGACCTGCTGGAGAAATTATCAGTAATAAGTGCTGCCAAAAAAAACCTCTTAAAGATTTCTGGGAAGTTGCCTAAAATACTTTTACAATGGAATGGATATGAATGAAAAACTATTGGATGAAAATAATAGAGTGTGATTTTTGGAGAAAAGGAAAAGACACAATGACAGTATTTAAAGAAAAAAGCTTTAAAATCCAGAAGATTGAGACTGAATCATGTTTCCTTAACTGATTAAGTATGATGCCCTTACACATAAACACACTAAAGATTATACACTGCTTTCAAGTCAAGGGCTTGTAGATCTAAATGGAAACTCTGCAAAATATACTAGATTAATAAGGACACAGTTTTCCTGTTTGCTTCTCTGCAGTCAGAACTACTGCTAATAACATAGCAAGTCAGTTTTCTAACTTGTTTTTCAAGTTCTCTTTTTGTCTATTTTTCCAGAACTACCACAAGAAAATGGAACAGAAATTTAAAGCCAAGTCCAGTGGAGTATATATATTTTTACTGTTTAATTTTGAGGAGGGAGGCATATTTAGATGTCTCCCTCATTACACTGCTACTGGTTGAGTATTTTCAATTCAAGCATCACTTCTTACTTCTACTTTCAGATAAATATACTGTGGCATCACCCCAAAATGATACTAAATTCAACTCCTTGACCAAAAATCTAATTGTTTTACTAAAGTGACCTTGTGAAGTGCAGTTTACTGCTCCTAGATCTCTTCCTACCAGTTTCCATGCCTACTTATATCTGCTCTGTTTCTGAAGTCTCCTAATAACAAATAAGAAAAAGATACCAGCTTCCCAACTCCTAGCCTTTGTCCTTTGTTACTATTCCTGACACATGAAACTATTTTATTCTCTTGAAGGTGACAAACTATACAAGCCAGTCTAATTCTCAAAAGGTATTTTCAAAAAGATTAATTAAAAACCGAAATAAATATAGAGAAAATGGCAGCTGTGTATGAGGAATCACTGACAGAAAATACCAATTCTGAAACCCTTCTAAGAGAAAGTATTCTGTAAAACAGTAACTGAATTCTAGAAAGAGGTTTTCATTCTCAATTTTTTTTTATTTTTTTTTTTTGGACATTATCCATTAGACTTTAATTCCCTTCCATGTTTGCCAGGTTCTTGGTCCTCTGTGTGCCCAGACCTATTTTTCAAACTACTTGTCAGGGATTTAATTCCTTTGATGTACTTGGCTTGTTTTCAGTCCACCCAACTCCACAGAAAGGCATTTTCCCAAGCTGTTACACTTCATTATCATAAAAGATAGCTTTCTCTTAGCCCACTCACACATCTTCTTACATAGCATCTAGATGACCATAGCTGGTACAGTGTATAAATAGACAGATGTAGCTGCCAGCTTCAGAGAAGTTATGTTCGCACTAAAGTTCACTTACTGGCAAACAGACATGTCAGGAAGAAAGCCTAAACACCTTTACTCCCTTTACCTCAAAAATATCACTATTCATTTGGGAGAAAGAATGTCTTTGGTAATACTGTCTCCTTTCCAAACATCTCCATCTCCATACGATATATAATCTGTTCAGTGACACACATTCAAAAACTTTATGTTGTTGAACAAACATGTACGCTTATAA
>JAVJGJ010000061.1:51300356-51324216 GCA_035590215.1 Microhierax caerulescens | reverse complement strand
TAACTCTTTCTGTAAAGTTTTCCTTTGATATTAGTTTAATTCTGCTGACAGATCTCAAATCTGTTATAAACATCTAGAAACATGCTTCCTTTAAGACACAGAGAAAGCATTTCATATTTTGATAAAGAGTAAAGTGAAACAAAGTAGGAAAACACCCCACTGTCTGTCCCCTTATTTGGGCTGACTAGAACAATGACATCAAAGTCAACTTTAGAGTCATAATATAGTAAAAAAAAATAAAGGAAGAAGGGATTCTTTTAAGTTATATAATCTAGTCTCCTGCCCCAAAGCAGGCTCAGCTATGCCTAACTACGTACTTCAAATAATTTTTTATCTAATTTGTTCTTGAAGATTGGTAGTGATGGAGAATCCAAAGACACTGCATTTCCATGCTTCATTTTTTTGGTCTTAAAAAAAAATTCTCTTGTCAAACCTGAAACTTCACTTCCATATTTTAAGGTCATAACTCCTTGTGACTTTGCAGAGTTTGTCATCTTAATCTTTAGGTTGAAAAAAATTCCTTAGTCTTTCATTTAGTCACTCCCAATTGTAGAGTGAGGTTTTTAGGTTTTGGCTTTCTTGAGGACTAAGATCTCTTCTAGATCTCTGCACTTGCTCTGTGTCTTCCCTGATAGAGAGTAGCTAAACGTGGATATGTTCCACCAACTGAGAGACTGACAGCTAGCTATAATACAGGCTGCCTGGACACAGAAAAGACCAACTCTTTCCCTAACCCTAATCACAGGTCAAATTCACAGTTCTCAGAGCTTCAAGTGTGAGGATTGAGAAAAAGAATAGTAGTAGTAGAAAGGAAAGAAAAAAAAAAAAAAAGAATTTCCTAACCAGCAGGAGCAAATAAGTGGTTTCTGCTTTTCTGCTTTATTATCAAGGAAAAAGGCATGACCACTGGCAGCAGTTTGGCTGGCTCTCTCCTCTGTCCTGGCAGAGCATTTCCTATAACTGTATCTAGTGCCTAATGATGGCAAAAAAATGTTGCTAGCAGCCACCTCAGTCTAATATGGGATTTGAGGTCCTATTGCAAATTTTAATTTGATTTTTCATGGAACATAGAATGGCTTGGGTTGGAAGGGACCTTAAAGATCTTCTAGTTCCAACTCCCTTGTCATGAGCATGTTTACTGTTTTCCTACTGAACAAGTATAGGTAGACATTTTGCTTGTAAATTCTTAATAATTTTTTTAAAAGATGTTATCAACTGTAAAGATAGTCAATTACTTTTTTCTCTTTTCATTCTCAAGATGCCTCTGGTTTCCTTTATAAATTGAAATGTTTGATCCTATCCCTTAACATTCTGAGTCCATGAATCTCATTTGGCATAGTTATTGCAAGTGCTTCATGTTCAAAATATGTATGAGGTGTTAATAAACTAAGTAATGCAATGTCATTTTTTAAATTTCTGATTAGGTACTTTATATAAATAACCAATACTGCTTAAAGTGAGTGCATTCTCTTTGCTGCAAATTACATTTCAATTGCAAATGCATTTCTGTAGACTTTTGGTTTAACATTTAAATCTAATGAGTATACATTAACTTCCTTATCTTGAACATTAGAGAAAAGTTAACAGAAAAAAAGAAACAGTAGGCAAGCATTAGAAATATGAGAAAGCATTTCTGGTTTTATTTCTCTTTCAAGTTAAGCTCCCAGTTCTTATTCTGGAACACAAAATAGTTTGTTTCTTAATGTTTAGTTAACTTACTGGGATGGCTAGGCTGGCTAAACTCCCAGGTATGACAATGTCCCAAATCTTCTTGCAGGAACTGCAGTTATGTGCTGGGGTAAAGTTCTGGGCATCCTCTGTTAACATGAAGTAACACTGAAACAGGGAGTACTGTGGCAAATTCCCAGTTCCTAATACCTGCTTAGTCATTGCCCTCAGTACTGACTCACCTTTGCCGCTAATGACTTTTGTTCCTGATGTAGATAAAAGTAATTCTAAAGAGCAACTATTTTGCCTCTGGAAAATGCCATGTGTCAGGCAATTTCCAGGGGAGAACTCTGTTAAATAACAGAAGTTGAGCTGGGACTTTAGTATTCAATAACAAAGCATAAATATCTCTAGCAAGTAGCAACTAATATTAGTTTAAATGCCATCTGGTGCACCTTCACTTTAGTTTTTGTTTATAAGAAAGCATATCAACATATTTAGGAAGTCAAATCAGACTGAGTCCCCAGTTGCGCTGTCACAATATAAACTCCTATCCCGTTACACGAGAGATTGATTGCCTAAAGAGACTTTCCTGCTAGAAATCTCCTGTTTAAATGTGAACAGTACCAACAGTACTAATGCGGTGCTGTGTTTAGCGGTGCAGAGCAGCATTAGATACGTTGTATTATTAAAAGCCATTCCATGGTTACAATAAATAACTTCTCAATCTAGTTTCACATCCTTCACCTTTCATTCTGTCTTACTGCAATGGTATTGCATTGCACTCCCTGCTCCATTACCTTCAGCCCAACGACAAAGATGAGTTTTTCAGTCTGTCCTAATCCCTGAATTGTTGTTAATGGACTCTAATGGGAAAAGATACCTCTGCACTCTCCTTTCAAGACTGGTATAATGAATGGACTTCAGAAGCTTCCTACCCTAGGTATTTGAAGAATTTGAGAAAATTTCTTTTACTTTGAGAGGACCTATAGGAAAATATTAATTAGCACCTCTGCCTTTTCTATAAACCAAGCTTATTTAAATGCAATAAAATAAAATAAAGCATTTATATATCATATGAGCACTGGAATAAACCCAAGTATATCCTATCATTAATAGTACAATTAGATAAAGTACTAAGAAAAAAACATAAAAAAAGGAAAATAAAAAGAAGAGATTCCTGTTGCTGGAAAGGTACTAACTGTTGCACTAGTGTAGCTTTTCCAGTTAAGAATGTTGTGGGCTTTTTAATCGAGATAGTAACATCAGTATAATCCCTAATCCCAGATAGTATTGCATTATTATAACGTGTCATATGATTTATCTCCTTTCCTCCTTTTGTTATTCATAGCTGCTGTTTTTTATGCTTTTACTGCTGTGATGCAACAGCCTCCCACTAAAATGATTGACTTCTATGTGTTGTCTTGCCTATAGGTGCTCATGAATCTGATTTCTATCTTAGCTTGCAGAAGCAGCATGGCATTACCTCTAAATCATAAAATTACTATTTGTCCTACCTATATAATGTATGTTACTAAGAGATTCCAATCCCTCTATCACAGTACTCTCTTCAGGATACAGGTTGGGGGTTTTGTGGTGTCTTTTTTCTCAGTCAGAAACCTCCTTCTACTAGAGCCCTGGCTGTACAGCAGCCCCATAGCATTTTTACTGCACATCAATGCAGTCTATTTATCCTCTTCATTTGCTATGCTTTTTCCTTATACTCTGTAATTTATGAATTAGCTCAAGCTTTGAAAATGAGGACAAAATGAGTTTCTATGTAATACTGGACTTTGTTACTGTTACTGATACCTGTTATGAAAAGAATACAGCCAACCTGTTCATTCACCACCAAGTATTTACTCTGACACAAAGTTAGTAAGTTTCTAAATCTCTTTGTATATAGAAGTGTCCCAGTAGAGCAGCATTAACATAAACCCTACAAAATCAGAAAATTAACAGTCAAGAAATGTTTTATAACAACATTAACATTTTTTGGCGTGTCGAGGTGTTACTATCATCGTAAAACGTGTGTTCTCTGGAACTGTTTTACAGTTAAATAGATTTGTGCTGGTATTAAAGGACGTTTAGGAAAACTGCCCTAAATAATGTCTGCAGGATTCAAAATGCAATAAACTTTTACTTACAAGATACAACATATAAAAACATCAGATATAATAATATTTTTATGTAACTTGTTCTGATATTTCTCTTGGATCAAACTATAATATTTAAGTGTTTTCACATACTGTCCCCTATTTAATGAAAATCAGGACAGAAAATTTATCATGGCTAAGTGCTTCTTATGTGTAAGTAGATTTTGTCCAAATCTACTTAATATTGTACATTCACTGCACACCAAGACACTTTGGATACTCTTTGTGTGTGTGTTTACTTCTGAGCTGCCTTGCAGCAATCTAGCCCATGTGACCAAATAAGCCACTTCCCCATTGCTCAAAATCTTGTATTTTTCCTGTGTCATTTGGGAAAATAATATTAGGAAAGTAGTTATTGCATTTTATTTTTATCATTGTAGTCCATAAAACTTTATAATTCCTCAGTACTATCACTTCTAGCTTACCATGTCTACCCGTGTTTCTTCCTCTCTGCTTTGCTGAACATTGCGAAGAGTATTTGCTGAATACTGGGAAAAAGAGCGTTTTTTTCAGAGTACATATAAATACATAATTATTCTTTTAAACAGCTTGTAGAGATTGAACTTTACTTGTAGGAATAATATTCTACTTTTCTCTTTTTTTACTCAACTTTATTACCAAACTGCAGCTTTTATCCATACGACAAATGATAGTTTACTTCATAGCTGTAGTTCAGTCTGTTCCATAACCAGATCAGCAACTCAGACTGTAAGAGCAAGCAGAAGTAAATTCTTCATATTACTAACTAGGAACAGACAAACAACTCTTCTGTCACAGAATGAAATACCATGTTTGGGAAATAGATCAGTAAAATTCAAATGCCAGAATTCTCTTGCATTTTATGAATTACAGACCTTAAACATAACATTTTGTTGAATCCCCATGGTGCCATTCTTTCCTAAAATAAGGAAGAAAATAGGCAATAAAAAAAAAAGCTGTGCAAGTAAAGAGATATCTACTCTATGTTGAGCAGGACTCAATGTTTATTTTCAATGAAAACTGATTCCTAAAACTGACATGTAGCTCCAATTGTTCCAATTTTCATTATTCTCTGTAAATTTCCATATACTATGCACTTCAGCAAATAAAAGAACTTTACAGAGCTTAGTATTCTTGTGAATAAAAATGTGAGACAGACATAGTAATATGATAAAATTTTTACACATGGTGACATTTGCTCTGAAGCTGTATTCAGAAATTTTCTCATTACCTCATTTCAAATATTATCAAAACATCCTGAGTTGACATGGATAGTTTATAAAGCTACCAAAAAAAGCCGTTGACTAATACTAAAACGTCCTCAAACTTAGAGGTAACAGACAACCTCTCTGAAAGATGGTTTTGACAAACATATCATTCTATTGCTAAGTCCTTGGTGGTGTTTTTGACCATATTACAGGTAGGCTATATAAAACACAGAAAATGAGATAAAAAGGAGATAAGTTTCACAAGGCATCAGCAACCCTACTGATTCCAGGTGATCACCCAGTTCTCACCTTTGTAGCCTATTTAGTAATGTAAAGGTCTTTCTGGACTGCTGTGAAATGGTATCCTCTCTGAGGCGTTCTTTGTGAGGATGTAAGATTTGTTTATTTTTATGCTGCTTATTCAACACGATTTATTTAATAAAACCTTTGATCCAAAAGACTAGTCAAATATTTGGAGTCTTGCAGTTATTTTCTAAATGAAAGGAATCTATTTCCAGTGTTTAAAAATGCAGTATCAAGTCCAACATAATTTCTTGCTTGTTTTTCTTTAGATGGTGCATAACAGAAAACAGTGCTATTGCCACCCCAGCGCCAGACCTGAGGGACTGTTAAAGACCGTGTAAGTGCTAGAACTGCCAGAATAACATATGATGTGTTCTTTTAATATCTCCCTTACTTGTCCTGCTTGTAAAAGAAATATTTGAGAACTTATAGGAGGCCCACGACTTTTTCTATAGGACCTCATCTTAACCTTTATAATTATCCCAATCATTAACTGTTTCTGTCTTTAAACTTGTCCTCTTATATGTTCCAAATGGAAAAAAGAGGTCATTGTGATGTGTGTTTGCCAGACTTCTAGGTTACAGCTGAGAAGCTTGGATTCTGTTTTCAGGTGCAGTGGGATTCCCTGGAAGTTTAAGCAGATCTTGGTCCCAAAAGCTGCAGCACTGCTCGTGTGCTGTCAGGCTCTGAATGATGCCATAACTCTCCCAGTCATTGCCAGCAAGTCAACATAATAGCACTTATTTCCACCCAGATCTCAAAGGATCTGCATAAAGTAGCTACCTGCATAAATATTGTGGTTTAACCCTAGTCAGCAACCACACACACCCCCAGCTGCTGGCTCGCTCCCCCTGCACTGAGATGAGGAGAGACAACTGGAAGGGTAAAAGTGAGAAAATCCGTGGGTTGTGAAAAAGTCAGTTGAACAGGTAGAGCAAAAGCTGCATACACAAGCAAAACAAAATAAGAAATTAATTCACTACAGCCCATCAGCAGGCAGGTGTTCAGCATCTCCAGGACAGCAGAGCTCCATCACACTTTAATGGTTACTTGGGAAGACAAACACCGTAACTCTGAACATCCCCCCCACCCCTTCCTTCTTTGTCCCCCAGCTTTTATTGCTAAGTGTGATGTCATATCATCCAGAATATCCCATCTGTCAGTTGGGGTCAGCTGCCCCAGCTGTATGCCCTCCCAATTTATCCTGCACCCCCAACCTACTCACTAGTGGGGTGGGGGGTGAGCAACAGCAAAGGCCTTGATGCTGTGGAAGAGCTGCTCAGCAATAGCGAAAGCATCCCTGTGCAATCAACACTGTTTTCAGAACAAATTCAAAGCACAGCCCCATACTAGCTACTGTGAAGAAAACTGACTCTATCCCAGTCAAAAGCAGCACAATAATCCACGCTATTTCTGATCCATAAGGGGCAGTGGTGCCAGAACACAGTTTCAGCTGATAAGAAAGCAATTCACTAGGAGAAGCAACGCTGAGTATCCTACACTTCCTTAGCTGTTTTCTGAGAGTCTATGACAAAGCCATTGTGATTGTGAACAGATAATATCCGGACATGCTAGATGAATTTTATGGCATTAGAAAATATCTAATGATTTAACAATATGCAAATGAGTTATAGCTCTCAGATATCAGTTATGCCCTGAATTAGAATATTTGGGTGCTCATTGCTTATGGAAACAGCCACTTGCCAGTCCTTTTAGAAAGATTATGATATGAAAATTTACATTGAGATGCATAAATCACAGATAATTAATCTGATGCCAGTTTTCTCTAACTGAGCTGTTTTGGGGCAACTGAACTAGAGGCTTTGGCTGCCTGGGAGAAATCTGGTTACCAACAAGGCTACCAGTTGCAAACACATTATAAAATACTTTCAAACGTCAAGTCAATGCATCTTTACTCTCCTATTCTTCATCTGTCTGTAAAAAGAGTACCTTCTTAATCTGTAATTGGACTGAGGAGGAAGGAAATTCTGGAATCAATGCTCTTTCATACTGATCTTGTAATAGTTTTATACCTCTATTAATTACATTAGAATAACCTCACAGATAATGTGCATTACAATCTGTGAGAACATCTGTATACTAACCATTTATAATCCATATGGAAGCCAGAGCAATGTAGATAAGCACAATAAATTTCAAATTAGAGAGAAACTATTACAAAGTTTGCTGACCTTGACAGTCATAAATCCTGTTTGGTCAGGACCATGCCTATTTTGTAATATATCTATCACATGAAGACTCTGCTGTGCAGTTTGAGGCCATTTATATCCCAGCCACATTACTTCTGTAAATAATTTTTAGAATTTTACTCTGAAAAAATATAAGATAATCTTATTTTCAAATCAAAATACAGTTGAAAATACAGTTCCTCTTTGTAAAAAGAGTAAGGATCTGTCTATATAAGTGTATATATAAACTACTTTTAACACCCTAACAGAACTACTATCACTTTTCCTCCTCAGCTGCCCTATAGAGTATAGTTTTATTTTTGACATTGCAAGCTTTAGTGTTTTTTCTAAAATCTTCTGTGTACAAATAAAAGCTTCAGTCACTTTTCTAGCACCTTACTCTAACACAACTTAAAAGATGATGTTTATGTTATATTTTCTAGTTTAGCTTATACATCCATCATTCTTAGTTCTGTAAAGGAATGGACTTGGTCTAAATCTATGCCTCGTGTAGCACCCATAGCCATATCAAACTGGAAAGTAATCTTACTGTGAGTTTTACTTGTAAGACTCACCTGTTTTATAAGTAGTTAAATTCAAAGGTTTCACAACCAATTAGAAAATATTAAAAACCATTCCCATTTAAGAAAAGAACTAAAATGGAGTAATTTAAAGTGGGTAAATCTGCCTGGAGATACTGCATACACAAGAAAATTACTTACAAACTTATTTACACTTTTTGTCTTTAAAAGTTTTTCAGTAAATCTGGGGGGAGGGGGAGGGGGAAAGAGTGCTACAGTCTGCACATTTTGCTTTGATTGCAAAGCCAAGTTCTCATTTTCTTAGTAATGGGACTCAACTTTGTCACTATAAAAGTCTTCTTGGTGCTTACAGTTGTTTGCCTGCCTAAAGGAATATTTCTCAGAGTAAACCTACGTTCAAGATGATTACCAAAGAGGAAATATTTTATAGAAATGTATAAGTCCTCCTGCCCACGACATTTCATATTGAGTTAAATAAAATAATAATTAAAAAAAAAGTCTGTGTAAAACTGATGGATGCTTCAAAATATTTTTATGTATACTTTTTTTTGTTCTCATCTATCTGCACATAGACAATTATCTATAGAGCATGTACAGACAAGGCTGCATGCTTCCAGCGGTGAGACTTCTTCAAGTTAATGTTATTTCATAATGTGCACAGCAGAATAATATGGAGATAACTGTTGCACACAGATTATGCTATTCATAACAGGACAGGACAGTTCTTGCTGGTGCGTTTTCCCATCTATACATAGTTCACATTTTCTAATGTACTTGCTGCTGTCAATGTTGTATCTCAGTCTTTGAGTACTTAGATGAGTCATTAGTCATTCCAGCCTACACTCCTACTTATTTGCAAGGCAGAGTTCACTTTATTCTCTGTCAAAAACTTCAGATAAAAATACGTATCTACCATCAAAAGATAGAAAGTACATACATTAAAAAATACAGTAAATCTCTTAATTGGGAATCCAACTTCAAACAGATATGATGTTGGCATCCATGTAATATTTATTAGCTTACCAAGTCAACTTCATTCAGTTCTGGGCTGCTTTTTATGTCAAGCAACTTACTTTACCACATGTAACAAGCTACCATAAAGGACACAGACCAGAAAAACAAAACAAAAAAATTACAGGATTTGCATAGTCTCTTTCAAATCTAACAGGTATGAGATTTTTGCAACCATGCAAATGCAAAGTGGTGAGTGAATCGTAGTACATAATACTGCTTGAAAAAAAAATCTAAAAGCAAACCCCAAAACATTATGAAGAGAACATTGCAAACTGTAGGCCTGGGGAAATAGCTAGTTTTATAAAATACCTTGCACAGAGGTGAAATAAATATGTCAGTTTATCAGTTATGTTCCACTATTAATCATTGTAAGTATGCTCTTAGTATACTTCTGAGTTTGTATCAAAAACACGATTAATTAATCACTGCATCCAGTAATGCCAATACCAACTTAGTCAGTCCTCACACACAAATGGACACTTTGATTCCAGCAGATTACTTCTCCAAGCATTAAGAATGAACAGTATTTCATGCCCGCCTGAATTGTCTTTGTGTGAGTTTTCTGATATTTCTACCAAGAAAAAGCAAAACCAAAAAAAAACCCCACAGGCAACAATTGTTACAGCTTGAGACAGGAAAAAAAATTGCAATTAAACACATCCTAAGGGTTACCTAAAACTAATTCTGTGGATATACTGGAAACTGGGAACAGCAGTCTGTCTTGTAAAAAGGATATTTGGGCACCTAATTTCCTTTAATGTTTTTATTCTCCTTTGTGTGCTTATTCAAAAATCCAGTATTGGCAGGCAGTGCACACCTGGAGCAGGTACACCTGACGCAGTGCACGCGGGGAGCCCAGGAGTGCCCATTTGGCAGTCATTGCATCATAGAACAGCTGAGAATTATTCGCAAACAGGCAGTAAAACCAAATCAATATTGTAACATTTGGACATCTTCAAAGGAGAAAATATAGTTGATTTTCAGAAAACAAATACTAATAAACCCTAAACCCACTCCTGCAGAAGCTACTAATGTTTAAAATGCATTGCTGACTCTTCAAAGAGCCTCCAGCCATAACAAGCTACAGCTGTAGAGTTAAGCCACTAGCACTCCATCTGCATCTCAAAAGTTCAATTTGTTTGGGAGCAAACACGGACCAGGGAGTTGAAAGGTCTAGTTTAAAATTTGTTCAGTTGAGGGGAATTGTCACAGACTATCAGAGTGTTCCTTGAAAAAGAAACTGTAGGCACCTACACAGAAGAGAAAGTATTCAGAAGGTCTTAAGTCAATTTTCTCACAGTTGTGTGAGACACTGTACAAAAAGGTCATAAACTACGAACATAGTGATGTTGTTAATATCCTGAATTAAATAGCCAGTTTAAAAGGTCAAGCTTAGAGTGAGAGCGACAAATACATAATGCAGGTTTGTCTCTTAGGAAAGAAGTTATGGCTTAGAAATAGTACCTATACCTCCTCTGTTGCCCATTCTTATGGCTCTCCAGAATTACCCAAGACATCAAACTATGTATTTTTCAAAGATACAGTGAAGAAATGAAGTCAATACTGATTCATGGCTGCTTCAGTTCATCTCAAGAGTACAAACTGAGCTGCCTGTGAATTAACTTTGCAATCCAAGCTACAGTATTTCTAAAGTAAAAAATGCAGAGCATAGACATTGCTAAAAGAATATGCTGGAATACTATCGCAAGGAAAGAATTCTGGAAAATTAGGAAAGGCCTTTATTCTTGGTTTCAAAGACAAGAATGTGCCATTAATTACTTAGCAATAACTTATTGTGCACTGTGGACTAATAGGCCAGCAAGTTTTTAAATTTACCTATTTAAAAGAATTTTCATGGCACTAAATATTCATCTTATGAAAGACAGTAACATGCTTTCAAAAATATATTAATTGAAATATTATTACTTAAGACAGTGAATTTCAAAGTAGAATGAATCTCAGATTAGCAGGTGCTGATATGTGGTCTCAGATTGCCACTTAAACACTCATCAGAATGTGACTGCTTTCACGAGCTGAATTTTTGCAATGAATAACAGATATTTATAGACACCAAGCTATATTTGCCAGCTTAGGAGGCAGGAACTAGCAGGGGGTAAATACAGCAACAGTAATAGCAGTGGTAACAAAATAAATACTGGAAGAAGTGCTAGTCATTTTGTTAAGAGCAGTTTAAGGACTGTGTTTCAATCCTCCAAAGTTACAGTGTTCAATGTGAATGCGTGGCTCCCTTCTCAAAGGCAACACAGGTATTAAAACACTAACCAAATAAATTTCCTGACAGAGTAATTCCCTTGAGTCAAGAATCCGGCCTTGTGCTTTTGAATTTCAGCAGTTTAATAAAACTACCAAGATCTGTATTCCTCACTCTATGTATGACCTGGCCTTTCTGTACATTGTTCTAGTGCCTATGTCTGAAGCATTAAGTTTTGCCTTTAGGTTGCAAAAAATTTTCTACCTATAGCTGACTCTGCAAGGCAATGTTTCAGTGAACCACTGTTCACTCAGAACCTTTTGTTCATTTCTGCACTATAACTCTTGTACTCAACAGCTTGCTATAAACTTAGGGCATATTCACTATATCAATTGCTGGGCTCAAAACCTAATGACAAGCACACCAACGTAGATTGCATTAGGGTTTGTTGTAACTAGTAGGTGAAGAAAGGTGATTTTTTTTCTGGTGGCCTAAAATGAAATCTGAATATTTGGCAATCATCTTTCTTGAAAAAGTCAATCAGTGTCTAACACATTTTGCATATTCACAAAGGCTTTTGAACCATTACCTTTTCTTGTAGATACTGTACCTGGTTTTCAGCAGGTACAAGATGATAGCTAAAATTTCTGCCTTCTCATACTTGTAGAGCTTCAGAAAGAAGCCAGCTCTCCCTACCTTCCTAATGCTATATGCTAAAAGTTGCAGTAAGAATACTTTTGTAAACTTAGGCAGATACCTTTACATCTCTCTTTTATAAGCATTTCATTGTGTTGGGTTTTGTTTTTTTTTTTTAATAGTATTTTTTTTTAAATCACCTTTTGGGGGGGAAAAGAATTTTAAGCTAAAATATAGAAAAAACACTCATGACAGAACCAGAAAGTTAATATGAGAAATATATCAGTTAAAATCAACAGTTGTAACAGGCAGGATTTTTTTGTGTAAGAAAGTTTAAATGAGCATGTATACTAAATGGCTTTGTATGACAGCTGCATTTTTGTGTATACCATTAACAGTTATTTTTCTTGTGGAGTTCAAAAGAATTATTATTCACTTAGAGGCAATGGTAAAACCTCAAATTTGACAGATTTTTCCCAAACCAAATCATATATTGAATTATTAAAGAATTCCTGCATTATTCTCTGCTATCTTGCCTCCTGCAGGCCTGAAATGTTCTTTCGGGTATACTTATGTTTCAAAAACTCTGCTTTCAGTTCTTCCCAGGGCTCCACACAGCTGAGGCTTTTTGATCACAGTCTGCACAGAGACAGCTGAAGAACCTAGACAGGACCTAGATTCAGAATCATTACAAGTAGACAGCAACATAACTATAGAAAACACATGTAAGTGATACTGTGGATTTTACAATTCAAATCCTGCTGGCAGAACTGGATTAAAAGTTTTCAGCAGTGCCTTGCTCCTTGCTCTTCCTGCTGTTGCTAAGAGAATCAGTAAGCAGGGCCCACTGCTCCTGATGCCACATGGGCAGCTGCTGGAAGAAGCCACCCTCCAGCAGTGAGCAGCAGCTCTGGGTCTGGCTATGATCTGCACCTCCAGCAGCACTGGGAATGGGACAGGAGCTGGACACTGGGTGTTTGGGCAGACTGTACTGCTAGAAAGGTCAAGTTCATTCCACATAGACAAAGTCAGGTGGAAAGCCATCATCCCCTCTGGCACACTGCCACTCAGCATTGCCTTTGCCTAACTCTTTCCTTTTTTAAAATCTTATGCTAGAAGCTGAGCTAAAGGAATATACTTTGAGAGGTCAGAGAATTCAGTTTGCAAAGGGCTGTGCATCCTACCTGCATGATTAAAGCTGAAAGGGCCATGTGATTATATTTTGCGTGCTCACTAAAATCTCTAGAAGCCATCATCCACAGTAAATGAAGCAACAAAGTGACTCTCTAGCCTCGTGACAGTATGACTTCATTTAACATTATCTTGTTTTATATTGTTTGTTAGAATTACACTACCATTCTTTTCCTTTTCATTGGATGACTATGAGACTTACCTTTTCCCTAAATTCATAGCAGCTTTTGAAAAATTTTCTGTGAGAAGAGTTAAACGGTCCATTTTTTTCCCCAATTATTTTCAGTAAATTCCTGCTGTTGCAACATTAAATAAAATTTGGTATTAATGAATTCTGTCTGTAGGTGGCCGATTGCATTTGGTATCACATTTAAAAAGTCAAAAGCAAACATGTCTCTCCTTTAACCTCTCACCATCTTTTCTTTCTCTAATCAACACATAAGTGATTGTTTCATTATAAAGCAAGTATCTAGAGCACTAATTGTTTCTCAGGCTGCTGAAGTTACTATAGCTTTTTCTTTATTGCAAATAGTCAAACACATAGATTTTTTTCCCTTTTCACTCCCCAGAAGAGTAGAAATATGATATTCTGATAACTCTTCTGGAAGAGTGAATACAAGATTTTAGAAGGGTCTTCAACTGTATGCAGTAACACCAAAAGAGAACAGCAGAAGAGCTTGCAGTATAGCTGTCTCTTGGCAGTAATCATTTATTCCAGCTGAATGCTAACAGCAATCATTTACTCTAACTGAATGCTAACAATCCTTTCTTGAGACACAATGCCATTATCCTTCTACCTATTGCCTGCAGCAAAGTCAATACAGTGCTTCTAAAAATAATAATGATAATAATAAACCTTTCTTTTTTAAAAATTACATGCTGCAAGCTAGTTTAAAGTTGTACATTTTCAGAGGTCAGGGAATGTGGTATGTGAAGGGCTATGTACTCACACTCACGTGCTTCTGTTCTGCAAGATACCGAGCCTGTCAATAACCCTGAATTCAGCTCAGTGGCCTGTGTCACTGACAAAACCCAGAGCTTTACTACATTACTACTTTCTGTAAGTCTGCTTCTGTGCTAAGACATAACCATGCCATTGCCTTTCACCACATACTCTGGTTATTGTAGGAAGATCTACACTCAAGGACGAGACTGCTATAAGCTGCACCATTCTCACTGTCCGGTTAATGGGGAATGAAGATCTCAAAGCTTAGATATATGTCAACTATACCAACACACCAAAGTTTGTTTTGGTTTCTTTTACCTTTTCTTTTACTAAAAAAAAAAAAAAAAAAAAAAAAAATTAAAAATACAGATATAAATTTTCAGATATGAATTTCCAATTGTTAAGCAGTAAGTTCACCAGAATAAACACATGAACTTCTCATGACTGTATCCCTCTCAAAGAGCATATTCTCAGTTTAAATGATGTAGGTCATTACTTATTTTTAATCTGAGATATTTCTGTCAGTTCAGGAAATAAAGATGTGACTGAAATATCTGTTTGTCACCACCATTACCCAGGAAGATTCACATTAGAGCTGTACTGCAGAAAGTGTCAAACAAACCAAAGAAGCAGCAAAGAAATCCTTTTGCATGATTAAAGTAGGATCTTACATAACTGGTGAAGAAGCAGTTTGCCCAGCTTCCAGTCTGAGTCACAGGTGCTCTTGTGCAGGTATAATATATACAACAAGACCACCTATACATCCTGGTGTATTCCAAGTGACCCTTAACTGACTGACTTATTTACCAGGTGGAACAGGTTTTTTCTGTCAGAAACAAGCATTGTGCTGTGCCCGGGACAAAGTTTAGCTTGTAT
Source organism: Microhierax caerulescens (assembly GCA_035590215.1). NCBI lineage: Eukaryota > Metazoa > Chordata > Aves > Falconiformes > Falconidae > Microhierax > Microhierax caerulescens. The sequence continues at coordinate 51,309,296 of JAVJGJ010000061.1, read as the reverse complement.
TTGCTGTACCAATTAAGCTATTCCTGCTATTGTTGGCTATAAATTTAAATCACATTCTGTATTACATGAGATAGAAATACTGTATTTTTGAAAGGCATAAGAATAAATGTATGTTCTACACTGGGGTGGTGAATAGCTCATTGCCTAGTTAACCATCTATGAACACTGATATTTGTCAGCATTCCAGCCAGTCAGGCATGCCCAATTCAGGGCTGTTCAGAAAAGATTTGGAATAATATTAAACAAATAAATGCAGCACTTCATAAAACAGTAATGATTGTCATAAGCAACAGGAAACATTATCACATAGAACAAAACAATGGGTTTAAATTTCTCATAGAGAGAGTGACAATATCAGTTTTGCTTGCAAACTAAGTATGCTTTGGAAATTTATGTTACAATGGTCAACAAAGACTGGTGGCCAAGTTGAGGCAGCCTTTTTTCAAGCTCTGTCTGACTGTGAGCCCTGTAGGGAATAGCCTGCTTCATGGATAAGCACCTACTTACAGGTGTTTTCCTTATAAATGTTACTGGTCAGTAACAGAAATAAGAGGTTCATAGTTACAAATCAAGGTAAACAGATTTGATGATATATTCTGATTTGAGAGGAAATAATGGCATTTTCCGTTCCTTTTTGCCCATTGAAGTTAGTTAACAAAGGAACTTTTATTAAACTATAAGCTTCATTTGCAATATCAGTTTAAAATCAGTTTCCTCTGAATGGAGAAAAAGAAACCAGTTGAAAAAAAAAATAGCTGTATCAGGTTACTGCAAACAACAATGTAACTTTATTAGTAGTAAGCATACTTTTAATTTTATTTGTTGATGACAAATCTTACAGATAATGATATGGAACGTGCAGAAGATGTGTAATTCCTTCCCAATGGGCTTTATAATCAAAACTAGATAGATAATGGAGCTAAGATTTCTAATGGAGTAACTAAAAATCCCCAAATGAGTATGACTGATACAATCAGCTAAACACTAATGCTGCTCAGCATCTAGTATGAACTGGTGGAGCATCCAGAAGGAAGGTTCTCTCAGACAGAAGAGGCGATAAGTAGTAAAAATTCCCAGTAACTTACTTTATGAAGAACTACTTCTGCCAAAAAAAAAACAGATAAGATACAGAGAGTTTGTGAGGCAATAGATCTGCCAAAGAGAAAAATAATGTTAGAGGGAAATAATACAAGAAATGTAGCTGGGAGTGCATTTTAATGTGCCTTTCAACGTAAAGTGGTGGGTAAGGCTGTGGCAAATTAGTACAAGAAAGTGGAATGACAATGGATTTAACACGTTAAAGGTGCTAACCTGGATTTGTGTTCTAGCCCTACTGCAAAATTTCTCAGCCTTGAGCCACTCCCCACCTCCTCCTGCTCTATTCTAGAAACAAAGGCAGGTTTTCTTCCCTACCCACAAGTTTCCATTGAAAATTAATGCTTTATTTTGTGTAGCCAGTTTCCATTTCCATCAGAATATTATCATTTAAGAGGAAGAAAAAGAACCACAAACCTACACAGATGCCACTTTTATTTCATGGCAAGTTTCTCACTATTCCTCATTCTCTGACAGTTAATAGACATACTCTGTGATAGATCACTACAAGAAAATTAACTACCTTTCAGATGTAAATGTTGTAACCAATGAAAGGGACTTAGGTGTTTCTGTGTAAAGAAGGTAAGATTTTGACATGGAAAGCTTGTTCCCCACTGAATGTTTTCCAGTTGGAGGAGGGAGTTCTACACAACTTACATTTGAAGCAATGATGAGAAAAGCATCTTTGTTTTTAAATTCAGGTATCATCTTTAACTCTTCTATTTTATTTTTCTGAGCAGTTGTGCAAAGCTGCGTAACAGACAACTGGAAACCAAACAGAATTTTAGAGAGTTTAGACTGTAGACAGAGTACAGTAAGAGAGCCACTAGAAGCAGGACGTTATTCTCAAGAGCAGGTGGTGGTGTTCCTCTATGTCTAAGAGCATTATCATCAGGAAGCACTCCATGCCATGGAATTGCATAATACCTTTATGAATTCAGACACCTTCCTTTATGCTCCTTATTATAAATTGTTAAAACCATGAGTCATTTCCTCATCAATATTCATTTGTCAAGCACAGTGTCCTATTTACTTCATTATATCTGGTAAGGATCTAAATGGTCAATAGGTGAGAAAGACGTATGGTGAGTCGATAAACTAGGTCTGTCCTGTTCATATGCATATCACCAGGCTGACAGGCTACATTTCATACACGTTTCTTTTTTTAGGTCCTTATGTTTATTTACCATGAGGCTAATTCAGTATGCATACGAATTAATATACACGATTTTGTCAAGGTCGGTAGGTTTCAGAACATGGCCTAAATGCTCAACTTCTTGTCATTGTTTTTCCTATTAAAACCAGGACTTAAATAGAAGCTTACAGTTTCAGACACTTGAGTCATGACCAATTTCATTCCCCTCAAGGGTGGATCATCCACTTTTCCTATTGGCTAATACTGACTCATTCTGTGCTTCTGTTTCTACTTTTTTTCCTCCTTAAAAACATTAACTGAATGTGAATATTGTTTAGGTGGAGGTTCTTAACGCCAAGAATATCCTCATGAAGCTACACATCTCATTTCTATGTGGATTTTTTTTTTTTTTTTGCTTTTGCTTTAATTTATTGTACTTGCTTTTATAGTTTAAATTTAAGCCACTAAGTACTCAAATCTTTTCCCTCCCTACAGCTCATTTCTACAGTAACAACTAACTTACCTATGGTTCTGGTCACTAACACAATAAATGTTTTGCCTAACAAAGACAAAATTTGGTCCGGTGTTTCTTGGCTAATCTTAGATTTGTTGCAAACACTTGCAGTACCCTCTCTTCTGCTGCATAAGCACACTCTCCAGGGTCTAAATAATTTACATCAGTGTTGGTAATTTTTTTTATTACTCATTGTCAGTTCCCCCTTAAAGAAAAATTTGTGTTTCTTGTTCTAAAGTGATTGCAACACAAGCATCGGTTTCTCAGTGTGAGTACTGAAAGTTCAGTACAAGTACTAAGTTCAGTACAACACATTTCTAGCTTGAGTTTGATTAGTTAAATAAACTGTTAAATAATAAATACATTTTCTGTTAAATAAAAAAAATATTTGATTAGTTGATATCCAGTTGATAAAACCTTTCAAATTAGGTATGATATCTTACAGCATTAATTACTTTTAAAGCTAGTGCAAGGTTATTCATTCGCATTTTGTTTAGCTTCTGGGATCTCAGGCAAACATTATGTTAGTGTCATTTAATTTTCTTACTCTGTGAAAACCGATATTAATACTAAAACTCACATATTTCAGTGGTATAGTCTATTGTGACTTTTTTTTAGACAGGTAACTGATTAGAATTTATCTGAGGGGGTTGGAAATCAATTTTTCAAGAAATAAGGTGGGGGTGTCTGGGGGTTTGTTTTATTTTTTTAAGCAATTTGATGAATGAAAACCAAAGGAAAATCAACAAAAAGGATGAGAAAACATTATCCAGTGCAGTACACAATCTATATGAGCCATTAAGGGGCAAGTAGTTAACCAGAATAATTAGGGATAGAGAACAGTTTATTCAACGCTGCAGAAGAGACAAAGCTCAGCAATTATGTAAAATATAATGCAAAACTTGTCATGCAGTAGCCATTGTACCATAATGAACTCTAATGAAGGGCTTCCGTAGCTTTTTTTAATTGGAAGTTGAATTTAAAAATCATTACGTACCTCATATTATGTACAAAGTAGATACCTGTTATTTTTTCTCACATAAAAATAATGGACACATGGAAAGTAATTAAGAAACTGTCTACTGAAGACCATAAATCTATGAAATTAGGATATGCATACCACATGCCAGACACTCAGCTGCCAAAGTAGTGTAGATGCATGGAAGAGCGCTCAACTACATTTTCATCAGTGAAAAATCAGCACTAAAATATTAATTTTAAAAGGTTTCACAGGAAAAAGAGGGAAAATTTCCAGCTAACAACTATTCTTTTTGCAAAAGAAATCTATTTGCCCTCATCTTCCCACCTTAATACAAACAGTTGGCTGGATACGTCTCATAAGATGAGCAGTAGCCTCCCTCAATGCATGGCAGTATGCAGGAAAGAGGGCCCATGTTTTTTTGTGCAAAGCAATACTAAACAGTAAGGAAACTAACCATACTCTCCACCAAAAAACCCAACCAAATCATGGAAAAATATCTTTTAAACTGCTTGCAAGCAAAAAACCCAACACTCTAGCTTTCATTAAAAATATTGTTCTCAGAAACTCTTGGGAAAAAAATTAAAACTTTACTCTCCATTTTGTACAAAAGCAACTTCTCTCCACTATTCCATTTTCTTACTGCTTCTATCACAGGTCCCCTGGAATTAATAAATGTTATCTACCAAAGGTGCATCTTAATTTGACTCCAGGTATTCTGAGTGAGAGATATGGCATTTCAAATCTTAATAAGTTTTGGTCAGAACAAACTCACATCCACAAAATTTTACAAATCTATCTTTGGAAACTCTCAATAGGTTCTGCAACATGTCTCTGGCAATATATATATTTTTTTTTTCCACCCACATTTTTTAGTCTAATACATGTATTTTGGGTCAAAACTTTTTAAAGAGGTTTGCTGAATAGAATCTTTATTTCTAGGTATCTCCCCAAACCTCTTCCTCCTGGCTTATTTAAGAGCAATTAGCTTAGCATTTGTCTGTGACCTGTCTGAGTTTTCCTGCAAGTTTCCTACCTAAAAAGTAGAGAGGTGTCAAAAAATTGTGACACGCCACTGGTGGTGTTTAGCCTCCCACTCTACAACTGACTGCCTCTGCAGTATTTGCTCCTGTTCAAAACTGAAAATTTTCCATCTTGTCATATATTGTTTGATTATTTCTACTTGGGGCACACACATTATTCCAGTGAAGACATACAGGCACCAGATTGGCAATTGCCTAAATATTATTCAGGCAGTAGAAATCTAAAATTTAGAACCCATAATAATGTAAAAAGTTACTGCTGGAGCAAAGTGAAAAGGGCAAATACCTTGAGGACAGGGACACAAAGTGGAAGAGAACATACAGTTACTTGTAAATGCAATTAAATACACAGTTCAAAAAACTAAACAAAAGTCAAAGGCAAAGTTACAGTGGCCCGAACTTATTATTACATGTTCTTGAAAGAGGTAAAGCTAGAAGGCATATGCACATCTTGCAGCGAGAAGGCTAGAATGCGTCACTGCTATCAAACAGTATTAACTGCTTAGACTTTTAAGTATATAGTGCTCTTAGCACTGGCATGAAAAGTTCTGTTTTTTCAATAACTGCTATTTTGTGAGTAACTGTGTTTTCAAAAATAAATTGTTCTAATGCAGCAGTGGGAGTGCACTCTTGATTACATGTCCACACATTATGGAAATCACACTCATGGCAGGTTTGATCACCGTTTGTACCAAGGTTTATCGGTCAGCATTTCTTATGTTTCATTGTTTTACCTAGCAAAGGTATTAAAAAAAATAATCATCCTTTAATACCTCTTCTTTCATACGTAGTATCTCTGATAATACAGATAATCATAGGTATATATGATATAATTTATATAGGCAATACCTGCTTCAGAAGCAAGAATGAAAAGGATCCTAGACCATGAGCAGCTGACAAAGCTCCTAAAGACTCTCAGTGCTGCCCTCACTGTAAGTGATTTACTCCTATGAACCTCTGCTAAATTTATCACCCTTTTAATGGACAACTTCCTTGCCTGTAAAATAGCTAACAAACTTCCCTTTTAATCAGGATAATATTTGAAGTTTAATTTTGGATCTTATAAGCACACACCTTATAGGTTATTTTTCTAGTCATATAGTTGATATGTCCCAGAATTATTTTTATGTTAATTGTGATACATATCACCTTGAATCTCTTATTAAAAAAGTACGGATTTTTTTTTTTTTCAAAAAAGTAATAATTACAAATTTATAGATCTACAAGTAATTAATTGCAATTACAATTTAGGATCAAACACTTCCCAAGCATAAATCATAAAAGTCGCTGAACATGCTAATTTTCATCATATCATATTCCCACTAGTAGTATGTAAGTGTGGTGACAGCTGCCATTACCCCAATCCTGCCTACACTATTATAAAAAGGAAACACCAGAAATTAAGTTTTCTAACTTAGTTACCCAGCTTTCCAAATATTCGTATTTATCTCTGAAATCTTTAATTCTTCTGAAAGATTTTATAATTGATTCTGCTCCTGCTATGTTTATCACAACACAGCAAGTTCCAGAGGAAGAATTTTTAATAGCTATCAAGAGATCATATTTTCATTGCTTCTTTTACAGTTCAAAAATACTTTCATTTCTGGCTGACCAGTTGAACTGAAAAAAGACTAAGGAAAAGGATTGTGAACTCCTCTCTTCCTGTCCAGTGCCAGAGTAATTAAGGAAGTCTAACTCACCACACTATAATCAATTAAAGGTCTTCCAATGACCAAAAATTTTCCAAATTTTTTTTACTTTTCAAAAGATTACAATTAGTCTTTCTTTAAAAACAAAGCGGATTATTTTTCTCAGCAACTTAAACTCTGGCTAAAACATGCCAAAGCCACAAACTCTGGAGCTAAATTTTTGGAGGATACAGTAATCTACAATAATGAAAGTTGTGCATTTGTAAAGATGACAAAAAATGGTGGGACCCAAATTAGAAGCATACAAAAATAAGGACCTGCAAACATAGAGAACATTGTTTAAATGTTTGGCTCAATCCTTTCAGACTGATCAATAGCAGATTCATTAAAAACTAAAGATTTGTCTGTAATGGAGCTAGAATTAATTCTAAAAAAATTACTGTAGTACCATTTAAAACATAAAAGGTATTTAAGGAGAACTGCTCTGTATTGCCTTTCATATTTTAAATTATTCCACTTTTACATACAAGTGATGTATAGCTTTTGTTACTGTAGGGGAACTGAGGTCACAAATCTAGGTACTAGTAAGCTTTTCCTTCTTCCTCTTCGATTGCCATTTTCTCGTTAGAGCTACATTACTTTAGCAAACATGTTTGTAAAAACATTGTCAAACCATTTAGAATAACAAATAGATCTTCAATTTTTTCTTGTTAATATGTCTTTATTTGCCCTCTAGAAACAATGGCACTGTGCATACAATCTGATACATTTTACATAAATCAGACTACCAAAAAATTCTGATAATTAAATAGAACTCAATAGCTTCCTCGTTAAGCTAACCTTCCTAATGTCCGATAGAAGTAATTTTCATTACTTAATAACCAAATGAAAACAATTTTGGTGTATGCTATCATGAAAATTGTATATACATTCATGTTGAAATTTTAGAAAGAGAAGCTTGAATAAGCAAATAAAATTTACCTGCACCAAAGCGTGCTTTTTTCCCTGAATACAAATTTGGCCTTCATTTAAAATCTGTCACTTCTTATTGGGATAAATGGCACTTTTCTTTTGCTTTATATTTTTATAATATCTAATATCATCCTGAATGTTCTTTTAATCCAATATATTATTTAGTTACATCTTATTAGCAGATAATTTTGCACTGCAGTTTAATGCCCTTTAAAATTCTAACTTGTATTTATTCGATTGTTTCTCAAATGGTGACATTTTCATTAAGTTTGCAAATAGTGCAAAGTATTATATAGGCCTGTGAGCTGCAGAGTCCAAAATAAATTCAGCACTTTCTCCGATTTACCTTTAAGCCCTTATTTTTTACCTCTCACAGATAACTTTTCTGTAAGTCTTTTGGTGTTTTTCATGTTTTTTTTTCCTGCTTCCATGACCTCTACTGGTATTTGCCTTGTACTGCACCACATATTTAGCTTACTGAATCAACTGGCATGGTACAGATCATGGCAAACACCTTTGTTTTCTATTATTGAGATTCCTTGTGTTAAAGGCTCCCCACACCACACATCCCTTACACTAGAATTTTAATTCATATGGTGGCAAAACCAATGGCACCTCTATTCTTTGTGCTAATTCTGTATTATTGATCCCTCCTCTAATTGTTTAGTCATTTTAACTGTATAAGCACTACATATTAATAAAAATGAATCCTGTCATACATATCACCCTCACTCTTTTTACACTGGTGTAATGCAAAACTCTGATTTTGTTTTTCTTCAGGTTTCTCAGGAACTGTCGATTATGCTCTGATCTCTCATTTCTTACTGCTCAGACTTGCTAAGCAAACACTAATGCTTCATATCCAGTGAAAGCCCACAGTGTTGCTATACTAGGAAGCAGGTAACCCCTGATGGTGTTTCATCAGTGGGTGAAGCAAACCACAACCAAAAAAAAAAAAAAAGGTTCCTGTATGCAACAAAAATGATAGAGGCACTGTATGACCTTGAGGAAAAGCCAAATTATTAGAGATTTATTACAGACGTAGGTTCTGGAACTGGCCAGAAAGTAATGTGAAGTAAAAAAAAAAGAAAATAATAAAAAGAAAAAAGAAACTGTTGTTGACTGTATGATTCCTGTTTGTAAAAAAGGCAACAACTGAATGATGTTCCTTAAAATTGTCTATAGGCCAGATCAACCACCTATTTACTCAGTCTTAAACATTGATACTTATGCAAGATTTTTCAACCTAACTGACAAGCAAAGAAATGTACAGGGAGATAGATAGCAGATACAGGAGAAAAAGGAATAGGTTTTTGTCAGTCGTCTGAAATGTTTGCGTATAGGAAGATTAATCCTGATCCTTCTGTATGTTAAGACAGAGCTGCAAAATCTTATATGCCAAGCTAAATTAAATATTGATGAAGTTATAGGTTTACTTGGTATCTCATGTTAAAACAAACCTGAATATAATGAGATAGCTGGCAACATGTGGATCCCTGGGCACGTGCCTGCGTGTGCAGATACCTGGACATGTGTGTGGACCCTTTCTTAGG
>JAVJGJ010000061.1:51280004-51298067 GCA_035590215.1 Microhierax caerulescens | reverse complement strand
ATTTAATTTAGCTTGGCATATAAGATTTTGCAGCTCTGTCTTAACATACAGAAGGATCAGGATTAATCTTCCTATACACAAACATTTCAGACAACCGACAAAGTAACCACTGACAAATAGAAAAAGAAAAACAACATATCACCTTGATAAGAATTATCAGAAGTAAGTCAAGAAGAAATACAAGGTACTAAAGTCTGTGAAGCTATTATTCTAATACCAGAGATTGGTATGAAATAAAAGAAGTGATTCAGAAGTACTTCAAAAGAAAACACATACAAGAGTTTCAAAGAACAAACAAACAAACAAAAAAAGAAAAACAACACTCAAACTTGAAAACTTGTTAAGAACTTCCTGCACAGACACTGTATCAATCCTTTGTACTGTTCAATCGTAGGAAGTGTGATATCCCAGATGTGAAGGATAATGAACAGCAGGAAGTCATGACCACAGTACTGACACAGTACAGAATTGTAAAACTATGTGCTATTGTAATCCAACCCAAAAGAATGTCTGCAGATGCTGACACTGTCATTTGATGAAGTAATTACCACTGACTTTGGAGTCCAGAACTGCATGAAACTTGCCAGTCACAGGGTCACTTTCCAAAAGTGAGAATTAATTCCAAGATTAAGCCTCCAAAATTGAAGGATTTTTGTCCCTAGGGAAATACCATAGTTTTCAAGAAAAAAATTATTCAATTCTACTGTCTGGTCCTCAGCATCTCACTGACATAGTTATAGGATAAAGTTAAATCATGAAAAAGACTTGGCAGCATTCTTTAATATAAAATATTTTTCATTGTGCAAAACAGTCTTTGTGTCTATATCTCATTATGACAAATTCTAGCTAAATATGAACTTTACCTACTTGCCATTGAAGGTTTTATTATTAGAAGCATTAACATGACTTTAATTGTAGCATCAAGGTTATAATTATGAATATTTTATGACTAAACAGTTTTTAGAGGGATAATATGATAACCGAAACTATTATTTAATGAAAAGTGGTGAATTACTAACAAGTAGGAGAGCTGCCTTTAGAATTGGAATACAGTTACTGAATATAATTAGTAAGTTAAAATAGTCTCAAAGAAGCTTTGAGATTCATATTGTTTTGCTTTAAATGATGTAAATCCTTTGTCAGCTAAGTAACAGAATATGCAGATAAGTGTGACAAAGAACTGCCATCCTAAGAAAGGGCTTAAGATTTGAATAGAGGTGCCCTTTAGACTGTAGGAAGGTGAGCGTGCTCTTTTCCAAAGATCACATTTACTTTGTGTCCAGCTGCATCAAAGAGAGTACATTAGGGAGGCTGAAGAAAAAGAAAAAGAAAAAACAAACAAAAAAAAAAAGGAACACCAGGCTATGGACTAAGGCAAATTCACTGTGGTAAAACAAGCTATTACGTAAGGAATGAACAACAATGCTGACAATCAGATGAGCAAGTTCAAGCAAAATAGCCAGTAAGAATTAATTGCATTTCTTCCTGTACCTGCCAATTAAGTCTGGGGTTTTCAAAGAAGCCTTGGGGTCATACAGTTCAATGCAAACTCCCACTGCAAAACCCTTTTAAGCTGATCCATGAACCTAATTGGTCTTCAAATTTTGACATTGATATCCAGAGTAGTCCGGTTGTTTGATCATAGTTGAGGATTAACACACCCATCTTGCCAGAATCTGCAAATTGTTCAACATACACTAGTTACATAGCAGTAATCCTACAGGACTAAAAGTAAATTCAGCCATGACAGTTTTAGAAAGAAACTTCTCAAAAACTGTGTACGAAGCCTGCCTAGGACTCCAAGGTGGCCATCTCTAAAAAAAGTGATTTTGAAAACTTAATGCTTGTTCCTGTTTTCTAGCTCCACCTATTGACATGCCATGAAGAAGTTCTATCTAAAATCCTTTCCAGCCTCTGACAAGGAGCACTACCTTTAATGGCACAGTATGAGCAGCTGACACAAAACAGATGAGAGACAATACAAGCTGAAAATAGATAGGCACTCTGTTTCTATAACTGCTTGTTAACCCTCGATGATATGAAAGACCAGGATAAATGAGATTCTTCTGTTATAATCTCTATTACTTTCATACTACATTATATTAATTTGGAAAGATAATGACCACATTTAACAAGGCCTCTTTTCATTTGTTTAGACTGCTTTAACTCCTCACCGGATAATACTATTAAGCTATTACTATGTTCAAGGGTTTGAGTTTTTTTACAGCAGGCCACTTCCTCCAAGGAATCAGTCATTATTTACCTGTATTCCAGAAAATAAGCTCTTACCAAATAGGAACCTGTGCACAGTAAGTTGTGTTCAAGACGTTACAGCTCCCTAGCGATCCTATTGGAGTCTACTAAAAGAACTATATGGAGCCCATTAAAATAGCAATCTGTACTTTTAGTGCAACTGACTCTTTAGGTGAGCCAACTCACACATGAAGACCAAAAGCATATAATTAGTAATGATTAAAAAGCAGCAAAAAAGATTCAGTAATAGCTGTATATGCCACTTCTAACCCCTCATACATCCTGTTCACCCAAATGAACATAATTAGAATGCAGACAAGCATGCACACAAAATAAAAATGCTCACTAAAATAGAAGAATTTAGGTCTCCCTACAACACTGGGCACCACAACATCATGGAAAGACACAAAAGCATATATAGTTAGAGCACAGCTCTGATATCATGGTTTTCTTTCAACAGAGCAAGGTTTTTGTATCAACAGTGACTAAGTCTTTACAAAAATTAGAATAACATTATTAAGCATTCCAACTTGGTCCAAAAACAATTGAAATAGCAAGGATTTTGCTCAGACTGCAAGAATGTATGGTGGTTGTTGATTATTATTTTCACCATTGCTAGTTTGTGTGCATCAGCTACATTCCGAGTTTTCTTCTACTAGATTTTAGCTTAAATCTCACAAGCAGGAGTACACCAGCAGATCCAACACAGGCCTTCAAGAGGATTTTTGCAGGTCTTCAGGATCAAACATGAAGCTTTTTTAGCCTTCTACCCATACAAGGTGCTACCTTCCTTAACATCACAGATTTCAGCAACTCTCAGCATATTTACATATGCAAATCAGTAAGCGTAAAGGCAGCATTTTGATATAGCTCAATCAGAATGTACTTTGATATTTTCCTTAGTTAGGAAAATTGGTAATATCTCACATTCAAGAAAGTGAAATTTATTCCTCCTTATCCTAGCAATAAACTATCTCAAGTCTCCTGTTTTCAGGGGTTTTCAGCTTGAGATGAAGCTCTTTCCCCGCTTGACTTTGTACTTGAGTCTGCCGTTCCTAAAAGCCCAACTTCTACCTGTTTCTTAGGCAGGACTGAGACTGTAATGGTAGTTATGCTGGGTAATTGTATTTGAAATACACAGTTCTGAAGTTTAAGACATAAATGTTTTACTATCCTTGTGACCAAAAGTCTAAGACAATCCATAAATAACAAAAAGCCACTCTTTATCTTCTAAATATAGCATTTTTTTCTGTACTAAGTTATCTCCCATCCATTCTCTATTAACATACATACTTTCAGAGTACTGGCATAACATAAGCAAAAAATAACAAGTGCAAATGTTTTGATTGCAGGTCAGTAAGTGCTGCAACACACTTCCTGTGGCAGTCAGAGTTTTTAACTTGTTGTAACACATTTCCAGAGCTCGACTGAAAATCTAAGAGAGAGGTTCCAGATCTGAAAACTCCATGCCCAGAAGTTCATCAATATCTTTTGCAAGTACTGAAGGAAGCCTCTGTTGGATTTGCTGCAGTTGAAAAAACTTGCAGAAAACAAAAGCTGGAGTAAAATGTGGTGATTAACTTCTTTTTACCTCATTTTTTTCCTGGCAGTTACATCATCTTGCTCTTCTACCTCTAATTTCAGCAGGAATACACATCATCATGTCAATGACAGATAACTTTCTTTAGTTTTTATGTGACATTTTACAGCTGCTGAAGGGACACAATACTAGAAATTATACAAAGTGATAGGAAGAGAGCTCAGAAGACTGAAGTTGTAAGGGAAATAAGATAAAAAAGAGTGAACGCAGCATATGACAACTCAGAAAACATAGAAAACTGAAAGAAAAAAATCAAGAAGAGTATGAAAGACTGAGAGAAAAACCAAAAACCTCAGCTCACATGAAGCTTCCTGATATACCTGTTGCTGAAGACAAAAAGCCCTGGGAAGCACAGTGCTAAAGCAATACTGTCTGGTTACTCTACTAGGCAAACTTATTCATACTTGAACACAAGCAAAAGGAAGTTATTGTGGGTGTCTTTCAAACCACCTCTCCTTTTTTGTTTGTTGGGGGTGGTAGGGTGGTTTTTTTGGGTTGGTTTTTTTTTGGTTTTTTTGTTTTTTTTTTTTTTTCCAGGTTCCTGGATTTCTACTGATCTCAGGGATTGGGGTCATAATCAGATCCAGTTTAAACAAAATTCCATATTAGAGACCAATAAAATTTGTTTCCAATTATAATTGCCAGGTCAGATTCAGTAAGGGGATTTTCTCCACTTTTAAATAGTTGTGGCTTCTGGATTTAAGTATATTGGGATATAGCTACCATGATGACATCAAAAAATTACCATTTATTTTATAAATCAAATGTGCAGACTGCATTTTGTACAGTTTCAGTGAGCCTGCTCGGAAATGCAATAGCATAGCTCACATATAGTGCATATTTGTGAACACTGCAGAGCAGAGCAGAGGCTCTAAGTAGCCAGGAGCAGCTGAGACTGTTGGCAGAAAAGATGATCACATACATATGGGGAAAGCTAAAAGCAAAAAGGCATTGCCAAAAGCACAAGGCACTCTTGAAAGGTATGTAATCTGAAAGGAACTCTGCTTCAAAACTACGTTAGGCAAATCCAGACAAATCATTAAAAGAGGAAGGGAAGAATAGAGTTCATCAGAAATATTGTCTATGATACTACTATTTTGCACAGATCAATTTTCAGCTTGAAGATTAAAGTGAAACATTTTTAATGAGGCTAAAATGCCTGTCTTTATTTTTGCAAGAAGGTGGTTTCGTTTTCTTAGTTTTAAAAGGAATCATTAAAACATTTGCCCAAAAATATCACTACATTTTCTCACCCTTTCTTCATGTGTTTGAATTTTACTTCCACTACTAGAAAAATAAGGAAGGATGCACTTTATTAGTTTGGAAAATAAACAACCAACAAACATGATTCGTTAGTCATATCAAATCACGTAGGAATAGCTTGACTTCTATTCATAGCTTGATTTGGGGTATTATAACTTCATTAGTCCCTTCTATGTATGGGAACTAATATCTCTTTGTAAGACAACATTAATTTCAATCAAAACTGTAGAATGTTACTGTGTATAGAAAAAAGCCCAATGCTCCTCTCACTTTTTAATGTCACCTCAGCTCCATGACAGAACGTGACTGTTGTCTCCAAAGATAAAATATATAATGACTTGATGAAAATTGACAAATATGACTAGATAAGACAAGAGTTCAAGATGTGAGGGACTTGGTATGATTAGTCATTTTATCAAACAGCAGCAAGATACTTTTTCCATAATACCTAACAACATTGAATTTTAGCTAAATGATTATTCTAAATATTTGTATACTGAACTCTAGCTACTACTTTTACCAGTCATGTGGGGAACAATGAATGAGAGAAGGCTGAATAAGGCTGAACCCTGAGAAGTGCTCATGCCTTCTGCGAGTCACCAAGTAGCAGAACTGGGTCAAAAGTTTCATTTTTGTTTTTCTCAAGGAATGAAAACACATTCTGAACTGCAAAATGGTACAGCAGTTCAAAGTAACCATATATTGAAAAAATAAATGAGAAAGGAAGACTTGAGTTAGCAAATATTCTTACATTTGTCTTCTGAATCAAATTCTTGTGGGATAAAAGTGACAGAGCAGTTTCATACGAAGAGCAATTTTTAAGCAGGCTACTACCTCCAGCTGTGATGACAGACTTCTACAAATTGCAGGATTCTTTTAGAGTTGTAACTAGTCTCCAATTAGATTTCAGTTGTTCTGTAAAGGAAACCAAATCCACAAATTCCTCAATAAAAAGACTACACAGCTCTATATCCACAGGTCCATATGTTTTATCCTCAAGGTTTCATATCCATCTTTCACTGGTTGCATTTTGAATTATCTTCATGATGACTGCAAATATATGCATACTCTTCATCTGATTGCCATAAATTGTTCATATTACAATTTTATTGAGAATTTTCACCTAATTTGCTAGGATTTCTAATTGAAGGATGGATTATAAACAGAAATTATTGGTAATTAGTGTCTACTGCCTACGACCGTGCCTTAAAAATGAAACAAACAATATCCTATGAAAGTCCTTTTCCCTACGTAATTTTATGTGGTGAAATCCTTGATTTCTCTGTGTTCTGGAGAATCTGAGCCAAACCCATACCTTTATGGGAAGCTTGAATTACTGGGGTTTTTTTTCTGTGTAATGTCCCTTCATCTCTCTAATTCCTCTTCTTTTCAAAAGAGCAAAGCTCATATTTTCCATAAGCAAACTCCCACTTTGTATTTAATGATTCCTCTCATTACCTACCCTCACTCTCTCTGATAAAAGACAAAAAAGCCTGCAAAGTAACAGGAAACAATATATAAAATAGATTCAAGAACATGTTCATTCTTCATTCCCACTCTGCTCAGCTTTCCCATTCATCTCACCTTCACACTTTTAACTTATTGTATGAGCTACTACAGAACACACTTGTTTTTGAAAGCACTTTTTGCTAGAAGCAACACCTGCTGATTCAAGGCTACCCTGCAGAAATCAGTGCATTTTTGTTTATATGCATGGGTTCCATTGATTAGAGCTGAATTTCACTACTTTTACTTGCTCTCCTCATTCTCACTGTCCTGTTTTAGTAAATAGATGGTGTGGTTTGACCCTGGCTAGCAACCAAGCACCCTGCAGCTGCTCGCTCACTCCTCACCACACAGAGGGATGGGGAGGAGAATTGGAATGTAAAACTCAAGAGCTAAGAACAGTGTAATAGGTAATGCAAAAGCTGTGCACACAAGCAAAGCAGAACAAGGGATTCATTCACCACTTCCCATGGGCAGGCGGGTGTTCAGCCATCCCCAGGAAAGCAGGGCTCCATCATGTCTAACAGTTACTTGGGAAGACAAATGTCATAATGCCAAACATTCCCCCCTTCCTCCTTCTTCTCCCAGTTTATACACTCACCATGATGCCATATGGTATAGAATACCTCTTTGGCTAGTTACCTCTTAGGACAGGTCACCTGTCCTGGCTGCGTCCCCTCCCAATTCCTTGTGCCCCCCCCAGCCCACTTGCTGGCAGGGCCTAAGAAACCAAAAAGCCCTTGACTTCGTATAAACATCACCCAGCACCAACTGAACCCATCAGTGTGTTATCAACGTTGTTCTCACACCAAACCCAAAGCACAGCACTGCACCAGCTACTAAGAAGAAAATTAACTCTATCCCAGCTGAAACCAAGACAATGGAAAAAGAGTTACAAATAGATTACCTATTGTAAAAATAATTGGATGAAGTATCTCAGGAGTGGGGGTTTCGGGGTTGCACTATGTTTGGCACTATATCAAAAAAGTTTCCCATCAAGAGAAGAGATGCATCATTTGTTTGTAATATAACATGTGAATGGTGCCACAATGTTGTCTTACACTAGCCTAAACTGAATTTATTCAGTTCATCACCTAACCATAACACCAGAGCAGTGTAAAATGGACTTAGCATATCTAAATATGTCTGGGTTTGGGTTTGTTGTTGTTGCTTGGTGGGGTGGTGGTGGGGTGGTTTGTTTTGGGTTTTTTTAAATATAGAATTTTACAATTCTAGTGGCAGAGTGCTATGAAACCTAGATCATAACATACACATTCTCTACAAAAACAACCTCTGCAAAACAGTTTGGGAGAGAAGAGAGGATATTAGCATTGCATGCAAAATTATTACAGAGGTTTTTTAGAACTAGGTCACTTCTAAGTGAACCATGTGTAATATTCCAAGCCAGCACATTTTTTGGAATTTAAACTGCTGTCATCTTATCTCAATAAGTATAAATTAAGGAAGACAAGCTGGCAGAGGGTGAGAACTTAATCATATTTTTTAGCTATTTTCAATTGCCAATAAAAACTCATATCTGAAATCAAACTTTTTAGAAGTTAAGCTTACAGCTGGTATGTCACTGAAGTGACCTGAATATGCCATCATGATCTTTCCTCATCCCAGGAGGCCAATAAATGTTATGCTGAAACAAGGAAGGAGACTGTCTTTTTTCACACAGTTTGTTCCCCATAATTAACTTCAGTGGACCCAGTGACACTAAAGGCCTGAATTAAGCTTTCAAAAGTGCCATCACAGCAGCAGCAGGGGTCAAGAGTTCTTGGCTAGAAGCTCTGCCTGAAGACTACAGCAGAGCCAAAGGAAAACATGGCTGTGAATGAGCTTTCTAAAGTTGTTTTAAAAGACTTTTACCAATCTATAGAAAGACCTTCAATATACAGAAAGTGCGATTTGGAAATAAGAGTTTACCCATGGCCACAGTTATGCTTCTGGTTTCAGTAGTTTGACCATTCTACGAAATTCATACTGTGCTATTAATGGTGTCAAGTTTGAAGGGAGAGACCTAAACGTAGTGTGTATAATGTTCTATTAGGATTTTAAGTTTATTATCTATGAGGTTATTAAGTTACAATTAGAGGGTAAAAAAAGGCAGGTTTGCAGAAAGGAGTGCAAACAGATTGGAAAAGCTGGCACTCATTAACTAATGTTTCTAATATGATTCTTCAACTGAAAGTAAAGATTATACAGGTAGCTTCTGTGTTTGTATATTTAGGAATAAAGCTTTAGAAAGATTTGTCAGAGGCATATACCACTGCCTATGTAGCTTTTTTTTTCCCCAGATGAGTAAGGAGTTTAATCACTACGTGTTCCTCAGTTGTGTAAACAACTAAGAGAGAGAACATCACCTCATTATCTACTCCCTCCCTTCTCACATTCAACTATCTAGGGAAAGTATCCCACCAGCAGCCTTATACTTTATGTCAGAAGCTGTGGTTCTACCTTGCTTGTAACTGCAGATGTTTTTTCTTCCCTCTGCCCCTTACCTGTGTCACCATTTTAAATTCAGTGTGAAATCTAGCTATGTTATTGCCAGTCCCAGTTAGGTAAATCATGTACTCTCCACTAGATATGAGATCCTATAATACGGTATCTTGTCTTCAAGCATCATTTTCCCTAAACAACTATCAAAACTTGAGTCCTAAGTTTATATTTAAACACAGATTCATTGTCTGGCAAAAAGCAGAGGAAAGTTCTCCTTGTTTTCCCTTCTCCACCATGTTGCATATTCTGCACTACAAAACCTGGAATAAACAGCGTTATTTTGACATAGGCAAGAATGCTAAGAATTGTACATGTTTGAGGAAAACATTACATATATTAGTATCAAATTTGGTTTGAATTCACCGTAAGTTCTATATTGTCTGTTTTAAGTCACATACACTCAATAAATAGCATCTCAAACCACCCACAACTCAAGGTCAAGCTCTGGCCAAACCAGAACAAACAATAAAAATAATCATGTCTCTTCCAGGTGACAGCCTGCCAAATCTTATTTATTCATATGGTCTTGGCACCTACTAGATTTATGAGCATCAAGCTTGTCTGAGCACAAGGAAATCAGAGTAGAACCACAAAGAGTACCAGAGTTGCTTTTCCAAGGTTATTATAACCAGTATTCAGCTAACAGTCCACACAAAATGAGTTTCTGACTAGTTGGTACATAAAACCCCAAACAGCCCATTGTTAAACAACTGCTAAACAATAGTTAAACAAAATGAAAAAAACAACAAACACAAAAACCCCAACCCAAAACAAAAAATAAACAAAAAAAAAAAAGAGTTTAAGCAAGCTGAAAATATTTGTTTGCACAAAATAGCTAGTCTGGTCATTTTCTCAAATGTTTGTTGTTTGTTTTTTTTTTCCAGTAAAATAGCTGAAGATTACTGTTCAGCTAGGAGGGAGGAACTGTAATTGAATGAATCTAAATATGAATACATTTATAAGGAATAAATTCCATAACAGTGTTTACAGTGAAGTTATACCTAGAAAAGTTATTTAAATAGAAAATCATTTCTTCATTGAAAGGAAACTTCAATGACCATAGAGCTCAACAATGATAGAAGTAATAATTCAGAATCAAGATTTACTTGGATTCAGTTTTGTCCTTGCAGAATACAAAAGACCACAAGGACTGTGAATGAAAAAGGAAAGTCTTAATAATTGTACCTTTGTATGACAGCAAACACTGCTTCTTCTAAAAAAATTATTTTTTTTTAATTTGCATTTAAGAAACTTGCTAATGACTGATAGATGCACCATCTTGGACTCAGTGCCATGCCTAACAGTGGATTGAGTCCCAAAATAAGTCTCAGAAAAGGCAAAAGCCTGCATTATGGAAGTACATTATCACTTTTAAGGCAGATTAATTACTTCCCATATCTGTTTGTAGCATATAGGGCAAATTATGTGCTGTTTGGCAAAAAGAGATCTAAGCTTTTTGGGGACTTCACAGAGGAAGTTTTGAGCAGATTTAGATCTTAAGAGCCGGGTGCAGGGTTCTCAGCAGTACAGTGCAAAGTGAAGCCTACCTGGGAGAGCATGCTTCTCTGGAGAGCAGGATTTGATCTTTCTGCTAGTATCACACTGACAGCTGATTGCTGCTTCAGGAATGGTTACTTTTCTTTCTGGTAACATCTCCACTGGTGACCAGTTAAATACTTTATTGTCATGAGAAATGTTGATATTGTTTAAAAAAAGTCCCCAGTTACTTTTCCAACTACAGTTCCTGATGGTGTACAGTACTTGAAGGTTTCTGTTTTCCTTAAAACAGCGAATTAATTTCTTCCCTTGTAGTTCCATAGTGGCATGGGCCATGATGAGGTTTGGAAAAAGTACAGTCTCTTGTTGGCATAACAGGTCCAAAGAGATCACTTGAGTCAAATTTAAAGTAGCATTTAATATGTAGATTATATTTACTTAACATTATTTAAATATCTAGAGTACACATTTTGTGCCACAATTAACTCAGGAGGGACATTTCCCAGTTACTTTGGCAGGGAACTGTTGACAAGTGTTGGATTTTTTTTTTCTGTGGGGAGAGAGGGGAAATATTTTCTATAACCTATGGCTGGCCTACTTTCTAGGACTGCAAATTTTACTGAGTATATTCTTCACTGTTACCAAAACATAGGGTTATAGATCAATACATTCACCAAGAAATGGTGCTTGCCATTTAAGTGTAGGCTTTCAGGTTTTCTGGCATGTGCTGCACAACGTGAAATAAATCTTCTATAGAATCTTTTAAACCAAGCCTTTGTTGAATGCTAGCAGGATGCAATGATCCAGACAGAGTAATCTAGTTTTATGTCCTTACCTGCATTCCTGCAAAAGTGATTCTAAAGATAAAGTTAGTTGAGTAATTTTAAAGTTTCAATAACTTTAATTCCAGATTTATGGACTCAATAAATCCACCATTTCAATAACAAGACTAGAAGTGTTAAAAAGAGCTTGCTGATTATTTCATGTAGTTCAAAGTTTACTTCGAATGAATTGCCAGAATACCTGGAAATCTCTTTTCCTCTTTCCTACCTGTTCATCCACTTCTGAATCTCTAGATATGCTATGAAAACATGAACACTATTTACTTATAGAGGTCAGCACATAATAATCTTTAGTGATAGATGATGTTACATTATCTGTCTAAAGGATAATGAAAATAAACAAAGACCCAACAAGGAGCAGACCAATAGTTATACATGAACATAACCAAGCAGCCTAACCAGCAAAAACAGAAAACACTGAAACAGCTAGTTCTATACCATCAAAGAAGAATTATACTATCCCTGGGGCAGACACCCACCAAGATGACTGTTAAAGGCATTCTCTCTTGGAAGGCCACACAACCCAAGACGGTTTTCACCTCAAGGGCTACAGGAAGTAAAAGGGAGGGATAAAGGTGTATAAGTGAGGAATAAGCATGGGAAAATACAGAGAAAGGGGAACAAAAGCAGCTGAACATCTTTAAGCAAGCTACTGGTTAGTACACTAGTCTAAGCAAGCCCTATTTGATTACTGCAACTTATCACATATTTTTATTAAATCCTCTAACTAGTTTATGTGTGCACATGCGCTCTATTCTGAGCCTGTGGGTGCAAACACTATTGAACCACAAGACTGACAAACCATCAAGTAGCACAAGAGGCCTGAGTGCCAGTCAGTGATGTGGAACTGTGGCTCCGAAGGGCAAGTGACCAGGGACCAGCAACTGGATAGAGACTGGATACTGGGGAGACCATGCTGTATGCAAGTGTGCAGCCTCAAGTGAACTTCAAGCTAAAGTGGCCAGTGAGTAGGATCAGAGATACCCAGGAGAAGGGTGTTCCCCCAATTATCAACCTGTAGAGCCAGGATTAAGCTACTTGCACAGTGTATGTTTATGTAGATGCTGCTTCTGTGAGGCCAGCTGTGTTCTGACGGTGTGCCCACATGTGCATAACGATTGAGAACACATGCTGAGCCTTGCATCTGGCTGGACCTGGGCACGCCAAAACCATAGCAGCCTCCCACCTACCAGCCTGGGACCAGTCACAATCTGACATACTTGGCTCTAGCAGAGTGGGAAGGAAGAATCCCTGGTTGCTAATTGCACTGGATTTGTTTGCCTCTGACAGCAAGCATGAATGTTAACTAGTTTCCCCAGAGAAACTGAATTGTTACATAAGATTTTACTGATATCAATCACATATAACAATAGCACTGTAATGTAAGAAATGTATTACTCCGCTAATGCACACCCATATTTACTAAGATTGTTTTGCAGTTGTCATCAGTTGTATAGTTTTATATCAATACATTCCTTCAAAAATCACATCGTCTTCACAATATATAGAAAGATTTTCATAATCAAAACCAAACAATTACATTTAAAATGCAGCAACAAAAGCTGTTTCTAGTCTATGCAAAAATAATTCTGGATTTTTCATTCCATGCAATCTAAATATCTAGATCCATTGTGTTTAATCCTTTTAGTAACATGCTAATTACTTTGTTCAGTGTGTTCAACACAGACATCTATTGTTTGCATCTTTACATAACAGACTAAAGGATGGAGTATTATTATACTCACAAACAAACATGCAAAACCTGGTGGAAGTTACCAGTCTCAGACTGTGAAACAAAATACTTTTTTAGTGAGAGAACAGTTCATCAGCAGATGTTAAACTATGTAAATATTTGCAGAGCTCGTCAACTTAAAGAGGTCAGAAGCATTAAAATATGTATACAAAAACTCTGCTCAGTTTGTGGACTGAATGTTAACTAATCCTTTCAGGTATGCTGGGTCATTTTAAATCACTAGAGTCCATACAACATCTGTAAGTGACAATGTGTTGGTTATTCCAGACAGGGGCCAAAAAAATTTTTTAGCGATGAGGAAAAAGAAAGAACAATGATGATTAAAAGCTTTCCCAAAACCTGTTCTCTTCATCTTTAGTACTGTAAAATAGAAAAGTTTTATCCCACAGTGAGTGCTTGTGCTTTCCACTGCACAAAAACTACAGACACATCAACCTCATACTATCAGAGCACAGAGTAAAATCTTCCTCAGCTTACGATACTGACAGGACATCAGTTGTAAAAACTGCTCCACATGCTAGCTTTCACTGTCTTTACTGATGTCATTTGTTGGAACTACTGGATCTGTCTCACTCAACTACGTCCTCTTTAGTCCCTGTATTCTACATTCTCTACTGATCTCTCTCACGTCATTGCTTTTTTACACACTCAAGGGAATCACACATATACTTTCACCCCACTTATTTTAGTGAACTTTTTATCTTTGGAAAACCCTTAAAAATTATTAAAGTGTCTATATTTAGAAGAATGTTTCTGATATTAGAATATAGTAGGAGTTCATATTAGCCTATTCGTCAAAAGAATGCAAGACATTGAAACTTCTTTGAGACAGGCAATACAAAAAAAATCCTTAAAGAAAACAACATAGTTTTGTCCCTCATTTCCATTGCTGTCCCACAACTGGTCATAACTACCAAGAATTAAGCTCATTAAAGACTGTCAGGGTTAGGTTATTTTCATTTGGAAGCAGCCTAGCTATTGCCATTCCAGCACACTTGTCTTGAAACTAAATCAAAATATATTGGGGAACGGTAAGTTTGTTTTAAATAAAATCATAATGTTTATGAAGAAAAGGGAAAACCAGAAAAAGTAAAGAGAAAAAAGGAAAGCTATGTCATGAAACAAAATAGAATTGATTTCTTTCATACCCTAGAAACATTTTAAAATCCCATTTTACAACAGAAATTAAAATTATCAAATAGGTTTGTGTTGCCCAATAATAGGATTAGATTATTGATATTAACTAACCCTAAATAGGATACCTCATAAAATTTATGATACATATTAATGCAGACAGCAGTAAAACCACTAGGATGACCTTATAAGGTGTACATCATACAGAAATAACACCTTGGTAAGCAGGCTAAAAGTACTGTCCACTTTCAAAGCCTATACAAGATTTTTTTTCCAAAGCCAGATTTCATTTCAGAAACGTAAGAATAAATATGTCTATTTATTTTGGTATTCACACTCAAATGTAAGCAAGTATAGTACATACATTAGCAAATATTAGTTCCTACACATTATGTAGGCTCCTCAGTATATACTGAGTGCTATTTCTTTTTTCAGCAAGCACTTGCATACTTCAGAGTCCTTACAAAGGAGCTTCCACTTCATTAAATTAGCTTTATTTTCCAAACCATATTGCCTTAAAGTCCTTAGCTACCCAAAGCATTATACATGTAATTCCCTCCCCAGTATCCTCTCCTAACTAAACTATCTCCAATTTGGTCATACTGGACTAGCCCCCACACTCTCCTATTTATAATTTATGACAAATGGAATAAGCCTCTGAGCTCAGGCTGTAGCCAAAATCATTTCATGCTTAGTGTCTAGTGACTATTAAAGATAATCACACTTCTCTATAGCAATCTGACATCAGTACTAGTGGTTTCAGAGCTTAGTTTTGCTATGAGCTATTGCCTTTCTCAGAATTGATGTTCTGTACTGGTACCTATGGCAGCATGTTATATTGCTCAACGGTGTGTACATTTTCAAATGTTTATCTTTGCTTGACCAAATATCTAATTTTTGAGCTTCAGCAGTGAGATAGGGGTTTTTGGGTTTGGTTTTTTTTTTTCCCCCTGTGGCTATATTCTGTTGAATAAAGTTTTTAATCTCAAACAAATATTCTAGACCCATAATTAACATTTATTTGAATAAAACTACAGCAATTTCATGTTGCATCTATCACCTTTATCCTAGTCCTGAAAAGGAAATTACTTTCTGCAAGGGCAACAATTCTTTAATCTGAAAGCTTTGTTAGACTGGGCAGATAACTGACTGTCCTAGGCAGGTTCTGTTTTACTGATTCACATAAAACAAATTTTAGTTTATGCAGACAAGAAGCTTCAAAAATTACACTTGAAAACTCTCTGAAAATGATAAAACATTTAAGATGCCAGATCCTGATTCTATCAATTTACACAAGAAACATCTCAACCCACAATAATCTACTCTTGACATGTTTGAATTGGTGTAACAAACAGTATTTAACCAAATTTAGCAGTAGATTTGCTTTTCTTCATTACTTCTCATGGACATCAGAGATTACAAATCAAAACCATCTGATTCAGATGTTAGAAATAATAAATTACTTGACAATACATAAAGTAATTGTCTTGTAAACTGTAATGAACAAGCACTCATTGGTAAAGGTCAATAGAGGCTTACATCAAAATATCATGGTATTAGCCTAGTAACTTCTAAAGATCTTCACATCTGAATGTTAAATGGGCTATGGTGATCTACAGCCATACTACAACAAGGGTTACCTCTCCAGACGAAATCTGAAGGAACATTCATTTGGCCATACCATTAGTTCTTTGACCATGTGGCTGAGAAAATGTCAGAAAGTTTCTCTGTTACTGTTTGGGTGAACACCACTGTGAAAGAGCAGTCATAAGGAAGACCAAGTCAACTTAATTGTCCTCACTAAATGAAGAGAAACTGAATAAGCCTCTCTGCTGTCCAAACCATTACATTTGTTCATCAGTCTTTTAAGATTTTAAGTTAGCTATGGAGGTAAAACAGGAAGCTATATAGTACAGGCAATTAACCTTCAGCAGAGATCTTTACATGGCCCACTTTACAATTCCATCTTCATTCTGCCAAAAGGTTAAATATGTAATTAGAAATTAATCCAGCTCTTTGTTAGTTCAGATCTAGGAGGAAAAGTCAGATTGACACAACTGAGCAGAATATTCTGTGTTCAATCTATGCTGAGTAGACTGTGCTTTGCTGGTAAAATTGACCAATCATTGCTATTGGATGAGGAGACAAGTAAAAATAATGCCTCTTAGCACTGATGCTGGTTGAATCCCTCACCACTCATCAAATCCAAAAGATTCCTTGCTCAGTATTCCTGTGAAACCATTCGGACATCCTGTCACAACCGTTCATTTTAATTCAAAACATTTTGGGTTCCCTTCCTCTCATAAAACAACACACTGCAGACTGCCATCCTGATGCTTTGATGCACAAATGAAATCTAGTACATGATTGCCTAGAGCCAAACAAATAACATCCACATGGACTTTTCCTGTGTACACAAGCAAGGAGCTAGAGGTTGAAAGAGAGGAATCTTTTTCTATTACATTACAGTTATTTGTTTCCCTCTTCTGAATTTTAACAGCCCTGAAGATCTTTCTTTCCTCTTTCCTCACATCAATTATAACACTTTAAATAAAAGTCTAGCAAATTAAACCAAAATGAAGTGTCAGAGGTCTGAAAACACTGAAATACTGCATTAGCATTTTGTATTACAACTATAGCACAGTGGATCTTCTCCGTATAGAAAAAGTACTTGGAGGCTGCAAGCAAACTTAACCTTAGTTTACAGAAAGATCACTTCTAACTTAAGAGGAGGTGCTTTACACATACTTAAATATTTTCCTTAACAATTAACAAAAGCTAAGACCTATCAGGACAGGTCCTTTCTAATAAAAAATAATTTGTGATTTTTCTAATAGCTCTGCCAATCCAAAATGGTTTTGGACATTTGTAGCTTTGCAGGGTGGAGGAAGAGGGAGACAGAAAATGTCACATCCTTTTTCAAAAGGATTTTCCATTTAGAAAATACAGTTGTGTCTGTCCTTTCATGACATATATCTTACATAAGATGTGACTTAATTTAATATACTGGGGAGAAAAACAAAATAATGAAACCTCAATCCTCCCTGAAAAGAAGACACATTGATTCAAGGTAGCCTGGCCAAAGTAGAAAGATAAGATCATTTTAGAAAAAGAAAAAGCAGACACAGGAAAATATTTTAATTGGGTTTCAGGTTGTTGCTGTGCTGCAGAAGTCTTTATTCTTTGGTAACCAAAAGCCAGTGTGCTGTCTTGGCCAACTTGCTGAGAACTGACTCCAGATTCTTAGTTCTGTAATGCAAAAACCAAGGCAGTGGAGAAGCAGGGCAGTGGTCAAAAATAGGCCCCCTGTGCTACTTCAAATAATGCAATACAGTACAGACTAAATTCTTCACATTCATTCAATTTATCAATATTAAACCAATTTTCATTTAAAGGCAGTTTAAGAGAGTGTGGTTATGCAATTTTAATAGCTGAAGTTTCAGCCTGCTTAGGGAGGACTTGATTTCAGTTTCAGTGGAGATTCAGAGAGACACCATCTGAAGTGTAATTAAAATCCCTTCATAATCAATTCTGTACCCTCTGTGGAGAGTCATGACAGCTTCCCACATGCCATGTGCTATTCAACTGGTTTTGAGGAGTACTTTTTTAAAAAAACAAATAAACAAACATAACATTTTCAAGTTCGGGTATTAAAATATCAACAGTATTTGAAAAAGTGTAGAAAAGTGTCCTGTAACAGTATACCAATTAAT
>JAVJGJ010000061.1:51266183-51279904 GCA_035590215.1 Microhierax caerulescens | reverse complement strand
TAACAGTATACCAATTAATTAAATGATTATATTTAATTTATTTATTTTTAATAATATTTATATATTTATATATACATTTATATATATAAATTATCTATTTATTATATATAATATTTTTATAATATTTATTTGTTTATAAATTATATTTAATTTAATTAATTAATTAAATGATTATATTTATCAAGCATAGGATATTTTACATAAGGCTTGGCCTGCAGGAAAGGGGGGTGGGGGTGCAGGAAGTTTGGCTAGAGAAAAGCAGGAGGAACTTGCTAGAGAAGTTCAGAAGTCACTCAAGATAATTTAGTTGCAAGCTAAGGACAGTGCAGGTAGTCAGAGCTTTGCTGACTCAAGGTCCTGGAGCTATACAAGAAGAAGTTCAAGCAAGTTCTGTAAGGGCTGCCCAAGAGCTACTACTTATGTCTTTAGAGTAGCCTCTATGTCACCTTGTCAAGTATAAGATGTGTCCTCCAGTATGCTGGTAGCATGCCCATCTGAAGTCTTCAATATGTTTATATTTAACTTGATGTACACTATAATCATGATCTAACATAACAGAGTTATAAAATTACATATAACATTATTATCCATTTTTAGGGTATAATTTTCCTATAAATTTGTTCTTGAGACATAAAATGAAAACAATTCCCCCTAAAAGAGTTGTTTTAATTTGTTGTAGTACATAGGAAGCATTAACCTCAAAATAATATTTTTTTCCTCTTTAAAGAAGTTAAAGCCAAAATGTGAAGCATAGAGAGGTGCAGAATCAGGAGTTTGGAAGAAAAAGTATCACAAAGATGTTATCTTCTCTGAAAAGGTGATTTGATGCTACCAGGTAGACTGGAGGAACACATACACAAAAAAACCCAACCCATTAGGCATTGGCATTTTCATTTTATTTAAATTTTCAATGAATATCTTTTCTCAGCACATGCCAGTTTTTGCCTTTATGTTGTTTATATGAAAGGGTTATTTCTGATGAATTTTGCAATTAAAATATACAGAAAATAAGTCTTACAAGTGTCATAATATTCTTTTTGAAATTTAAATCTTTCTGAGGCAAGCCATATCTATGTGAAAGACCTAAATAAATACATTATATGTCTGTAATAATAAACCTGCTTTTAATAACTAGTGCACCACACCATAAAGAATACTCCAAGAAAATGTATGAAAATTTAGCTTGCGTTTCAGCAACACTTAAACACAGGCTGAATTTTTAGGGAAGCAACTAACTTGAGAAAGTTTGTATGAGAATTCAGCATGTTTTAGAATTAAGCAGTAACTTCAGTGTTCTACTAAACAGAAGTCTTGATCTACACATATACATAAAAACACACACCCCATTTATCCATTAACTACTTTGTTGCTTATACTTAAGGTATTATGCACTTGAATTTTATACTTCAAGCACTAAAATAAAGCAGCTTCCACTTTGTTAACTGTAATGTTATTCTAATGAAAGGAACGCCTGTGGTCCTGTCATTTGTGACCTTTAGCAGCTATCAG
This sequence comes from Microhierax caerulescens, assembly GCA_035590215.1. Lineage (NCBI taxonomy): Eukaryota > Metazoa > Chordata > Aves > Falconiformes > Falconidae > Microhierax > Microhierax caerulescens. Next base: position 51,278,395 of record JAVJGJ010000061.1, on the reverse strand, counting down.
ATGATAATGACTTCTGCCTGCTTGCCTCACCTAAATTCACTTTTAGCCCTGTAATAGGAAGTCAGAATTACAATAATGCTTCATTATGCCACATAGCATGTGCAATTTTTTTTATGTTGTACAAAACAGAAACTGAATTCAAAATGGAATTTGCCAAGAGAAATAACAAGAACTTAAAAGTCAACAGACAGCAGAAAAGGGCACTTGGTTTTTGGTGGTGGGATGGAATATGACCTTTGAATCTATTCACATTTGAAAGCTCCCTTTTTATTTTAATGGCATAAATGTAAAAATATTCTAGGAAAAATGACAGTGGTACTTTCTTAAAGTTTTAGTACTGTTAGCATAATTCCAGTGTATGGTATGTTTTACGTTCCCATTCTGTAAAAAGGCTGTATACAAGTCTAAGGTTGCAAAATCCCTGTAAGAAATGGAGGACCAAACTCCACAATTCCATTGACAGCAACCATCTAATTTTGACTATTTATTGCACATTACAAGATTTGCCTGATGAATTCATGTTTCCACATATATCCAGAACTTACAAGGGATAGAGATTCTTATCAGAAAGCTTCCAGAATTAGTACGAATACTTTGAAAACCATCTGAGATTTTTTTTTTTGTTAGATCCTTTCTAGGATTATAATAAATTTAGAAACTTTCTCTAACAGGTGCATAAAGACTTCAGTTCTTTCCTGTTTTAGTGATAAAAGCATAACCATAAGAGTACACATGATAAGTAATTACCTACCTATTATAGTGTTACTTTGTTTTCTACTTTATTGCAGTGTCAAGTGCTGCATAAGGCAAAACGAAAAGCAAGAAGCAGGACACTCTCAGAGAGTATCCAGGTGAGCTGCAATTCTACCTTGTAGACAGCTTTAAGAAACAATTTATGTTCCAATAAGGGAGTAGGTTCCTTATTCCTGTCCCTTCTCCTTTCAGTTAAAAAAAAAAAAAAAAGAAAAGATGGACTTTAAAATAATTGAAAAATCTCCACATGCACATTGTGGACCTCAGATCCTTCCTCCAGAGAAAATAAATGTTAAGCAATTCTAATAAATTATTTCATTTATATTCTGCTTAAAATATACTCCCCATAGAGTGTAATGAATAGATTAAGAATATCTAAGTGTGACATTATTTTTCCTAGTTTCTTTGAGAACCAAGTCAGACTACTTTTTGAGGAAAAAATATTTTTTTGAAGTTTTGTTAATTATTTCGCTCTATTTTATAGATTCTACAGTTACCTACTTGAGTAGTAAATATCATTTGATACAGAGCAGAACAAACAAAACCTCTGTGCAGTACATGATCCCAGGAAAATTCAGATAAAAACTGATCTATTAAGTGTCCAAAAATTTCCATTACATTAATTAAAATCAGTTTTGTCTGATTTTTTCCCTATCTGCTGGGCACCTATTTTGAAGTTTGCTATATTGGAACATTCAGTTTCTTCTTTATAGCTGGTACTATTAAAGTTGCCAGAAAGCTAACAATGACAGATGACATCCTTTATAACATAAAGTAATTTATCATTAACAATAGATGTTATACCTTCTAAATGGAAATTAACTTTCTGATGAATAAAAAAATTTAACCTTAATGACCTCCTAGATATCACCATGATTTGTAGAAAAGAAATGAGACTGGTCAGAGGTAATGGGCACTCATAAGCAGGGTATGAGTAAGGCCATAATAGAGGTAATGAAAGAGGTTAATATTTAGCAATGGCTTTATGACCCAGGTAATGATTCCTGGTTTAATAAATGCAGTAAAATAAAGCAGTAGATCAGCACAGTCATTTTTGAGACCCTACAGCTGGATTCTCTTCTGCTTTCAAAACATCTCTTTATATAATATGCACAAAGAAAGGGAAAATTTGCATCGGTTGGCTGATGTTATGTTCTTTCTAAGTCTGAAATACTTAAGAATTCAAATAATAAATCTGCAATAGTGATTCTTACCAAAATGATAGATTTTTAACTACCTTGGGAACTCTCTGGAAGAAAACATAAAGGAATGGTAATGTTGTTCTGTTATCAAAAATGGAACAAAAGTAATACAATGGTAGTAATTTTTGTAATTGTTCCTGTTCAAACTACGATCAGTTAGTTCTATTTAGACACACTGGATCATCCGCCTTTTTTTCACTGAATGTTACTATGCTTCATTTCCCAGTCAAACATATAGTTTTCGAAGCTCCAAAACCAGTTGTGCAAAACAGAAGACAGAATATATTAGTGTTCAATGTGGACAAGTTTCCAGTCCAAAAGATATGCTAGGTTAGTCCTTTTCCATTTTGGATGTTAATAAAATGTTCTGTCATATGAAACTGAATTTTCTAAAAATACCAGGCTTCCCAGTGAAAGGAAGGTAATGCAGTCATGTCTGAGATTTCAGCTATTTTCCTTCCTTAGTCAATGCAGCCAAACCGGCCAGTTGTTTCAAAATCTTCACCATCTTCTGTGTTATTTAAACTGTTGTTATTAGTAGAATGCAACATATTTTCATTTTACTCTTTGCAACTTCAGTCAAACATGCCCACATGTTTACAAGCGCTATTCTTCACAATACACATGTGATGAAGTGCAATTTTTTCATTACTCATTCCATGTATAATGAAAGAGCACCAGCTCTTTCCCTTTTGTGAGAAGAATATGAAAATTATGCAAGTTACTCCTTACCAGTGCCATAGCCTTAGTCCCAGCAAGCAATATAACAAATACTCTGGCATCCTCAAATTAGCTAGTCTGTTAATATGACTAGAACCCATGAATATCTTTAAATGATCTGCACACATCAAATTCAATTATATCTTATCATAACAAAACAGTTTTAAAGTCAACCTTTTTCTAAATTGCATATATATGTAAACTGTCATATGCTCAGATGTGATACAAATGGTATCCAAGTCAACCTTTCCAAGCAAAAGCATTTTTATTATGTAAGTAGTTTTGTTTATCAATTAATCAGATATTAAATCAAGTCCTCTTGCCTTGGTGAGGAATTCCAATGAAACCTCATGTGATAGTTAGGAAGCTGTACCAGACAGAACTCAAACTTAACAGGCAAGAGAGAAATTCAGAATGCCACTAAATTAGTTGCGATCAGCAGGATGTAAGAGTGAGTATGTACCAAACAGAAACACAGCTAAGAAAAAGGAATGTAAAAAGTAAAAGTGACTCTTTCATTTCAAGTTGGTATTTATTTTGGAGATAACAAGTCTAAGAATGGGGGTTTAGGAATAAATGGATCCCAGCCCTGAAAAGCTGTGTGAAATATGTTTATAGTTAGTTTAATTTGACAATCAGGTAATGGAAAGGAACTGAGGAAACATCTTAAAAGTAAAAGCTACAAGCTGCCATAAAACTGTAAGTATTTGTTTATTCCTCTGTATCACAGCCTCTAAACATAACTGCTTTAGTAAGTTTTTCACTGGAGTAAAATAAATTCAGTTTTGCTTTTACTTTAAAGGCTTCCTTGACTTAAATGTTATTCACAACAGTTAAACTGTAGTCATTCTGTCCTCTAGAGATCAATCCTAAACAGAGGTATCAGCTCATCACCATGGGGTACCAAACATCAACTAAAAACCTGAGGATCTTGTGAGACTGGACGGTCCCACATAAAATTACTTTGACTATTTTAGGAATTGCTAACATGAAGGATGGGTTTGGAATATGTATCACTCTATGGACAGGTTACTTTTGGTCTGCAGCAAGACATTAGCAAGTTATTCCTAAACCTCTGGAGACCACTCAAAAGTTTTCCAAATTCTTCTGAATCATTCCATTGTCTCAGTCTATACTATTACTGGCATTACAATAAAATACCATTTGTTCTCGACATGGCACAGATACACAGCTTTCTAGACTGTTTTACTAACAGCTTGTAGCAGAGGAAAGACAGGTGAAAGGCCTCACTCACATTGCAGATAGCAGCAAAACTACAAAGCATTCTCACATGCATCCCATTGTCCAGACAATTTCTGTATCTGTTAAATCATGCTTCCTCTTCGAACATCTGGAATATCATTTTCCTTCATTAATATGTCTAAGGCTCATCAACACATCATTAATCTCTTAATCTCAATCACGTTTTTAGATTAGTTTGCTCCCAAGGATTTCAGTTCATTTCAAAATTCTATCCAGTCAGTTAGGTTATTTTCTAAGCAAGGCATGTTCTTTATTCCATATTAACATGGAGTTTTTTTCATGCAGATGTTCTAAATCCTTTAAATTAATTGGTTGCTTTGAAACACTTTTTGCTTAACTTTCATACCCCGCTAGTCACATTTTTGTTTCTCATTGTAGTAAATTTAAATACAGAAGAGCAAAACACAATGAGAATTATTTGTATTCAATTGGCTTCAGTAAAATTCCTGTGCATTTTCCATATGAGTTGTTCCTTAATCTCTATCAAACTGTACACAGAATAAATAGCAGATAGTAATGTGCCTTTTGCATATAATAAAACACATGGAGACTGAAATGTCTTTGGGAGATTGAGAATCAAAGTTACAAAAAGCCACTCTAGAAGAAAAGCATTCAATGGAAATAAAAGGCATTTATAGAGTTACAAAGGATATCACAATCATTTAGTCTAGCTTCATTATAAACTTGGCCATAAGAGTTTCCTGAAGTATTTTTTATGAAAACTAGGGGGACTTTTACATGAAAACCAAAGCCTCATTTGAAAATACTCAAAATGAAGAATCAACTACAACCATTCACAAATTCTTTCTTTGGCAAGCTTCACTTACTGTTAAAAATATACCTCTTCCTAGTATGTTTTGTAGGATCAGGTTGGAAAAGACCTCAGGAGGACTCTAGTCCAACCGCCTGCCCAAAGCAGAGGCAGCTCTGAGATCACGCCAGGTTTCTTAGGACTTTATCCAGGTTGGTCTTGCAAGGATAGAGTGAAAATCTTTGCACCATGCAAGGATGGAGAGTACAAAACCTCTCCAGTCATCCTGCTCCATCACTTCACTGCTTCCATAAGGAAAAAGTTTCTCTTTATATCCACTTGGATCTTTATGTCACACACATCACTATACAGAGAAATTCCATTAGTGAAGTGCAGATTTGTCAAAAGACAACAGCTTCACCCAACCCACCCTGAAATTATTGCTTTAAAACTGTGTTTTGGACTTTCACCAGACTATTATTTTTCTCTGTGGATAAGAAGCCCTGAGTGTTTTGGCTTCACAAAAGTTTTGGTGGACAGAAAATCAAACTACTTGTGTGGAAGAACTATTTGTCTAGAGCCTAGATATCTTGAAATGTTAGCACATTCCTATAAAGCAGTACAAGTGTATGCTGTGATCCATACAATACTTTCACTATATTTTATTCCATTTCAGTGTGTATATTAATTACACAAGTCCTATATGTCTCTTCTACACTTCAGCCAGCCTCCCAGATCAAAGAAGACTTTTTTTTCTTCACTCTGCATTCTCTATCCACCCCAGATAAACAAAATCCTTGTTCCAGTCTTCTCCTTTCCTCATGTTAATTTCCATTTTTTAGGAGTAAATTGATTTCTGTTTGGGAACCTGACTGTGAACCCTCTCCTATATATTTCTGAGGAGTATCGCAAGTTCCTTTTTTGATGATCATTTACCACCCAATATGAAGCTACTTTTAGTTATTTCCTAGGTGCAGGTTACAAAATCACAAGGCAAGAAGCTCTGGTCACTATCAAGGGCTTATATAACGTTCTGTAATAACCTGTAGTTTCCCCTGTACAACATTAACACAGTGAACAGCAACCCATTTTGCCTGTAGCCAAGAGCTGGCCCAGCTGAAGAATAAAAAGAAATTCTGTTTACTGTAGAATATTTTCTATGTATATATGTAGACATATGTAGAATATATCACTTTTCTCACATGGAAACTCACTAGCTGGACAGGCCTAACATAGAATCATGTGGAGTAAAAACACTCATCGTTTAATTCAAATGGGTTCTGACCATCATTTCCACCAGTTTATTCATTATATGGATTTTCTAGCAGTTATATGCATCAAGAAACTTTCTAAGTGTTTCAGATGCTGAATAATTGTACTTATTCTATCCTTAGTTCAGGTTACCATTAAGTACAGACTCTTTTTACAGAACAATTTGCTTCAGTCTTGATATAGAAATTACTGAAAGCACTTAAAGATACATAAGGACACACCTTCTCCAGGGAGACCTAAAGACCTTAAAGTCTAAACATGTTTTCTTCTTTACTTTTTACTTCCTCAGATACTTACCATAAGAATTAGTGGATCACATTCTTTTGCCTTCCACCAAGATAAGTATATATGTACAAACAAGAGAGGTACCTTCTGTGTTCTGTTCCTCTAACTACTACCCAGCCAACAAGACCTAAAATGAAAACTGGCTCTTTGATACTTTTCTACCTTAACTGAAGCAAGGTTTTCTATGATACGTAAGACATAGTTCCCTGTTTGCTATCTCAGCAAATTTCTTACACTAATACCTGGGGGCACTGTTTTATGTTCCCAGATTAAATCCTGATGTTAATACCAAACATAAATACCAAAACTGTAAACCATTTCCTTGACAAAAATAATTTTGCCTTTCTTCCCCAAATGGCCAAAATAGCCTAATTATCCAATTTGTTTTAATGTCATAATTTTCCCTTTCCTAGTATGAATATACAGGCCCTTAAACAGTACACTGGTCAGTAATTAGATGTAAGAAATATTTAAATCTTCCTATACTCTCATATGAGTAGTCATGAAGGTGATTTAAGATAAAACATTGCACTGGTAAATGATGTAAGATGAAAGTGCATGAGTAAAAGAATAAGGACAAGAAAACTGTAAGTTTGTCTGTCAAACAAAAAAGAATTAGTTACCTATGAAGAGGAATTTAAAGGAATAGGTCAGGAGACAGGGCCTAAGACTGATGAACCTAGTCAGCAAACCATGAAATTTGTCAAGAATTCTAAAAAACCTCTGAAATTTACGCGAACCATCCTTGTTATATGTAATTTTAATAGAAAAGCACACCTCATTTAAAGCTACCCACCTCCAGGAGAAAACCACCACCCAGAGAACATGAGCAGTAAAAATTAATTGACTATACCCTTAAACCAAAATGAGGAAAGTTGTAACCAATGCTATTTAAGGGTGTAATGGGAGTATGTCTAGAACTCTAAATGTATGAACATCAGAACGTTATAAAGACTGGTGTGCGAGCTTTGCAAATTATTGCCTAGCACCCTTCCCCATGCAGATTTTTAAAATAAATAAATACCTTGGCACTGTGTGTGATTCAGTTAATGCACACTGGGTTAATGATCCCACTTTGGGGGCAACAATGGCACTTCCTGCTGTAGCATTATCTTCAATGGTATGCTTGTATATAGAATAAAAGCATTCTTTTTATTTATTTGTATGTTTTAGAAGATTCAGCTGTAGATCAGGATCTGACTTTTCCAGGGACTAAATGAACACATACAAGCTGCAATTTGCAAATACATTGTAGAAAATTTGTATTCAGCAGATTTTTTCACATGAATCAAACTGCTAATGCAAAGTTTCATAACCTAATGGGAGTTACTGTGGGAAGTGCCTGGGAAAGATCTTTCCATACAAGATCTGTGTACTACAAACTCAAATATTGAAACCACTGTTGGGAACTGGTGAGGTACAAAAGCTATCCACAAATGCATAAACATGTTTACATCAGGTAAATCAGACTCCAGAACTGTTTATCTGCATGTTTAAAATTTCAAAGACGAGCAATAAAATTCAAATACCAGAACCTAATCCTGCAGTAGATCTACAGAGTGCTTGCTTTTTTGCAAATCTAAAATATTTTTAGGTTTTCATCCCACCTAAAATCCATTTAGGTTTTGAAATGGCCACCTTGAATACCGCAGAATATTCTGTGATCTTTGCCATGTCACCAACAATCTAAATTTTCCTACAATCACAGAAGCACTCTACTTACTTAAAAGTTCACATTAAGCATGTAAAGAAGCATTTGTTTGCATTTAGCCAACGGTACTTACTAATGACTTTCCTTTGATAGGATGAATTGCTGAAGGAGGTGGTTGCAGAGGAGTAAACTACCTGGCCACTAATTGTAAGCCATCAAGGAGGAAATTAATGGACGTTCCAGGTACAAATCCCACATATTAGAATTTAAGCCCTTACTTTTCTAATTCCTTGAGTTCCTTTATCATTCAGAACTGGTACTTTCAGTTACAATGTAACCTCACAATTTATCCATTAATTTTTCTATAACATATCTATGGTGAACAGTATTCTTTTGCCTTTCATCAGATTCTTCACTTTTTAGAACAAAAGAAAAAAATATTAAAAAGACAATAACTTCTAAACTCCAATTTTCTATTAATAAAATTGTACCTAATACACTTTTCAAATAATATTTTACATAACTCCCAGGAGTCTATTCCTACACTCATTATAAGCTGTTTTAGGTTGGGGTGTGTGTGTGAGTTTATATCAATGTAAACATGAAGCTAAGAATTTTTTAAGAGTCCTAGAGTAGACATATTAAAAAATTATTTCAAAAAGTATCTGAAACAGTTTGTTGGGTTTTTAATTCTTAAAGTTACATCAGTTATATTTTTCTACCTTGTCAAAGTCACATCCATAACTAAAGAAAGATTTTCCATGGTTAGCTTTACACATCAGGACCAACTGTACCACATCTTTCAGTTTATTTTAGGGCAGAGCAAACAGAATTTCACACCTTACAGAATACAGTTATGGATCTTATGGAATGCTTATCAGCTAAATTTTTTTTCCATAGATTTAAATTTCCATATTATAACTTTTTCTATATTCACACCAAAGAATTCACCAGTTGCTTGTTTCATTGGGAAGTCTTGTGAATTTTTTTATTTTAAAAGGCAATCTAAATTAAAACTATTCAAAGCTTCAAGATTGTGTTTCCAAACAATTTTAAATGGCTCAAATAAAATGTCAATTCTTGCATAGTAGTTAAATTAATGGTGGGTTGTCTGTAAACTTAATAAGTAAATTAACTTGCAGGTGTTTATGTAACCTGATTTCCATCTGAAGTTTTGGTTTAAATTATAATCACATAGTTAAATTGAGGTATGGGAAAAAGAGCTATTTTTTTCTAAAGTTTCATCACAAACAAATATTTTCCATAAAAAGATCAAATTCCATAGACCATGCAGTCTATGCCTTTTTTCCTCTGAGGTCTGCCCTCCTTCAGGAATTCTTTATCTCTTCATCAGTCAACCCAATTTGTTTATTTTTTTGGTCAGAAAGGCAAATCACATTTCATTAACAAAACAAGACAAACTACGTATCTATGCCTAAAGAATAAAATTTGAGAATTAACTGCCATGCAGCTATAAATAACGTTACTCAAAGCTCCCTTTGTCTGTTGCCTACAACACAATTTCTAAATTTTCATTGGTTGTCATCTGTTCATGTGCAGCTGCCAGCATCTCCTGACAGTTATTCTGAACTGAGGAACTTAAGCATGACTACCTGAAGTACTACCTGACTTAGCTTTGGAGTTACTGAGAATTACCAAACCAGCTACAGGACTAACTGTAGCCTATAGTTTCCCTTTCAGCTTTTCCAGTGTAACTTTATGATTAGGTTAACCAAATCCTAAGCAACCTATACACACATAGAGTTAGGAGCATGGTGAGTACCATGAAGAAACTGGAAACTCTTAAACAAAAAACCCCAGCATTAAAGGATAAAGTAATAAAAATAAAATTATATTCAACAGTAAAATAGGTAAGCAAGTTAACTCAGAAACAGCAATCCAAAATTTCTTCTACTAGTCAGAAGCAGAGAAAGAGCCAAACTAATGACTGGGAGCTATAGGCTGGCAGTTCAGTGCAGGTCTTAAATGGAACCTTGATAAGGGAAATGAAGAGCATGCGTAAAACAATTAATATCCTCCAAGATAAAACCCAAATTAATACCCATTGGTTATGAGAAAACTAGAAGTGTTCTAAGCAATCAAAAGACATCAACATCTTGTAATACTCTTCACAGATAAAATAAAGAGAAAACTCATTTACATTAGCTTATATGAAGTATTAAGGAAGTCATGTAAATAAACCAGGAAATAATTTCAGTTTTGCTCTGAAATGTCTGAAATACATGGAGGAAATACAGAAACTGACTCCCAGAGACTCAGTACAAGTGAAAAAACTGCGCTGATAACTGCAGTTTGCTACAATCATTAATTCTTCCTGGTTGTGATTAAGTGAACTAGATAAGTGAAATAGCTCTAACAATAATTGCTTTTAAATTTTAGACTCCATTTATTACAAGATTTTAAGATAAATGTGAACTGTAACTCAAGTGTCTTTTCACACTTTTTTTGTTACTTACTAGCAATTGTGAATTTGTGTTTAAAAAGTATTGCTGAGTTCCACAAATTCTTTTTGACTATCCAGAGCCCAGTCTACTGTTATTGTTTTTCCTGCTAACAGAATGGGATCCAAGAAATTTTAGTCTTCAAAGTGTTTACTATAGCCTTGAACTTTACAAGCATCTTGGAAACTGTTGCCTTTCTTTCAGCATTCAGTTTCTGCTGATCTCTCTAGAACATAGTTTTTGTTTATTTTCTGGGATTGGGGAACACATTAACAATGTCTTTTTTTTTTTCTGATCATCTTAGTTTACACTTGCTTTGATTTTTCCAGGTAACTCTGTGTCTTGTGCTATTTCTAGTCATAAACTTGGTCAAAAACATTTTAACAAATTTGATTACAGAGAAAAACCTTGAAGAAGAGAAATATTACACTCACAGAAAGCAAAAGTATCGATAATAAGGTATAATACTTCAGATAAAATACCTGGATCAAACTTCACTCTATTCCACTATGCAGTAATTAAAAAAAAAATGACAGACAGGTAGGGCACTTCAAATGAAATGAGAACTACAGTTCAGCTGAAAAAGAACTAGACCAAAACTTCTGAATTTAATTGTTTTTAAACTTTTAGGTCAGTTTATATGAACTTTGAAAGGTCCAAATCCCAGATTTACCTATGTTATCAGTGCCTAATTAAAAAAAAGCTTTTACATACATTTAAAATTTTTGCTGCATTCAGCTGAACACATACGATCTACAGTCACTTTGAGCCAAAGGTAATAATGGAATGAAAAAACAAAGTTAGGATATAGTTTCCTTATCGTTATTCACCATAAGATCTGGTATATCCTGGTATAACTAATCAATCCTCTCTTTTGAGTGTGATCTGCATGAAAGATCCTGCAGTAAAAACCACTGGAGCTTTTACCATAATCTGATTAACACAGAATAATTGTTTACTGGTGTTCCTGACTGTAGCCCTGATTACAGCTCTTTTAAATCTGCGCTTTTTAAAATTTAACATAGTGACATAAATATGTGACTGTTTAATACTGCAGACCACTGCTATCTGAAAGAGATGACAATAAAGCTGTGACTACTTTTTCAGACTATAACTCTTACCAACAATTTGCAATGATAAGGTCTTGCAAGGCACCAATAAATTGAGGAACCCCTTCACAAGGATGTTAAAATAACCTCTTTTTTTGCTTCATCTCTTTTTCTTGCCCCATCAAGAGAGATAGTTTCAGACTTGTGAGAAAATTCTGTTCATTTAGGAATGGCTGACCTTACCAGCCTTACTAAAATTTTGTGCTGAAGATTAAGCAGTCAATGTCAACCAAAATACTGAGCTACAATAGCACAAGTATTGCTGAGTCACAGGATAATAATACGATTAAGCAGAGCGGATTTCTTTGCCAATAGCAGAGGAAAAAACGTCTGTTCTTTAATATGCGTGGATGAGAAAATCTGCAGAAGAGAAAAATCCTTTCTACAATCTTAATGTGAAAGTTTACTTTGACCCCTAGTTTATACTCTTGAGGGCTTCACATTTTCTTAGTAAACTGAAGAGTTTTGATATGTTCTCAACTGATGAAAAAAGAAAAAAGGCAGACAGCAAGCTAGCATCTGAATCTGTCTTTAAGGATTTTTCTCTGCTGCTCTGTGTACCTCTCATATGCACTGCATCAAGGCCCCAGAAGACTGGATCGTAATACTGATGTGCATGTTAATAGAACAGCATTATTCAACAGCAATTATCTTGGTCAAGCAGCCTGCATTTTATAGGGTTCAAAGGGACAAGGGTAGTACCAGGGGAACAACAAAATAACGAGGTGACTGCATTTGATATGC
>JAVJGJ010000061.1:51227154-51266178 GCA_035590215.1 Microhierax caerulescens | reverse complement strand
TATGTCAGAAACTTAACGTTTGCACTTGTAAATTTGTGGTTCATCATGTTACATTAAAGCAGGAACTCAGGAGAGTGAAATCTTGAGTGCTCAATGCTCATTTTTAACAGTGATGAAGAAGCCAGGCATTACAATTTGGCCACATGGCTAGTTAATTTGCCTGGAGCGACACACAGAGAGGCACTGCACAATTAAAAAACAACGCATGTAGTGAGAACAAAGGATAGCTAGATCATGTATTTAAAACCAAACCCAGAGACAACAGGATCCACCATCGAGGTTGAACTTAATTTATGCTATAAATATTGATTGGTTGGGATGTGAACACCTGTGTACCCCACTTTAAGAATTCAATGGTAAGCATCAGTGTTCTGCCTCAATCCATGACTGAAGTATTTAGACTCCTTACTGTATGGCTAGCTAAAGTAAAAAAAGTTTGCAATGGGCCCCAGAGCACATATGACAAAAGAACTGATACAGTTTCATTTTCCTTGCCTCTATTTTATCTTTTTTTTTTTTTCTTTAATGCACTGCGGATCTTCATTTAATCTATAATATTTGTCAAGTAAGATTGATAGATGACACACCTCCCATACCCCCCCGAGTTTCTCAGCCATGGTGAGACTTTTCTACTATCCACAACACCACAGAGAAGTTATAAAAGTTTTACAATTGATTTTTTAACCTGCATCTTTATAAAATAATGCCTGGGAACTCATTAACACACACGTCTTCTGGTGACGCTGGGTACCAGGCCTATTTGTACAAGACTGACCTAACCAAGACACAGCAGTGAGGTATATTGCTTTTAGTATGTCCTACTGCCACCTACTTGCCACTGCAGTGCAGTGTGGCCAAGTGTCTGCTGTAAATTGTCTTATTTAGCCCAGTTCCACGTGAAAATAGAAGAGTGACAGTCAGCCCATACACTACTTTACTTGACTTTCAAGTACGCATTTGAAGTTGGTGGCTAGTCCTGGAAATACTTGCAAAAAAAAAAAAATCCTTATGTCCAATACTTATGGCTCTTTTAATATCTGGCATTTCAGTTCCTTAACTTCCCCTGCTCTGGCTGGTAAGGAGCCTGTGTTTTAGCAAGAAGCAGCAATTATGGCAGTGCTGCTGCAGTTCCACCTGGACACCGTACTAACCAGTATTAAAAGCACTAAGAACTGACTTTCACCATAGTGGTATTATAGGAGTCCTCTGTCTTGCTCTGTACCTCTCGGGCTGGCCACTGGCCTGGCAGCACGCTGTCAGCCTCCTGCCTGCCCAGCACACTCCACCCCTGGAGCAGGCCCTGGCACACTGGGCTGACAGGGCAACCCACACATCCCTCCCCACCCAGCGCCTGGTGCAAACCAGCCTACCAAGCACAGAGCACACCTGCCACGCAGTGAACATGTTTTGGGCCGTGGGTGTCAAGGCCTTTAGCCAGCAACATGCTCTGCGTTATTCCCCCCCATCAGCTCTGTGGCCCCCCGATCAGGTCAGCTCTGATACAGCTCAGCCTGTAACCTTAATCAGGCTGCTGAAAGAAGAGCTACGAGGCCTTTTCAGGCCCCCTTCACTGGGGAGCTGCTGTTCACTTCTTGCCCTCAGTCCAGGCCTGAGCCAAGGGCCAGGAGCAGGAGGGAGGCTGCCCGCGGGCAGGGTGAGGTGGCCACTGGGCAGCAGCCTCTCCCCTCCACACTGACAGCCTGGCTGGTGCCCCGAGGGCAGGCTGGGACCCTCTCAGCCAGGCCCTAGGGCAGCTCGGGCTGCAGGACCCCACACTGGCTGGATGCAACATCTGTATTTTCTAAGAAACACTCCAGTTTCAATCTTTAAAATCAACTCCAGCCATCACTGCTTTAGTTTCCTCAGCTATACAACTGGCAGGTCTCCCCTCCACCTTCTTGTATTTTGTTTAAAAAATAAAAATAGATGAAAATTAAATGTCAACACCTCTCTAGGGCGGGAGCATAAATAAAGAGTTCACTAACAGTGTCTCACAGAAGGAGGGTAAGATAGGAAAATATCTGAAGACTCAACTCAGACCTTAATTATGCCAATATTGCTGTAGGAATGCATCTTCATTGCCTGAGAAAAAAAAATGCCCCTTTCCTGCTCTTCTAAAAAGCTCATTTGCTATTTATAAAGAAACAAAAATGGAGATTAGAGTCCAAAGAGATACAGCAAAAATGCCTGTTATTTGTTCAGCATTAGGACACAGCATAATGATTTGCACCAACTCCGCTGGCTGAATGGAAAGACAAATTAAAAGAGATGGTGCTTAGGAAGCTGCAAGGCTGGACACAGCGATCAAAAGCTCTTCAGAAGTGGCAGGTTTATCTCCTCCCTGTAAGCACAATACAGCCCTGCAGGAACATCTCCCTGAAAGCTTTGTGCAGGTTCACAATATTAATAACCAGACACTGCTGCCAGGAATGCCTCATTCTACAGTTTAATTTGAGACATATTTGTCAATGGTCCAAAACTCCAGAAATATAAGGTTAATGTTTAGTGTCTGATGCCAGCTAAAAGAAAAGGAAGCTTATAGGAAGCATGACTACCCTGTTAAATGCAAAAATCACTAATAATGTAAGTGCATTTCTTGAATTGCCATCACATCTCCCTCCCACTTCTATCATAACACCAACACCTCTGTATAATTCATTAGTCACAGCATTTTACAATAAATCAGTGTAACCATTCTGAATCTTTCAGTGAATGATAAATGCACCCACACATTCCCTTGAAAAGGATGTGCTGGTTAGGAAGCACATGTGTACAAGTCTACTGTTGGGGTAATCATTGCAGAATACTGTTGTCAGCAATATTAACCAGTGTGAATGCTCACTTATTACAGCAGCATCTTTTCTTTCCCTCAAGGAAGTTCACCTGTATCACTTTGCATAGATGGTACTAGTTTGGAACATCAAGAGAGACTGACTTATGTGTTAAAAGCCAAAAAAAAGTTGAGCACACTTTCAAACTTGCCAGGATTTCAGCTGTAATAATGCATCAAATCAGAGCATGCCAGATGAGCCTTTCTTGTATCTGACATCAGAAGCAGATATGGATGTAAAAAAAAAAAAAAAAAAATGTGTAAAAGACAGGGGAAATACCTATATGCATAAAGTATGACAGGCAGAAATAGGTATTTCCTTTCCTGTGTAAGTTAAACTTGCTGGGTTTTAGTCTTCAGTTGAGCAGATCCAAAACATTTTCCATCTTAAATACATCTGCAGATGGCTCCAAGTATCAGATCAGAGGCAGAATAAGGAAAGTCTACACAAAATTGCTAGGAGAACCAACTTAAGCAATGTTTACCAGCTTCCTCATCGGTTTCAGTTTTTTGCAGTGGCTGTGGCAGTTCACAACTCAAAATTTCTTTCCTCCTTAGTAACTATTTACCAGATTATACTGAATAATATAGCTGGGTTCTTAAAACATCAGTTGTTTCTAAATTATGGTAGCCAAATCTCTGTGGTCCAGATGATCTGTAATCTCTCCAAGTCATTCAAAACCCGTTTGATACTTCCTGGCACCTAATTTTATAAATCTCAAAAGCCGTCCTTAATTTTCTGCAACAGCAATGTTTGAGTGTTAAAAGTCAGCAGATTACAGGCATTTTGACACCCAGTGGAAGAATGCATGTTGAAAGAAAAAAAGAAAGGGAATTACAGCAGTATGATCCAAAAAATAGATGTTGGAGCTGAACTGGAATTAAAAAGGTAATAAGTTAGCTTGGTTGGCTCTAAAGCTTGAGGAAAGTAGCCTCTGAACCTGGAATGATCAGTTCAGCTGAAAGTTACATTAAAGGGGGCTATATTCAGGTAACGTTTTTAGAGAAAGAAAAGCTATCTATAATTTGTTATTAGCTTTTATATAGGAATAGTGGCACAGGAAGAAAGGATTTAGACTTATTTAGAAGTTTGGGCTTCATAGGGAGAATTCAAGGTACTTCAGTCCTTTACAAATGCATTGGATAACCCCCTCATCCTCAACCGCAACAGGGTGGTCTCCATAGCAAAAGCCTCCTTTTTATAAGCAGTCATTCAAAGTGAACTATGTGCACTAATAATTTTATCTAAAGGATATACTTTGGGTTCCTAATAAGGGGTATAAACCACAGGGAATATATGAGACTTCAATAACAATTTCTGCATAAAATTCCTAAAGCAAAACTTAGCTGATCGTCCTTTCCATGTCATGAGTTATATAAAGCTCATTCTGTTGCTGAAGCAATCACCTATTCTAAGTCCCCATTAAAAAAAGTTGTGCAGCACAAGCATTACTAAAATAGTCTTCTATATTCTATTTTATGATACAAATTCCATTAACTTAGTTGTGCATATGTTAAACTGAAAAGATGATACAAAACACTTTGCAGGTAAAAATCTTAGAAAACAACTCCAAAGTACTGCAGAAAGCTGTATAAAAATGCCGTTTCTGCATAACAAGACATGCTGGGTCAAACAGCCACTCATATAAAAACTATTTATATAGCAAAATTAAATACTTTACAAATAAAAAAAAAAAGCAGAAGACACACGTTTACAGATAAAACTTGGACCACAGCTAGAGGAAAAGAGAGATAACAGGAAGTTATTCCATTACAGAAAAGTTAGCTCAGGCATAAAGTTTCTGCGGGAGAAATCAGAAGAGACCAGATAGCAGGTTTATAAAATTATGTGTTAAATTTGGAAATGCTTTGTCATATTTACATACAAGTTTGTTCCTCCTCCATAAGAGCAGATATATTCTTTCAGAGAGCAGCATTAATCCCAGAATTCAGCCAAGAGCCATGAAAAGATGCTGAAGTGAAAAGCAAAAGATCTAAGCAAGTACAGAGCAACACTTCAGCTAGCATACCATTCCAGCTCCTGCAAGCCAGTAGTTTAAGGACATCTGAAGCCAGGACTTGCATTTTCCTTACCACATTTAATAGCTTTTGAGAAATATATTCAGGAACTTGTTATGGCCTTTTGTAGCCCATCTCAAAACCCCCAATATCCTCTAGCAAGGTATTTTACAGTGGTGGTGTATTTCATGTGAAATTATAGCTCCTTGTTAACGTAAATCTGATGTTTGTTATTTTTTACTGAGTATCCTTCAGCTTTAATCATAAGCAACAGTGATAATCATTCTGTTCTCTACATGATTCGTATTTTTCCAGTACTTTAGCATTCCTCTTTCAGCTTTCTTGAGAGAAAAAACCCTGATACAATGTATCTTATTTTATAAGCTGTTAAATAGCACCAGAAATAATTTTTCAACTTTCTCTATACCATTTCCAGTTCTATTAGATCTTTTTTTAAGTGAAAGTGCAGAAGAAGCAGCAACACCTGTATAAAGGATTCAGGATTTTCACAATGGGTTTACTAGTAACATAAATAATCTTTTCTAAGCACTTGCTGGTAATTTCTAACATTCGTGTATTTTTAGTGCTGGTCTAGCATGCTATACGTTGCATCATGAGGATCTTTGTTCTTGTTGGCAACCAGGAATTTACAGTACATCTTGATGGATACTTAAGATTTTCTCAAATTTTACCACCCAACTATTGTTGACTAAAGCTTATTACTTAGTACCTCAGTATCTCCCTGAAACTTTTTGCAGCATGCTTTCATTTCCACTATGCTGCATAATTTAGCTAGTGTAAAATACGTAACTTCATTAACTCTGTATCCAAATGAATCAGGGATGTAACAAAACAGCACAGACTTTGAGGGAGCGAAAACTACTGAAAAATTGACCATTCCTACTTATTTTTATTACTTTTAACTAGCTATAAATCTATCTTTCCCCCATGTAGATTATCTTTCTGCTAGTACTAGCTAGCAATGTAGCATAACATGTCTCCAGCAGCTAGAAACAGAAAATTGATAAACTTCCTTCTCAGAAAGGCTATATGAACTGTCTTACAACCCTAAGAAGCAAACACTGGTGGAATGTTGGCAAAAGGAACAAATAATTTTAGACCACTGGCCAGGGGAAAGGAACACACTGCAAACCTTGTGCAAATAGAAAGACTGGAATGAACAATAGATTATGATGACTTGTTTCATAAAGCCCCCATACTATAGCTCTCTTGTCTCACTGTTACAAGGAGTCTTACTTTTGGAGTAGAGATAATGGAAGTGAAGCAGTTTGGTCTGCGATACAAGAAAGCTGATCATAGTCCCCCTGCATAGTCTTGTGTGAAGTTAGTCAAATTAATTTTTTTGTTACATGTCTTCATGTAAAGTAAGATTAAGAGCCTCCCTGATTTAAAAAAAAAGACAGGAAAAGTAAACAATATGAGACACTAAGACACATGACAAAGAAATGTATGGTTATGTACCACATATAGACAGTAGCCTGTCCCCACCATATCTGCAGATACTCTGCATGTATATCATGCAGTACAGTGACACCAACAAGAACTCAGAATATGGCTATGAAAATAATTTATATGTTACTCTATCAGTGTATGTTAAATTAGTGTAAGAAATGAAAAAGGGGTTATTTTAGACTTGTAGTTGTCAGACACTTTTTCTTCACCTTAACACAACTGCAGAAATTATGGGTATGGAACGATACACGCAAAGAATAGCAGGATAGAGAATGACGAGAAAGCAATCTTCAATAAATACAGTTGTTAAATATTACAACTACACTAAGATTAACTGCAAAAAATTCATTGGCCAAGGGAGACATTTCTTTATTACTAATGAGACAGTACAATTCTTTATAGTGCTTTTGCTTCAAAGAAAATCTCTAGTTTGTTTTTAATTAGTCTCAAAAGGAGGTTTTCATTGAAAGGAAATTCTCAAATGACAACAGAAAATAGAGGACTCAGCATAAGTGAAGTGAACTAGAACCAGAAGAAGACAAGCTGAATGTCTACTGGACAAGTTTGCCAATATCTCAGCAATTCAATGTCACTTTACAGCAGAAGCATGCAGCAAGTGTCTCATTATATTAAGGAGCCTGCTGCCTCTGAAAAAGTTGCTGACACTGGGTTTATGTGTGAAGCAGCAAAGCTTTAGCAACTGCTGAAGGGGTTTTTGTTTGTTTTTTTGTTTTGTTGGGGGGAGTGGGGGTGGCTTGGTTGTTGGTTTTTTGTTCTTGTTGTTTTGTTGTGTGTTTTTTTTAAAGAACACAAATTAGGATTCATGCGACTATGGGTAAATTTAAGGAATATTGCAATCCATTAAGCAAAGAATGGGACCCAGCAGCAGCAACTACTAAGGCTTTTACCATTTTGAGGAAAGGAGTGAAAGGTAACTGTAAAGGAAAACTTATTTTCCTACTGTTTAACTTGAATTAGAGTGGTTCTGTCCCTTGCAGATAAAATCTGTGGCTCATTAAAACAAATATATAGTCAACTAAGGGCTTTTACCAAGAAGAAAAAATAAGAGCAACATCTTCCAATTAGAGGTCCTTCTATAACTTTGCTGTTTCTGTGGTAACACGTTCTTCATGTTAGATTGCAAATTCTAATAATTCACAAAATCATAATTTGGAATGGACACCATAGCCCATTTTGCATCACTTTCAGCAGATTAGCTGTTGATTCTTAAAGTCCTCATAATACAGGTATCAGATTATCTAGACTCAAAGGTGCTGAGCCAAAAGAAAGAGGTACTAGCAGTTATTGCAGTTCTCAACCATGATTCCCATATGCCCCAAATCATTAAAAAACCTCAACACAGGTGTTGAGTCTTACTGTCCAGAACCACAATACGTCCACCTGAAGGGAGCCATGAGTTTTAAGGCTTTTCATGCTCTCTTATCATAGGCTCCTATTGATAATGAGGGTTAACTCAAGAGAAGAAATTAAAGAATTAAATTGACTGCAAGCTGTTACCCTTACACAATTTTAAAAGGTAATGTAGCTGAGGTCAGTGAGTTCCATATGTGTATAAATGCACAATTTTTTAATACCATATTACTCAAGTTTTATAGCTGATCTTATCAGATAAGATTCCTACTATCTTAATGCAGATTTGTCAGATACTTCATCATTCCACATGATTTATCTCCTATTTCAGCCAAAATTTTTTAAAAAAATCACTTTATTCATCATATAGACAAGTCCAAGTAAGAAAAACTAGCATTATAATGGTGAACATGTTCTATTATAGAAAAAAATGTCTATCTAGTTACAGGTCTGATACACATTTTGGGAAAAGAAGAAACTAGGAAACTTTTTCTGCCAGTTAACTTTAAGATATATTTTAAGCAAACAATCCCTATTTCCAAACAGAAACAGAGATACAGGTAAGATGATAGCAAAAAGATTCACTAGCTATGCAGCCTTAATGAACAGTTTTAGAACTGTTTTATACTTATTTTTAAAAGGTCCAACTCAGCTTTGATTAAGCACAAGTACTTGACTTCAGTTGTTTACATCCCAACGCATGAAGTTTGGAAAAAACATTTTTGCCATTTCAGCTGGATACAGCACATCTACTACAAACATACTGGAATAAGTTGATACAACGCACTCTGCAAAAAGCTTTCCATTTCAAAATTCCCTTCCTCTCTTCTGTCCAAACAAAGCTCAACATTTTGTTCTAGTTACACTGCAGATCTTAATTATCTTTCTTTCCTGCTTTTAAGAAAAATTGGGATGTATAATTAAAACTTATTTGTGTATAAATGCATTTTTGGGATAATGACTAACCATGCCTTAATTAGATGAAATTCAGCAAATTGTAGGAATAAATGGATTAGCAAAATAAGCTTTAAAGGTATTGAAAGATATACCCCAATATGTGCTTTTATCAGGAGGAATGCTTTAGATTGATTCTGAATTCTAGAACAGAAATTTGATCGTAATGCTGACTAATAATAACAACTGCTAAAATAAATAATTAAACATTAGGATATTTTGTCAACTTTAGACTCAACTAAGGAACTTCTGCATAAAATAGGTTAGAGAGTAGGAAAAATAAGTTCCATCAAAAACTTAACTATAGCAAGAGATGTGCAAGGACAGGACAGAATATAATTGCATATGGTTATGGATTTTTCAGAGCCTTTTGCCCTGCTAATAACAGTGGAGCTGTCAAGTTTACCTCCACAGAGAAAAGAAGTGAATGACTCCAAATCAAACAACTAGCTATCACAGAACTATTGCTTGACACTTTCTGCAGGGCTCATTGTAACAATCAGTGAAGCTTATCTTTTCAGTTTTCATTTTCAGAAGACTTAACACTTTTCTGAAAAAACTTAAGGTGTTAATGACACTAATTATAGCATAGCTCACATTTTGCTTTACAACAAGCATAATTTACTTGTCTTAAAGTTCTTCCATTCTGCTTTTCCTTCTGGAATACCATGAGAAAGGTTTGTGCAGTTAAAAGACTTTGGAAAATATCTAAAGAAACAATACACATTATGCAAATGCAGGATGCCAGCAATCAGTACCTCGACCTCAAATAAGTAATGACAAATACTGTCCCGAGTCAAAGAGCTGTTTTATTAATAATACTCAAGACCAAAAATTTAACATCCTTTATATGTATGCTTAAACATCTTGCTATACACTAATGTAAGGCAGTTCAATTTATGAACTTAGTATTTGAGAAAAAAAAGTGTGGTTTCAGTAATTTACTGGAATAATGAAAACCAGTTCTTTTCATTTCTTTGTTCCTCAGATTGGAGCCATTTGCATTACTTGAAATTTGTACAATATATTAGAGAGGACAATACTTTCTAAGACACGGCACATTTTGAGAAGAAAACATCCAGAATCAAAGAATAAGGTGACATGGGGATTAGAGAGGAGATATCAACTGTTTTTAACATCCTATTTTTGTTTCAAACAATGAAGAAAGTGGGAACACTCTGTAATCCAACAATGCTTGCAGATACCAAGTTGCTTTTCATCCATTTCAAGAAGCACAAAGGTCATTGTGGTCTATTCCATTAAGTGATCCTAGGCAGTTTGCTGCATTTAGTTAATACCTGATATACTTTATCAATCTGGTTTTGAAACAAAGGGAACTTTTGCGCCCATTACAACTGAGAAAGTTAACGTCAGCTTCTTGTTTCAGTCAAGAAGCTACATACTATCTAGAAACACTCTTAGCATTTGAACACTACATGGCACACCATAGCAAAGATTTGTGACAGATGTACTTTTCATAACCAGTATAAATCTTAACACATGCAAATCCATATTTACTTTGCCAATATTCAAACCTGTAAACTTAGAATGCTAGTATTCTTTCAACGCTCATATAAGTTACAAAAATAACTCAGTTATCCAGTAGATGCTCAGTTTCCACAGATCAACTTCTTATGAATAGATAAGCCAGTTCAAAACCAAATGTACCCTTTTACCACCTAAAGCATTAGAAGTCTTTTAAGTAACTTTTATTCTGGCTTTAAAAATCCATATTTGATTTCTTTTTTGATTCATTGTACAATTTGGTAAACTGATGTTTTGTGACGTATGTAAGTCACTTGCATTTACAAACACAGTAGCTAGCTGAAGCTTTTATAAACATTCTCATTCATATCTGTGGTATTATAGACCATTTTAGGGTCTTTACAATCAACGTGCTCATAATATTTAAATTAAAAAAGAATGAAGTTTGAGTTAGACTGATAAAATATTTATATTGGGTCATACCTTACAAAGCTCCAGAAGCTAAGACAGTGTGGTTGCTAAGGTAACAGCTGTATCCACCTATGAAATATTAAAAATAAAAGATAGAAGTGATACTATTTGAAATTATCAATCAGACCTACTGTAATATTTGCCCTACTGGGAAAAACAGTTAAGTTCAAAATTAAACATTTAATTCACAAATAAAATACCATTCATTTGTTTACCGGTTCTGTGATTGCCCTTCCAAAAAACATTGATTATTTTGGCACTAGAAACAGTAACAGCTCTTTTCAATTACCTCATACAAAACTGCAAGTTTCAGCAAAAATGGAATATTTTCCTCCCTATAATTTTGTAAAAATGTTCAAGACATTAATACATTTTTCATTTCTGAACATAAAGCAGTATTCAGAAGCCATTAGATGCTTTTCCCACATATTTCTTAGTAACCTCTGAATCTTAAAAGCCACAAGTCCATAGATCATGGTTACAGTAAGAACAGACTCCAGTGTAAATGGGCTCTATTAATAAACAGGCTTCATTTTTCTCCATAACTATCAGAGTAAAACTGAAAAAAAAGTCTACTACTAGACCACAGAGGATTTGGCCTGTTAGCCTTAATAATATATGCTAAACTAAAAAGCTTAAAAGAAAATATTAGTGATTAAACTGGACAAAATAAAACTGGACACTAGTTCTATTCTGTTTTGCTAAACAAAGGGTTAAAACTCCTCCACAAAGTGCACACTATTAATAAATTGAACTTATTTTTCTTTCTCTGTTTTCAAACCTGGCATTTTGAAACCTATCCTTTTGGCAACACACTTACTTTTCAGAAAATAGTCTAACTTTTTTCTGCTCACTAATAAATTTATAATGTAGAAAAAAATTTTTGCAGAAAGGAAAAGCTGAAATAGCAATGACTAAGTAGATACTCATTTTTCCTACTCAATTATAAAGAAAAAGGCCTTACCTTCTAAATTCCTATCCTCCTTCAAACTAACCCTTACTCTAACAATCTACAAAGAACCTCCCACAAATTACATGCTCTGCCACTCATTTCTTTTTGTATAAATTAAAACAATTGCTGGCCCAATTGCAGTTTGAACATAATTAGTTTTCATTTACTATCTATCATGCTTTCAGCTGTGCCACTTAGGAAGCACAGAACCTTCCACTTAGCTGAATTGCTATGTTCTTATTGGCCCTGACTTTTACAGAGAGGAATCCACCTGTACCCTAGAACCAGGATTTACAACAAGACCTAAGCAAAATATGGGCAGTAAGTCCAGTGCTGCAATCCTAAAGGGCCCACACAGCCACTCCCCAATCCTGGAGCTGTTACACTTCCCTTTGTGACAGTGAAGCTTCTTACAAGCCTCATACTGCACCTTGAGCAGAGTACGGTCACTGTTTATTCACCTGTTTAACATCTAGCTCATAGACCAGACACAAAAGCAGAAAAGGAGCGACTCACATTCAGCTGTTTTCCTCTACCTCAGGTGCTTGCAGTTGCACTCAGTAAGCTGTCCTAACCTAAAAGCTGAATTTCCATGCTGAATAATGGCCCAAATTCAATCAAAACTTTTCCCATGATTCAGAAACTTCACTGAGGTTGAGCCTAACCTTCAAACCGGGCCTGTGGGTGTAACTTTTCCTGTCATGCCTCTTTCTTACCATAGGAATAGAGAAAGAACATGGCAGAAAAGACTGGGAATTAACATCCTCTAAAATGTCGTTTCCATTTGATAAGAAAAAGGAACTAACGGCTGAAGATGACTTTAATTGCAATACCATGTAGTAGCCAAGATGATAATCTTTCATATTCATGATTTAACACTGTAGCGCTGGTTTGACACAGAGGTCCACAGCAAAGTTCATTTAATATAAATGACTGAACATCTTAGGATCAGGAAGACAAAAAAGGAAAGAGATTTTTTAAAAGTACCCAGCTTGAACTAATTCTTTAATGAGAAACTAGTGAAGGTGTTCCTTCATGCTTTAGGTGGTGAGATTCCTACACTGCTCATAAAAAGGAGTTTACAATGTGAAACCTCATATAAAGGAACATATTTGATTTCAAAACCATGGTTGTGCTTTACTTTGTAATTGTCATACAGTTATGAAAATTAGCCAGACTTAATAAATAGCACAGGATAACAATGGATCACCTGAGACTTTAAGTCCACTCTTCTTCTAATACAGGCAACGTTGTCACATAAACATTTTTTAATTTTGTAAGGTAATTCCTGTCAGTATGTATTGTGTGTCCCTGTGCAGGTGTCGGCCGTGGGCAGTTGTGTGAGGCGCAGTGAGGCTGTGGCTGCCCCGTGCCAGGCACAGCTGGTTCCAGCCAGTTACAGCCGGTTCCGGCCAGTGCTGCTGCAGTGCTGCCTCAGGGCAGTGCTGCCTCAGGGCACTGCCGAGCCGGTCAGCCCACCTGTGGCACCTCTGTGGAAACCATTTGAGAAAGGGCAAAACGCTGCTTGGGAGTGAGGAGAAAAGTGTGAGGAACAGCCCCAAGAGCACTTGAGGTGAGAGGAAGAGGAGGAGGGGTGGGGGCGCCCCAGGCACCGCAGTGGGGGTTCATTCCCCTGTAGTGTGGGGAGAGACCGAGCTGGAGCGGGTGGGTGAGCCCTGAGGAGCCTGCAGCCCACAGAGAGCCCCCACACGGGAGCAGGGAAGAGTGGGAGGAGGAGGACGGGGCAGCAGAGTTATGGACTGACCACAACCTCCCATGCCTCATTCCCTATCTGCCTGCCCTTGGATGGGGGTGTTGGAGTTGGGAATGGACTGAAACTGAGCCTGGGAAAATGGTTTGGGGAAACTGTTGTTTTAGTTTTGTCTTTGTTTCTCATCATCCACCTCTTTTTATAAATCAAATTAATTTCTCCAAATTAAGTCTGTTTTCCTGTGATGGTATCTAGTAAGTGATCTCCCTGTCTTTGTATTGACCCACAAGCTTTTTCATCTTGCTTTCTCCCCCCTTCATGTTGAGAAGGGAGAGAGTGGCTGTATGAGCATGCAGCAGCCATCAAGGTCACCCCACTGTGGTCATGCATTTGGCATCCAATACTGGGCCCAGCCCACAGCCCTGAAACCAGTAAGAGTTTTATGCTTTACAGCTGAACTAGCTAGCTATTCCCAGGGTGGTATGGCCATAGGCCAAGCTTAACCAACCACACAGTAAAAACACAAGCTGTATTGAACCTGTTGTTTTACTAGTAGGGGAAGATATGTACCTTTTAAAATGAAGGTCCATTTGACTGAGATCTGGATATCAATAAATTGTTTTACTGGAGATGTGTGGTGTTGTATAGCTATCTAGACCTGAACACTGAGAAGAAGAGGGCAAACAAGGAACTTCAATATTTGCATGTAGAGGACAGCAGCTTGCCAAAGAGCCTTAATATATATGGCATCACATACAAAAAAACAGTCATCACTGTACATAGTGGTGTTAATCTCAGCGGGTATATATATGCAACATAGATTTTACACAAATTTGAGAAGATTTGGTGAAATTTTAACATTTTTTTTGGCAGCCAACTTGTAGGAGTAATATTGTAAAATAAAAATCAGTCATTTCTGGCAGCAATTATGCTAAGTAGTACATTGCAGGTAAGGTAGGATGGTGCTTGGCCTAGATACAAAACTAAATAAAGTTTCACTTAGGTGTACACAAATAAATATGCTTCATGTGCTCTTCTACCATTCAGTGCTATTCAGCTTTGCAATCCCAAATCAAAGCAGATCCCAGCATTCAGATGGAAAGTACATTCTGCTAAGTTGCTCATGTTTAGATTTTTGTACATGCAGAGATATCTGCTGCTTGTGGAGCTGATTGAGGCTGCAGGTGTCTTCCTGTGGGAAAAAGTTTAGAGGACAGGGCCAAGAAAATCATTGTTTTGCTTTGTAAGCTGTGAAATCATCACAATTTTTTTCCTATTAAACATATCTCAGTCCCATTATCTTCTCAGACTTCTGGCACTGAAAAATCTTTTTGAGTGATGAAGGGTACTGCAACCAAGACATCACTTATATGCTGCATCTCCAAAATGCAAAAAATAAAATAATCATTTGGATGGTTTTCCTCCCAGGTGTTGGTATTTTGGGGGTAAAATATTCTGGAAATGTTAATGATCTTTGTGTTTAGCTTACATTGCATATTTCTTAACATTTGTACCTTAGCTCTAATTGGGGTGGATTAAAGATGAAGACACTTCCTTAGCAGTCAGCTATAGCCATGACAGTGGATATAGAATACTTGCAGAGAGTCTTTTCATTTACTTGGAAATGGCAGTAGCTGAATGTGCTTACTCAATAGTCATTGTGTTGTATATGTGGTTACATTAAGGGTAATGATCTAGAAAAGAAGTGTTCCTAACTGGATTTTCCCAACAAGAAGCTTTTGTTACAAAATAGGCAATTAATCTTCAAATAGACCATGTGAAAAACAGGTGTTTAATGACATACAGATTGGTGGCATCGGTATTGAAACATCTTATTTCATAGCATGTTGGTACCAGTATGGAGAAAAGATGATGCATTTGCAGTTTTCCAGCCAAAGCATACTGACATCTTTGTAAATACTTTTTCTTCTCAAGACAGCTCTTCATGTATCATGAAGATTCTAACATTAGAATCTGTTATCTGAATGGAAAATGCAGCCTAAAATTAGTTACAAACCATCTGCATCTCTGAGCTAAGCCATACACAACTTTGAAATCTGTATTCCTACTTTTTGTGTCTGAAATAGAATAAAATAAAAGTACAACATCTTTATATATAAAATCTGTGTTAAATGCTTCAGAAGAAATTGACTTGCTGCTTTAGCTATGTTCTGCTGTCTAAAGACTTATCTCTGGGTAATTGTGTTCCCCACTTAATCACTTTCACATATTTGGATGAAAAGCAAACCTGGCACACACATACGAAAAAAGTGTTTCAGTTTAAAGAATTAGATTATTACATTGGTAAATGCATAACTACTACTCTCAGACAGTTGGTATGTAAATCAAAATAACTTCATTAGAAGTTTTGAAGTGGTCTTAGTTTAATGGCTTAACAATTTAACATTAAATTACAAGTGCAAAATACAACAGTCAATTTCTACATTATTTAGCCTTACTCAGCATTCTCCTGAGTCCAATTTGGTTATTTCATGGTTACAGAGACAAAACCTATCACAGTTCCTAGGAAAAATTATCCAGTTGCTCAAGAAGGGAGTAAGATCATCAAACCCTGAATGTGAATCTAAATATAAATGACTACTTAGGTGTATATAGTGAAGGAAGTCTCTGTGTATTTAGGCATTTTAAGAAATCTCTCTATGTTGATAGGAGATCCTCACATTGTTGATTCATTGTATTCCATTGCCAAGCCAGCTTCTCGGATGGTAAAAAAACGGCATTGCACTATCCAAGTTGGTAAAGCTTTGCCAGCACACAGTAACAAAGAGAAAGCTTGCTGTGTTCTAGTAAGAACATTATCTGACCATTACCTTAATTTTTCTTTACTGTTACTTTCAGTTATGCTATATGATTTGTTTCTTTTGGAGAGAAAGTGCAGAAGTTGGCTCTTTTTAGAACAGTAAACTTGCCCACTTAAATTATTTAATGCTCTATGTTCTTTTTCATAACAAAAGTGCGTTTTCCTCTGTCAGAAGGGGTCAGCAGAAGTCAACAGAGCACATGCAGGTCTGATGGCCTTTTGCAAATTTCAGAAAGTTATTAAAATTTATTTTTAAAAGGTTAAGATTTTTCTTCGGCTTTCCCTGTCTAAATAATGGAATAAACTGAAATGCCACTCTCTGCAAGAAATGTTGCCAAGTTCATAGTATTAGAGAACAAACTATCCAAGATTTAACATCTAACCAACGTCACTAATATACTTAAACACAAGGAAGAAACAACTGATTTTAAGAATCCAACTCTCCTCTGTGTGTGAGAGATTACACTGTGTTAAATAAAGAATATCAGTCTTGGAAAGTATCCTTATGATAGAAAGGACTAGTTGTAGTTCTTCATATGTTTGATGCTGGCTGAAGGCTTTTTAAAATTTATTCATCAGCAGTCCTGCTTTCTAAAACCACTTTATTAACTGGTCAATATTTAACACAAGAGCAGCTTGATAGAAATTAAATTTATGCCAATCCTTTAAATGACAGATGTTGAAACAGGTTTGCACAGTACTGTAACTGTGTTCACACAAACTCCCTATCAGTTCAAGACTTCAGTCTGAGTGATTTCCAATGCATTCTGTGCCAGGCCAAGGAGCTTAAGGGCAGAAGCAAATGTCTCTTACATTTCAGCTGATTAATGTTTTTTTCTGAAGTATTTGTCATCTGTACAGATACCCTCATGCTCAACTTGTAGGCAAACTTCTGCAGTGCAGTTGAATGGAATTAGGCAAATAAAGCCTTTTTAAGTGAATGCTGTTAGACATTAATAAGCCTGCTATTTGGTAAGTGTTCCTCCGAATGTCAATGTCAACCTTTGGAACTAGGCTTATGGTCCAAATCAAGCTTCGAAATGCCAGGGTATATGCACTGGGTAAACTTTCCCAGCCAAATTTTACAGGTTTTATTCTAAAGAGGTATCAACAAGCTTTTCTTCCAAGAATGTTTACTGTAGTTTTTTCACAATCACTTTACAAAGCTTAGAAATTAATTAAAATTTTGCCCTTAATATTTATGGATTAACATTCCAAGACTTTAGTACAATAATTTTCATAAAACCAAAAGCAAACTCATCCATCTAGTTTTATTTCCCCAAAAAACTGAGATAAAAAATATCTTGTCTACAAAAGTATTTAATATTACAGAATAAAGTAACAATATTCCTCAATACCACAAAAAGACCACTGTTTCAACAGTTCATTTAGAAAAAACAGCCAAAGCTACTTATACAAAAAAAAAAAAAATCAAGGATGTAATTAAACAAAATTTAAAAAAGAAATCATAACAGAGAGGGAACATTTGTATATTATACACATACCACATATATATAATTACACTGATGTAGATAAAAATCAGTACAGAAACTACCCACTAATTTTCTCAGTAATAAATATCATTCAATTATCATCTTGGATTCTGGATACTATAAAACCACACTTTAAATTTCCTGATACAGGTATTTCTCTAACATTATCTCACCTTAAAAGCTGGAGAATACTTGTATGCATCTTAGACATCCAATAAGTAAAAATAATTCTTAAAGTCACCTGTATCACTATCCCCTCAAGAAGTCAGACATTGTCCAGATAATATTCTGGAAAAAAGTAGTTCCAACAGATTATCAAGAAGAGCGATCAACTATAAGCATCCACATACTCAGGGCCAGGACTGAGAATTTGCCTTTACAAGGTAAATGTCAGTCTCTGAAGCCTGGCCATGCCCCTTTAAGAACCCAGACCTGCTCCAATGACCAAAATTTCAAGTAACTTAAATGGAAACAGCATCAGGCTCTAAATATCCATAGATTTATGATCCTTTCAAGTGATTAGTGTTGCAGACTTCCATTTGGAAGGTCTACAAGTGATTTATACAACGTGACTACAGTGAGATAGAGTAGCTGGCATCATCCCCCTAGAGGGAAAATATTGGACAGTGGCCTCAACTGAGTGCTGGAGGGCATTCCAGGCAGGACTTTCAGAAAAGAAAAATCACTTTTCAGTGCTCACATAAGTTGATTATACCTATTGCCCTCAGAAACTGGAGGATGGGGTTTTTTCACTTTATTTTTTAGCTCAAGAGCTGTTGATCATTGTAGGAGTCAGATTTTCTTGTATACTCGTGTATATATATATAACTATACTAACTTGTGTATTTACCCACTATAACCTGCATCAATTGCAGTCTAGCAATCGAGACTGCATGGCTCACCTTGTTGAAAATGAACAAAACTCAAAGGATATATCCACATTACACAAACACCCTTACTCTTGGTGTCTGGAGCAAATCAGTACATCTGCTGTGTTTTTATAATATGTTAGGCTGTTTAGGGTTTAGTTATTGCAATCCACCTCAGTACATGCCAAATCCAAGGATATGTTTTACATCAAAGCCTGAACTTCAGGCCCAGAAGAAGTACTAGGGTAAGTTTTATGTGACTGCCAACTCTCTCTCGTTCTTTATTCCTCTCTAGAGCTAGTAAAATACTCTCCTAATTTAGCATGTGGCCCAGAGGGTCTGCTTGAACTGGAACAGTTGTCCCTGAACCACTTAGGTTATAAGGGACTCATGGAGGTCTCTACTCCAATCTCTTGCCTGAGGTGGGTCTAGTTAGTTCAGATTCCTCAGGGCCGTGTCCAGTCCAGCTGTGAATATACCCCAGGATGGAGACTCCACAACTTCTGTCAGCTTCTGTTTCAATATCTGACCACTGTTATGGTAAAAAAAAATATCTTCTTTTACATTTGCAATTTACAATTTTCCAACATATGTCTGTTACCCTTGTCCTATCCCTGTATCCCCTTTAATAAAAGTCTGGCTCCCTCTTTTGTCTATTTTCCCATTAGGTAGTTGTATGTGTCGATTGTCAGAAGCATCCTGATCCAAAGGTTTCATAGTAAATATGCTGGGGTCTCAGAGTTTTAATAGAGTTATAAACTTTATAACAGTATCATGGAAAACTCATTTCTGAAGTTAGTGGGTGTTTGCAAAGTTTGAAAAGAACTGTAAATAATAAAAAAATAGCATTGGTATCCCTTCCCATGACACTCTGGATTTAGAGTAGGTGTCCTTCTGAGACCTGCTTATAATTCTGCCAAGGTCCAATGTGCTACTTGTTTCTAAAAAACACAGAATTCTGTCTTGATTGCCAGCCCTTTGCCTACCTCTGGAAAATGAAAATACAGTCTCTCAGGCTGCCTTTGCAAACATCTCTTCCCTATTCACTAGAACTTAAAGGATTTAGGACAAGCTATTTTCCATTTGTTCAAAAGCTAAAATGAAGTATAAGAAACAAGAATTAACATGGATATTAAAATGAGAAAAATAAGACATGTACTTGACTTTTTTACAAAAAAAAAGACATTAGAAAATGTCTTATAATTTTACCCAGATATTTAGGGTCAGTCAAAGGGCATGCAATGGTGGACTTGCTCTGGTACAAATACAATCACTCCATTAGTTCTACTGTTTTATGTAACCCCTTGATCCACTTCAGTGGTTGTAATGGTCTGATGGGACAAGGCTCTGAAGCAGCTTAGCAATCCCTTTATTTTGTCAAGTCACTCTGCGGCTAACTGCTTGTACCACTTCGCTCAGACATGCTCTATGGAATCTAGTGAGAGAGTCAGAATAATTCAAGACCTTTAAAGAAATGCCCTATTTCTTGAAACTGAGTATCTCAGTTTGGAGTACAATCTTTCCTCTTTGCTTTAATACTTAATTCAATGTCCACATCTACATATTCATGCACTGATTGCAAGGAACACCATGGTCAAACCTTGTGATCAGCAACCTGATATCTTTTAAATAATCAAAACAAAATCTGTTTGAAGACACACAGGTTAAAAGATAGAACTTGGGAAAGAGACAGTAAAACTGATTGGGCTGTCTCTTCCTTTTCTTTTTCACAGAAAGAGCAGAGATTTTCTCCTAGAGATTTGCTAAGATCCATGAAGTTACACATAAAAGGCTAGATTTTTAAAAGTATTAGGCATTTAAAGATGCAAGTAAATGCTACATAAGCACATCTGAAAATCACATTGAAAGTCTATCTGCAAATTGAAGTGCTTAGGTTCTTTCAATATAATGAAAGATACTGTTATTTTATTTAAGCATATAAATATTCATATATGCTGATCAATTTTGATTCTTACTGATCATAGTAACGTATTTTAAAAGAATATGTTGACAATGCAAGTACTGCTCTTTATTGGTCTGTATTGATCCATTTTATATCTCTGCAGACCTGTGCAGTGTGTAATTACACTTTTGGACTTTGTACTGAAAGTATATAATACTCATACAAGTCATAGAGTTTTATTACATGATAGTTCCAGTACTCTACCACAACAAACTCCTCTACTGAAACTTTTATTTATCTATGGAAAACAGCCTGAGAGAAGGTACAGTGACATGTAAAAAATATTTTTATTTTCTCTTTTCTGTTATGTTCTTAAACTGGAAGTAGCATTCTCAATAGGTTTCTCTGAACCCTACCAGGATCTCCTGGTGCTATGATATATACAAGGGGAAGACTGTTATTCTTTCTAATGAAATGTAAACATATCAGTTCCTCAACAAGATGAGGTTTTCATGAACAGTCCTCATAATCTGGAAACCCTGTTTTGTCAAGACAAAAAACTCATGAACCCAATCAGTAAATTCCGTTCTGGAATATCTAATAGTTTTGAACTAAAATCCAACTCTTTTCAGTACAACATTTCCATTATGAAAGTCAGTTACACCATTCAATAAAACTGCAGTGAGACAGCTCTATGTGCCTGTTCTCTTCTGAGGAAGAGTTTGAGTTTATAAATCATAAGGAGGTGCTCTGTTGCAAGGAGATTAAATTAGATAGATATTCTGGTACACTAGACTTTTAACTGCAATAATATCTCTGTTTCTAATAAAATTAATGATGGTAAAACAACAACTAGGTTTAAACTATTGTAAAATAATTAGATAGAAGGACTAGGAGATGTGTTTTTCTAGAGTCCTGTTTTTATAAAAAACCCTAAAAATTTTAGCGTTGTCAACAATACTTTTGATGGGGGAGAATCAAAAGGAAAAAAGCAATTTCTAGTGAAAACAAAACTTGTATATTTTTAAGTGCTGTCCCTTTCTCTTTAATATTTTGTGATTACCAGCATATGCTATAGGAATGAGTGCATGTGTACACTCAAGGCTCCTGTTAGTTTCTGTACAGTCATTTTAAAGAACAACAAACTCTGTTATTTGATAATGAAAGCACTGTCTCAAAAGAGACGCTCTCCCCAGAAAGCACTGCCCGGATCTTGCTCAGTGCTGCATGAAGCAAAGCTGATACTGTGAGAAGAAAGAGAACAATTTCAGTTTTAATCTTGCAGAGTCCCATGCCTTTTGATCTTCTCTTTGTTCCCTCTTTGTGAAGCGTAGCTTACACTGGCTGCAATTTATTTAGTTCACAGTTTGCTTATCTCTGCTGAGCAATAACATAACATAGTATAAAGTTCCCCTGCAACTATTGGACTATGGTTTGCCTTGTTTCTAAAGATGGCACCTGTGTTTCTGTTGTACAATCTGAATGTCAAATCACCTGTTTGGTGTCTTTTTAAAGTCAGCATCTGAACCTCTAATTGCGGAGTGTTTGTTTAATAAGCAGAACACACTTTTCAGCTGACTTCTGATTCATTGCCCCTCAAACTTTGTTTAAAAGCTGTGAAAGACAGTTCCACAGCATATATTATGGCTTTTAATGTGGACTATCATAGCTTACATACCAATTAATTAAAAAGTAGGCAATTCTCATAGAAACTGTTCATTACCAAAACTCCCAGTGGCATTTACTTTCTTACAAAAGCAGACATATATCGTTGTATTGTTGAAAATCTGCATGGCTAAAAGAAAGAATAACACTGTGCCTGATATCCAGCTGCTGGTGAAGCAGACTTCTCTGTGAAGACACATGTTCATTATAGTATATTTGACTCGTGTCAGTGCCACACTGGAGTGAGAAAATGAATTGTGATGCATTACAATTCTGGCATTTTCCATAGCTTTTAAAAATACATAATAAGTTGGAGTAATTAATACCATTATCAATTTATACTCTCAGAAAAGGAGCAGAAAGATGTAGAGGCCTTGCCACAAGCAATGAGCAAATTGGCAGGACCAGAGTATTGAAAAGTAACAGACAGACACTTCTTTCTCTGCAGGGCAGACAAGGCAGTGGATAACATTAGTTGCACCTGATGGAGTGAACCTGATGAGCTGAGCTGTTTTTCACAAAAACAGAAAAGAATGTCAGCAGCCTAATATCTTAGAAACCTGTTTCAGAATGAAGAAAGTAACTAATAAAGGCTGTTAGGTCAGGTATGGCATGGAAAAAGAGGTGGACATAGCCAGCATCCCCTTACATACAGGGAGACAGATAATGCTTTTGCTTTTCTATGTCTATAGCCAGTCCTTCAGGAACCTTGTTGAAAGGTTTCAAAAGTCTCATATGCAATTCTTGAAACCAGCCATTTTCTAAGGAAACCAAGTACCCTTCAGTAACCTATCAAATCATGTGTTGGCTAATTTAAGCTCACAAAAACGCGGTCAGATGTGGCTGGCTGACAATTCTGTGTGTAGTCAAAATGCTTACTTGATATAGAATTGACCATAACAGGCTTACACCAGCTTTGTCTCAGTATATAAATTGTTATGAAAAAAGTTTCTGAGATGTTACTTCAGAACTGACTACAGAGAACACACTACAAAATGTTGCAAGTGACACTAACCTGCACTAGAGACAATACTGATGAGATCAGAGCATTCAGCTACCCCAAACTGTCTCAAGTCCCCAGTTTCTGTGCCAAGCAAATCTCATAAGAAGCAACATACTGAACCAGAATCTGTACATCATTTGGAATACATTTATTGCTATTTTATAGTTTTAATTAAACTTGATTATCTATAATTAATATATGATATATATATATATATGTAACATATATATAAATATATACATATGTTATAACTTATAACTAATTATCTGAGATCATAATAATTAAGTAAATATCCAAACCTCTGAACAGTAACTGATAGTTTTAAATGTAACATGTAAATAAAAGATTGTTGGACATATTCAGATGCACCCTTGCATGTCGAATCTCCTAAAAATGGGCTTTTTGAAAGGTATCACCCATACATATTGCTTTCGTGGTAAGATTTTCAAAGTCAGTATAAAGGACCCTCACAAAAATAAGTACATCCAGCCTTATGTTATAAACCTTAAGACAACCCAACATATTTATCTTCATTTATGCATATACATGTTTAGAATTTATGCTTTGAATTTTCTTGTTAAAATTCTAGTTGTACATCTGAGCTGAGAACACCTTTGCTATCTGACTAGGTCCATTTTTGATCTTTTCATAGATCTGATGCTGGGAAAAGGTAGAATTATGCAGGGGACACATGGAGGTTAAGCAAAAAGAGAATCAGAACAAGTGTTAGCCTCTCACATCCCAAGGGAATTCTCCTTCTGAATTCTGGTGAACACCAAAAGCATTTGGAAATTCAACAGCAGTGATGGGGAATGACACCAGTGAAGTCAAAATACATTCCTGCTAGTTCATAAAGTCTTCTAGTCATGTATCAAGGGTGAAAAGACTAATCCATTATATTAGTCATTCATTTAGAGGTAGGTAATAGGAAAAGATCCTCAGGGACTAGCAGACATTTTCTAATAAGTGACTTGCTGCTCTTTAGTAAGTTCAGTCCCACAGGACACACATTTCTGAAGTTTCCACACATTTTCCTGAGGGCCAAGAAATGCAATAGCAAAAAAGTTCTATATAATTCCTGCTCCCAAAGCTTTAAAAGAGCAATTTAAATCCTTGCAGCCATGAAAGAGCAAAACACGTAAAAAAGGAAGTGTTTCTAACAAAGGTATAAAAGGTTAAATGCAGGTTGTATTTAAAGAAACTTTATATTTTAGAGGTCAGACTATAAAGAATGATGGTTGTATTATGCCAGAAGGCCAAAATTTGAGACCATATGACCTTCTTCAGATTTGGCATTCTGCCTCTTTGTGGAGAAGGCAAATATATAGTACTAGTCAGGAAAAATGTACAATATTTAGTTGTTTTTCATTTGTAATGATTTGCAGTTCAGTTAGAATTTTTAAGTTGAAGAACTCTGTCAATGTCATGTCGACATCTATGAAAAACTTAATCAGAAGTGATGATAAAAGAAAGACAAAGATTTCAGATTAATATTACTTCAAATCCTAATATCAAATCCTGAATTTTAGGAACCTAAAGAAATGTTAAGGGTCTATTCATGTACTTCCTGGAATCAACTCTGCCTGACTTCTAGGTTTAGCTTTTAATTGGCTTTCTCTTTCAAAACTTTTTTTGGCAGTTTCAAAAACACAACACAGGCAATTTTACATAATGCAAAAATTAACACAAAATAATTTTTAAAGGAGCAAAAGTACATTTTGTATTTGTTTGTTTATTCCACTGAAATTCATAAAGATGATCTGACTTGTGGGTCAAGTCGATTCAGCTGAAGATCTGCTTTCATACGAATGTATTCATCATTAGTTTCTGTCACAGTCAGCCTACTTTGAGGGCAATTTGTATGACTTCCTAGACTTTCTGTAAACATGTATAATTGCCAGTCTTTTTTTAAAAAGGCATCTGTAAATATTCTGAAATTATTTTATTTTTTTTCATTTATGTCAGTATGACTGTATATTCTTCAAGATTTAAGTTGTTGGAACTTAATCATATTGTCAGTGCTGCTACTCTGGTCTTACCTACAGCTGTTTGTAAACTCTGTAATTCCCAAAGTTTTTATATTGAAATCCAGTGATCTGGATAATAACAAAGATAACACACCTCAGAATCTTGTCAAATGATATCTCTTCTCACTATTTAACTAAGAAAACTCCAGAATTAAAAATCTGAACCAGCACATCCAGAAATAAAACATATGGAAAAAGCGAAAGAAGATGAGTCTTCACGAGAAATTTTGTTTTCTAGTAAATCCTTAATGAACTTCTAAAATCATTACTGTCATCTGTAATTCAGAGAATCATTTCCAATAAGTGCAGCTTTTCTCTTTCTATGTATCATATTACTACTTGAAGAAGCTCTTGGTACATTTATAGACTTCCAGAACTACAGAGCATACTTACTTATTGCATGTAAGATACTCACTGCATTTTTCTACTATTCTCAGGCCAGTGGTACCTCAGGCTGCATCCAGCCTAAACAATGTTTCCTTTACAGAACTGAATTCTGGCAACAAAAAAGGAAGTTAGGGTTTGTGGGGTTTTTTGTTGTTTTTAATCCCTTGTGGTACAAAGGTATTTCTTGGCTAGAATAAGTGAGTATCCTACTGCGTTTTCATGTTGATGTTTTATGCATGGCTAGAAAGTGCTGATAAAGCATTTCTGTGCATTCAGAGGGGGAAAAGCACTCAAAAATGTATTTCTATAGGTCTTTGAAAATGCATCATAGTGGAATTGTTTGTGGGTTTCAACTATAACAAAAAAAGCAATGTATGTTGTTTGTCTTCATTGCATCTAATCTTCTGTTGAAATGCATGAAGGAGTTTAATACTAAAGAAACAGATAGATATACTCTAGTTTAAAGACCAGATAAAAAGCAGGAAACTAGCATACCATTGTTCATATTTCATAGCTTTTCCAGTTTGCTTGTAACATTCCCATTTATCTTCCCATCTCTTTTCCTGTGTAAAAACTGCCAGATGAGCCAATTTGTGTCATAGTTTTGTGAAGCACAAACTTTTGGACCCAACAACATTGTCTTATTCCTGAAGGACCTAGCTTTCCACACCTGTGTCTTTAACAAATTAGACCTCGTAAAAGGCAATGCAATAAACACATTTTTCTGTATGTCTTTTATGCTTTATAACCTTGATGTTCTAATAAAATCAGATTCTTCCAAAGGACACAGCATTGTCAAATTCATCTTTTCAAGCAATTATTTATTTGTATCTTATACCTACATGCTCTGTTTCTGGTTTATTTATTAATTTATGTGATTTGATTGGACCAAAAAGCATGTTAAAGGAGGATAACACTACAAATGTGTAAATATTCTTGAATAACAACTTGATTTAGACCCCGATCTGTCTTTCTCACATGCAACACTTCTTAGTGTTCTTCTTAGGTAGAGTGTTGAAATACAGTAGTGAGTAGCCAGCCTGCACTAACCTGCTGTTGATGGGAAACCTAGTTTAAACTGATGGATAAACACATAATGAAGAAATGGAACTGAGAGCAAAATGTTTGAGGTCTTCCTGTAGTTTCAAATGAGATAGCAGCTTAAAACCTCAAAGCAGAACAGTGTTGACTGATGTGAACAGCATCTGAGCTAATTTAAGGTGTGAGATTGTAAACTAGACCTGTACTCTTGATCCGAACAGTTGCCGTACATGTAATTTGCAAATAAAAATTAAAATAGGACTACATTTAGCTAGGATACATGCTAATTTCAGAGCCAAGTTATTGCATACACCTGTCACCACTGAAGGCAACTCACACTCCAAGAGGAAAAGCCCATCGAAGACCTGAATCTGGAAGTGATTTTCACTTTTCACTGATGAAAGAAAAAAAACACAGAGAAGAGTTTCCTAAATTATAGACCTTCTAAGCATTAATTACTAAGAATCCTAAATTAAAGAGGATGGGGTTCAGAAACTAAACTCCACTTCTACATCTTGAGTTGACTTCTAATGAAAAATAGAGGCTGTATCTCACCAATGCATGTACCAATTCCTTTGTTATTGTACCATTTCCAAACATCCCATGTTTTGTCTTCTGGATATTTTTTGCTTCCTGTTTTAGAAAGAGGTTATGCACGTGCCTTACACTGACAAATTTTAGCATGGTGCATCTATTTCTGTTTATCTATGTCAGATACAAGACACTTTCTATCCTGCATGTCCATTCATCTGTATCTGGCTAAACCAACTGTAAACGTAGTATTGCATGTACATCATTTATGAGAAAAAATACTGAGTGCACAAAGGTCACAAGGCCAGCATGAAAAAAAATGTGCAAGAAGTTGGAAAAAAGGGAAAAAAAAAATAAAGCAAAGACTTGAGGTTACTCTTTGAGTTACTGTAGAGCAAAACTGTTCTCTCGACAAACATTACAGCAAATAAGTATTTCATGAAAGATGCTAAAAGAAAATGCATCCTGAACACGTCTCTATTGTCTGCTCACTGGTTCAGTGTTGTCTTCTGCAGTGAACAGCTTTACAGTACCATTTTTCTACCTAAGGCAAAGATTCAGAAACACTTTCCAAAATAAAAAGTTAGGTATCAAAGTATGCATTAACCAGTCAATACCTTTATACATGTATAGGCAGCTATAATTAGCATATGATTTATTACATCATTTAGGAACTGATCTGTTCATCATTCTATTAGAATTCAGCTTCCTTGCCATGTTTTTCAAGCAGAAGATATTCATTACAGTTGCAAAGTTCATGAAAAAATAAGTGCATGATCTCTCTGAAGCATGTAAGAAATACAAAATGGATGCACCTAATAAAAATCAATACATCAATTCAGAAGGCTATTCATCTTCTGTGTTCATAATGTAAAACCTCAAGAATTTAATTTTTCATTGAGACATGGGTAAATCCAACTTATTTGGTAATGTATTTTAAGAGAATTATTAGAACATTGCTTTTTCAGTGATTGGCCTCAAAGAACAATGGAAAATTTATATTTATTTATTCCATACTTTATATATAAATATCTATTTAAAACTGAAATAAATGTAATTCATCAGATATTAACTATTCTCTACTGTCTTCAGATTGCCTGTTCAAGGTCACAAAAGCTTGTGTATAATTCGCCATGTGAATAATGTCATTTTCTCTTATCTATTGTTATCTCTAGCACTTAATACACATCTTTTAAAGTTTATGCACTGTCATTGATTAAAACTCAGTTTAAAGCAAATATTGGTCTGTTGCATACAACTGTACAAAACTCCAGTGTTTTTTACTTCCTAAACATTTTTAAGGATTCACTTCTAATTAGAAACAAATTTCATTTTCAAAGGCTGGTATGATTTATTTAAATATAAAATATGGAGTACTAATGGAGATGTAGTTAACCACCTTCTTCATTGTATCATCTACAAGGAATATTACTGCTGCTTTCCAAAAGGAATAAAACTTCCTAAAATACATCACAAGAAAGTGATTTTATTTTAATTTCTATTTTTTATAAATTATATCAACACAACAACTGTCCTCTAGCTCTCAAATGTATGTAACTAAAGTGTAAAAGATTTGGCCACTACTAAACAATAATTTTAGACAATGGAGACTGTAAAGGAAAAAATGAGATTATGAAATATTTAGTATTTGGAGGAAACATCTTGGGATTTTATCATTAGAAAAATACACTTAAAAGAAAACTGAATAGGAAAATCATGATTAAACAGAAAGTCATTGATTATATGAAGACTAATACAGGAATATTTAGTTTCATTAAGGCTAGAAGCATTGTATAAGATCTTTCTATAGGTAAGTTATTTGTATTCTTATTTTAGATATCACTTTCTTTTTAAAAGAAGTTATAAAAAAAATCTGTTATTCTTGTAACCACCATTTGTTTGTATATATCAAAGCACTTTACAATGAAGACATTGATCATTTTGGGGGTTTGGTAAATGGGGAAGCAGAGGCAGAAGGGGATTATCTGCTGTCATAAAAAAAATTGTATTGATTCTCTCCAAAAGCCTATCCAACTCAGTATATCCTGTGTCTATAAGAAAAGAATAGTCAATAGAAAGAGTATAAGTTCATGATTCGCTGGTTTTCAATAATTTCAGTGAAACTTGAAGGCTGGTGAAAGAGAGAGAAGAAGAAATGAGGTTTCCTGAATTCAGGTCCAACCTATTAAGACAACATACATTTCATAAAGGAAGGAGCTCAAAGAGATTTGTTCTAGGTCAGGTAAGAAACTACTTTTAAACAAGACATATATGGACTCCTTCTTGAAGTACGATACTCAGACCGTAAGCTCCTTATCAATATCTTTTGACAAGGTATTGATTTAAAAGAAATATGTAGAAAAGATCTTATGTTTACTTTTTTTTCAATAGCACTCTCACATATTTATATATTAGCAGTCACTTTTATTAAGCATAGTAATCATTTAGAATTCTAATTGCTTATGTTACTGCATCAAGCAAAATTTATTGTTAACTTTGGAAATTAATGAGGTTTTTATCAATGTCTCAACAAAATCCAAGAGCTGTTGCCTGTTGTAAGTTCAGGCTAAGTGATAAATCTAACAGGATATGGAAGAGCACAGTCTTTAGAAGGGTGATAAAATTTGACATGAAGAATAAGAAATAGACTCTATGTTGAACAGAATTTAAGCAAAGAATGCGAAATTTCTTCTTCTATATAGAAAAGTTAGGTTTTTTCCTTTGGTAATTGAATGAACTGGACTAACATTTCTCAAATGGATTCTATAACATTAGAAAAGTTGTAGTTCAACTCAGGGTTCCTTCTGACTCATGATACATTTGCAAATGACACCAAGCACTATTGATCAAAATTTGGGACAAAAAGTAAACAAATGCAATGAATTGTTTTCCTTTTATAAGGAAACATTTATAATAGCCAATTTCCAATAGCCATGGCCATGGAAAGCAGTCACTAAGTCTCCATCTTGAAATGTGTGCAAGTCACATTGATTCCTGGGGGCTGGTGTGGTTCTGACCATCGCACTGCTGCTGACACCCTGTGCAATAGCTTGCTGTGAGAAGACTTGTTGATATGGATCTGATCACTTTCAAGTCATTCCTTGCTGGGCATCTCTCCATGGTGCTTTAGCTGAAGCATAAGAACCAGATGTAGGCTCAAAGCTAATTAGATATTAGTGCATTTCTCTACCTGAACTAATAAGTCTTCACTCGCTGATGGAGTCCCTGGCACAGATACAGCTCCCTGCTAGTGCAGTTGAAGTAGCTGATTTTTGTAAGTATGGATAATAGAATGAGTCCCCAAACAAAACTCATTTTTGGAAAAGCAACATATACAGTTTATGGCATCCAATCATGGAACTGAAACAATAGAAGTGGAACAATGTGACTCAGGTGACCCATTACAACAGCTTGAATATAAGGTCACACATAATGAATATGCTGAATTTGTGAGTAGCCCACTGGCTCGGTATGGCCCATGCAGAATTTTTCATTGAAGAAATATAAACAGTGTGAGAGCTTTTTATGTACAGGACAAATAAAGCAAGCCAAGCACTGCCTAATAAATTATTAATTTTGAATTATTTGCCTTCCCTAGCACTAAACGTTTGTAAGCAAGAAAAGGACTCAGTCATGGCTTGACAGATTTTTCTGGACAAGGTGGTGGAGAAAAAATCAAACAATAAGAGCTGTGAGATAAGACACCCTCCCCTACACACCCCAACCCCCATTTTGATTCATAAGGAATCTTGAAAAGGCCTCTAAGGGAAAGCCTGAATTAAAACAGAGCACTATGGTTCTACAACACACAGTAAGAAATTAGCAGTTATTGCAGTAACTGTCAAGTCCATGATGAGTTTTGTACTTCTGAGAGCACTGTGTTAAAGCTTCAGTGAGGAATCTGGCCAATTTCTTCCTGCTCAGCCTTTGGTTTCAGAAACTTACTGTCTTCTCAAAATTGAAAATTTAAATCACTCTCCTGTCTTTAGGCTCCATACAACACCCTTAATAATGAATAGTGTCTACATAGCATACTAGATTCAGACTTGATATTCAAGGTTTATGTTTCTGCCCCACAAATTTTAAGCTTTTGGTCTTCCAAAGATTTTTT
The DNA here is from genome assembly GCA_035590215.1 of Microhierax caerulescens. NCBI lineage: Eukaryota > Metazoa > Chordata > Aves > Falconiformes > Falconidae > Microhierax > Microhierax caerulescens. The sequence continues at coordinate 51,235,061 of JAVJGJ010000061.1, read as the reverse complement.
ACAAGAATTCTAATCTTTTCTTCAAAACACACATTGTACATGTGTATACAATGAAGATGCACAGATGGGGTCTGTAGATTGTTCTTAAAATACCATTACTCTTAGCAGAATGAAAAATACTCATCTAGAAAAAAGAATGAGCTCAGATTTTGAATTTATTGCTTTTCTTGCATATTGATAAGCTCAGGCTTATCATCTTTATCTACGTTAACCACTTTCCACAACCACCTCTCTTTTTATATGTATTTTTTCATGATATTAAGTAAAGTTCTAGAAAACCTGTTACAATAAATGTCTATTTAAACATTATTATTTAACATCATTTATGAGAAATACTGATATTTTCACACGGGTTTATTCTGACTTTTGGAGCAAATATGAAAGCTTCAAGAAGTTTAAATTTCCAGACCCTAATCTTTATGACCTTCAACAAAAGTTGCAGAGAACAGAGAAAGAAACTCTTAGCTAAAATGCAGTCAAAACCTAAGGTTTTCTCTAATCTAAATAGGTACTTCAATATTTCTTTAAACGTCCATACATTCTTGGCTATGTGGAGGAGCTGACATTGCTATTATTCTTCTATACCTATTCTGCGGTTTTTCTGAAATTCCTGAATAGTTAGTTCCCTTGGAGGACAAATCAGCTCCATGACTGAAGAATAACATTTTAGGAAAATAGGTAGGGGTTTAGAGATACAGATAAGAGAAGACTGGATTTATGTTGCAGGGAAAACCCACTGAGAGAAACCTGGCTTTAAAAAAAGACACACTATTTACTTTTGTATCTCTGCAGGGGAGGAGAATGAAGGATTTACCTTTTACTTCTTTCCTATCCAAGGTGACTCCCAAAGGCCTCAAAGAAAATTTCTCCATCTCTTAACTTGCGATGAAAGGAAATCATCTACCTACCAAAACAACTGAGTTAATATAATCCAGCTGCTCAGATTTATCTAGAATGGTTTATATTCAAAACCTAAAAAAAGGACTAAATTCAGTCTAATTTTCAAATAGGTTATATTATTTGGGGTTGGTTGGTTTTTTTTTCCCATAGCTAGACTTTATGCCATTGAGTTACAAAGTAACTGTTCCAAACATGGAGGTTACTTTGAGATTATAAGAATGGGACAATGATTTCCATAGTATTTTATAAATTGCCCTTGCAAAATCTTTGTAGTGCAGCTGGAACATTAATCTTAGAGCTTCACATTTTCTGTCACAGGCAATTCTCAGAAAGAGAGATACAATCAGGAAATAAAAATAAACCTGCTAGCTAAAGGGTTGTTTATCCTATTGATTTTCTATTTAATCCGATAAAATGCCTCCCTTCCTACACTAGCAGCCTCTCAAAAAAAAAAGCTCAAAGTGATATTATCTAGTCTGAGAATACTCTGGCATAGGGCAGCAACAGCTCCAAAGGTTAAAATTTAGGAAATATTAGTAATGTTGTTGCCCATAACAGGTGAAAGTTTTAAAAAGAAAAGACCAGCAAATCAGGGATATAGCAAGTAGGTTGGGAGAAGACATGGAGAAAAGAAGAAACATGCAATTTTTTTAAAATTAGTAGAATCAGTTGCAAAAGTTTAATTAAGTGACAGAGAAAATGTTTCATGGGTATGTATTGATTTCAAATAAAAATTTTCACAGGAAGAGATTATCTAACACTCTCCAGCCTCATATTTATGGTCTTAAAAATTTTAAAGATATCCTTAGGACAGAACGAGCATTTGGTAGTCATCTTCCCTACAATACTCGAAATCCAAGACATCTTCCCAGTTTTTCTCTTCCTTGTCAGTGATTTTTACTTCAGGGGTACAAATGAAAGGAAATCACTGAATACGCAGGTTAAACCACTTTTTTTCCACTTGTTTTGTTGGGGGTTTTTTTATTAAAAAAAAAAACAAACAACAAACACAACCAGGCAACATGATAACTAGAAGAACAAGAGTCTCAAATAATTATTTGGAACTTTAGTTCACTGTTTGAAGAACTGACTCTAGTAGGATGAAACTGCCTTGGGTATCTAAGTTGTAATGCACAGCCTTATGGAGCATATGGCTCCCTGTCCAAGCAGCTCTGGGAGAGCGAGGGCAATGTGCGCTGCTGCATTAAGGCAGTACGCCTGACTGTACCAAGTTGTTGTTCTCTATACTGAGACATTTAGTGGGTTTTCAACACTTAAGACAAATAGGATTTGAGGAGACATAAATAAAGATTTATTTTGTAAGTATTTGGATTCTAGAAATACCAGTGAAATTAGTGTACTACCATTGAAATGAGTATGAGGAAAAGGGGGATGTTTTATGTAATGGGATGTGTGCTACATGATAGAACCTACAACATGATAAACCAGGAAAAAGGTTGTATTTGCAACATTTCTTTCATGATTTCAGTGAAGTTCATCAGTATTTTTAAGACCCTTCAAAGTCCGAGTTTGAAGAAGTATTATGGAGGGGACTGTGGGAGCAATTCATACAATGGTAACCACTGGAGTAAGGTATATCAGGTGTTTTGTGAGACACACAGACAGTGGATACAGGCTATACATGCAGATGTAAACTTCATGGTTTCAGAACAAAAAACAGTTAGCATACAAGTTTAGTTACAAAACTTGTCTCCCTGAGAAAATATCTCTAGTATTCATTGTACATGCAGATACATCAAACTATTGGCTATAAGAATTCTTGTGCTATATTTGAACTAAAGTGTGTTGATCCCTTAACTCTTGCTACACAGATATTAACTTTTATAACTTTTACCTGCAGATTAGAAAAAAGGCTCATTAAAGAATAAGTATTTAGTTGCTCTGTCTTTATCTTTACCTAATAGTCAATAGTGTAATCACATCAGAATACACTCACAAGATGCTGATATTTGTGGCACACATCCATATACTAGGTGAAATTGCTTTAGGAAAAATAAGGTTCACTCTTTACCCAGAAGATGAGAAGGATCAGATTTAGTAGTAATCGATACATTCAGAGATTTGATATCGGGAAAATTGCAAAGCTCTTCTGAGTGGAAATGTGCTGAGTAACTTTCCTACTCTGCACAAAGGAAATCTAAAATACATATGCTTTTGATATCTAAGCTTTAGAAGGTCAGGGCCAAAATAAATCTTGAAAAAGTCAGAGAGTAAAGAGAGAAAAAAGATCACTTTCTTTTATCTTTTTCTCATGTGCAATCAAGTTGTTTTCACCAGCAGTTCTCTCAGTCACGTCAGTAGGCACTGCACACACCAGCTGGTATAACACAGCTTCAGAGATCTTTCTCTAGTGAGGGTGGGAAAATATGTTCACACTGCAGCAGTGGTATTGAAATATAATACACCGGAAAAGATACATTTCATTCTGAGTTGTTCCTGCAAGTGGAATCTGAAAACAACATATTGGGCTGAAGATCTAAGACAGCCATTTAGTAGCTGCTATAGAACTGAGCAGTTAATGATTGATCTTCCTCTAATTTAACAGTACCTAATGTATATTTTTTCAAGTGTGATGCAAATGAAAATCTCATATTTTAAGCAACAGATATGTTAAAAATCTGTACAATTAGAGAACTGGATAGTATGGTTTTCTCAGCATCTCTTAATATTTTCCTTACCCTATATTGATTTTCTGTTATCTCGTGATGTAATAAACCAGGCTAAAAATGTTAAATACCTGCATGTTAAAAATACTAAATTCCTATAATTCCTGACATCTTTACCCCTTCAATCAGTTCTCTGGATTTGCTTAGTCCATAGGAAGTCACACAGTTTTCTTTAGAGTTGCTTATTATCATACAAAAAGGATCTTCCCTCCTTTGGACTATAGAATAATCTGTTGCCTTTTTGCCTTTTCTGCTTCTCTATGGGTAAAATATAAACTTATTTTCTTGACTACCAGACACCAATACAGTGGGTAATAAACATGAATCACATGTGAAACGTAACACCTTTTAACTTTAGGGGACCTTCAAAAGATTTTGTTTCTTAAAAAAAAAGGTATTTTATTCTTTGGGCATAAAACAAATTTGAATGTGGAGAAAGTAAAAAATAATACCTTCACGGCATACTGGATAATTAATACACAATTATCTACTCTAAATTGATATATGCCAAAACACTTAACACAGCCAGCAGCTGAAGCATGAGTCCTAAAATGAAAAAATAGGAAAGTATTGAGATCATTGAAAAGTACGTGAAATGCAATAGAAAGAAGAATTCCAAGCCAATAAGCACATGGTTTGAACTAATTGCACTTAAAGGGACCATCAGCTAGATATCGACAATTCCATTAATTGAAAATACTAAATTAAATGTTGCATGCAAATCTGTCTGAAAATTATTCGGGTCTCTGCAAGTCTGTCAGATTCTTGCCAGTAATACAGATGCAAAACAACCTCATCCAATAGGGTTTTTAAAAGAAATGAAAAGACATCTATTTCAGAATAAGAGAGGACTGAGTAATCCACAATTAGTCCACATTTTGGTATTTTTTCCCCTTACGGCAGTTCTTGGTAAGTATGTGTTTGACATTATTCCCAATAAAATCAGGTTTTATTTATATAAAGAGTTGAATGCAGATGAGCTTCTCAGGCTAAAGAGAAAGCCAAGTTAGCAGCAGCAGCAACTTCTGATCAATTATTTTTCCAGCATTGGATGAAAATTGATGATTTCTTTAGAACAGTGTTATTTAAATACTTTTATTTGCTGGAAAGTTTCTGTAATATGAAGATTTACAGCTGTAACTTTCATTTAGCTACCTGAAAAAATTTATGTGATCTGGATAGACAGGTTGTTCATTTTGCTTTCCCAGACCAGCTGTTTACACATGACATGTGTGGGAGGTACACTGAATGTTGTTTCAGATGTGAACTGTAGAGTATAAGCAGATTTTGCTTTAAAAAACCCCACACATATTTATCAACCTTGATAGAAGGCAATGTAGTTTTCAAGATGTTAATGATTTCAGTAAGAACTATCCATTGGCTCACAAAACAGATGGCAGTATTACTGCCCACCAGATTTAAAAATATCCCAAGAGATTTTAAAACCCACAGCAAGTCTTCTGTAATTAATCCAGTAACTAAAGACTGTACTCTGGGTGTTAATTAACAGCTTCACTTTGAATTAGCTGAGAGAGAGGAGAAAATATAAGGTTGTTATTTTTTTTCCTGTTGTTAATAGGGTACTTAGCATGAAGAGTCTCAAAAGAAACCTGTGGAGTTCTTTTCACCTTCTTATCCTCCTAAGTATTTATAATTATTAATGAGCTGTGTAAATCCTCATCATTACTTTCTATTGTGACTTCTGTGGGTGTTAAGCAAAGATTTAGGTATAACATAGACATAGTGAGTCTATCAAACTGCTTTACAAATTTAAACATACATTCCAACAAATATTTCCAAAAAAATGCATAAAGAACATTTTTTTCCTGAGTTATTATATTGACTTAACTGTATCCACTCTTAATTCATATGGAGTAAATGAGATCAATATTTGGCTCATTGGTTTTATTCAATTAAAAATTGATTATTAAATATCAAGAGCATTTATTAATCTTTATACTTCCATATGACTTCTATATGGCTATATGGAATAGCTTCTATAGTAGAGGACACTTTCTTTTAAATATTCTTAAAAGCAGATATAAAATGCTCTCTTTGTCTGCTTAATTAATATGTAAGCATGTGTTGGAAAAGATAGTGCCAGCTCTACAGTGGTCCATCAATCTTTCAAAGACTTCAGTGAAGTCAAAAGAAAAGTCCACTGTTCTAATAATCACCTGAGAGTTTTGGATCAGGCTTATGAAGCAACCTGAAGGTTTAAACATTATCATTATATTACATTAGTTTCACTGTTAATCTAATGAAAAATTAATAGATCCCAGATGGGCCAACACAAAACCAAAACCAAAACCAAAACCAAAACCAAAACCAAAACCAAAACCAAAACCAAAACCAAAACCAAAACCAAAACCAACCAAACAAACAAACAAAAAAACCCAAACAAACAACAACCAAAAAAAAAACCAAAAAAAAAAAAAAGAGGAAGAGAGAAAAGTGGACTTGTTCAGAATGTTGTATTTCTAATAATTAAGTATGGTACTGTTCAATGAAAAACTCTGAAATCTTCCCAAAATGCATTTAGTTGTTCATGGCTATCAGCAGGATGAGCAGGATGAGCAGACAGCATCCTGCTGAGAGTGCTCCCCATGCTACCCAATGGGCTAACAAGAACTGAAGGAGATAATGAAAGATACAGATGCTTACAGGCATGGTCAGATACGAAATGATTTTGGATTTCTCTTTGGAATTTTGATTGCCTTTAACATGTTTGAAGAACTCTGTAGAACATGAGTCTTCATTTAGTTTTGATATCTCAAGAAACTGCAGTGCATTAGCTACATTCTTTGTTAGACTTTAATGCCAGTTTATTTTACCAGAATCTAGATGGACAGTATGAAATGTCATTCTTAGCTAGATCAAATTCCATTACATTTAACATAAGATACATTTATATTTACCTAAAGAGCAAGAAAAATCACAACTGTAACATTAAGGGTGTAAAGTAAAAAGATTTTTGAACATCAGTAAGCTGAGCAGGAAAAAGCGCTCCATATTATCATTCAGTTTTGTGGTTTTTTGCCTTAGAATCATGCTGAGTATAAGTAAAACCAGAACACTTTTAAGGTTTTTGCAATGACAAGTTAACATCCAGTGATTCTAAGTACTGAAGCTGAGAAAGTCTTGATTTATACCTTATATGAACAGGCTACAAGAATTCTTAATAATCTACTTTCAGGGCACTTAAACATGTGTTTAAGAAATTTTATTAAATGGAGATGAGCTGATAAGAAAGCATCACCCAGAAGTATCTATAACGTACTGAGACTGTATAGGAGGAATGGATGAGAGGATGGAAATTTCCAGCTATAATATGCTTTGGAAACTGAGACATATATTTGAAATCTATCTGTGTAAGTGGGAGCGATGTTTATCGTAGTTGTCATAGCCAAAGTCAGTCCTATTGAATGATTAAACAAGCATGGGATGACATTCTTTGATGTCATGAAGGATTCTATGAATGATATTAGAACAATTAGTTTACCTACTGCTTCAGATGAAAAGATACTGATAACACAAAGTGATATTTTATATTTACAGATCCTCTTTTCCTTAAAAAAAACTCACAGTGTTGTATAGATCCAGATTCTAAAATGAATATTTTTATTCTAACTATCCATGCATTTGGGGAAAAAAAAACCCAGAGTTGAAACATTTCTCCAAATTCTGAAATATCTGGCTACAGTAACTTTCTACCTGTTTTTTACATCTTTCCAATCTTTCAGAATTTATAAATCTGAAAGACTTGGGTAAATATATAAGCATGTGGGAGGCTACATGAAAAATAAATATCTTTCTATAAAGCTTCATAAGTCAGTTTACTCAGTTTGAAGGCAATCATAAAAAATGGGACTGGAAGATACTTCAAGATGCTGTCTCATCCACCCTCCCACTGCAAAACTTGTTAACTCTAATTTTTGCATCCCTCCAAGTTATTTCAGCAGATGAATTAATTTCAACAGATGTAAGTCTCTTAATCCTAGTTTCCTTTCCCAAAGTATTGAAACTGTTAAGAAAATAGTCAGATAGAATACTTTTTGCTTCTACAGAGTTTTGAAAATGTGTCCAGATTCAAAAAAAATCTGACTTCTTCCCCCCTAAGCAGCTGCAGGTTATAGCATACCAGTTTTATGTGGGATGAGCAGAGGCCAAATTTAGCAGTTCAAGTTAAACTTTCCAAGAATAAATCAGCTTTTTAACCCAGGCAGTCAAACCTTCAGACCAAATGCAACCTTGGCTATTCTCCTGAGATCTAGGGGGGTGGGGGGTGGGGTAGGGGGTGTGGAATTCTTTAAGGCAGGA
>JAVJGJ010000061.1:51172024-51227054 GCA_035590215.1 Microhierax caerulescens | reverse complement strand
CCCCCCCCCCCCCCCCCCCCCCCCCCCCCCCCCCCCCCCCCCCCCCCCCCCCCCCCCCCCCCCCCCCGGGGGTGTGGAATTCTTTAAGGCAGGAAAGAAAGATTGCCCCTATACAGTACTTCACAGATTTTTACATAGCTGTGAAACATGCCTCTCCCTGTCTGGTATCTTTTAAAGCACTTACTAAGACTATAATGTGCTCTTGTTCTTCTCAACTAATTCCTAATCCTTTTCCAGAAAGCAAAGATAATCAATCTACTTTTCTCAGCCAGCAACAGGAGACAAGCTCTTTAGTCACACCATGTGTCTTCTCCTCCAGAGACTCTGAGCTGACTGTCTTAATTATGGGGGTCCAATGAAGTCAATGAACTATGGTAATTTATATCAGTTGAATACTGTCCCTTTATTTTATGTCATAATACAGCAGTGAACCAGGGATCAGTCTGGCTGTGTTGGGTGGATAAGTACCTAGAAAGAAACATGAGTTGAAAGATGAACATCATAGCCTTGCTGTGTATGTTCTTGGTTAATGAAGAACCATTACTTATTTACCTCATAAACAGAAGAATATGTTAAAAGGACCAATATGACAAATGGAAGGTAGAGAATGGGAACTTTTTATTGACTACTACACAGTGAAATTTGGCTACGTGCAAAACTTCTAGCTAACAATACTCATTTATATATTTAACTCCAGGATACAAACCCCACAAAGTCCAGCACTACCATTATTGCAGTATATAGTCCAAGCATGTGCTTCTAAGAATTGCGTAACTCCACTCTGTGGGCTTGAGAAAGTCACCAAAAACAGCGTGAGCAGATTATTATCCAAGACTGCGCAAGGACAGAGTTCCTTGTGATGATTAGCTGACAGGAATGATAACCAGGGGCAATCATATGACAGAAAGTACTGATCAGATCATTGCAGGCCTGCACAAAAGAAAAAAAAAATCACTGCTGATTGAACTGCAGAAGCAGCACACAATAGAGATGATTAAACGGATGGTGGTAGACATGGGGCCGCAGGAATAGCAACTCACACATCAGAATCTTTGACTAGCAGAAGCTGTGAAAGTAAAAATAGATGCTAAAGAGCAGCTGATAAGAAATCAGAAAGGAAAGAGGAATTCATTGGATAAAAGAAGTGTGATCAGGGCACACTGGAAGTAAACAAGAAGAAATGCAAGAAAGGAGAGGAAGATATTCAGATTTTAGGAATGATCTCAAAGTATTATCTAGATTATATATGAAATATGTAATTACACAACCAGAAGATCTGTGCAAAAAGAAGTGATCCTACCACTACTAACAATAGGATTACACCATGGAAAGGATAACTTTGCAAAAACAGCTGATCAGACAGCTGGAACTTAGAAACAGGAGGCCATGCAGCTGTTTGCTTAGACAGTAAGACAGTAAGCACTCAGCAAGCACAGCTATGGGGCAGCTGCAGTACTAGACAACGTCAAAATTAAGCAGCAAGAAATGATACGAGAGCCCCGGGACCAGGCAATATGAAGAGAAAAGAATGTATAATAAACAGAAGGGAAAAGAAAGCAATTGATTATAAAAACAACAGGATCTGACAGCAGTGGGGCTGGGCAGCATGGGATCAGACAGCAAGGGTAGCTGACTGGACAGGGCTGGGATCAGGCAGCATATGCAGCCCATCAGGCAGGAAAAGGATTCAAAACCAGGAACAGTTCTTTGGCAGAGAAGCACAATAACCCAACAGAAGACATTAATCAGATTTGACAGGATGAGTGGAGTCTCCTGCACTAAAAATGTTCTGGAAATGCATGACACTATGGAGCATTTAGTGTTACGCACCACTAATACAAACCCCTCTCTGGAACCTGTTACACCATCCTCTGTACATGTTACAGGGTTCCTTCCTCCTGCAGGTTTGCAGGAATGTGAAGGGAAGGGGCTGGATCTGTGAGAGCATATGCTACAATTTGCTGACGATAATCCTTTACCAAAGCAAGGTCTCTGTCATTTTTTCTCACTGCTGTTTTGAGCTCCACTGGTTTGAGAGGATTATGGGTAATGATTAAATCCAGCAGCCTCTTTTTCCCTGCACAAATCACCAGAAACTATCTTTTGTATCTTTTTCCTGCAGTCGACAAAGTTCTGTTTTAACCTGCAGCATACTCAAACCTTCAGTGAAATATTAGCAAGGCATTGAGGGAACAGAGCAGATTATAGGTCAGTGTCTTCAGATATCATCTGGCCTACTGCACCAGCACAGCATGTGACATTGAAAAAGAAATAGCACCAATACATCATTGATCCCTTAAGCATAGATGACTGCTATTAATTTAATCTTTCACCGCCTTATTCTCCCTGTACTCTTGCCAATTTCTGATGACCATTGCTGTTTCTATAAATCACTGAATATCAGGAAACATTACAAAAATCATAGAAAAGTGAGATAGCATTTTTAATTCTCTCCTCCACTTTCTTCCCCCATGAAAGCCATAGAGCTATGCCAGTACGGAAAATTTCTCAGACCTTTTTATTTAATCTTTGAAGGTCTGTGACAACATCACCAGGCTAATCCTACAAGATAGTGGTTAGCAAAATTTATAGACCAGTTCCTTTACTAAAAGCTGGTGTAACTCACACTATTGCTGCAGCTCAGCATTGTTTATTTATTGCAGACAAGAATAGAAACATGTTAAAATTGGCACTTATACTAGCTATATGGACCTTTGTCAGTGCTGAAGCTCTTCTTCACAGTGAATTTGATGCATTTCTTGATCATCCCTCAGTGACTTGAAATCACATTAACCCATCATATCTGCTTACAAAACCTTATCACTGATTTTGTCTGCTCTTGTTTTGCTCTCCCATATTTCTTTTCTTTGAAAGATTTTTCACCTCCTCCAGAAAGTCTCCTACATGCCAGATCAGCAGATGAAAACCCATGGGATCAACTATACTAAATTTTTCATGAGGTTTCTCAGCCCTCCGCCTCTTAGTCCTCTTGACAATTAAAGCATTAATTTGCATGGTAAACAGAGAGTCTTCCCTGGCCTCTCCTCTTGCCCCATCAAGAAAGAAATGAGTCTGTGAGATTTTTGGTTTCCTTTGTGTATATGCACATCTTGAAGTCAGAGACAACCTAGGATCTCATTCGGGTCCTGACACTCATCAGCTGTTCTCACCTGATACCTCTGAGCTGAACAGAATTCTGCTGTTAACTGGGCTACTGGATGCTACCTGAGGTTATAGGCAAAAGCTCAGGAGCAGCTTTTAGTCACAGTGATAACCTGCCCACTTTGTGGTGTGAGTGGAGAATAATTGACAGAGGTGCTGGTGATTCTTAAATGTCTTCCTATTTCTACCTCTGTGGCATATGCATGTTTTGTCTCTGTCTCCTGTACCAAGCTGAAATCATTCAGGACTTGTCTATGCTAATCCAGCACACTTATACCTTGATCACATTTTCCATCATCATATCCCACCCCCCACCACCCATCCCCAAAATTTCACAGCACTTGATCAGGTATCCTGACCACGTAACTTGTCACATGCATTTGAGTGGGGTACCTAAACCAACCACTTGGACAGAGGTAGCACTGTGGCTATGAATACTCTTGGTACTAGGAGCAGACATGATTACAGTCTGAGGCAGAGGAATGGCTTTTTGTCTTAGCTACATGGTTCTATGCAACTTCTAGGTCCTAGGGAATACAGTGCAGGTCTCTGAAGTTGCTTCTTTTTGTCTGAAAGAAACTTTACACCTTCGATCAGATGTGTGTGGGGAATGTAAATTTCAGCAATGTCCCTTTAGTTAGAATTATGTCTGCTGAGTGGCAAGTCACCAGCTGCAGCATGTTACCACTTTTTCAACTTCATTCACAGGCCACCCTGGCCACATGGTCTGCAGTGTTGGATTTGGAGCAGGAGAGAAGTTATGGTACAGCTCCATAAATGTGACAAAGCACAGCTGTCTGTGATAGAAGCTAGTGTATGGTGTCTGATTTGAGAGACTTGCCATCACATTTTTAAGGCCAGCCCTGCAGTACGCAGCTATACTATACGTGTGGAAGTACTGTGGGGAGAAAAGAAGCATATACAATGCACTGGAGATTTGAGGCAATAAAGCAATATATTCTGCCATCCTTACTGCAAAGTAAGTATGTGCCTGAATCCATCGAGTCTGGGTTCTTCCTAACCTGTATGCCAGTATACTCTCTGCTACTTTAATAATGTCTAAAGTAAATTAAGGATAACTGTAACATCCTGGATAAAGGATATTCTCTGAAAAAAGGAGATTTGAATCTATATTCAATATAGATACAGTGGAAGGAAGCAAATCCCAATATTGCTTCCTGATAAATGCTATGGAGAGGAAGACGCTCTCCCCAAAGCTCCTTTTTCAAGCCTTATTTAAAAGACAACAGTGGGGTTTGTTTGGCTTTGAAAAAAAGGTGAAATTAATTGAAAGACAATGGCCAACACTTGTCATTTGCAAGGTCATTTCACAATCTCTCCCTACTCACACTCACCAGCCGCCAAAGTTCAGAACCGAACAGAAAGAGCAGCCCCAAACAAAACAAGTAATTTCTCCCTGCAGCTCAGAGTATGCATGACAGGGCGAGGATTAGATTTGTGAATTGGATTTGAGCTGTACCTTTGAACCCAGCTTTCCCTTGAGGATTAGATTTGAGGATTGGATTTGAGCCATAGCTTTGAACCCAGCCTTTCCCTGCAGCTGGCTGTGATGGGAACTGGAGGAGCCAGAGCCTTGACGGGGAGCTAACAAGACCTCCTTGTAATTAGCGCAAGACACACTTTAAACTGTTCTCCATGATGCTTTTAGGCAGTGCCCCAATCAATATGTTGGGGTTTAGGTTTAGCAGTCTGGGGCACATATGACATGTTTCCCACACACTATTTATGGAATCAGGAATGTGCACAACACGAAGCCAGGATTTAGCCTTACCATAAAACTCAATACTCAAAACTGTCCAGGGCTCCTTTTTCAGATTGGGCCTAAATTGCTCTTCAAACATAGCCTTTCTTCTTGGAGCAAGTGGCCGTATTTACACAGGTAGTTTACCTGTCCTTCACTTCTTACACATTTTAGCGCATAGTCTGATTACTCATAATTTCTAAATATGCAAACAATCCATACAGGAAAATAGCTGTCCATTTACAGGTCTACAAAAACATCTGCCAGTTGTGCAGCAACCTCTGGGTTATGGCCCTCAAGACTTGGCTTCCCAAACATTTAAAAGTGCTTCTGGAAAAATAAGACGATTTGATCCATGTGTGTTAGGGTCAGAGGGCTGAAGGGAGGGATATTTTCTGCATTTCAGTCAGGACAGGGCTGCAGACTCTGCTAGGTCTAGCCCAGGGGTCAGGGCTCAGCCCTGCCACTCTCCCAGCAGCACCGGCAGCAGCAGTCGCACCCACGCTGCACGCAGAGCTCGCAGTCTGGCAGCCTAGTATGAGCCCATTAGCAATGCTCATATCAGATGATCTGTGCACACAGGATCTTCTCTGTCATCTCTTTCTACAGCATAATCTGGCTTTATAAAACCATCCTAAAAAAAAAAAAAAAAAAAAAAAAAGGAATAAAAAAAGTGCTGGAGCTGGAGGGAATACACGAACTGCTGATACTGCAAAAAGTCCCTTCTAAAATACCAGCAGAATTTGGGAACTTAGCAACAATCCATCCCCATGACTTGTGATAAAGCAAAATCTTAAATCCTCTTTAATTTTACTGTCACTAGTGAGCCTTCACATTGTGTTTAACAAATAAACTAATGTGTGTACATAAAGAAGAAAGCTATTTTGTGCTAAATAAGTAGAATTTGGTTTCCAAGTTAATGGGTAATTGTAAACAGCAGCTGCCTAGATATCATCCTTTATGGCATGTCCAGAACCATCAACATAGTGCAACTAGGGGAAGAAAGAATATTTGTTTCAGCTGTGTACTGCCTTATAGTTCTTTGCAGAAAAAAAATCCTTTTGCAGTATGTAGCTACAAAGGAACTAGTTAACAGAAGAAGATATCATTTTCTATTGCCAAAGGGAAAAAGGGAGAAAAATAACAGCTGTAATAATAGGATGTGACGTACTATAGGTTCCAGAAAGAACCAATCTCTCAAAGGAGAAAATGGTTGTTATAAAAGACCTCAGTTCCATAGAAAAAGTAAAGATGCCTTTGGAAATACCTAGACAGTTATATTTTCTTAAAAATAAACTTTTCTGTATTCTGAATTTGATTTGTTTTGAGGGGATATTTTCATTGTTCACAACATTCTAATCTTCAATAAAACCTTGCATTTTATTCATTGATACTACAGGTCTTGCTTCTCATTCTGAATTTGTCGGTCAGGTATCGATGTAGCTACATAAGAAAAAAACATCGTTCATATCTGTGAAGCTTACATCACCCAAAGCTGAGGTCAGTCCTATTAGTACAAACTCAGATCATACCTCTGTACACTTGAATTTGTCCTGATGTAGCTGCCCTATCAGTCATTGCACCTTAAATTGCAATAAAGTCACAATATACATATCCTAGGTTACAGTAGGGAAAACATTGGGATATGTTTATCACCAAAGAGAAGAAAGAGTAAATGGGTTAAATGCTACTCTTTTCCCCCCTCTTTGTCCATATCTCTTTCTATTTGCCAACAAATGTATGCAGGTAAAATGACTACAGAACATTAATCCTTACTAAGCAACAAAAACTCCTGCATTGTTCTGTGGCTAATCAATTCTGAAGTTGCATAAAATTAAATTCAGCCTCATTAACAGTAGAATAGCTATTCCTGCTTTGCACTAGTGTAAGTCAGAGAACAACCATTTTGCCAATTTCAAGGTTTTGCCAGTTTTGAGCTACTGATTTTGTCTTTGTTGGTACTCCAATTATTGGGAAAAAGAACAAGTACTTTGAAAAGATGTCAGCATCATGTAATATAGAAATGGTAAAGATTGTTTTCCACAGTAGCCCTTTTTTAGAGCAGGACTTTTTAGGACAACTTCAAAAGACTTTCTTATTAACTACCCATGTAATTTATATTAATATGTTGTTGTTTTGTATGGCCACAGTATTCCTGTGATAAACAGATGTGTCTTCCATGAAGTCACCATTTGCACCATCAGCATGAATTTAGCATTTCTGTATCAGTGGTTGAAACGGTTTTACAAATTCAGTTTGACCTCTGCGGGATTATAAACTCACGTATTCATATATTTATTTCTTTCTGTTGTTGAAATGTGTTTATGTCATTTTTAAGTGTCTCCTACATATGAAGAAAATATATTGTGGAATACATTTAATACGGTTTACAAACCTGACATTCAGAGTGATTATATTTCTTAGTACTTATAAACATTTTCTGATTGACCTAAGTAACTAAACCCACTTAGCCTAGGAAAGAAGTTATATTTGTCTCTAATGCAGACATCATTGCATTAGCTGAGCATGACATATCAGATCAAGACATGTAAATTTATTTGATATGTTAATAACTCATACCTTAGCTGATGGAAAATTACAATATAGCTGATGGAGTATTACCATATAAAAGAGGCTTGCCCACAACACTTACAGAAAAGTATAAAGAAACTCATCTTCAAGCTGCTGTGTGCCGTCATTATACTTGTTAAAATAACAACATTTATCGTCAGAAAAAATTTCCCTCTAAAAGGAAAAAATTGTAATTAACTTACATGGAGTAAAATCTCTATAAATTAATTAAATGAAAAGAGAAATTAATTTGAAGGGAAAAATAAATCAGGAACAAACTATTAAATACAGTAGAGCCATTAGTATTCATTTCACTGAAACGAATACAATTAGAAATGGCTGACAGAAATCTGTTCTCCCTACACAACAGAATTGTTCCATAGTACTCTCTGCAAAACATGGCTTCATACATTTCATTGCAAATAGCCTTCTGATACCAACTGTATGATAGATTTTAGTTTCAAAATTGAATGCTGCTAGTTCTTCAGATAAGAGATTCGAATTCCAGCCTGAGTTTTATCTCAAAAAAATGGTTCTATACAAGACTTAAATACAGCTATCATTAACAGCCCTGCACAAAGTGTTCTGCTTTATAGACTGCTGTGTGATAGCCAGTCCCCTGGAAGTAAATGTTTTCTAATGCAAGTAAAGTAGGAGCAAGCAGAAACTGAGTTCTGTGATAATATTCAAACTTCACTCCCGAGCGTAACATCTCTGGAATAAATGTATGATCTCTGTATGAAATGACTCAAGATAGCTCTGCTACCATAAAGATAGTGTTCAGAAATTTACCCATGATAGAAAACAAAAGTACGATACAATCCACAAGTCTACAATTTCACCCAATTACAACATCACATGACTGTTTTTACTGGAAGAAAGAACTAGAGACTTTCCTCAGGGTAGTTCACCTCCTTGGCTGTGACTTCACATGTAATACATGGACAGTTAGCACGTATCCAGTCCCACAAGGAGTGGGACATTGGGGCTTCATGGTAGCACTGCTCTCCCTAGCACATGGAAGCTGGGGTATAACCAGTTGCCCCTCAGTATTAAGCACACAATCCATGTATCAGTGTCTGCATGACTGAGTCAAGTCCTCTGCTTATGTTGTAGCATGTATACTATAGTTTGAATATACTTGTGATTCATTTGTTGGTACGCATTAGTTTGTATTTGCTTTGCTTTTTGGTCTATAAATGCTGGCTTCAGGAGACAGTACTCTAGAAAGTACATTAATAAACAGTAGGGATAGAAGTAGGAAACATTTCCTTACATCATTCCTTATATGACATTCAGACCATCATTTGTCTATATCTCCATCACAGAAGATCTTATAGCTGTCAAGGCTGGCTCGATGAACACCGTTTCCTGACTAAGATGAAGGGAGTCCCTTTTACCCCTCCTTTTCTTTGCTCACACTTTCCACTAGGTTTAGCAGACTAGCAGATCAAGCTGTAAGTGAAAGTAACATAAGTAAAGTCTGCAGCAGAGGTTGTCAATTGTAAACAGATCCCACAAGTTCTCAAAGCCTTGCACTGGCCCCACTGTAAACAACTGAATTGATTTCTGTCACATTCAGAGAAAGCTATAGAAACACAACCAGTTATGTCCAGTTTTGCCAGTTATAAAACATGGTCTAAATTATCTTTCAAAATATACTCAAAACAGACCTTGCCTAATTATTGTATATTACTTAAATAAACTGGTGAACCTATGCTTTCCTAAAACGTACACACAGGGAATAGTATGGTAGTATTTAATATCCTACTATAGCTATGAGATTAACAAACTCTGAGGATTCTGCGGTATTTTTCCTGAATAAAGGAATTTTTAACCAATCAATGACATTAGATGCTATTTAATTTTTCATAGCATGATCTGAATAATTTACTTCACATTACAATTACAAAAGTGTCACAATTGTCAAGAAAAGCAAGAATAGGCAAGAATATTTTGCAGTATTGCCAGACTACCACAGCTATTGAAACCTTTACTTGTTAACTTCCTACCTGGATTTGAGACATGTCGACTGTCGTAATCTTGACAGTTATGAGTCAAGTTTTCTCTCAATCACATTCTCTGCTTTCAAAAATGAACAGATTTTTTTTTTTAAAGTAAGTAAAAATAATTTTCTGAAATGTGGAGCATATTAAAGCAAGTTTAGACACTTGGAGAAGTCATGAACTTTCAAACCACTGTGGATATTCATGGTGAAAAAGTACTTACTGAAAAACCACCTAAAATCCTTCATAGTATAAAGCTTCAAAGAAGTGTAAATTCTTCAGGCAGAATACGCATATATCAAATTTTTGTGTGACCTAGGGCCAAATCTTCAGCCAGTCCAACTCACAGTAGATTCATTAAAGTCAATGAAATGCTGCTGAGTACTGACCCATAATCTTTTAATACAACTTAGCTGATTAGTGCTGATTCTGCTTTCTATAACTACTTTCATGGTATTATTCCACTTACTTTTCTGGAACTCATTTGCTTATATGTGGGAAAGATCCAAATCTGGGCTTTAATGCAGCCTAAGCACTTAAGCCACCTTACAGTAGATGCCATGTAGTAGCTGTAAGACACATTAGAGAGTACATACTTGAAAGCAAAGGGGCAAAAAACTCCAACCAAAGAGAACAACAATAGCTGCACGAAGGAACAAATCTTGATAGTGTAGCAACACCGCACATTTATTCCAGCAGACCTGACTCTGCTTGTAAACTCACAATTACTGTCATATTCTCAACCGTAGCCTCCTGTGCCAGCCATGGTGTGTATATCCACACTGACATCCCTTGTTCCACTGTGGTACAACCCATATACAGCTTAGACCTCCTTTATCAAAGAAAATAACTTTCAGTTATTTTATGAGTGTTCAGCAGAACCCTCACTAGCCTGTATTTCTCGTCCAAGATCTCCTTCCACCACCTGCATGACCTGAGAACCCTAAGGGGATGATAGAAATTTCCCATATTGTTCTTAAAAACTTGTCTTGATCATAATACCTATATTGAGAAGTGCAGACTTCATAAATTTCCATGAGAAATGGAAGCAGAGCCTTAACAAACTTGCATTTCAAAGGCACTAGATGTTCTCAGAGGCAAACTTGCTTTCTTGGCAACATCCACAGCATGTGTAGACCTAATTATAAGTACTCTTAGCTTTATCCAGTCAGTGGTTGGATCAGCTGTACCATGGAAATTGAAGCATTCAGGAGTCATCCAAATGTAAGAGAAAAAAGTGGGAAAGAATATTCTAAAGAAAGAAAATATGTTTTAACCTTCTTGGAACTCGAAAATATCTATAGAAGTTTGATCAAAGTATTCCAAGGGAATCAACATCAAACAAAAAAACCCAGCAAAATACCCTTTAGGCCAGAATATATTTTGTGCTCACTAAAAATATGTGAAAACAAGAATTAAGTAAAAGTGTTTTGAGACCTGAATTCTAACAGTCTGTGCAAAATTTTCTTAAAATATTAGACTGGAAAATAGTTGTAATAAACCCTCTTTAATCTACCAGTTCTAAACCAGTATTTTAGGTAAACAAAAGAAAATAATAATGATGAATGATGTTATGATGTCACCTATTCTCTTTATGGTATTGATGACATATGTATTCAGTTTACTTGTGGAAAGAAAGATTAATTTTCTTCCCTTTTTGTCATTCTTGAGACAGTAAAATTCATAAAAAATAATCTGTCTTCCTGAATGCTTCATACATCAACTCCAAAACATTGCATTGCAGAAAACAAATCTGTAGAAAAAAAATATGTGTCTGCTAAATGTCTTTTATGCTAAGAAGTCAATGTTCAGTGGTTTTGTCTTGGAAAACACATAAACTGTCAGAAAATGTATGCAAAATGCTTTGAGAAATTTCAAGATGTAGCTGTTGTAGGTAGCATAAAAACTCATAATTGTAGGAGGCAGCTCTTGGGTAAATATAAATGGTACTTTTTTTCCCTTTTAATTGCATGGCATCAATATAATCTCTTCCCTCTGCCTTTTTGAATTGTTCACCAGCTATAGTCTGTAACAGAAGTTGTCAACTGTTCAGTTGCACACAAACAGGGCAGGAAAAGCAGTAGTATACACATATGTATGCCATGATGCCAAGACATAACAACTGCTGCTCCCTAAATATCAGACTGTTTAAAATTTACAAAATGTTTCACTAAACTAAAATTTTAAGTACAAAGGATCGTGTAAATCACAGAGCTTAGACCTAGAAACTTTGTCTCAACTAGATAACGCGGGCTCCTCAGCAATACTAAAATGTTTTAATACCTTAAACTTTATCTGTCAGTGCAGTATAGCACATAAAGTGCACCAAAGTGGTGCTCACTGATCTCAGAGGCGTGGAAGTGTTCTCATTACTCATCATGCAGGAATCTTCTATCAGTTAGTTCTTCTAATCCAATTTTTGGCAAACTAGTTAGGTCCCAATATTTGTAGAACAAGACCTTACACACGAAACTTTGACTAGTGCAGACAATGACATGCATGCCAATGTGTGTTAATCTATTTTGTAACAGAGTATATTTTTATTTATTTTACACATTTCATGGACAGATATAAAGCATTTTATACCTTGTGTGCATTTAAAAAAAAAAAATATGAGAGCAATGTGGAGCTTTTTATTACCAGCCCACTATTTCACAGCATGAAATATGCTTCATTTCTCTGTTCACACAGTTGAAGAGACCAAGGTAACTTCAGTTTTAAGAGAGCAAACAGAATTTTTTCAATAATATGTAGCATGCAGGCACCAATTATTCTTCTGCTCTTCCAAGGACCTCAAAAACACTTATCAGAAATGGAAAAGAAATCATGTCTGTGTTTTCTTACTGGTTTTTTTTTTCTGCCTGTTGGAGGAACTGGCATGATAGGGTAGAGAAAGCACCCTGAACACAGGCACCTCTACAAGTGCCCTAGTTTCTACTTGCTAGAAACAGATGGGGTGAAGAAGCAACAACCAGCCGAATGATCTTGAGTTGCACAGTTGCACCAGCAGGAACATACTAATGAGGTACTGCAACACACTGGCAAGGCAGCACTGCAGGCCCCTTTGATGACTTGAAAACCAAGAACAAGGAAAAACTGGAAAGCAAACTATGATGAAACACAAATGTAAGAAACCAGCACCCAGATGTATGGCAACATCAGTAACTTTTGAGATGAAAGAGAAGTACCAATTACCAAGGGACAGAAAGCAGCAAGGCTAAGCCCTGCAATACATTGTAAGGCAAGAGCAAAAGAAAGTGCAGATGTCACCTGACAGAGAAGCAGAGGAAATCAGGGATCACATAGAGAAAGCTGATATAATCTATGCCTTATGTACTTCAAAAACCTAATTAATGTTCATAAATACAACCTAATTTAACATTAGCCTAAAACAGGAGAAAAAAACAGTTAAAGAATATTTATAAAATATAGAAATATTTGAATTTGCAGCATAGTATGGATTTCAGCACAAACTATGTAAGGGACTAGCAAAACAATCTCCATACCATCCAAGATGATGTATATGGAATGTGGGGTGGCCCAGAAGGCCACAGAATGTCAGATACAATGTTTATCCTGAAAAGGAAAACAGAGGCCCCTGGAAATTAGTGATCAGTTACTCCAGCTGCAATATATGAAAGGTACTAACAAACACAATAATAATTTGTGAGGCAAAGAGAAGTCTTGAGGGAATAAAAAATGCAGCTGACATGAATCTGACAAGGACAAACTATATCGAATAGATTTAATAGTCCCTGGGTAACTGGTCTACTGGAAAATGGAAAAGTTCTAGTTGTTTTATATGTTGATATAAGAAGCACAGTACTAATATATCTAACAAGCATATTAGTAAAAAAAGGCTAGAAGAACTCACTATAATACAGACGCTCAACCAGATGCAAAGCAGCAATAAAGAACAGTTGCCAATGATTTGCTAGCAAACTGGACATTTCAGGTAGAGTCCTACAGTGTCTGTCCCAAGACCAGTTCTGTTGAACATTCCCTCTTAGACTGTGATGCAGACACCTTTATAAAAAAGCACACAGTAAAACCATGCAGGTTGTATATACCAATATGAGAGGCGTTGAAAGTACTTTGAAAGACAGGATCAGATTTCAAAATGATATTAATAAATAGTTCTAAATTAGCAAGATGAAATTCAATAGGGAATAGTATGAAATATATGTAGAGCGAAGACCTAGAACATACTCATTAAGAATTATTACGAAAGCTTCATTATGTATTTTAGCCCAGACTGTGGAGATTTTATAACTAGATTACAAGTCATATCTAGGTACTTTCACTCAAAGCAGGGCTCAGGACTAGATGTTATTTCTGAGATGGCTGCTAGACCTACATTTTTATAGTATTTTGGACAGAGGTCATAATTTAATATGAACAATGCAATTACTTTAAATTTTATGACAATGAATATCACAAAATGTAGTTTTAAGACCACACAGCTACTATGCCCAGAACTAGTGACAAAGAGGTTAAATGCATGTGTAACACATTTTCAAAACGCAGGCCAAAGTATCACCTCTTCCTTCAGGAGTGCTTCCACCCTCATGCACACCATTACCTTTGTGATGGAGGCTCAGAGCTGCAGCCTGTGACTCCCTCAGAACAAAGTGTCATTTTTTGCAGGAGTGGAAGGGCAAAGGAAGGGGCATATATGTCTGTTACTAACACTGTTCTACCTGCTGGTATTTTGAAAACCAAGAATATTTTATAAACAGTACTTGTGTCTAATTCTTGTTCTCACAAAGGTATTTAAATGGGCAGTAGTATGGAGTCCTGACTTCCATAAGGTCCAGAATGCAAGGTTCAGGCAGTTGGCGGCAATAAACTTTAAAAGTCACTGACCTTCTATGAAACTAAAATCCAGGGTCTAAATAGGGGGAAGAGAAACCATGTGTCATTTATTGTCAGTTTTAATGGAACATTTTCCACTAATCAATTTGCAGATGCTGCAATAGCCAGGAATACAAAGTGAATTTTTGAAACAGTTAAAGAAACCCAAGAGAGTTTGTTCTACATTCAGCAAATTCTACAGGTCTCCACAACAAGTTACATTGCCAGTTAACATCTCAGTCTAAGATGGTCCACTAAGCTTCCATACCCAGGGGGAAAAAATGAATAACACAAGTTAGTGAATGATTACTTCTGCAAATGAAGGTCATCCAGAATCTCAGCACTCACACACTGTGAGCTCATTTTGTATTGTCAAGCTCCATGTTATCTCTCATTAATTAAATATCACCAAAAAGAAGAGCCATGCACGCTTACATTTCGAAGGATTTCCTTGAACTAAATAAAACTTTGCCTACACTGGAGTAGGTGTGTGTCATCATTATAGAAATACGGTGTAAAACATTAGTGCTATGCTCCACTTCAGAAAATTTTAGTGGCATAGTAGCATGGCAAAGAATTAATTGATGCTTCAGACTCATCAGAATTCCACTATCAATAACTGTCACCAGAATTCATACTACTATTGTTTCTGTAGTTCTTTTGCAGCAGAACTCCTTTTCCTAATTTAACTTGGTCAGCTTGAAGAGTAACTGTCAGTTTTCTTATCAAAATAATTTTTTGCCAATACAGCACTAATTCTGCTAAGACAGTTTTCCAATATAATATGGATATTGTGGTAAACTCATGTAAGTACTGGCAAGACTGTGATATTAAGTGCAAAATTTTATTACAGCATTTAAAATAATCTCCTAGCACTGGTCATCTATTATAGTGAAAGGTGCTAATAGCAAATATTAAATAGTGTATTTGATGAAACACAAATAAAAGAGGTGTTAAAGTGCAGGGTGTATCCTACACTCTCAGATTCGGGTGAAGGATTAAGTGAAATTGTTTAAGTAGTTGTGAGAGCAATGAACAAGAAAGCAAACACTGAGATGGGCTAAAAGCTTCCCACAATGCAAAAGTGTGCTGGAAGCAGAAAGTAAACAGGAAGCCAGAAATATTTGTGACAAAATGGTATCTTATTGGAAAGTGTCTACCACTGCTTTCAGCTGTCTGCTGAACACTGCTTCATTCCAAAAGTTGCCAGTGCAGGAGAATTTTGCTGAGCCTTAGAGGGAGTTCTGGATTGCTAGGACATTGTTGGAGGCCGCTGGAGTGAAGATGGAAAGGACATTGCAACATCAGGCTCAGAAGGTTTGGATTTTTTCAAGGAATTTTAAAGAATTTTGCTTTTTTAGGCTAAAACCAAATGAAGCATAGATATCACTAGTGAATTAAATGCCCTGTATTTTTGGCAAGTGCTAGTTGCTTTGTAGCTGTTTAGCTCTTTTTGTTTTGCCAGACTTTATAGAGGCTTAAGAATAGACAGTAAAAGAAATTATGTATAATACATATAGCCTACATTATCCTACTGTTGTCAAGTAGGAGAAATTCATAAATTCATAAACCCAGCAGGAGTTTATAATGAAATTAATACTGACATTAGTAACTCTTCATCAAGCAGTGCAACCCAAAGTTCTGCTGGTCTATAAAATAATTCTGAGTCCTGTAACAGCCGAGAAGCAGGTCTTAAATGAAATAATAGGTGAATGGTCATCTTCTTCAATAAAGTCACACTCCACAGCACCCTGCTTCACCCATAGAACCATCATTACCAACAAAACTTATGTATTTTCAGAGCTGACACAGGAATTATAAAACGTTTTCTTTCATTTTATGTCTGCTATGTCAATTTTTTAAGAGACCATTCCCCCAGAAGGTCAAACTTCCAGTGCAATGAGGATTATATGCTGGTTAGTGTTTTTTAGCATTTTTCTCCCTCAATATTGTATCCAACTATATATTTATTTTATCTCTAAGGAATGCTTAAACTACCCTCAAATCTTTGATTACTTAATATATTTTGAGAATAATGCAAATTTTAAGCATAGCTTTTCTTTAAATAAAACTCCCAAAACTAAACAGATGGCTCTTTCTTGTTATCTTTCTCACCTTTATATAAAAATGAAACATTTGTATCAAACATCTCTTAGTTTAGAAAGTTTCTCACTGGGAGGCTGATGTTACTTATTCTAATCTATCTGTAGCTCGTAGTTAATGACGCCATAGCTTCAGACATGGATGAAAAAGGTGTGTGCAAAAGAGTAAAGCCAAGAGCATAAAACCCAGCACAGCTACTATCCAATCAGAGGAAAAGAGAAATGTCTACAGAAGCCTATAACATGTTCTGTAGAAATTAAGCTCCTTTAAAGGTTGAGGCTGCCTTTTTGTAAACAAATCCCTTTTTTCTCCCATTTTTTTTCCCCAGAAGTGATTTCTCTTTCTCATACCTTTCTTTTTATATTTTAAAGCTGCTTTCAGAAACATGCCTTAATGTTCTGGGTAACCTTTGCTGCCATCTCTTTATCTAGCTACACAAATTTACCTTCATACGTTAACTCCAAGATGTCCAAAAACCAAAATGATGAATTCTTAAAAGCATACACAGACTGCCAGCTCTCACAAATACTTTTTTAGCTGCATAACAAGATTACTGTGAGCTTTGGTTTCCTTAACACCAATGCTCAATGGGCAAAGCAGCCACGTCTGCCTCCGAGCATGCCAATGTGCACACTTATATTTAAATCCAAATTTTTTCAGTGACATCAGCTGGAAAACTGAAGAGTTGTAAAATAAAAATAGAATTATTCTGTGGTTTAAAGATTAATGTTACAATACATGGAAATCAACCTTTAAAAGTAAGCACTATTAAATTTTCAGATCATGTTAGAAGTCTCCAGATCTTTCTTCAGGAAAGTACATTAATCCTTTCAAAAGTAAATGCTAAGCATCGATTTCCAATATTAAAAGCAGATGACCTGAATTCACTGTATGTTTAAAACCACATAATGTCTGTATTTTAACCTTTTATTCTAGTCTACTTCTGTATTGGAGTAAAAACTACACAGTACTGAAATCTTGTGCAAATCTTACTAATGAATAAATGGCTTCTAATTTTCAAAATATATATCAGAAGAAAATGAATCCAGCATAGTAAGACCCAAAATGGTACAGCAAATGAATATAAATAACCTCAACAGATACATCAAGATATGGCAGGCTAGCATTTTGATGTAAAAAACAGCATTAGTAAGTACAAGCACATACAGAAAGCTTTATTGCTGGAAATTGAACTGAAGCCTGATAAGATTAGCTAAAATACGTGAGGTGAAGTCAGAGGAAGAACTACGAATTTGTTTCTCAGTTTTCAGATCAATGGGCTATATTTTACATAGGATGCTGCAAAGGATACAGAGTCTGTTCTAAGTCCCTTGGTTAAATTACGTATTAAAATTGAATACAGCATCAGAACTTCAACATGGAAAATATATCTGAGTTTTATATGTTTGAAGAGAATGACAGATGGATCTGTCCCAGGTGGTATAAATTAGAGAAGAATGAAAGGAAAAAGGAAAAAAAGTGTCTGGTGCTAGAAAATTCAAGAAATCAGAAATTAGCTAGGAGCTCCTAGGAGATTAATTGACTTCACCTTATATCATTAATTTATTTCAGACATGAACATGTAATTATTTTATCCATACATACATTGGTATGGAACCAGAATAAAATCCCTATTCTAAAACAGTATCTCCAAGGGTTTGAAATACAGAAAAGAAAATCTTAACTGCTTACTATATGCAATCTGATTATGTATGCATCAAGGGCAGTTGTATCTCTTATTTCAGTTATTTCTGTTTAACTTAACTAGTCTCTTTTACTTACTCTTTCCTTGTCTCCTCCTCTCTTTTGCTCTGGTTGACCTCAAACTTTGCACTAAACAATGTTAAATTACTCTGTCCTACATGTTGATGTAAAGCAAAACCAGAAAGCTGATAAATTCGTATGTGCATCAAAACACACAGAACAGAGAGGATGAATAAAAATCCACTCTGAAACCAGAGATATTTCTGAGGTGAACAGAATTTTATATTCAGATTTAGATTTTTAACAACATAATTTTTCTATCATGGAAAAATACTCATTTATTCTGGCTGATACAAGTTTTCCAGGATAAGCAACATATGAATATGGACACCAAACATTTTACAGTCATCTTTAACACCTCTAATTACTCCTGCCCAATTGTCTAAAAGTATTGGACAATCTTTCTGTTTAGTTTGTTACAGGACTAACAAAACCCCCATTTAGTATGAAATTGTTCAGAGTGATCAAGCTTCTATTGCCTTCTCGGGGGTGAAATGAAATAACGTGTTTCTATCTTCTAACTTGCAGAGTAGGTGAAAGCCTGGCAGTGCTTGCTGTGTGATATTCCAGGCAGGCCTCTTATGGGCTGGCAGCGCCTGATATGTATGTCCCGTTGCCAAACCTCAGGAGACGACGACTCCTTTTTCTAGCAAAATTACAAGCAGAAACATTAAGATAGCTCCCACACTGATCCCTGAAGAGCTCCAGTAGCTCGGGATTGGGTTTTCCTTTTGAGACAGGGGTTGGTCAAGCTAACTCTGTTATCCATATCACAAATGCTGTTGTTAATTCCCAAAGTCTCACGTTAAACTAATGCAGGAGCCCAACTAAATCTGATCTATCTTATCGTCTAGATAATTGAGTCTGTGAATAGACAAGTCTATGAGATTAGTTTAGAATTATCTGTCAGGGTAGACCCTCCAAACAGGACAGAAAAATAATGGGCAAATTAAGTGGCACACTGATTGCAGCTAACAAGAATTGTTAATTAATGGTTGCTGTTAACATTTCTTTGGGCTCCTAACATTTTTGTGATGCTGTTTCAGTGTTATACTTGATCTTGCCTGCCATGTATTATCATACCCATCAATTGTGAAGGAGTTTATACTTTAGTTCTGCATTCTTTGGAAATATACTTTGGCATTAAAGTTAGATTGCATTACCCTTCCCCAACAGCTAGAACCATATCCCATTCCTGTGTGAGCAGGGGATCCACTCTGTGACCGCATGATTTGAAATTATCAGGAAACTCCCTAATTTGCTACAACAAAAGGTTTCAGAACATTTTCTCCAGTGAATTAGCATAGAATAGATTCAAATGTAAGGCACATGCATAAATCAACAGCAGAAAGAAAAGTGTTGGGTTCTTCTCACAGAATTTAATCATATATTCATTTAGGATGGAAAAGAGCTTTGAGATCATAGAGTCCAACTGCCAACCCAGCACTGCCAAGTCCATCACTAAACCATGTCCCTAAACGCATTTACACATTTTTTAAACACCTCCATGGATGGTGATTCTACCACCTCCCTGGGCAGCCTGTTCTAATGCTTCACCACCCTTGCCGTGAAGAAATTCTTCCTAAAATTTTCCGTTTGTTTTGCAATGATCTACTTCCACATAGCATACAGGTCTAAAGGTAGGACATTGTCACATCTCTATGTAAATCACGTAGGCGTTCATCGCTGTCAGTAATGCAGGATCCTTATCAACTGGTTATCTTTCAACTGTTAATAATCATTAACACTTACTACACTGCACTGACCCAGTGGCTGTAATTAATTATTATAATTGTGTAGAGAGAGGTGTAGCCGACTAATGAGTATGTTTATGTGTGGAAGGGAAGGGGAGCTAATAGGATGGACAGAGCACTGTAAAGCTGTCCGGAGGTGAAGGTTTCCCACATAGCACTGAGCTGCTGGACTGTCTCCTAACGTGCTCATAAAAACCTGCAAGTTCTTGGGGAACACATAACTTCATTACAGATTAACATATGATAATTGACTTAAAATAAAAACGTATATAATATTGCTCTTGAGTGGTTTTCAGGGGTTTTCATTAGCCTAGACATGAAAATGAAAAATTCTAAAGTGGATGGATGAAGTCATTTGACAAACAGAAAACACCATAGCATATGTACATTTTCAGCATTTTCATATTATTTTATCATCATACAGTAAGGGCAGTTTCTCTCAGGATTCACACTCCTGGTTTTGAGACACCTCCTTTGTTGGACTACTGTTTATATTACACTTATTTCAAGTTGTGTTTTAATTCAGGGCAAGATCTCTCAGCAGCCGCAGTTGCTTCTTGTATTTGCCTGGTAAGTTTCACTTCTTTCTGGTGCCATAGATATAAATTAACAATGGACAACAATGAAAGCCATGAGAAGTAACAGCAAAAACGATCAAGGTTTGCCAGTGAATACAAATGGCCTCAGAGCAGGACCTGGAGTAACAACAGCAGCAGGTGACCACATAGTGTTAAGAATGACATAGCACACAGAGGGGTACAGACTATGTCTTGGAAGTATATAATGAAACCAAGAGAAAGCGCAAGCAGGATTTGTTCATTCGGAACCAAAATATCTAGTTAAATTTCTAGATGTTCAACACATAAACAAGAAGACAGAAAAAGTCTTACATTTAGTTCATACATTGCTTTTTTCTTTATGTAAGTCCAGCAAGATTCCAGTAATCACTTTTGTTTTTTTTAAAGTATATTCTATCTCACACAAACAAAGCTTTCCTTTTAAGGTGTTTTCTATATTGAACACTTTCAGCAATAGCTAGCAATGACTCATGAATCATCTCTCTAGTACCTTCATTTTTAGTTGCTAATAAGCCTATGCTCAGATATTTGATTTCACCTTGTGACTAAAGAAGCTCAGATCAGCGTATTTGGTTCAGAGGTGCTACATGCAACAGAGACTTTCCATGCCAGAACTGCCAGAAAGGGCATGTCTCCTAGGAGGAAGTCTTGTAGTGGTCAGGAGCCATAATCAGTGCTAGCAGTGTCTGCCAGAAAAATCATTTCAGGTGTGCCATCTCTGGGACAGTTACACTTGATTCTGGGCTATTATAGGGCCATACTATTGCTTTATATTATTTTATATTATTTGCTTTTCCACTGAGGATTTTTCAAGAGGCTGACAATAAAAGCCACCTTGTTCCCTTTGGGAACTTGAAAATTGAAAAGGAAATACATCTTGTCAAAAGGTTAAAACAATCCTAAAAACCAGATACCTAGATAAATGGAGCACAAACTGAAGAGAAACAATGCACACTGGTTTGTTTTACATATTAATAACATTAATGTTTATGCATATATGCAGAAGACAAATAATGGAAGACTTGAGAAAGATCACAGTGCTAAATGCCACATGATATAGGAGGTCTGCTAGAGGAGAAACTGCCGTCTCTAACACCAGCAACTAAACACAGCCACGGCATTTTGCTTTTCACAAAATTCTTTCTGCTGCCAGAATGCAAAGTGTCACCCTGTAGTGACCCTAGTACTATGTTTACATGTAACTCTGCAAACCCTGTAACATATATGTACTCCTATGCAATTTCAAAGCACGGGTGATGCTGTGAGTATTTCCATTCATAACATGGAGTGAATCAACCAAGCTGCCAAGTGCAATAGGTTTCTTGAAAAGAGATTGCTAAAAACTGAGCACATGCTTAATGGTAAATGTGAATGATTTATGTCTGTTTTCCCTCGTGCTGACCCCAGCAATATGTCACCAGACTGCAAAACAACAGACTACTGAAATCACAACTAAAATATGCCTACTGGCCAAACAAGAAGAGTTATTTCACTTGGCTGCAGTGGTGTCTAACAGACATTGCAAGTGTTCTTAGCTAGAATTATTGGAGAAAAAGACAATCAGCAGTGGAGGTGCTGGCTAGGAAAGGTTACGTCTGTGCCAGAGATCCTTGGAGGGAATTTGCAAAAAATACAGTCATTCAGCTACATTTGAAAGGAAAGAAGGAAAATCCACTAAATTATTCTCATTTGTGAATATTCAACTGTGCACTATATATATTACAGAGTTAATCCATTATTGAGGGCATGAAAGGCAGCTATGAAACCAGGCAGAGGAAGCTCTAATGGGGTCAATGGGAGGCTCTATGAGGAGTAACCATGAAATTACAGCAAGTCTTGATGCTGCTTTACTTTAATCTGCAATTCCTGTTAGTTGTAAGAAGCCAAACAGCTCATCTGACTAGTGCTTATTTCCCATCTCTGTTTCACATCTTCATCTTCCACTCTCTGCCCCATCATTTCACCTGTTTAGCCCTTTTGCAGTGGACTTTGCCAGGACTACTGAGGTCTCTAAACAATGTCAAGCAGCCACTAACACAACAAAATAAACTCTCACTTTTATCTTCATTATTTTTAGAAAAATCACTCTTTGAACCTTGTTGGGAGGCAGTGATGTTTTCACTGACCACACCAGCAATTCAAAGTTTTGATTCTTAAAACCTCCTAGGTGCACACCTAGGTGTCTTCCATTTTACTGACTGATGCAGTTTAGTAAATTCTGCCCTGGTGCCTGCAAAGGTTGGCTATGGATGACAAAAAAGATGTGAGTTTACCTTAATTTGATCAAGCTCTAGATTAACAAAGGTTATGGACAAAAGTTTGGGGAATTGCTACAGGTTCACTGTGGATTAGCAGGATTCAATGCTGGGACAGGTTATAAGAATATGTCTGGATGCAGCTGGTTTTCCACCCCATACAAAGAGCATGCTCCACCTCTAATAGGCAAAGATTTATAAACCAGAGTTGGAAATAGCCAATATTTTCCACAGTTACTAGAAGACAGCTGCATACTGGCCGTACACAGCATGTTTGCTGTTGGTTTTCTGAATGCTGGCACAATTAATTGTATTTTATCTGTTCTTCACTAATGCAATCTTGTTTTCTCCAAAACAATTTGAGGCAGAATACTGGTTACTGAGCTTGACAACAGCTGTGTAAACACAGAAATCATTTTCATATGGGTCTGTAATGCACACAGCATAAAACTCAAAATCATTGTATGGTTACTAGAACTACAACTTCATTAACCTACCATTCCTTTAAAAAAAAAAATAATTACAACACAATACTCCTAGAATTATCAGCCAACTAGTTTTGACTATTTCCTCTTCCACTAACCACTGGATCCATTAACAATATTTTATAACTACTTATGAATTATCTAAGAATGAACAAAGCCCCTCATGAATGTTTAGCTGAATTAAATGCAAAATAGTTAAAACCAAAGTAAATCTGGAATTGTTCTAGAGCCTCAAAGGTATTTGCAAAGGATTATTTCGGGGTTTTATTAAAAAAAAAATAAATGAAAAAAAAAACCCACAGGAAAACTAATGACTAATTGGACTGAATGACCAAAAAATATTCTGTAGCTGCGACTATTTGGTTCACAGAGCTGATACCATGGAAGAGCAGGCTATCTCCTGCTTTCCTGCTGATACCATAACTGTTTTTCTGTTGTTTCCTCTGAAAGGTCCCTAACATTCCAATAATTTGTCTTTCCTTTTTCTTTTATAAAAGAATAATTTTTCTTGTTCCTTAGCACATTAAGACTAATTCCCTGCTTTTTAGTAGTCTTAAAGGCCACTTCTGAAAGTGGATACTCCTAGTGCAAGAAAATTTTAAATATAATTTTAGTAGCATAAATAGGAGGCAGTAACAGTGACAATGAGACTATAGACTAAGGAGCAAAAGAGTACACAGTCAATGCTTGCTCTGAAGCATCTGTAATGATTGCTTTATCAAGAGACCTGCGTTCCTGGTGAAAGGATGCAGCACATGATGGAAGTGGTTCTTAGGACAGAAAGAAAACTTCATGCATATCAAAAGCAGCTACTTTAGAGAAGCATGGTAGTATTTCCACATTGAAGATTTAGGATTTTATTGAGAAAAATCAACTGTGTTTGGGTTCCCTTACTGTGAAATAATGTGTCTTGGACTTCAGACTAATCCTTTCTAAAAGTCTTCAAATTACAGTGAAATTCTATTAGCAATTTTCAACATGTGCCTCTTTTATCATGTGTTTTCTTACATTTAATAGCATATGGTAGTCAGATATTGTGTGAATAGTGACAGCTAATGGATAGGGCATTAGACAAACCTGATCTTTGTTTTATTCCCAGCTCTGCTGCTGTTTTACTTTGTAACTCAGTTTTTCTTCCTTTAAAATGCAAATCACAATATTTATTCCACCTGAGAAAACTACCTGAAAGGATGACATGCAAGAGTAGTCTAACTTTTTAAAGCCAAATTCTGCATCATTCCTTTGCTTTTTTCCCCTCTTTCTCCTTCTGCTGACCTAACAACAGAAAGCAAAGGCTACTTCTCTGAGACCCCCTAAAGACAGTTAAAGATTTAAACCAGCATCCAGACCTTTTCAGAACCAAAACTAAGTCTCAAATCATTCCAGATGCACCCCTTTATCTTTCTATGCACTAACATTTATATATAGCTCAAATACTTTTCTCTCTTTAAAGCAGTTCCCTTTTCCTACAAAGCACTTTCAGAAGTACTCATCTGTGAAAATCTCTGCACTATAAGACTCCTGAAAACCTGATCTCCTGGGATTCACATTCAGAGACTTCTCTAGAGACTGAGTCCACCCACACAAAAGATACAGCTCCAAAGAACTTCAATATATAAAATCATAGTTTAAAGATTTGCTGCCACTTCTCAACTCTGTGTTTTAACATAATTCTTCCCTTTTCCCCTCTGGCTGGTATTAATAATGTTGTGTGGATAAATGCTCTGTTGATAGCTGAGAGACCAGGCATTACAAAATTTCCTCCCTCTAAAAGCACTTCCTATCTACTTTTGTAAGCCAAAAGGCTTATGTCATCATGTTGCCTCTATTAGATGCTCCCTGATTGTTAGATGTTTTCATTTGAGCTCAGTATACCAATAGAAGTCCTAAAACTAGTAACTTCCTCATGATTTATTAAAACAGATAGCCAGGTAGAGGATAAGAAATGCTAGAATTCCCTTTTCAAAGCCTGAAACTCAAGAACACTCCTTCCTAAGCACAAAAGGATCTGCACTAAAAATAAGACATTAGGAGTGTCTGATACAGTGAAAAATGTAAACAAAAGCTTTAATTTTACTAAATGTCAATCTAACTGTAACATACAAAGTCTGGGTCACAAAGGCACTGAAAAACAGGTTTCATTTCACAGAACAACTTAGGTTTGAAAAGAATTATGAAGAATTATAGTATATTTTCCTTAAATCAGGTTGAAACACAGTGCTTGTACTTCCCCAATGAACGGTTGTTGTAAAATACACTGAAGTGAAACTGAGCTTGCATCATTCTCTAGTGAGTCAAGCATCAGCAAAAACTCAGTTTAGCGTGGAAACAAGGCAGAAATGAAGAAAAACTGCCACACAGAAAAGTGGAAATGAAGAAGCCACCAGGAACTGGTACCAATAAAATTCTGACACTTAACAGATATTAAAAACAGTGGTAGGTCAGCTGTCCCTGAAATTAAAAAGAAATAGAGGGACACCAAATACCACCTGGACCTGTTGGAGATGCCTTTGTATTTGTAACATTTCCATTCCATGTTTTCCATGTAATTACTAAATATTTTCACATCCTTTGGTGAAAAGGATAGGCTGCAACTTTTCTGCTGAGATAGATTCAATTCTTAAACAATGTGCAAAAAGTCTCAACAAAATTTTGATAAATTCTTCAGTTTTGTATGTGCCATTTTAGGGCAAGTGGGTAAACTGAAAATGAGAATCCTACAAAAGAGAGCAGCCTCAGCCCTGCTCTCTCCTTTCCAAAAACATCAGCACTGCCACAACATGTCATTTTTAGCATCTCAAGCTGCATTTTTTGTTAACTGCCTTCTGATATGTAACTCTTATTGAGAAAAGAAGGGTCTAGAATAGAGTATCAAAGCCTGAGAGGCCAGAGACAAACACGTGGAGCATGTTTCATTATCACGGTTAGAAATGAAACACGTGTAAAGGACTGGGTACAGCAGTGCTTCTAATTACGCGTTGTGCAAGATTGAGTAAACAGAAAATGACTGGAATCACTGAAGCACCTGACTTTGCAGTATTCTGTAATGAGAGGTAAAATAGCAATCTTTTGGAAATCTACTTTTCAAAATAAAATCATGCCTATAATTTTCTTATTGATGCATTCTCATATTGATAGTGACAAGGACTCCAGTATGCCACTGGCCTTCCTATGTCAAAGAGCACCGTTTCAATGCACATTTTTGATCTTTGTGGTCTTCATCACCTATCTGGAAATTCCTCCATGTCCACTTAATTAGAAGACAACATAATTTGTACAGTTTCCTACTGACCACAGCTTTCGCTTCAGAGCATGGGCTAAGTGTTGGGTTATTGCAACAGTAAGTTATCCTTGCGTATTCTCTTATTAGCGTGATTTCTTGCATTGTGAGAGTTAGAAGGGTATGAAATTGAGATTAAGAGATTTATTATTTTTCACTTATTTTAATCTCTCATTTTCTATAGGAAGTTTGTGAACAGGTAAGCTGTAGGAAGCAGAAACATAAGAAGAAAGATACAAGAAATTAAAAGCTACATCCTCTTGTTATGTCTGACATCACACAGCAGGATGCCATTTGAGTGAACAGAACTGTGAAAAGAAGAGAAAAAACACTGAAAACAAGTATTTTCTACAAATAATATTTCTACAAATAAACACCTGTGTAAGACTGAGGGCAGTTTCTGAGGTCATCTGAGCACTTTGCTAAGGTTCATGTTTACAAAATATGCTATTTAGAAACAGAAAAAAAAAAAGTATCTAGACTGAGGTAGAAATTGCTCTTTTATAGCACTGAATCACATAACACATTCCAGTGCATTTTATCCTGAAATTTCAAACATACTTACAGCTGACTATTATTTGTAGTTTCTATTGGGTAAATAATTTCCTTGACTTCAAAAAGTTTACTTGAGTAAGAAGTGAGTAGTAGCCACTTGACAAATTTTACTAGTGTTGATATTTTACTTACAAATCAACAGATATTTTTTTTTATTTATACTTCACAGTGATATATAAGTAATAATGCTGTATAAACATCTAAATACACATTATATATAACATTTTTTCTCTATTACCTTTTTTAAGAACAAACCTTGAAACATTTTCCAGGAAATGTGTGACACAGGAAAATTATCTCTTACAATAATATTGGTTTTATGGATGGATTAAGGTAACACAACAGTTTTCAGTAAATCTAAGATTTTACAATAACTCTCTGAGTCAAATCATCACCTAAGTTCTAACACTATTTTGTAAGGTGTGAGCTCACTACCCATCAAAACCACTACGCATATCTGAGAGATGCAACATGTTTTACTTGTTTGAATGTTGGTATTGTCAAGATTGGGCTGAGAAGACAATCCAAGTTCTGTGACGATTACTTTTGCTGTGCCATGAGGAGCATCCTGCCCTCACTACGTACAGAGGGAACACACTTGGTGGGACACAGGACACAAGAAATAGCTGAACACAAGCTGGAGGCTGAAACACAGGTACCTTGCTGGTGACGATACAAAGTCTGGATGAGCTGAGCCTTGAATCAGGGAAGCTGGAAATAGCTTGTCAGGTGTAATGACAGGAGAATAACTCTACAGGGTACAAGAAATACAGAGAGAACACCTACTTTAGAAAGAAAAAAAGGTATTGCACCATCCAGAAGTACTGCAGCAACAGGGCAGAAAAGACAGATTTATACACCATGTTTCAAGAAGGCTGTTATTTATCTAGACCCCAAACTTGCCTGTAGGGAAGCTGGATCCTGTTTATAAGTAGAAACCTTTGTTTTTATACAAATTACATTCTGCAATGTGACCCCATTTTCCTTTCCTCTCCACAGAGAATAATAAAACCGAGAATGACAGAAATATGAGGAAAGGTTTGTGGGCTAAGAAGCTTGAGTTGATCTAATGAAAACCTTACAAGACAGACGTAAGCAATAAATCTATTATTAGAAGAGCACAAACAACAAAACAGCCAGTGCAACAATTCTACTGAATTATTAGGTTTCTTTGGGCAGTGTGTAAAAAAGAAATATTTGGACTGACTTCTGTGAGTGGCACAGAATGAGGGAAAGGGAAATATGTTGAGGACTAGAGCAGTATGGTTGTAGCACCTATAAAAGAAGGGGCTTTGAATTGCATCTAGGAAGCAGCTCAATCCAAGACTCTAAAACGTTACTGGGAATATGCCTGATGAGCAGTGAAATGTGGCAGCGGCACATTTACCTATATCATTAAGCCTGCACTGAAGCCATTCAGTAGGACAGAAGACGGCGCAGTATTTTACTGCCAAACGTGAACAAGCAAGGACTTCAATACTTGTGAACAAGTGTAGAATATTGTCATCTTGTTTCCCTCGGTCATATGTACAGTCTTTTCTACATGTCTTTGCTGATCAACCCTGCACTGCACACTGTTCCCAATTCCCTCACTGCTTTTGGGCTGCTCTGGCCAAATTTCTTCAAACTGTCTTTGCAATGGGAGGATTCCTAGGTTTATAGGCTTTTAATGACTAAAGAAATTGTTTTGCTCAGTGACTCCATGAGGGTCATATTCCCAAGTGAGAACTGCACGGATTGAAAAAGTGGGTACAAAATGTAAACAGAGGGAGGGCAAAAAAGTAGATCTTGGAATGGCTGCAGCAGTGTTTTTTTGACTGAAAAGCAAAAATCTCTGTGTGGAAGACATCCCTTGAGAGTTTGCATGGGTTTTGTTTTTCTTAAATGATTCTCATTCACCATCCTTTTTTTACGTGGACTACACTTCACCCTATATACATTGGTTTATTATCTTTGCTTTAACATTGTAAGATTATAGTGTGCTTTAGAATATGCAGCAAGAAAATATTCTCATAATATAAGTTCTATCACTTACCTAAGAAGGACTTTGCCAGACATTTATTGATTATTGCTACAATTTTATGCTCACTATTCTGTCCTGCTACATTTTATTGAAAACATCTTATGTTCCTTTTCCATATCCATATTCATCTACCTTACCTGTCCTATTATATTAGAATATGTGTGTGCATCAGTTAAAATTGTAAATGGTTTATGTGCTTCTGCCTGAAGGCATTCTAGGATGCTGCTCATATATACAATATTGAAAGCCATTCACAAACAGTAATAGCATACACAGAGGTATATATTTAATCAATGGGAATTCAGGCAAGCAGAAAGACATACATAAACACAACAGAGACAAAATCAAGAAATTAAACATTATCTCCTTAAAAGAAAAACAGCTAAAAAGGCTTCTCTGCTGCCAGGAGGGAAAAAAAAAAGGCTGAGCTGAGATTCCCCTGCTGCCTCCCCATACTTGCTGAGCTGCTTTGGGGATGCTACTGGAGTAAGGGGAAATGCAGCCCCTGAGGTTCTCTCATCCCTTACAGCTCTGCTCCACTGGAAGCCTAAGATTGTGCAAAGTGTCTGCACAGCACATGCCCTATGTACAACCACACAGTGACCACTGCAGAATTACAACTGAGAAGGCACTTTTTGCAAATGTGGGAGCATCTGAAGAGCAATTATCTTCTGAGAGTGCTAGCAATCTGCAGCTTGGGAAAAAGAGAAAAAACAAACAAACAAACAAACAAACCTAAAAACATATAGTGACTAGGAGATGAAAACACTGTCAGAAGTGTTTTCTTGGATTCCCACCCCCCTGCCCATCTCTAATCAAGTTTACAGGTGCGATGTTAATGTCCTTTCACTAGTTAATCTGCAGCAGTATGTCCTGCATTTTGAAGATCACTTGTTTCCCTAGGTCACAAGAAGTGTGGGATTTCTCTGTTTATTACAATACAGAAACCTAGAAAATAAATATATTTACATATTCTTTTCAGAATCCTTTAAATATACATAAGATAGAAAGGTACTTGTTGATTTTTTACAAAAGGTACTGAAAATCCTTATTTCATAAAAATATACATAGCAGATTCATAAATAATGCTTGAAAATTCTTAGCCTTTCTCAATATTAATTATTCATTTCTCATGTCTTTATACAATGATGATTAACACAAGCAAATAAATGAACGATATGACCTTCAGTGGAATGTCAAGTTCTCAGTTGTCAGAGATTTTCTGGGAAACTATGTACCTTCTTCACACAGCAAGATATAACACTACTTTTATTAGTTCTAATATTAATATATCCTGAACAATTTACTATCTATATTAAAAGATCCTAACATTCTTGCTTTTATTATTACTAATCTGCTGCTTCTTCAAAGCAAATATGGACTTTACTAACTTAATTGACAGCAAAGTGCACCGAGTTGATTAAGGGGTAATAAACTTCCAAGGTTCATTTAAACTTTGGACCATCAGAGGTTCATAGCCTACAGCCTGAAAATCGTTGGATCGCTTAGCCTAATGATATTTTCTCTCACAAAAGTGTTCTGAACCATGAGTGGTTTCTCTGGTTGGGTGGGGATTTAAGGTTCACTGCAGTTGGGATTAAATAGCTCCAAGGAGGCCCCATCAAGATTTGGAGAAACCATGACCTTATTAGCTTTTCTTACTTGGAAATGTTGGGGATAGTTGACGCATAAAACCACATGTGGCTCAATATGCCAGTTGCCCAGTAGCTAAAATGCCATTTTCATTACCGTCTTGGCTAGCTGGTAATATCGCTTCTTGGGAAGTAATCTCTGAACAGACACAGGTATGCTTAGAAGGGAACATTGCCAAAATGTTTGCTATTCACATTCAAGTACTCTTTCTCCCAACTACATTAGCTTTCATTAGAGAAATTGTCCCCTTTGCATTCATGTGGCCAGTACATCTGTTTCATGGTTTTTCTTGCTCATTGAGAAAAACCACCTTGGTGCCCTGCCAAATTAAAAAAAAAGAAAATAGGCAAAAGAATTAATGAAATGAAGAACCTAAATCCCTGTTGGCATGAGGAGTACAAGTATATTCTCTTTTATAAGAGTTCACTGTGTTTTCTGTCATAGAGTATGAGGTTTGAAATGGAAAAAATGGCTTTTTCTAAAAGTGAACATTATTTATATAATATTTTTTAAAAAACACAGATACAACATGGGGGTGTAATCAGCTGCAATACTGAATCTTACACAGTGTAGGCTTTTAATTTACACTGAATTTCACTTTGCTCAATGGATCCACCTGCAGGCTATATTCAATATGTGCAAAAATGCACCAGAACTGAGGCTTTAAACTGTGACAATAAAGTGGAACTGAACTCAAATCCTGCCTCTCAGATTTCCTAAATACTGTGAGAAAAACAATTAACTACCCAACTGCAAATGCCAAAAAGTAAATAATAATGTGTCCTTTCTTATGGATTGATATTGGAACCTCTTCACAGTAGTGTCTTCTTGCAATTCTGTGTTTGTATGATGCTTAATAAAAAGCCTGCCCTGACTTAGGCAAACCCTGCCTGGACTGTAACATAAGTAGTAGTAGCAACATTTAGAATTCTCCTCTTTCTCTTCTTGTGAAATTTTATTACGGAACCACTCATTGCCAATTAGCACAGAGCTGCACTTGCTTTTCTAGAATCTACAACATTAGCTCCAGAAACCAGTGAATATTTTGCAAACCAGACTAAAGGACATTATGGGGTCACGTTTTAATGCCTGATTCTTTCAATGGGAAAATGTTCTTCAACCCATTTTGCAGCACTCCAGTATTTGCACAGGTGTCCTTTGCTTTCACGTGAGATGAAGCCTGATGCTGTAAGAGCTTTATGCATTCAGTTGTTATTTTGGCAGACTACAATAGGCAAATGAGAGAGCGAAACCAGTGGCTACCTGTTCATAGCTTAGCAAAATCTGGCTAAGGTTTTATTCACTAGCACCAAAACAATTTTTAGCCTAAAGATGACATCTATCCCTGGCAGGCAACAACAGCCCTCTCTAAGTATGGGTGGCTGAGGCTTATCCAGGAAAGGCCACAAGGAGTCTTGCTAAACTGACAAGAAGAGTGCCAGGTCCCCTGAAAAGGCATTATCCTTCTTAATGGAGTCTAATTATAGAGTTGAGGCGGGACCTTTTCAGTTTCCAAGTTCTTGAAAGCAAATCTAAGACGCATGTTTTCAAAGCTCTTTCACCTTTTTCTAGTGTCTCTGTAAGCAATTTATTATATTTTCCCTTATTTTTCATGAGGGAAATGTGCTAATCTTCCCCTTGCCACTTTTCCTTAAGGAAAAGGCTCCACTTACTCATTAATTTGATAAATAAAGTTAATTTCCTGTGCTAAGAAATCAGTCTTGCAAACATACTATAGACATTTCTGTGCAATCACAAGGCTGAAAAACCAACCAACTAGAGAAAAATAATTTTGCATCATCAAATATTGATTAAGTTAATGAAAATTTTGACAAAGAGCCATGTGATGGCATGAAATTAACTGCCATGTGTGGTTTTACTAGATATTTTTCCTTTGTAATTAAAACCAAGTTTATATGTTGAAGAAACTTATATGAAGAAATGAAGTGGAATTAAATTAATTTTATATTACAGTTGAAAATGCAAATGTCACTCTTTTGATATAAATTATGGACTTTTTCCAGAACCACCCTTGGTAATTCAGAAGCAAAATTAAGTCAGAATTTTACAGGGAATTCTAATAGACCAATTATTAGTATTATTTATTAAAACAGTAGCTGTAGTGCTTGATAAAAACTTTTATAGATAAAAAGAGTCTTTTCTGTGTTTCAGATAATCTTTCTTATATTCTATATAATATATATATATTATTGTTCTGTACAATATATTATAGCCTATATAATGTATTCTATATATGTGCTCAGATCAAGAGGATTTCAGAAACATCCAAAACAAATGGGCACAAAACTGCACAGACTATAATAAGAACAATATTTTAATAATGAGAACTCTGCTTAAACTAAATTTCTTTTTCCCCTTTTCTCAAAAGTTGCCATTCTTGCAAGAAACTACGAGGAGTTACACACTTAATAAAAAGATAAATTCACAGTCTAAAATTCCAGCTAAGGAAAAGACTAGGTCCTAACTGTTAGTAGGCAATTATCTACCAGGTACATTTGCAAATCTAGGGGCTTAGAGCAGCTAAGGGAAAGTGGTGAAATGCGCTTTTGTAAGGTCTAGTTTCAGGCTTATTCCCATGGGAAGTCATGGCCTTCTAAAACATTTACTAATATTTGTTTTGCAACATATGGTTTGTGAGCATTCAGAAGAAAAGAGTATGACCTGTAAATAAATGTCATTTTTAAGAAGGACCATGTGTGCAATTAGGAGATTCCCAAAAGAGCTCAGTGGGGTTTAAAAGCTACTCCAATGCCTTTGGGTTAGAAACCTTGGCACAAATTGAACCAGAAAAAGATAATCTTGATTAACAGTGCCTCAGAGGCAGAGAGGGGGAAAGCGCTGGTGATGCTCAGCAGCACTGCTGCAAGGCCTACTGGCCAAAGGCCAGCAGGAGAGTAAGCCACGCTCGTTCTTCAGGTGTGACAAGTATTTCTCCCTAAAATACTCCTTTGGGATTATGTGTAAAGACTTCAGTTCTCCCTGCCCTCCATAAGGCTTCCA
This sequence comes from Microhierax caerulescens, assembly GCA_035590215.1. Taxonomy (NCBI): domain Eukaryota; kingdom Metazoa; phylum Chordata; class Aves; order Falconiformes; family Falconidae; genus Microhierax; species Microhierax caerulescens. The sequence continues at coordinate 51,193,228 of JAVJGJ010000061.1, read as the reverse complement.
GTGCCATTGGCAGAATACTCTGGGGACCTCACGGTCTATGAAAGACTCTGTAATGACTACTGGGATTTAGGAAACTCCTGGTACCCATGCAGCACCCCCCACCATTCCCACCTCCAAAGCACAGTATCATTACTTGGACTAATGGATGATTAAAGAGAGGGGAGTAGAAAGAAATTTACAGCCATTCTCCACAGAAATGCAATGATACTGTCTAGAGAACAACAGAACACTTCATAACTTCCTCCAACATAAAACGGATGTTGTTCCTTGATTTAGTCGTTTATTACAAGTCGGAAAACAGTCCAAATATTGTAACTACTTGTTTCTATTCAGCATAGACTCTTACTTCTTTGCTGTAAGATTCAAATACCTCCCAGGAGTGCTAACCCACCAGACTAACTTTTTTTCATCTTATTCTCAAAGGGAGAGAAAAAAGTCTGGATTCAGTCCAGGGCTGTTTCACTGCTTTACATGATATCTCTGCCTCCTCCCAGGATGGCTCCTGAAGGAAAAGTGTCAGCTTCAGCCTTCATAAACTTAAGTCCTGTAGTGCTATGTGTTGTGACTGCTCCCCTCCCTTTCACGGCACTCATCTAATCTGTTTTTCAGAGGGAATTTAGAGCCCATGGGAACAATTCTGCAAACTGTTTATCCTGAGACTAGTTCCAGCATACCTTTGGTATAACCTGTAACTAACGTCTTTTCAGCTGAAAGAACATTTTAGTCTCCATTTCTATTCAAGTTTTGCCCTGTGCCATAAAAATGCCATAGGACTAGCAATTACTCCTTATAGCTGATAATTTCTGAGGTAGCTATTTGCCCATTGAAACTAGATTAATTCACATATTTGCAAAGCATATCAAAGAGGCATCAGGATTCTGAAAAATCCGAGTCAACACTGCCTTAGGCTGGCACAGAATCTGTGACCAGACACGACAGCTCCATATTCACTGCAATGAACTGATTTTTACATATTGTTCTATCTCTTTTTGAATTTCTTCACATTTCTCAGTGAATACTTACAACCAGGAAAATTATATTCAAGTTTTCAAAAAGGCTTATTTTACTCTGGAACAGAGTTTGTGAACACGTCACTGGACATACACGTTTCTTCTGATTCCCTGATTCAGTTATCAAATTTACCCAAGTGAGTGCTGAAATAAATGCTTTTTGCTTTTCCCTCTAAATGCCAGTCAGAAGATGACAGGCTGTATCCACAATCTGAATAATTTGTCAGTGCAGTTTTGTAAAGACTGTGTTGTATGGGCAGTTAAAGGCCTGATTTTGAGAAGAATCAACTTTTTTGAAAAGAATCAGAGTAGCACTTCAGCATAAGCTTAATTTGAAAGCTATTTTCTTCTCTCCTTAATTCAGTCAGGTTTCAGCATGACTTAGGTTACTTCTTCCTGAAATGTTTTCTTGATCTTCTTTAAAGAAGTATTTAAAAATCCAAACCCTACTTGTTGTTCTAAAATCTCTTGAAATCTTATTTTTTATTACCACTTGATTATTAAATTAGTCAAATATAGCCATGGCATTACACTGAAAATACTAGGGACCCTCCTCAATTTTAAACATAAGAAGCAATCACCACTAGGCTTTCACATAAATCAAATTTAAAACAAAATCCCAAAACTCTCAGTTAATTTTCCAAAATTGTTTTTGTGCATTTCCCCAACAATACAGTGTTGGTATTCTTTATAATCCAGACAGGAACTATGCTCTAGATGAATTTGGCCAGTCTGTATTGAATAAACTTTTTAATGCTTCCTACAGCATTTCATTATCAGCATTATCTAGGCAAAGAACTACTATTTCAGTTTCACCTTGCAGCTTCAGAGCATAAGGCCATTCCCCTAACACCATCTCCTACACCCACACAGCACTCCCTGAACGCGCATCTCCTACCTTCTTGCAGCTGCTGCCCTTACCACTGAGTCACTGACAAATTGTATCATGGTAAATTGAGGTTTTATCATACTTAATTTAACTCTGGAGTAATTTTTTTCTGAAGCAAACATTTCTCACATCTTGATAAAGCACACCTTCTGCAGAGCAGAGCTCCTATAGAGAAGCACAAATTGAACATATGAATGAAATTAACTTGTTCAGAACACCACATTTAAAGCACATAGCATAACGTTACTTTTACTCTAGCAAAATTTCATATTCTGTATTATAATAATTGCAGTTTTATACAAATTAAACCACTAGCCACATGCAGATTAAAGTTGTCTTGAGCCTTCCACAGGAAAAAGATTTATTTTGGTGTATGGGTGGTGACATTTTTTCTAAACTGGACTATTACTACGGTTTGTATATTCTATACAGCTTTCCTTTTGATTTGCTCTGCTATTATCTCCAGGTGAAGACCAAAGTGTCAGCCCTGTCTGTCCCAATTGTTGCCTTTTTGAGAGTAGCAGATAAGATTTTTTTAGGCTTATGACATTACTACGAGTAGATGAGAAAAAATTTTCTCTCATTATGGCACATCAGGAATACATGCACACTTTACTCAGTGCAAAATAACAAGAAATATGCATTGTTCTGAACAAAAACCTTTTCTTCAGCAAAATGTGATAAAATTGCTCAATGCCCTTATTCTCCTTCGGTAATTACAAGGTCTTAACCCCTAAGAAAACCCCCACTCCTTTTCAGTGCATGAAAATGGTTTCAGAAGGAAGACTTTATTTGGAAAATAGCTACAGCTGAGTGGCTGTTAGCATGGAAAAAGTGTCAGTGATCATCCAGTCAAACAGAAATGCAGGAAGAGAGCTATTATGCATGCTCGGATGGCAAGGTGAAAGAGCACCTTATGCCTTAGGTGAGGTATCACGGCTTAGAAAATGGGTGAGGCTTTACAGAGTATGCATAACTGATAGGACTGTCCTGGAAACGAGAATCCTGGTTTGCAAAATTTGGGATCACTCCAAACAAATGTCTAACGCTGAAGGAGGGTGGGGAGATCTTTTTATGTGAAAAAAAGAGACTGCTACCGCTCAGTTAAGAGCCATCCTGAACTTGGACTACTGGTGCTCAAACCCACAACACAAAATATTCCAGGAAACTGAATCTTTTCATGAACAAATGAGTGTAGACATCCTTTTCCAGACAGACAAGGACCACAGAAGATTTTTCTCAGGACTTAAATGTCACTTCTGAGGAAAAGACAACTTCCATTGAAAAAATAAATGCAAAAAAAAATAATCAGCAAGGTCTCACAACTACAGCTGGACATTACATTTGGTCTAAAGTTAAAGTCATGAGGCTTTGAGAGGAACCCAAACTGGCACAAACATGATTTAAAAACAGAATCACAAAATGGTTGAGGCTGGTGACCTCTGGAGATCCCCTACACCACCTGCTCAAGCAGGAACAGCACCACACCAGGGTGGTGTCCACTTGGGTCCTGAATATCTCCCCCGATCGAGACACTGCAACCTCCCCAGGCCAATCAGTTCCTAAACCACTCCGAGCTCCCGCTCTCCTCAGTTACATGATGCATTAGAAAACAGAGAATTATAGAAACAGAGAGGACATTTATAGCATGAAGAAGGCTAATTGAACTTACTGTGATTAGCAAACTGAGAAAACAGTATGGAAATGATAGGGAGAGAGTACATACACACCATCAAGCTATTGTTTTTGACAAAGTGACTTTTCTCTCCACATAGACATTTTATATATTTATATAATCAGAGAACAAGTCTGCCTGGGACTTGAAAACAGAGGCTTTTGTACACTGGGAAGGAAATCAGACTTTTCTTTCACCAAATGCAATTATGCAGCAATCAAATAATCATGACTATTTTTAAAGAAAGTGACATGACATAATTAAAATGTGCAGTCTGTACCTTTGCCTATTCCCCAACACACATTATCTGTGCACATCGGATCATTCCCATTATGTCAGCACGGCGGAAGCAGGGCTACTAAGATAGCACGGGGCACTGTGCTTTATATCTGATACTTTCTACCAGCTCCTGAATTACTGTCACAGTGTACTAAGGAAAATTATATATTTGACATTACTGAGCTGCATGACAGGTCACTACAGAATTTATTTCCCACACATTCAGTATTTGCCAGTGGAGACACCTTTACTTCTCTTTGCCAAGTCCATTACTGTGAAGGGTTAGTGTCCTGATACATTGCAATGATACCAGATGAGTTTTAAAAGTTAAATTAAATGTTACAGTACATTACATCAGCTGAAATGACATGTCCTGCCTATGTCTTAAAAAGTGACTTATTTTTTAAAGTATGCCTCTGCTGAAAAGTTATAAAACTGGTAGCTGGTTTCTACCATGACATTGTGATGACTGACTTGCGTCATATTTGCTCATTACAGGTAATTTCCTTCCCCTCAAATTCCACCTTCATTTTAACTAAGAGTCAAGAAAAATTGTATTGAAAGCTGAGACTCTGGTAGAGATCTGCCCAGTCCTCATGCCACCATCACCACCACCCCACAGCTCAGCTGCAGCTGGTCAAGCCCTTGCTGTATTTCCCCAGCTGCAGCTGGGAATAGCATGGGGCTGAACAACAGCAATTTAGCAGGGATTTAGAAACATATTTGTAAACATTAACTATAGCCTAGTAAGGATGTATCTCCAGTCTTCCTTTGTAATCAATGAAGTGCCCTAATAACCCTCACAGCACGACTCAGTAAAGGCTTCTGCTCTGACTCCCCACTCCGTAGAACATTTTTCCTCCTCTTTGGTCAATGAGGAAGCTGGAGGTAATTTTATGTTGTGTTTGTAACAGCTACCCAAGTGATCATTTGTGCTGGCAACGCCCAAGCCAGAACAGCATCCATCTGAAACTTGCACCCATACAGAGCTTTTGAATAGGCACATAAGAACCTTTTATTAAATGTTATTAATTAGAACAGATTAAGGTCATACACTACTTCAGCTGGTGAGCATAGCTGTGTATCAATAGCAGAATTATATTCCAATTCAGTTCTGATCACACAGATAAATTGGATCAGGTTTTCAGCAGTAAAATGATAGCTCTGACACAGTTTCTTTTCTGACCTGACTCAAAAATGGATCACGGCATGACAATGTACTTCTCTAAAAAGGTGCAGTTTGGCATTTGCATGTCATTTTAAAATATTTGGAATTCCACTTTATCATTAATAATGTCTTTCTCATATTTCTCTAATATTTGTGTAAATCAATGCAACTCAGCTGAATTAATGAGGTCAAATCAGTGTCAAACCAACAGAGCAGTGAGCCAAAAAGCCCTTGCAAGCACCTGAACTCCACTTCTGCTTTGACAGTCTACCATGAACATGTTCACATATTAATACTGTAAATAAATAATTGACCTTGTCAAGTCCCATAACTAAATGAAATATAGGCTATACATTAATTGATGTATACAACTGATGTTCTACACAAGCTTTTGCATTTCTTTTGCACAGAAGAGGTGAGATTGTCGTTGATTAAACAATAATCAAACAGCAGAACAAGGCTTGACAGGACTGACTGAATTCAGAGAATCCAACGGGCTGTGGACAGATTTTTAAAAGCCTACTGCAACCCATGAGCTGAATGTCAAATTAACACACCTTTAATTTCAGTTCTGACAGAAACAAGGACAGCACCCGTAAATGAACTGTTTTGTTGTGGTGATGGTGGTTTTATACTTTTGGTGTTTTTATTAAGCTTGGTAATGTAACTCTTCTGGGTTTTATACAGTTACGATTTTATATGGTTGGGGTTTTAATAATTCATTTTAGGTATAGTTAAGTTTTCTATATTTTTTAAATACTGTTTTATACAGCATTTTTTTATACATTAGGATTTTTATATTGTTTGGGTTTCGTACTTTGACCTTTTTCTACAGCTGGTATTTATGTTGTGGGTTTGTATATTTTTTTATACAGTTGGTTCTTTATATGGCAGGGTTGAATGTTAGGCTTCTATACTTTTTCTGAGGTTTATTTTAAACTTTTGTTTATTATACAATTCTTTTTTCTACACTTATACAGTTAGTTTTAGTTTACTGGGGGTTTTAGCACGGTTGTTTTTCGTAAAAGTTTTGGGTTTTTTTACAGTAGTTTTTATTACAGTCGGTCTTTTGGTATGATTGGTTTTAATATGGTTGCATTTGTAAACATTTTGTTTGTTATACTTTGGCTCTTAAATATAGCTGGGCTTTTATGCCTTGGTTGTTTGATGCAGTTAGTTTTTATATTGTTTGTGTTTACAGTTACCTTTTAGTAGGGTAGGCTCTTCTGACAGTTTATCAGGGGGGTTTTATACAGTTCTTTTTCTACTCTTGATTCTTGCTTTTTTTATATGATTGTGTTCTTATATGGCTGATTTGTATGTGGCTGGTTTTTAGATGCTTATCTTGGATGCATGGGGTTTTTAGATGGCGTTTGAGGCTCAGGGTTTTTTACACTTTGTTTTTAATACAGTTGGTTTTTCACATGGTTAGTTTATATACACTTGGTTCTCATACAATTTGTTTTTTACAGTTTTTTATATGGTTAGTTTTCACTGCAGTTGTTTTTTAATGTTTGTCTTTAGTGCCGCTGTTTTTGAAGCAGCTGGTTGTGATGCAGTTTGCTTTGATATGGTTGATTGCTTAAATGATCAGTGGGGTTTATATTTTGTTTTACACCTTTGTTTTTTTTCTACTATTCTTTTTAATATGGCTGGGTTTTATCTAGTTGGGTTTTTACACTTGGATTGTTTAATATGGTTAGCATATTGGGGTTTCATTTTTTAAAAAATATGTCTTTTTAAGCAGTTCATTGTTTTTATACAGTTGGTTGGTTGGTTGGGTTTTGATGCAAGCAGTTTCTAATATAGTTGGTTTTTTATAAGATTACTTTTGGTATTGAGTTGATATTTCTATGGTTGACATTCTACGCTTCTGGATTTTATATTACTGGGTTTTTACTACAGTTGGGCTTTTTATATCATTGGTTGACACATTAGTTGTTTAATATGGTTAGTTATTTATACTTTCATTTTATAACACAGTTAGGTTTTATACCGTTACTTTTTCATACAGTTAGGTTTATATACGGTCAGCGTTTATACAACATTTTTTTACACAGTTTTAATATGGTTAGTTTCCTACACAGCTGGTTTTTTCACATTTGATTTTAAGATGGTTGGGTTTCACAAGCTTTTTACAAGGCTGATTTTAATACGGTTGGGGTTTTGTACAGTTGGGGTTTTGTACGGTTGGTTTATTATACTTTGGTTGTTAAATACAGTTGTATTTTTATGTCTTGGTTTTTTAATACGGTTAGTTTTTATAGTGTTGGTTTCTCATACTGTTGGATTTTTATATGGTTAGGTTTAAAATGATTGCTTTTTTCCATAATTCATTTTTGCACATTTGGTTTTTCACACTATTGGCTTTTGCATGGTGGTTTTTCACATGGTTGGTTAAAATACAGTTGCTTTTCATATGGCTGGTTCTAAACCAGTTGGCTTTGATGGAGTTGTTTTTAATATGGTTGCTTTTTATACAGCTGTCTTTTACATGGTTGGGTTTTATATTGTTTTAACAAGGTTGTTATTAACTGGGTTGGGGTTTGGTATGGCTGGTTTTAATAATATGGTGTGGTTTAATATGGGTTGTTTTAATTACAGTTCTTTTACGCTTGTTTTTTACAGTTGGTTTTTAATAAGGTGGGGCTTTTATACAGTTGGTTTTTACATGGTTGGGTTTTATATGGTTTTATTATGGTTGCTATTTGGTATGGTTATTTTTTCATATGCTTGGCTTGTTATACTTTTGTTATTTAATATGGTTCGAGGTTTCTACCTTGGTTTTGTAATACAGTTAGGTTTTCTCCTGTTTAATTTTCATACTGTTTGGTTTTACAAGGTTGGAGTTTTATACAATTGATCTTTATACAGTGGGGGTTTTACCTGGTAGGGTTTTACATAACTTCTTTTTTAAACTCTGGTTTACATTACAGTTGGAGTCGTTTATGGTTGGGTGTTACATAGCTGATTTTTAGTGCTGGGGGTTTTTAAGAGGGTTGGTCTTAGTATGGTTAATTTTGATACAGTTGATATTGTTTATACATGGGGGTATTTTACCTTATTTGTTAATATGGTTGGTATTTATACTGTGTGGTTTAATACTTTTAAAGAGTATTTTAAGTTGGGGTTTTAGATTTTTTTCTAATACGGTTGAGGTTTTAGATGATTTGGTTTAATACGGTTAATATTTTAGAAGGGTGGGGGTTTAAGTAATTGAAGTTTTCTGCTGTGTTTTTTAATATGGATTCTTTTTAAACAGCAGGGGGGTTTAACAAGGTTGAAGTTTTATATGGTTGGGATTTAGACAGTGTAGTTTTGATACTTCTTTTAAACTTTTTTTATATATACTGCTGAGATTTTTTTCTACTCTTTAAATAGAAGTGGATTCTTATCATTTTGGTCTTAATATGGTATTTTTTTTTAAATATGGTTGAAGCTTCATTTACAGCAACAACAGCTGAAAGAGTTCATTTATATACAGTGTGCATTTTCATAGTACATGCCATAAGCTCCTCTAAAAACTTTTCCTCTCATTATTTAGAGAGATAAAAAAGAATTCATTAGGTAACATAACATAACAGCTATGTTTATCTTCTAGAATAAAGTAATTTCCATAATATAAGCATTTCATATTTTAAAGAAATATATACCCACATACAGAGACACATCCAAAGTAACAGATGTATTGCAAAAGACTGCTATTATTGAGAATACAGTGACCGGAAAAACGTCAATATTATTGACAGTGGCATTATTAAATTATTTCAATGTCAGTGTCAAGGCGAGAGACCAGCCCTGTGCAATTCTAGTGCAGCAGGCTCCTCTCTTCCTTCTGCCTGCCTTTGGAGAGGGACTGAAGAGTACCTGGTACATAACTAACTCGCTGCTCTTGCTCAGAAAGAGTCTCCTCTAATCTTGAAAGTACATTTTGACCCAACTAGTGTGGATGGGAGTTTTATGGCCAAACTCAGGCAACTTAAATCTGGTCTGTGTTTCAGCCTTCAAGACTTAATGAGAAACTTAATGAGATTACTCTGACCTTCCCATTTAATCTTTTCTTCTTCAAGCTCACATGCATACTCAAATTTTCTTGTCAAAATCACAGCGTACATTCTAATTAAAAGATGGGATAATACAGGGATCAATTAATTTGGAATCGAAGAGCAATGTTACATTTACAGTAGAACTTATTAAATAATTTAAATGGGGAAAAAATCATGCATTCTACTCATCAGAACTGAGAAAAACAATGATTTTTAAAATGTAGATTTTTGATTACTGAATTAAATGACCTAGAACATTAAATTGTCATGTTTAAAGAAGAGGAAACTTTGTTTTAAAATACAATCTTCATTTCAAATTGTTATTTGCACATCTGAGACACACTGAAAGCTGTTTCCGTACACCTAATTAATGAGCCATATATATTTGAACATCTGTGTTTCACTCCATTTATTTTCTTGGTCATCCACTTGGACAAAAAAACCACCCAAAAACATTTAAATGAATATCCAGTCAGTAGATAAAACATCAGTTGTTTCGTAAAGGATCACTTGTTATATGTATGGTTTGCAGCTGAATGACCTTCTGACAACATCTACTTTCTGTCTTCTACACCATCAGCTCATAAATACACTATGTTGTATATTCTAAGGTATGTAAATTCAATTCAACTGCTTCGGAGTGGAACACCATTGACTTTGCTCAATGCTACACCAGGAGATGCTCTGGATAAACTTGTAAATTAAATATGGGTCACAGCTGGCTACTGAAAACTATACATTGCGTGAAACAACTTATTTGTTGCCTTCACTGCTATTAAATAGGGGATATCAGCAGATATCACCATTCTAGACTACAGACTTTAAGAAAAAGAGGTAGGTTTTAAATGTAATACACATAGAGGCTTTGGGGTTGGGGGGGTGTTGTTCCTATTTTTTCCCCTTTGAATGCAGTTACTGCACATTTTTTTGCATAGTTACTGAGTATAGACAACAGTTTGCAGTCTTGGTGGAGACAGATCCTGATAGTGGCAACATAACAGTCACACTGCTATCCTCAGCAGGAGCCTCTTACTGACCTGCCTCATTGGCATTTAAAATGTTATAAACAAGGTATAAATGTTTGGCAAATATCTCTCAGTAGTACTGGAAATATTTACAGACAACAAAATAAAACTAACCATCATGATAGTATCAAACAGGAGAACAAAGTTGATTTTACTGATATTAGACAGAATTTTAATCCTTGTAATGCCCCAAACAAAAAAGCTTAAGAGAAGAAATTTTACAAAATGAGTCACAGTTCCCAAGCGTATCATCCTGAACTCTTATGTTTAACAGTGCATATGACAGTCTGACTATCATAAACTCAATGCCATACATGAACGTACTTAAGGACCATTGAAACAAACATCAAAACATCCTATCTTTATTTGACTTGGTTAAATTTTCATACTTACTAAATTCAGTAGGCACATGAATGTTTTACACTTTTCAATGAAAACTTGACATCTCTCAATTTTTTTCTAAGCCTACAGTAATGAAATGAGTCTACTGCCAGAATTTTTCAGTCACTGACTGAATTGTAGTACCATAAAATTTTGGATTATCTACCAAGAGAATTTATTTGGTTATCTAACAACTAACAGGAAATGAACACACTAATCAAATGGCTTCCTGCAAGGAGCAATCAAAGGCAGATTATTTTCTCCTCATGCACTGGGAAGTAAAATATTATCAAGCACTAGGGAAAGGGTTGAATACTCTGGACACCAACTGGGCACTAGCACCAACCATTTTGTATCCCCACATCCCAGGATATCGGCTGTTTGCTCTAGTTTCCCTGCTAGAAACATTACAGGCATGTCAACTTAGAAAAGGAATGAAATGGGCTCCTCTACAATCCAAAGTACTCCATCCATATTGAAATATTTAATCATGCAAATTTGTACTGAAAGTTTTAATTGGCTCAATGGATAGACACAACTTAAAGAATCATGTAATTTTCAACCCAGAAGAAGTACCAAATACAATGCTATATTCCTCTTCCAGCCATGTTACTTCTAAATGTTTTTGTTGTTCAGTGAACATCAGTAAAAAATATGAAAAAAAAATCATATTTTTAAAATAAGCTCACTATTGAGGCTTTCCTAAGCATATGTTTACGACACAAAAAGGCTTTCATCAACACACAGACATCAAGAAACTAAGATTAGGGACACGATTTAAAAGTCTGACCTAAACAGCCTTAATCCATCTCAGTTATGTGACATACTGAATACCTGACCAATGTACCATTGTGGCTACACTTTTGCCAATACTGAGTTAACTACTTTGAAATTAATTAAGAATTATTCTTATGTTCTTGTCCCTTTATGGGGTAAATTAGGTACCTGTCTAAAATGATTACATGTTTTGACGTTAAAAGGCCAAATACTGAACATGCAGTAATATGACAATCCTGTTGCTGCATGTCTGATCCGAATATTTTCTGTGGTAATGTGGAAAAGCATAGTTGTTTGACATACTATGAAATAACATAAAATAGACTTTATAGAAGAAATGATAACTATTTGAAAATTAATGTTGCAGAGGAATGTATTAAATCTGTTGATATTTTTACAGTAAAAAAAAAAACACAAAAGTAATTCTGTTATGGTTGAAATGTTTTGTTTCAGCTTTACAATTCTGATTATAAATTGCAAGAGCAATTATATTGCAAGAGTTGCAACAATAAAATCCAAGACAACCATACTATAAGAATTCCTCTTATGCTTATATTCATATTTCTGAAGGAGTCTGTTTTCATTCTCATTTAATGTGAAATTTTTGCTATCTGTCATCTATCAAGTAAAAAGAGAGAGTAAAATGTGCAGAGTCTAAGTTATGGTTGGGTCAAGAAAGAGTATCTTTTTACACACAGATAATCTGTTTATTCCCTATTTGTACATAATTTAGTTCCATTATAGTCAGTTTATATGTTATTAGGCAGTATAGAAGAGGTTCAATCAGAAATTTACTGTGATACGCTAACTGGTGAAATTCTTACGTAATATTCAAATAAACTTGTACAAACCTGTAATATATATAGGCATGTACTGAGAAGCTATTCCTTCTTATTTTAGTTAAGTCACTTGATCTAGTTGGGTCCAAACCTCTGTCCAACCCCTCACCGGTTTCAGAGGAAACAGTTTCACTAAAAAAAGGCATTTTGTCTAACTCATTTACCTAACACCTCAGTATTTATTTTAAAGTATTTTTTTGTTTGTTTTCTTTGCTTCCTTGATAATATTTTTGCTGGAATGTGTTTTATTTCAATGAAGAAATAATGCTAATATGCAGAAAGCTACTATTAGTAAGTACTAATATTTCATATGGGACAAAATGAAAGATAAGTGTTTTTTAAAAATTGTGTCAACAGTTATTTTATAAATCATAAAAGTATACTGTAATAGTAAATGATATGTCTGTTTTCTTAAGATACCTCTAAATGTATTTCTTACAAGTTAGGGAAAATATAGTTTGAGAATAATATAACTATCTGCAAAAACAGTAGCTGATTTGTACAAAAATACACATATGCACAGAAAATTGCTCCACTATTTCTCTGCCATATCTTATTTCATAAACTTACAGTAACTTACAGCAATCAAATTCTCAGTGCAAAGGCTTACAAGATGTGATATTTTAAAGAATACAACATATAGTCATTCATGATCAAAACGCTATCCCAATTCTGGGAAAATAAGTCCTTAGTGTTATAATTGTCAGAAACAAATGTGGCTAATACAATTGCTTGAGGCAACAGAACTGTACTAGTGCTTAACCAGTCCCCTGTACCCCCAGCTCCCAGTCAAGATTTTCCATATTGATCTTCAGTGAAGGATTTAGCAGTCATTAAAACACAATATAAAATACATCAATCCCTTCAGATCTTTTGATATGACACCGGATGAACACTGCTTTGGGTAGAGAACACTCTCAATTTTCAGTCTGCAACACGGATTAGGAACACCGACTTCCTGGTCCTCCTTGGACTTCCTAACCACCTGAAGACTTCTGGCAGACAAAGTAGTAAAGAACCAAATCACAGAAATACAACACAACTCAAAGCTTTGCCACACAGAAATAGACCTGAACTATAGCTTCTCCTTTCATCAGATCCACCACACTGTCTTTGATACCTGGCAGCAGCTTCCTTCTACCATTGCTTTACATTAAAAAGATAGGCAGGCATAAAAATCACTACGTCTGTCTGTCAGCCTTTGGCATCAATCTGTTTGCGCACATTGAGATTGATTTTCCCCATCATTTTAGAACGGACACTTGGGTGCATTAACAAAATGAATATGGTCATAATCATGAAATATTACCTTGATAACCATTTGCATTCCTGGAGTAAACGTTATCTTGCCATTTTTGAAGGATTTATAAATCCAACTGTAATATTCATGGTAGGCTGAACTTGACATACAGATCTCTGCAGGAAAATGTTTTATACTTTTTCGTAACCTATAGGACTTTAACAAATGAAAGAGCAGAAGTATTCTCTGCAGTAGTTTATTTATCCCTTAGAAATACTTGTTTGAAATTCTTTTTATTTAGGGGCTTGAGAAAAAAAAAAGCCAGCATATGAACAGCAGTTAATTCTACTGCCCTTGCAAAGCTCAAGTGCAGCTGTTGAATTACAAAGCAAGAAGGAAATCTTGGCTCATTAACTAAATATCAAAACTCTCACAAGAACTTCTCGTTTGCACATGGCCCCAGTTATTACCAAGTCCTGTAGCCTTCTCTGTTCATTTGCATATCTCTAGCCTAGTGGCTCTATGCTACACCAAGTCATATTTTGTGTTATTCACGATTTTCCATAGAAATATCAAAAAGTATAAACTACTCCATTTTCCTGAAGTTCTCATCGGAGAGAAACAGTTTTTCACAACAACAAAAGGGAACAAAACTTTGTCTTCCAATTTCCATTTTAAATGCAAGTGAACACTTTTAGAAGAAATTCTATCCTCCAAGCTCTGTTCCTCATGAAATAAAAGTCCACAAATTTTTCTCATCTTGATTTGCAATCACCTATTTTAGTCACGTTTGTCTTTAAAAGGATTGTCACGTGTCCAGTCCACAGCAATTCAACTGAAATAGTTTGCAGCTTGGAGAGTTGTGAAAGTAAGGCTTAGAAAACCACAAACCTAACAGGAAAACCCCCACAGGAGACTAAAGAAACAAAGACTTAAAATATTAGTTACATACCACTTCATTTCTGTCCCATTCTGTCATATCAGTTGTTTCCATACATATAGGAAAATCCTCCAGCTGTAAACTACCACAGCAAATTGACTTTCTAGGCACACACAACTACACACAGAGCTGCACACGATCACCTATGTCAGTGCACACCAAATTTGACCGTTGCTCAAAAGCAAACAAGGAACACCAACATATTGTTGTAGAAAATGTTCTTCACCCATGTGCTCAGGAAGCATGGATGTTAGCATATTGGCAACAGATTTTGAAAAAGAAAACTTTTTGTAGGGGTTCTTTAAAAGTTATTGCAATCTTTACAGCTTTTACAGTTCTCGCAGCCTTTATTTTACCACAAAGCAATTCTGAATAAAACAATCTCAGTTATCAGGTAAGGAAACAGAAGGAAAAAATGATTAATCGCACACTTTATGGAATACAGTAGGAACTTAGATCTAATACAGTTTTTTGGCAGACCAAAAGTTACTCTCAAAGTTAACTGTTTCAAACCGTGGACTCTGAAAAAGCATTTCATATTACCTCTGCAAGTAATAAATAAACTGAATTCTCACAATGACTATGTAGCAGTAGAAAAAGAAGTATTTTATAAATGCGGCTTACCTATTTTTTTTTTGTCTGCAGGGAACAACAAAGACTGACTAGTTTGAATCAAACACAAGAGGGTTTGTGAGATGCAATTTCTAGAAATAGGAATCAAAGCCAACTTTTGAGGTAGGCAAAAGTTGTTACTGGACTTCTCGTTTTATAGAGATAATTTTGAGCCAGAAATAAACAAAAACTACATGGGAGTCCTCTGGGAGTCTTAAACTCCAGGTCAGCAGCTGCATCGAGTTCTTCAGATATTTGGCAAGATGCCAGCAGGGAGTCACCTGCTGAAGACACAGTTTGAATTACCTAGAATTAGTCAGTAAACCCAATGTTCTTCCCAAGTCACATCACAAAGGGATGTAACATTGAAATGTCAGGGATTCAGAAGTGCCATAAAAAAACAAAACAACCAAAAAAAAAAAGCCTAGAAAATAAGATACTACCTTGAAAGACTGGATTTTGTTAATAGCAAGGTGCCTGCCTTTCAAATGCTTTTAACTAGGTAAAAGTTTTATTAAAAAATAATTCCTTGCTACTTCACTAGTGTGTTCTGTCTGATACTATTCAGAACTTTGTGTCTCAGGAAGCCCAGCATGTTAAGTGACTGACATCTATTATATGTTGTATGTTTTCTTGTTTTCTCTACAGGAACTAAAGGATATGGTCTAGGAAAGGATTCTTTTCTTTCGTTGGGATCTTTTGGTTGGATTGCCTTTTGGCTACTTTTTTAGGTTTTCCTCTTCTTACAGTGCATTTACGTGGCCTTTGCTGAAGGATGAATACTGCTACTGATGAAGCATAGTTCCAGTATTACAAGGTAACTAATACTATTCTAGACATGAAAAATTTTCAATTTTTTTTCTTAATTTTCTTTCTGTTTTTAAGAATCAATGACAGCTCATATTGTGCGTAGGTTCCTGCTGATGACAGTCCAGGCTGCTAACAGATTGCTAATCTGATAACTGGGCTATTAAAAGATCTTGAGAAGACAATTTCCTCTCGCTTTCCAACTACAATTTGGGAAACTTATTTCCTTGCATTGAATCATTAATATTCTAAATTACTGCCATAGTACATAAAAAGATAATGTTCCTTAAGTCAGTTCCACACATTCAAAAAGTACTCTACCCACCTTCTCAAAACCCCTGCCAAGGATCAGAACACACTGTGTTGTGTATGATACAGGGACAATATCCTGGTGTGGGGGACCTTTCTATGTGACAGGAGAACACAACACACCAACTTATGGTCAAAAAAAGTAAACATGAGCTAGGAATTTGACAGATGTTCCTGTCTAGTAGAGAGAAACACAGATTTTATATATAGATAGATAGATATAAATATCTTTTTAAATACCATATTTGCTAGGTTGACAGATGTAGACAGAGAAGCCTATATAGAGACAGTAGCTGCAGACAGGGAAAAAAACCAAACACTAAGAAATAAATTGTTCTCTACTTATTTAATATTATATGGATATTATTCTTGAATTCACGTTATATTATAAAGCATATCATCAGTCCTAACAAGGCAGAAAAACTTCTAATAAGCCTTTCCATCAGAGTTATCTACTTGATGTAAATGCAGACAGAAGTTACTTTCCACAACAACATAAAGTAATTATTCCTCAGTGTTCAAAGAAGCTACCACCCACTTTCTGCTGCAGCCCAGATGAGTTTGGTGATTAAGCCATCTCAGAAGACTGGAAAACAGGTGTAATATTATATTCTTATCTATACAAAGATCATTCTCAAGATTGCAGGAACAAGGTAGGATCCTGCTGTATTAGGTACTTTGGAAAAAAGAAGAACCAGAACTTCCTTTCCTGAAGTTGTATAGAACTGCCAGCCTATAGGATAAATATAAGATGACATGCCATCTCTTGGAAAAAGACACCAAAGTATCTCTGCTTCTACCAGCCATTATTAGACTGTTGGGGTCCCATAGGTGGAGTCAGCAACACCAAATTCCTGAGCTCTTACTGCTCCCCCTGCTCATCTGCTAATGTCCTCAGAGGGGAAACAGGCACGGACTGGCTGAGCCACTCAGTTGCAACCACAGTTCAGAGTCTCTTCCCTCATCTAGCTTCTGCACCGACCTGAAAACAACATTCTTTCTGCCTCTCTAGAAAGCATGCTACCTGGTAACACAGCTGCACACCTCTGCAGTAGCTGCTGTGGAAAGGAGCCACCTCTCCTCCAAAATCCCTGTAGCAGCACGGGCAAAGGGTACAAGTGATCAGCCAGGGTAGGTGTAGATGCCTCTTCACCCAGCCTTTATATTTAATCTAAAAAATAGCCCCAAAAATGAGAACAGTAGCGATCTCAGATCCCACTTGCTTTGTAAAGTCCCCTCCTAAAATAAAAGCAGTCAATCAAGAACTCTAGCATTCTGTCTAAATGTATTTTGGGAAAGTTAAGCTTACAGAGTGCTTAAAGTCAAGAAATGTAATTAGAAGGATAACACATGCAGCTTGACTATAAGCACTTGTGAGGTAAGTACTTCCATTAAGCAAAGGTACAGACCCACAAGCTAGTAACTCACTGACTCGGTATATTAATAAAAAAAATATATTATGTGACAGCACTAAATCTAAATTCTTCATTACTCGAGTTTCTTTATGTCTTCAGTTGATTGACACAGCACATTAGGCTTCTAGGGCTGTGGCCAAATGTGGGTTTTGAGCACCCAGGTGCTTTTTAACATGAACTAAGGTAGAAAGAATTATGTTTAGTCTAGTCAATATTACTTCTGCAAGATACTTTTTTTTTTAACAAAATAAATTAATTGCTTAAATGTTAACATTTCTCTGTATGCTTTTGGTATTTCAAAGCAAACTGTACTGGAGAAAGGAAGAGAAATAATGTGGGGTTATTAACGGCTTCTCTAAAGATCATGAAATAGTAAGTGAAACAAAGGAAGTGAAGTAGTAGTCCAACAAACGATTCCATGAATAAGAAACAGAGACAACTAGAAACTGACAGTTACTCAACAGCAATTCCTGGCTGGTAAAGGTGAATTGGACAGGAGCAAGCAACAGTATTTGTGCTGGGATTCTATGTGAGGGATCTTTACTCTAAGAATAAGAATTGTCTAATTCCATATCAAAGCATTCACAGATTGGAGAGATACGTTCTGAACTGCATGAGACCTGGTTCCTGTGCTTTTTGAAATTAAAAGAAATTCAGAATAGTTAATTTTCAGATAGCTGTCTAGAGATGGAAGTACAAAATACTACAAAAAGAGATAAGGAATAAGAAAAAATGTGTTATACAAGAAAAGTGGCTATTGTCATCAGGACATTTTGCTATATCTAGTCACATTAACTGATACTTTAGTTTAACTAGACTGAATGAGATAGTATTAATGAGTAAGAGAACACATACAGCAAGGTTATCAGAACACAGATAAGACTGCAGACACTGAATATATAACTTTTCTCAGAAATAGGGAAATGAGGGGTGAGACAGAGATGTTGGCCAAATCCACCAAACTCAATTAAAGCCCCACACTGACTTTAATGAACTCTGTCAAAACTAACTCTGATCTAATTAAAGGAGCACCTTTTTTAATATATACTTCAGAATTAAGGTGGCACAGGAGAATAAAATTCAAAGAGTAGAACAGAAAATAAGATGACTGCCTAAAGCATGAAGTGTCTCATATCTGGTTGCGTTACCATCCTGTGACTGATGACACACATTGCACTGTAGGCAATGAACTGAATTTTGTCAAACAAAATGAGCCAACAGGAGAATGTGAGCAAAGACCTTTAGAACCAAGGGCATGAAGTATTATCTTCTCAGATAAAGCTGTATTGTTATGTAAGCAACACAAAGATAGCAGAAAGGTTAATCTTACTGAAGCAAAGCAAACAACCACCTCAGAGTACAAACATCACCATATATGCACCAAATCCATTGCTGCATCCACACTACTATTTTAGTTTGGCTTAGGAATGCACTTCTAAAGCAAAGAATCCTGTTTTTTATGAACTAGCATGCTTTGATGTGATTTTCAGAGTGCTTTCAGAGTGTAAAAACTGAATTTCTTTTGCAGAAAGGTGAATTGTTAGACAAGTCTCAAAGAATACACGTTCCAGCTAACACACATCTAGTTCATGGCACAGACAAGAGCTAGGTCAAGGTAAGATCCCCAGACATGTAAAATGCTACATGAATTATCTATACCAGCTGTTTTGCTTTCTAAATCCAGTGCTAACAACCATGCTACCTGTTATGTTAACCATAGCCCAAATATCTGAAAAGCACACATACAAATTGTGTCTGGAGAATCTTCCCAACATGTTTGGAGTGCATCACATTTGGACATAGCAGGATAAAGCACAACTGAGATATGTGTTGAATGAGCAGTAAAAAAACCCACAAAGAAACAAGCCTTCAACCTGAGTTTAGTACGAAGCCTACAAGTAGAAATGCAACAAAAAATCTGGAAAGAACTTCAAAGGAAGTCTGAAAAGTGCACATCTGCCCCTTGCATTTCTTCCTTCAACAGAGTTCAGTCATGGAAGACACACTGCAGCAGCTGAGAGCTGTCTAGAGACAGGGCTTAGGAGTAGTAACACCAAGTTACAATACCCAAGCTTCGCTTTAGCCTGAAAGCTGGAACAGGTATTATATGAAGAAATTTGCTTGCCACTGGCTACTGATTCAAAAAAATTAAGATCTATCTGAATGGAGGGACTAGAACTGTTTTAAAATTCATTAGGCTTTCATAAAAGTTTTAAACCAAAAGAAAATAAAACAGAAAACACACCCTAAAGGTAAGCCTAACATGAAGTGTAATATTAATAAACAAACTCTCAATCTGAAACTGACAACAGACATTAACTGCATGTAATAAATAGCTGAAAAGATTAAACAGGTATCCGAGCTAGTTGTTTCATTCTGTTTCTTAGTTTAGGAACTGGACAGTTAATTCTCAACACTAGTACGGCTGGTTTATAGCTAGAAGTTATTTCCCTTGGCCTATATTAAATGGTGTTTACTTGAGAAAGTCAATAAAGTATACCCAGGGAAAACTGAAGTATGAAAGATATTTCTTATAGTGGAAACCAACCAGATGTCACTGACAGTAACATGCCTCCTTATTGACTGTTTCAACCCAAAGGTCAAGGGATGAATGAGCCATGAAACACTTAATTATGGCATTTCTTTGAAACTCAGATACTTCCCAGATTTAGTCCTGTATTAGTCTATTGGAGACAACAGTTCAACAATATGTGAAAGAGTAAATGGCTTAGTTGCTCTCAAGTGGCAAGGGAAGATACCAGTTTTGCCTTTTGTTTAGTACTTAATTCCTACAGGAAACAAAAGCACACAAGTTAACACTATTTTAAGCCATATCTGCCTATAAACACTCAAGATTAATTCAGGTAAGTAGAGAATATAGAAAAACCTCACTGAAATCCAATAAATTTTCTTCCAGAAAGAAGAATTTTATTTCTCCCTTTCATTGTGCTGTTAGACACACTCAGTAAGTTTAGACACTGCAGACACCTCTTATACGATATTAGAAAACCAGCAATTTGATGAAACTGCATAAATGCCATATCACTTCAATTCATTCCTTAATACAGTTGTCATTTTATTTATTGTAGTCTCAGTAGTTCTGATCCTTGGAAATATAGTTCATTGTTGTTCAGACCTCTTACTACATTTTATAGATTCTTCTTGCCCTGTCTAGGAATTAGAGCAACATACTTCACAATAAAATTACAAAGAAGTGGACGAGGTGGTGTAAATTATTTCTAGATTAGTATCTAGCAGCTAACCACAAGTATTTCAAAGGACATCTGATGAGAAGGCTGTCCAAATACATCAAATCCCTAGTACACTGCACATCTCTAAGAAAAAAAAAAAAAAAGAAAAAAAAAGTAGCTGAAATATCAATAGCTGAAGTCTATTGCAGATTATCTGATGGCAAGGGGATGCCCTTGGAACATTTTTATACCTCAAATTCATCTGTAACATCTCCATTCTTTGAAGAAAGAGATAAAGTAGCTCATGTTTCAGAACACTGTATCACATTTTCCTTTGTGATGGCTGGATATTGCATTACAGCATTTAGAAACAGTAACACCCGTAAGTGTTGCTCTGTGGCAGCTTGCCGAGCAAGGACGATGTGAGATGGGGTCCCAACTTTGTGGCAGTCCACAAGGCTCATTGCTGCAACCACCAGCAGCCCAAGAACTTGCAATGAAATTTTTCTGGGGCTTCAGCTCGTGAATGCCACTACCAGGGAGGAGAAAAACTGTTTGAAAAGGACAATATAAACATGAATTAGGGTCAGATGTTACCAAA
>JAVJGJ010000061.1:51147541-51162396 GCA_035590215.1 Microhierax caerulescens | reverse complement strand
ACAATAAATTCATTGATTTTTTATTTTAATCTTGGCCAAACCCTCACAGGTTTTTACCTAGAAAATAATATTTTTTACATTTTCCTAGAAGGAACAAATTAACTACTTATAAATCACTAATTTGCAGCCCTCCAATAATAAAGGTTATCAGACTAATGTGTTTTTAAACCAATCAGGATTTGTTCATTCATGCCAATAACAACAATAACCTGAGTGTAGTAAGAACTGGTACTAAAATATCAGCTTTCAATTGAAAGGGAAGGATTGCAGACTTCTATGCTTCACGTACCACTTCCTAGCGGCTGTAGCGTATGGATTAAGTTATGTTAAAAGAGTTAATTTTAACCACAGCTGGCACGCTCTGACTGAGGCAACTGACTGGCAGCGCTGTACCTATAGCTACATCCTATTACTTTTTTTAACCTGTCCTCCACTCAGTCTTTGTCTGTTCATTATCTAGTGATATCTTTTCTTTTGTCATACCGTCTTTCAGCCCAAAATTGTCATTAATTGTATGTTCTGCATTCTAGAATGTTCAAAAGAACACCTACAGATGTGTAACACAATAACATAATAGATGAATTATAGCCACGTATTTATATTCACATTCACTTCCTCTGGACTGGTTTGTGATTCCTTAAAGAGACACAGATTAAGTGCTTGGAATTTCTACAGCAGTTTCCCATATTCATCCTGTGCAATTTCATGCAGACATTGCTTGAAGACCAAGTGGGCCTAGTGATCTCAGCAAGGGATGAGTGGGTTTTACATCCAGAAGAATGGCAAATTCTGCTGCTTTTGTTGTTACATTTCAGTGCTGGTGCTTGCTTAGATGCATCTAAAATAGATCAACAAGCCCACAGCTACTGACAGTTCTGTCTTTCCTGCATGTTTTAAATATCAGCAGGGTAGGCTGTATCACAATCTTTAGTGTGTACTGAGTAAAAGATGTGTCATTCAGGAGCAGAGATGAGTGATACTGTGATGCTGTCTGTGTACTAATGTTAGCAAGCAAAAAAAGCCAAGTAAATTACATCCCATGCAAAGTGCACATTAGGCATTTCCATGAACTAGGAAATTCCTACAACTGCATACTATGATTTCTATACCATAGCAAGTAATACGCACTACAGCCTCTCACTTCCTACATGGTAACTTCCGAAGCTAGACTGATGAAGTTGATAAAATAAGTGAATTCTTATTCACTTCCCACCTCTGTTCGGCTTAATTGCCTGTAGCAACCTTGAATTGGCTTGAAAATTCACCTAACTTTTTCCACTGCTTCTTCCCACAAAGTGTTGCAGCCAAGCATAATACTTCATTTGTACTCAAAACCTAATGAGAAAAATTAGTTAAAAAGTAGATTGACATTTCTTTTGAACATTATCACAACAAGCCAGATGATACATTCACCTGCTGCTCATGCATGGCAACAGTGAATTAGAAGAAGATACAGATTTGTTAATGAACATTTAATTGCTATGGGACTGAAGAGGCCTTGATTTTTATGCTGTAATATTTCTAAGGCTCTACCCATTTAAGGCAAATAAGTAAAGAAGAATTCTTGATAGAGCAGGAAAAATTATGCCTGTTTTATGTTCTTATTGAATTTCAATATTATTTGAGGCCTGACCCTTTCTCTGCCTGGCTCCATGGCCAAGATGTTATTTGGCTGCTTAATTTTCAACCTATTTCCCAAGAGCTGCTGTTCAGCAGCTTCCCCTGCCTGCTGGGTGGTCATCCAGAGCCATCCCCAGGCTCTCCACTCCATGCTTTGAGCCATTTTCTATGCTTGTGATTCTTCCGACACAGAAAGATATAGAATTTCACATTTCTTTAAGAAAAAAAAAGGGGAGGAGGCACCTTCTTGAATACTCAGAGCAAACCTATGCCCACTGAGAACATTTATGGCAATTGAATGATAATGCCGAATAAAGAAGGATAAAAGCCTGACTCCTATCCTGCTGTTTCAGGGGGACTAGCTGAGATTAAAAGGAGTGAAATAGCTTGACAAAGGCACCTAACAATTCCTGTGCCTTTCAGCCATGTGCTCCAAGGCTCTCTACGTAGATAGTCCTGCCCATTAATTAAAGTCAGTTTTCATCTTGAGTTCTGAAGAAGAGAAAGAAGACAAAAGCAGTTTTAATCTAAACTGTTTTCATGCTGTCTTTCTGAGGAAGGGAGATATGACTGAAGAGAGAGCACTTCCCTGACCAGCTAAGCTGCCACAATGAAAAAGGCACTGTCAAAATCATTCTTAATTAATGAGTATATGAACTGAGGGATAACTTCAAGGCTGAGAGTAACCACTGATATAGTGACTGACTGTAAACCAACAGGACTAGCTCCTCAGATGCTATACAATCACAGTAGCACCATCTGGCACTCAGGGAAAACTGCACTCTCCTGTCCACTACTCAACTGCTAAAACCTCAAGTTTCTCATAATAAACTTAAAAAGAACGCATTATATTTTTAATCTCCCATTCCTCAGTTGTCTTGAGAACATTTTTCTAAACTAGAAATGTAGTCGCATGTCCTATTTGGCTTACCCTTCTAAGTATTTTATTCTTCTCAAAAATACACTGAGATGAATACACTGGAGAAAACAGATAATCCTAGCATCAGCCAAATCATGACAGCTGGAATCATTGATGGGAAATGCCTCAGAACATGAGGTGTAAAAGCATTCATTTTTCTTTCCACATTACACAAAAACCCCTCAATGGTATCAAATAGGAATAAAAACATAGAACACCTCACTGTCAGGTAGGAAGGATGACCAGTGTTACAAGTTCTTGGAGTTCATTACAGCAGATTCTGAGTGCAACAGCCGAAGCTTTTGTAAGTACACCCTGTTCATATCTTAGACTTTTGATAGTGACAGATTAAAATCATGGCCATGCAAAGATCTGGTCATGGAATCAAACATTTTGTCTAGTTAGTCACAATGATCATGACAGTTTCCTCTTAATCCTCTCTTTGCAGAAAACAGACCCCCCATTTTGAACAAGAACATAATTCCATTCTTATAAAAGCCCTCTAAATAACTCCTTCACTTAGTTATTTCAAACTTATTTAGCCATTATCAATGCATAGTTACTAGAATATACTTGACATTTCTGAAAGGTGGGGTTTTTTCCTCCAAATTAATACCAGAATGGAGTTTCTCTTTCTTAGGTACTCTTTCTTAGACAAACTGAGATACGAGGCTCTTGAATATAAGAAATAAAACTGACTGTGCTATTAAATACGTTAATAAACAATACGTTATGCCTGGAGCTGCATGACTTGGTCCATGAGTTGCTCCTTACCATAGTCAAAGTAAAATAAATAATACATTATGATTCTGTGCAAATTAAAAAGGTAATAAGGTTTTATTTATCATTAATAAATCCACTAACACTGTTATCTTCAGGCAAAGGAATGTTCATGCTCTAGATCATAATTTCTGTTCATAGGAAGGGAAGAATTTTTTTTTGTCTATTCTATTTGTCTATTCTACAAAGACAAATGTATTAAAACTTACCAGGCATACTTGCAGTATAGCATCTGTCACCTTTAAAGGTGACAGAATATATACATATATACTATATATGTCTTTTATATGTATGTATATACAACATATATATGTATAAGGAATATATACATATATCTTGCAAGATTCTTCTCTTAGTTCACCCTTTTCATTATTGCAGCTGGTTCAGTGCTAGATGTGGTATAACTAGACTTTTCTTCCAACCATATTCCTTAACATGTTATGCTTTTCCACCACGGCTTCATCGCTCTCTAGTGGTTTATATTCTTTAGGTGACAGAACACTTCCAGATCAGATAACGTCCAAATACAAACCTCACTGAATTAAAGTGTTATCTTTTATGGCTCTGAGTGTTGCATTTTTCTAGTCTTCCATGGCACTAGATCCTCAGCTAATATTAACTCTCAGCTGGAAACACTTCCTCAGCCTTCAGTTTACCTACCTGCCATTCCCTAAACTGTTCTTTCCTTTAACTCAGCAACAAAAATTTTTTCTGTCAAATATATTCTGACAAATATTCTCAGTGCTTTACAATGTAAATATAACCTGAAGGTCTGTCTTCTCTCTCAAAGTAAGTCAATGTTACACTAGGATCATCTCAGAAGCAGAGAGGAAAGGTTCCCCCAAAACATCATTAATGCTACCATCAAAATTCATTCTAACCTTGACCCAAAAAAGAAATTGCACTTTTGCTCCTTAGGCCTTCACAGCCCCACTAGTGGAGGTACAGAAAGCATGCTGTCAGAATCACATACTGAGACCAGGCTTTCAAAGGCACTCAGAGGAACAATAAAAACCTGCAAGATTCTGAGCACTTTTGAGAATCTGGGCTCTAATCACCTTTATTGAAACTTCAAATGGCACCAATCAGCAAGAAGCATCAGGCTAGCCAGCGTACCTTAATAGAAGCAACTGAGATGCAGTCTGTAAGGTGTCATGTTCAAATAGTACAGGTATTGAACAAAAAGCAGTCCCTTAATTTGGGACACAGACATACCCAACTAAAATTAAAATGTATGCCTTTTCTTATTTTAAAGGGATTTATTTTTATTAGTTTGATGTAAGGGAGAAATGGCATTTAATACCATATCATTGCCATAGGCTTCAGGCAGAAAATTAAACATGTTTATCTCTTTTGGGCAATTATTAACACCCAAGAGGAGCCTTTGTTTTTATCCCTGAGCATTACTTGTTAATTGTTTCTGTAAGAAGTTTCAGCTCAAAACAGTACGTCAGCACTGCCTGCCTAAGTCTAGGGATGCCATCTGAGTGCCCTGTAAGCCAGCAGCCATTGCTTGCCCTTGCAGATCAGCACCTGTGCACTTTATAGCCTATAGGCATAAAAGCACCTCAGCTCTTCCTGCTATAAGGTAATGGTCAAGAACAAAAGTTAGTTAGGGCTGAACAGCGACAAAGGAAAGAGGATAAATCACAAGTATATTGATCCTTTTGATTGAGTGAGATCTATTTTGATCTATTTTCACTTCTTGCTTTTCTTGGAGTGCTAGACCTTTGTCTATACATTACTTTTTGCTCCTATATACATTCATGTATCTTAGCAAGATAAGTGAGGTCTCAAAACCATTCTGAAGGACAGTTGTTAAAGCAGAGCATCATCCTCCCACGTAATAAAGAAATTAAATAGGCAAAATTAGAATGTGTTTTAGACTTTAAAATACCAAGAGTAAAAGATAATGAAACCAGAATTTTTTTTACTTTTGCTCATTAAAAAAGGTAAATTAGTCATGCTTCCTTGTCACACTTCTCAAAGCATCCTTAACAGCTACATTGGATGATTGGGTTTCCTCTGCTTTGTAAAGTCAATACTCAAGTGACACAGAACCATGCTTGAACTGTATACTTCATGCTTGAACTCTCATAGATAGTGGATAAACAGAAAAAGGAAAAGTTACTTGGTGTGCAAGGGCTTCACAGCTCATAAAATTTAGAGCAGCTTCAAGCTAAAGGACCACACTTACATAATGCTGCCAGAATAATGAAGGGCAGGTGCCTTCGCCTTCCCTTCTGCCCACCACAGTTTTGCTGTGAATGTCACTGTGCTGACCCACTAAATGCGATCCACTAGTGATCTTACCCACTAAACGCAAGGAGTCACCCTATGTGTGTACAAGTGCCTGTATGTCCATACACAACATCTCAGAAAAGGATGTAAAAAGATTAAAAAGACTACCTCTTTAACTAGCACACCAATAAGCAATTCAACTGAAAAAAAAACTGTAAAAGACAATCTACAGTTCAAAGTGTCCTTCCTTTGAGTTCAAACCTCAGCTTTGTGGCTCATTCCAAACTAAGAACAATCTTATTGCCAAAGCTTAAATTCCTACTTAAGAGTCAGCAACTACTCTGGAAACTATTCAAGGGCCTACAAAAGAAGTTGAGGGAACAGTGATTTCGTTAAAATAAATCATAGATTGGCTTTGGTTCAGAAACTAGCACATGAAATTCAAATATGTCATACAGAAAGGCAGACTAATTGATTCAAATCGCTTTTGGTAGCTTACCAGCTGTGTGTAAAAGAGCCACTACCCCAATTACAGAAAGCCAGAAATCTTGTTCAGACAGGCAGAGCATTTACGAATGAATGAGGTTTGCAGTCTGGTGCCTGTAGGAAAGAAGCAGGCCTTCAGATCCTCCTTTTCCAATTATTAGCTTTTAAATTGTTACAGGATTGTTGCCTTTATATTATTATACAAATACTTGATGAAATCTTCAAAGAACAGGGGTCATCTTCTTCTATAAAAAAATAGACAATTTCTTTAATTTTATTTCTACAGTTTCTGGCAGAGACAGCATCTGTCTCAGACGGGCCTTCTAGACATTAATACCACACAAGTACTTTAAGGTACAACACGTCTGCATCTTTGCAGTCTCTGGTGTTCCCTTTGGTTAACAGAACTCTATAAAACAAAGTCTTATTTTATGTACAAAATTTGGAGTTGATGGCACAAAATCATTATCTTATAGTTTCATTTTGTTCCTGTTCACTTTCATAGTGGCTCAATTACCACGTTATTTATAGCCTTTTGAGAGTCCAATTATATTGTTAGACATCCTGATATATTTGTGGATGGATATTTTCTACAAAAAAACTTCATGCTTATTCTTAACCTAGCAGCTATCCAGTTCTAGAACACCAACCAGGATTAATTAAATAGGCACAATACTGCTGAAATCTCCTCTGGTTTGCTCTGTCTATTGTCACTGACATTTCTACAACCAGCAAAAGACCTGCTAAAGAAATATGGGACTAATGCTGAAAAACTCCAGCCTAATGAGACCTCCTGGGAAACCACCTCTCTTTATGTGATCAAAGGAGGAACTTTTACTTCCCCTTAGTTCAGATGGGAAGGGTAACAGGCTGCATAAATGTATACAGTAGCTATCTGTGCTAATCTGATAAGCAGCACAATAGCTTTAAATTACTTCTCTTGACTTCACACTGAAATTTAAGTCTCATCCATAGGGCTTACAGTAGGCTCTGCATCTACAGAGCACAATTCTGCTGTCAACAAGCTAGAAGAATTTACTTCCTAATTGCTTGACTAGTAATTTACTTTTATTTTCTATGACCTATTAAATCCTGGTAAGCTCAACAAACCATATGCAACTTGGTAACTGCAGTCTTATGTTTACCAATCTGATGATTACCTGTTTGTTCACAAGAATATAACAGTATAAAAATTCATAGAGATGGCTCAGAAAAGCAAAGCGCCAATCCTACCTCTTTTCAGGCTTTGAGTATCTTTATGGGTTCCTTGTATATGACATTGAAAGACAGCGAGAAAAATAAAGTCCCTGTTGAACTGTCATCCTCCAGAAAAGAGTCTCTATTCATCAAATACTGAAGATGTATAGGAAATTATATTTCTAAATTACATATTCAAATTGGCTGCCCATGATGCCCCATAAGGTACCCTGTCATCCATCCTAACCTTTCCTATCTTGAGGGGCAAGAGGGATCAAATCAGTTCTTGTCCTAAGAAGTTAACAGAAGAGCCCAAATTCCAGAAAAATCAACTATCTACTTTCCTCTGTGATCTGATCCACCCAACTCACGCTGTTTATATGACCTCCTGCTGCCCTCCTTGGTTGAAATCTGCTGTAGCTGCTGCAGTCTTTGAAGGGCCCTTGCCAAACAGGTGTAGACATTTGTCTAAACTATAACCCAAAAGCATTTAACCTCCAAAGGATAAGGAGAAGTGGCCCTCAAATCCAGTTTTTTATACAAGTCAACCCTTGCATCAAAAGTCAGAAAATGTACAGCAAAAAGTCCAAACAGCAGCCCACGCTTTATTTTCTTTTTCTCTCCTTCTTACTGCACTTGCCTGTTTCTCTTTTTTTCCCAGAGGGCTAAACATCTTCCATTTTTGCATATTCCATATTTTCCTACTTTTAATTTGGTTTTTAATTAAGTTATTGCTGGCCAGAGAGTCTTCAACTTCAGGCAGTTTTGACCAAGCTCCAATTACTTTTTAATTTAAAATGTAAAAGAAAACAAAATACTTCATACAGGATGTGTCTGCATGATAATTTGGAAAATGCATATTTTACTAAAGAATTCATCTTCATTAGCATATTCTAAATAAGGTAGCACAATAAGACTTCCCATTAATATGTCATTGCAGGGAAAATTGAAAAAATCTTACTGTTTTTTACTAACACATTTCAAGACTTTTAGTATTATTCAAATGTTTAAGTCCTCAGATGTGAAAATAATGCTTCACCACAGAGAAAAGAATGCAGCAAATCTCACAGAAAACCAGAGCTTAAATGGCTGAAGTTGAGTAAAGGTAAGAAAAAAATACGTTCCTCAGGGCCATCTATTATTGTGAAGGAAATAAAGCTGAACAAGTCAAACAGAGTAGGAGATGTCAAGAGGCAAGCCAGAAGATTTCAAATGCCAGGATACAGCACGGAGTGAGTGACAGCTCTTGCAACTCTAAAAGGGACCTGACGTGATTAAAATCGACAACGACTCTTGGTACAGGAATGAATCTCTTGAGTGTTTTTGGATTTCATTTTTTTCTAGTCTTTCCTTTTCCTGAATGTTAAAGATATGCTTCTTTCAGGAGACTGGAAGTCTCTAAAACACAAACAGCAGAAAAATTACACAGAAGACAAAAATAAAACAGAAAACATAGTCATTGAACAGATAGGAAGATTACGTCACATAGTTGCTTTCTCTGAACTAATATTAATTTGAATTCTGATCATAATATGTGCTGGGATGAGATAAGAAGCATCCAAATTCAGAACTCAGCCATCCCCAGAAATAGTGACCATTTCAAGATGTTTGTGTTATTTTCTTTCCTTTTTTCTTTAAAATGCGTACAAAAGAAAAAAGAGGCATAATTTGTTTTACTGCTGTTATTACTATTCTCATCTAGTGGAGACCTGAACAACCATCATTCCATTCATGCCAATGAATCTGGACAGCTCTAATATAAAAAGCTGCTCCAAGGAGATTACTGTATATTCTTCCTTCCCTGTTGAATGACTGCAGCCTTTTATGCTGATGTTTTTATGAGAACTTTCTGAAATCAAGTACTAAGTGGCAAAGCTGCTAGGAAGCAGGGTGGAATGAGGCTTAACGGCCCCTCTATCCCCCCTCTGTCTCCCCATCCCCGGGATTTAGTGCTGGTTCAAATATTGAGTAAGGATGGAATAGTGAGGAGATGGGGAGACAGTGGGAAGTTGGACACCTCCTCAAAGAGTGGATGTAAGGAGAGCTGCTACAGCCCCTGGGTCAGGAACTGAGCCCACTGCTTGCACCACAGCAGATGGCAGCTGCTTCCCTCAGTCTCCTTCTCTACCTATAAGTCAGTGATCCTAACTACAGGAACATCTTGGTGGTGACCAGGATTCATTGTTCCCCATCTTAAAATCTACCTATGCTATTGAATAGTCACCACTAGTTAATGTAGGATTATTACACATTTACTTAAATGGTCTTCAGCAGTGCTTTCCCAAAAAATTAGTACTATAGCTCCTCAACCTTAATTCATCTTAGCAAAATTTCTTTTCTTCAGTATCACTGTATAATTTCAAATGATCTTATGCCATCATTTTCTATTCAAATAAATGAGGAAGGTCACTCATGGAAATGTACTATTTATATGGCAATCTACTCAAGAAAGATGGGGGGGGGGTTTCCATTTTCCCAGCTTACAAAAAAAAATTCATAGAAAAACAAATAACTGTTTTATTACTTACCTGAATATGAACTATTTTTTATTAGTATAATCAAAATTATTATTCTCATTAGTTGTGAAATCATAACCTGCAACCTTTTGTTTTCTGTTTGACTTGTTGAAAAGCCAGATAATCAAGTGCTGAGGATTAATATTAATGTATATTTATATGGCCTCTGATATTACCAGAAAATTATTATTTCTGATGTTTAAGACAGTTTAGGTAATGCTATAGTATAACACATGTAACTAGTCCAGACTGTATTTGTACTGTTTCCAGACTTCATGAAAAATATTTACTGGTAAACAGATATCTAGCAAAAAGCTATACAGCAATTTTAACTAACTTAATATGTAGTCAGGAAGAGACACCACTGCAGCACCATGACATATTGTTCAGGATCAGAAAAAGGATACACAAAACATAAAGAATATTTTCACATAGGTAAAGTCACTGTAAAAAAAAAAAGTATAGTTGTGGTGAAAGTACTTCACAAACAAACTTGGTCAAATCAAGACATATTTAAACTCCAATAGAAGACAAAAATAGCCATATCTGTCTTCTGTTACAGAGACTGCAGAATGAAACTCTACTAAACGCTAGATCTGAAGGAAAAAAGGAGGATGACTATCTCACACTGTACTGCCTTGGTAAACAAAAGAGATTCACAGCATGCTCAGCACACCGAAAGTCACCAAATACGAGATTCAGATTGGTAGAAATAATGCTTTATCTTAAGCTCTGTTTGATAAACTGAGAATTTTACCCTTATTTTTTCCTTATCTCTCAAAATACCACTTTATTATTGCTATTGGACATCAGTATGGTAAATGGACCCCATCTGGCACCAGGGAGAGGGTCCAGTGAAAACTTGGTTACTATTTCTAACAATCTGCAAATTATCTAGAACAATGTAATAAATGAATAAAAGTTTGCAAAAAAGTCACACAAAATCAGATCTGTATGAAAACTTCAAATTCACATTCAAATTCAGATTAATTATCCTCCATGAAGTGTAAGACTGTTGAACATAAAACCACTTCATGTGTGCACTGGAGATAGAACAAGTCCAAGTAAGAGGTAGTCGGTACAGTGAAGCACGTTGGGTTCTGGATGGTTCTGAGGAAACCTTTAGGTCACAGAATGACAGACCAGATGCATCTGCACTTTTCAAAAATGAGAATATAAGTTGTTTGGACTCTTTTTCCATAGAAGGTCATTTTGCTGACATCAATAGTCTGTCAGCATTCTATTTCAATGTGGTGAGAGTTAACTTACCCTGGCACTAATACTGATACTTTGGGTCTAATTTTCCACTAATAGCTACAACTTTCATAAATTTATACTATGAGATATCTGAGACAAAGTCAGTATTTACTATTACTATCTGCGAAGAAATAGCCGGGACTTTAAACATCCTATTAGTCCTATAGTCCTTGCTGATCATATCTACTGGGTATTTAATGGATTATCAGTGACAAATAAATACATTACCTAAGATGACATGGTTAAATATGGCTTTCAGTTTTACATATATGAGGAATGTGTTGTTGAATAACAAATAATGCTTCAAGTCCAAACTCCAGTTTTGTCTAGCAAAATTCTGGGATTCATTTTTTAATCAAGAGGAGATGAAGCTGCAGTTGTGGTATTTTCTTTTGACCTTAAGTATGTCTTATATTTCAAAGCAGGATGTGGTCATGACAGTGTTTCTTGTATGTGCACTCCAGAACAGAATTAAAAAGTGACTAACACTCCCATATACATCACCCTGTTACACTGCCTAGATCCTACTTGCACTGAGTTTCTTTCCATGTTGGAAAAGTGTAAAATCAAGTTTTGTTTGTCAGTAGGCTGAAGTTTAAACTGTAGTAACTGGTGTCCCCTACCACTACACCATCTTAATCATGATTTGTACCAGTATTATCAAAATCAGAATTCAATTTTGTGTCTGTGCTACCCAGGAACACTGGGGCCCCTTTCTGAAGGTCTCTGAGCCTTGAAGCTGTACTACACTCCAGACGCAGGGCTCAGAGGGGCATCAAAGCAAGGAGATGTAGGAAGTGCTATGACCCAGCATTGCTTCTATTTTGAAGAAGGTGCTCAGCTGTGCTGCCTTAGGGTTCTTTCAACCATCTTCCCTAAGAAATTGTGCTAAACTGAATCTATTCCTCACTACCATTGTTCATTTTGTCTTTAGACCTAAATAGCTCTTCTAATTCTTGAGGAATTATTTCAGACTTGGAATTAATGAGATACATTATCGCTGCACCTCACTAGCCAAGATAACTTAAAAGACACTAGCTCAGGTTTCAGAAGCAGTCAAACTTTGATAGCAGGAAACTCCACAGGGACTAATTTATTATGCTTCTTAACAGATTATATTAAGCCAAACAAACCCCCATGCTTCCAGCATCTCACTGGTTTCCAATACCCACTTCAAGCTGTTTCGACAGCACTGCCTCAGCAGTTGCAATCCAGACATAACCCAAGTGTCGATTCTTAGAATTTAATGTATTACAGTTAGCAGATCTAAATATTAGCTAAATTACAGATAAAACATAATATTTATTATAAGCTTATAATGAAGCCAGCTTACAAAAGGAGACTCAAACCCCTTGAAGTCTTTCACATTGGCTTACCTGGGTTTAAACTTTACTCCTAACTGAAAAGACAGTATGTACAAGAGAATAATGCATATACATGAATGTATTGACCAATGACTAGTCATTAAATCATCAATAACAGGTTAAAACACTGAGTTGATTTATAAAGCTAAAGGGTTTATTGTTGTTTATAGTATTTGCTGCAGATATAACCAGTAAATATAAAGGATTAAAGATGCTTCTGAAATGACCTGACATATACTGCTGATTTAAAAGAGAAAATTAGAATGTAGTTTTTAATAAGTATAGTAATCAAGGTTCATATTAATGATATACCTAAGGATGTGTGAGAAAAGGACTGACAATGATAATTATTACCATTGAAGATTATTTTGATTAAATGATGCTCAAGTAATTAAACATAATTATTTAAAATCTTTCCATTTCCAACTTTGGCACGTTTGATTAAAATGTCACGTAGAAATAACAAGGTCCTGTATTAAATAAACCACAATTCAATATTACAACCAAATCTTGTCTACAGAACAAATAAGGAAAAGATTATTTCGTTATTTTCCATTCTTGTGTGTTGATTTAAAGCTTATAGTTTTATATGAACAAACTTTGAACATCCCATGTTATTCCGTGTACGAGTAGCACAAGAGCTAACAAGTGGTTTGTTCATGGTCACAGCTCCAGGGGAAGCCCAGGCTGTGGCACACGAGGAGAGCCTAAGCCCTGTCCTCACCTCCTCTCAGCTCCACTTACCCCTTCCCGCTGGAGCTCCTTCCTTTCTGCCAGGCAGCTGCATGGGTACTTTGCTCTCACTCACCACCCCCTCTCATGTCTGGCACCTTCTGCTTCATTGTTGACACAACACAGGTCACCAGTAAGCACTCCCAAAATTCATGGCTCCAGCAGCACTGGGGTGTTTCCCTGCAGTTGCGTCTGGGGAAGAGGGATGAGGTGAGTTTGCAGCCCCAGACAGAGGTTGCTGGTCTCACAGCTCCCTAACAGCCAGAAGATGAAGGGCCAACAGGCCTGCAGCTCCGAAGGGGGAGCAGGACCCAGGCCCAGCCCCTGAAGGGAGGTGGCACCCCTTTCACTCCCATCCTCCCTGCTTTCACCCCCTGCACTGACTTCACCAGTCTCCCTCCCAGCCTAAGGCCTTCCCCTACCCCGCAGCCCTTTCTCTATCCACTGTGATGCCACCACTGCCCACCTGCTGCCTCCTCTGACAGAGCCACCACCACTCACTTGCTGACTCCTGTGACACGGTTACTGCCCGACGGCCACTCATTGTGACATGGCCACCAACACCCAGCTGCTGCCTGCTGTGGCAAGGCCACTGCCAAACTGCCGCTGTGTGACTTGACCACCACCCACCCACCTGCTGCCTGCTGTGGCATGGCTACAGCCTGACAGCCACTCAATGTGACGTGCCCACCAACGCCCACCTGCTGCCTGCTGTGACATCACCACTACTCCATAGATGTTCATTGCGACATCACCACCACCACCCACCTCCTGCTGCTGTCTCATGGACACTGTGCAACTGCCGCTCATTGTGACATTGCCAATACCAGCCACCTGCTGCCTGCTGTGACATGGCCACTGTGCAACTGCCACTCATTGTAACATGGCCCCCACTGCCCACATGCTGCCTGCTGTTACATGGCCACTGTGTAACTGCCATTCATTGTGACATGACCACCACCACCCACCTGCTGCCTGCTAGGACATGGCCACTGCCCAAGTGCCACTGTGTTTCATGACCTCTACTGTCCTTCTTGGTGACCTTCCTTGACCTTTATATGACCTATATACCTTTATGACCTTTAATATCTGGTCGGGAATAAAACATGTGCGCGCTGTGGGTTAAGCACAAGGTGTGTTGCACCAAGCTGGCAGCAGCTGCTTCTTGAGCAGACATGCATGGTGTGATTGGTATTGTGGTGCCTTGAGCCTTTCATTTTCACAGCACTGAACTGGCATTGGTCAGCAGGGATAGAAACCGCTATTGGTATGGTCCAGTAGTAGATTGCTGCCACTCCGGAGCAAAGAATAGGTCAGCTGGAGACATGACAAGGCATTTTAACTGGTTTCCTGCATTTAGACATTTAAATTTAGTTGTATGCAAACTAGTACTGAAAGATACCATGAGGTATTTGTATACTCCATGCTCTAGCGGTCATGATTGATATGAACTGGTTTAGAGCTCTGTGGCAGGATGGAATGAATCTGGGACTAGAAATGCTGGTTTTCTTTTGTACTTTGTCATTAGATAAGAGCCTATATTTTGACAAATAGAGCATTTCATCTTGCAGCTTAAAATTATGTGAATGAATGTTGAATAGTTTATTACACTATACATACCCTGTAGAAACTCCTGGAGATATAACTGCCAAATTGTAGTCACTTGCAGACTCAATTTGTCTTGAAGACTTGTCACTGATAGGACAGAGAGAAAAAATCTGTTTGATATTTTTGGTCTAAATC
>JAVJGJ010000061.1:51116612-51147511 GCA_035590215.1 Microhierax caerulescens | reverse complement strand
CAACCAGAACTCATCTTTTTCTTCATTGCATTTTCAGGTGAGAAATTAATCAAAACCAGTTCTATTGGGGAATCATTTTTTTTTTTCCACTCTAACTGATCTGCGCTTCTAACCCTTCACTTTTGCTTTCTCACACTCATCAAAAATTTGCTGAGCAGCTGTAAGGGACTAGAAAAAAAGAATAGCAGAGTCTGGTTATTATTTAAATTAATACCTTAGAATATTAAAAGCTCCACTTCAAACAAAAGACTGAGATTCTAGTTGTAAAAAAACAAATTTATCACCATATGGAAGGGCAAGCTGAAGTCTTACAAGTACATCCTAGAGAGTTTCAGCTAATTACATAACTGTAATGTCTATTATAAAGGGAAAACCCATAAATGAATGCAGAGAAATATAAGTAACTGGCCTGATGCTTGCAAATGCTGAAAAATGTAGAAGTGACAATTCAGATATTTTTTTATCTAAAAATAATCTTTAAATCTTAAAAATTACACATAGTACAGACATCATAAGACAAGGTAGAGATAACTGAAATGACAAACCTGGAGCAAAGACAACTATGCAGAAGAATCTATCACAATGCAATACTCGGGCTATAATGTTGCCATTGTAAAAGTGAGTTTCCCCATTTCCACTTCAAGACTATGACAAGCCACAGTACTGAAAATTAAGAGGAGGTTGTGGTTACAACATTTGGAGTTCTTCCAGAGCAACCTTTAGAGCTTTTGAAATGAGCACAATGATTTTTGTAAGTGCTCATTCATTTTTCATATGCCCAGTCTGTCTTCCATTCTGCATTTAAACATAGTACACTTGCACTTGCACTTTTAATGGATATCTAAGATTTTAATGGAATTTCAGCCAACTGCACTTTGTATTTCACCCCAAAAGGAATGATTTATTAGGAGCTGAAGACAGTCTCCTTTTTTTGTTCTGGTTAGTGAGAAGACAGCCTGGAGTTACATTGTATTAATTCCTAATATAAATGACATTAGATGACTGTAGAGCAAAATGATTATTTATGCTGAATAAGAAAACAAGCATAGTAGAGGAAATGTGAAATAGAAGGGGACAGAACAGAAAATATGTTTCTGCAAACTTGGGAATGAGATTGGAGCGTGGAAAGGTTACATAGAGCAATGTAATCAAACTATGAGCATGATTTTCTTTCAGATGCTATGGGCAGAACAGGATTTCATACCACATTAATCAGAGTTTTATATATGCAACAGAACAAACATATAGGTAAATGATCAATCACTTCAGTAGACTGACAAATGAAACAATTAAAACTTTTTAGGTACATTCTTTAAGTTGCTGACTCCAGTCACAGTCACTGCAGAAGCTGTCTGAGGGCAGATATCTCTACTTGGAATATTTTTTAATATTTTTTTGGGGGGGGTGTAGTTGTTTTGGGGTTTTTCTTTAAATACATTTCAGAGTTTATTTCTTTAGGTTTTAAATAACAGAGATTTGTACATGCCATAGTAGATCAGCATGCAGAACTTTAATTACAGCTGTGTCAATTTTAGGCCCTCAAATCTTGTTAAAAACACCATTACATTTGAAAAGCTTGATTGCATCAATTGTGTAGTTATTCCTTTACATTTTGGAATGCATTTGTTAAAGGTGACACCATTTATCTCGATTTTCTAGTTCATCAACGTGTCCCAGAATTTTTTTTAATAATCTCAAATGTGTAGCATCATATCTTAAAATCCTAATTAAAGAGGTGTTTTGTGCCAGCAAAGAAATTAAAAAGGCATGAGCTTTCATATGTAATCATCAGGAAAGTGGGTAAAAATTTCCATTAAATGCTTGCCGAGGTTTAGACTTCTACGGCACAGAACACTTTTGTCAACTTCTTTTCACGTCCTAAACATTTATAATCCATCAATTTTGATTTTAAAGTCTGCAACTTTTTGAAAGGCAAAGCCAGACCCCATTTTAGTAGCATCTGATTTTGAAATATCTATAAAGGAAACCTCTCTGGGAGACAGAATTGTAAAAAGCTGACATGTAGCCAAGAACGTAAGTAAATTTTGTCTTTGCCAAGCATGGGTTTCCCTGATACAAGCCCAGATCAGTTGACCAGCAGGCATTTGCCTGTGTAAAGGATAACAGAGATAGAATTTGCCCATTTAGTTCAGTATTAGTGTTTTCCTAAGCAATTTTACAATGTCAGTCATCACACTAAGACTAGGGCTTCTACTAAAAGAACTGATTGACTTCGAGGTGACTAAGTGATAACAGAGAAAAATGTGATGGCAGAAGTTCAAGTTATTGAACAGTTAGTTTATTCTTCTAAGCTGAAAACTGAAAACATGTCCACTTGCAGTTTTGTTACAATGTAAGAAATACAGGCAAAAAAAAGTTTAGACCTTTTCCTTGCCTGTCAGTCAGACAGATCATCAATTTAAAAAAACAGGCAGGTAGCCTGCCTTTCCAAAGAGTCTGATTCAGGGATGAGTTAACCATCTTGCCTAGGAACACCAGGAAATAAAGTCATTTCATTTCTATGCCTAATTAGAAGCTGCTGGTCAATGGAGGCAGGATTAGCCTGACATATGTGGCCTGCTCATACAGGTAAACTGGGCAGCACACAAGTTCACTCAAATCACTCCACCAACACACCGTATTTATATAACGTTCTCTGTATCCCTTGATTAACGCAACATTTTGGTTGTGTCTGAGGCCAGATGTCCTTTCCCTCCATAACATGTAATGTCTGCAATGTCCCTTAGGGATTATGCAGTATGTGCTGTGGAGAGTACCCACACCTGCTATAAGAATAGGTAGTCACGCTGGGCTTGGCTCAACAACTCCTACATATCCTATCAACCCTTAAGAAAACATGTCTCAGCTATTGTCAACCAGACAAAATGACCAAGCTACAAGATACCTAATGCCACCTGCCACTAAGTTAAATGGTACAGATGACTAGATCAAGCCCAGGCAACTAAACAGAATAGGATGCAGTGTCCTGCTCTGCATGTCTGAATTGTTAGAACTGTTTTGGTATTTCATAGTCATATCACATTTTGTTCTTTGTCAGCTCACTGCCATCCCTCTATAGTACCCATTCTCCACTTTCTCCACACTACCTAGCTCCTCTGCAGAAACACTTAGTTTAGAGATGTACACTGTTGTACACTGTTGTCTCTAATTCCCCATAAGTCTCAATCAGAGACTTCTCATCGACTGTGCTAGGGATTGGACCAAGCTCTACAAGTAGATTTGAGACCAGCTATTTCAAAGCATGCATTTTTACTTTTCAAGGGTTCCTTCTCATTCACAAAGTCAAAGAATTCAGCCTTGAAAATGTGTCCTTTCTTTCCAGAGAAATTACTGAATCTGTACTGAAAATGGTTCTGAGAAAGTAATCTTTTTATACAATGCCCATGATAATTGAACAGTGTGCTACTGATAAATACACTAGGGAAGATGGAGTTGCAGAATTTCCTCTTCTGTAGCAAATGGTTTGAAGGCTTCTGGATTTCACATTGGAAGTGTGAAACTTCTGTCACCCACATACTTATGAAGAGTGACTCACTGAGGAAACAGTTAGTTTCTACTTACCAAGCACAAACATGTGTTGCATAGGTATTAAATAGTTTTCCATTGGACATTCTTATTTTCACACTTCACAATACTCCCAAGCAAATTTTTGCACCTTTTATGCAGTATCAACCCTGCTTTTTACCAGTTTGAAATAAGTACCTTTTTACAGTGTATTTGTATTTAGAGACCTACAAAAGAAAAATAGGTTCACCAGTTAAGAAAAAAGCAACATATAATAAACTATTAATAAAATACAAATTTTAATTAAAAGAACTTTTTAAAAAGAGTATATTCAGGTTCTTATATACCTTGCCATTGAGAAGTAGCTGCAAAACAACTGTAGAAACTATTGTCACAGTTTATGATACTCAAAGGTTTGTAGGCAGCCAGAGGGAGACGATCAGCTGGGCTGTGAGTACATACCATTTGATTTGCAAAACCTTCCCCTCAAATGGATAACAAGAAAGAATATTTTTTTCAAATATTAATATAATTTTGACTTTACTTCTAGCAAACAAAAGGAAAAAGCAAAATATGTTCATTTGCAATGTGACTTAAAAAAAACCCAAACCTGATTTATTCTTCAGACTTGAGAACACGATATAAAAGAACTGCCATACCTGACCAGTTCAAAGACACACACCTTCCTGAATACCTTGTTTCTGATAAAAACCAGCTGTAGATATTAAGGGGAAAGTATTTAAAACTTCTGCTAGAAGTATTACAGCTTCTGACAATTACACTACTCATAAGCTCAGGAATACTGCAGAAATTAAGGTGACTTAATAAAGGCACATTTCTGACTCTTGAGATGGAGGGAGGAGGGAAATGAAGAATGCATCACCATGTGACAATGTGCTGAAAGAATGCATGTGAGAGAAGTCAGCTCTGCACGAACAACATATTAGCATCACCATTTGAGTGTTTTATCCACAAAGGAGATGCTCAATAGCCATTTTGACTAATCATTTTTGAGATAATGCTTTGACTCCCTATTTTGGAGGATTCCTTTCCTAGAGAAAAACATACACACGCACACATTAAAAACAAACAAACAAACAAACAAACAACTAATTCCTTCAGAACTTAAGTAAACCCAATAGGGACTGTAGCAATACTTGTAGCTTGGCTGAGAATCCACAGAGAAAAGTAAGACAACTAAGTTAGTTACAGCTGTCAAGCAGAGAAAGCAATTTTTCTGCTCTCTATTAAAATCTGGTTAAGGACTACGGTACTAGGATTGAAAAGAAG
Source organism: Microhierax caerulescens (assembly GCA_035590215.1). Taxonomy (NCBI): domain Eukaryota; kingdom Metazoa; phylum Chordata; class Aves; order Falconiformes; family Falconidae; genus Microhierax; species Microhierax caerulescens. The sequence goes on along the minus strand of JAVJGJ010000061.1, from coordinate 51,142,696 downwards.
ATGCTATCTTGCCAAATTACTCCCTCCACCTAATATACTAACAGCAACAACAATAATAAAAAAATCTATTGAACAGAAAAAGGAAAGACAAAACTTAGTTTTGACATCATTTGGAACTCCACAAAAATAAAGGGAATATGCATGGCAAGGGCAGGATGTTTCTTCATCCCTAAGCTTTTTAACACAACACAACAAATCACAGATTACTTTGATTTTGGACAGGAATTTGCATACAGAAAAGTAAAAACACCTGAGACACTATGTTTTGCCAGAAAGAGCAATTAATTCATGGTTTTTCCATGTAATTTTGAAGGAAAAAGGAAAAGGAGAGACAAGAAGGGATGTTTTTTCCTCTGCAGCCAACTTTTTTTCAATGGTATGCCATAAAAATATTAACTGGAAATATATACTGTGTGTATTAAACACAAATGTATGAGTGCAAAAAAAAATCCCACTGTTAAAGAGCTTACTGTTGCCTTCCATGCTGAAAGTGAAGAAAAATAGAGGGTCAAAGGATACTTCTTTACATACAGCCTGCTTCTTCCAAACATCACTTGAACATTTTGTTGTTGATAGAAATAAATATCCCACCCCAGCAGTGCAAGGGGAACCCATTCATTTCTCAGAAAGATTTGCTGTTGTCCTCTGCAATACTCCAAGCACGTTTCTGTGGAAGCTGGCATTTATTTACTCAAAAGAACAATATCTGAATATCTCTCCTATCAGAATTCAAAACTGCTTCTCAGGAATTACATTGCCTGCTGCTTTACTAAAGAATTCTTGAAACATTTATGCCTGGTGGTGGGTAAAGGAAGTGATGGCCACCTGCTGAAAACTTTGCACTGACACCTTTTTCGGCCACTAGTACTAGAGAGCACCTGAATGAGTGGGCTGAAGGCACTGGCAGTGACACTACTCTCTTCCTTCTCAGCTTCAGGACAAGAATACCATTACAAAAATTCTCACGTTTATGCAAAAGGCATAGAGAACCTTCCAACTTACCCTCCTCAGCACCAGGATTATGGCAGAAGCACCATTTAACACAGTGTTGTTGCCTGGTGATATATTGTCTTTATTTTAGCCACCGCTATGTCTTTCAAACCCTTTTCAAACAGGTTAATTCCTGTTTAACTGTTCCCATTATGCTCTGCCTCTGTAACAGTGGTTACACAAATCTGTTATCCATTAATATGGACAAGACCCAAGACTTCAGCCACTCATCTGCACTTTGTCCAAGATACTATTTTGTCTGCAGGGTTTTTCTGAGCACCTGTACCTACAAACTGTAGTGTGACTCATTGTCCATATTAATAACACTGATTTCTGCTGCACCTGAGCCAATGGCTTTGGAGAGATACATACACAGATGTTTGGTTGCCAGCCCATACCTCAGTGATCCGGCAAGAAATCATGGACAGAAGGAGTATGTGGCAGGAGTCACAGTGAATTAAATAGGCAGAAGTAGTAGTGAATGAAATAAAGCATGAATGCATTGGCATCAGTGATGGAGAATCTTCTTCCACCTGATAAGTATGAATATTAAACACACATTTTCAGATCAAAAAGTCTTTAAAGAATTATTTCAGAGGCAGCCAACGGTCCACTAATCTGGTGGTTCAAGAGGCAACTCATTCTGCTGCTGCACAAATGGGAAATATTCTCATTGCCCACTTAATTAATTCATCTATACCTAGAATTATCCACCATATCCCAGGAAAATAGCTCTCCCTGAAGGAGTCATCTGCACAGGGCATAATAATGCCTACCTGTTTGCTTGTATTTTCTTCCCAGATCTCATGCTGCAAAACACCTGCCTCAGTGTTTCTTCTCAGCAATCCTCCATGACAGATTTTATTTTTCGGTACACAGATTCCTCAAAGAATGTCCTCGAGGCAATGGATGCAACAAAAGAATAATACCCAAAACACCTAAATATGGAACTGTAGCAGGTCTTTCCAGAGCATGTTTTATAGCTTTTTCACGTAATTTGAGATTCCTGGATGAATAATATAAACAACTGGAAAATGGTCTAGGTGCACACCAAGTAATAGACTTATTTGCTGAGAAAGTGATATTTCATGCAGGCATAGATTTACCTATGAAACTAAAAGAACTTAAAAGTTTCTTACTATGCCTAGAACCTCTAATTCCTAGTCCTAACTGCTAATTGGCTCTTTTTAGATTTGTTCCAAAATACAAAAATAATACTAGCTTAAATGTAACACAGGAAGATATTCCTATTAAAAGAATGCCATAATGAAAAGAAAGCCACCTGAGATCTTGAACTCTCTTTGAATTTGTCTTGCCCTTCATTTCCACAAAATGAGTCATTCTAAATTGCCAATTCATCCAGGTATCTATGCCAATTTCTAGGAATTAATGCTAACATACCTTCCATCCTGAAGTATTAATCTTACCATAGATCACTGCTCAACAATGCTTTATCTTGTACTTCATTTATATCAGTCAGATTCTTTGAATTATCTATTCCAGAATGTAGGGTCTTAAGGAAAAACCTGTAATAAAACAGCCTCGGGTCTGGGGTTTTTTTCTCAGTTTTTTGTTTAGATACTGCTTTAACTCATCACCATCTAATATACCTAGTGCAGTATGTCTTTCCTTTTCCAGATGCTTCAGAGAGAAATCCCTGTTCTGTCCATTTTGGAAAGATCACCTTCACCTGTTTTTTGTTTTGTTTTTTTTTGTTTTTTGTACTTAGGGGTTTGTGTCCTTGAATCATCTTGTCTTTTTCCTTCAAGCCACAGTATTTATCTAATGTTAGGTATAAATTGTTTCTACACTTACATAAAAGTAATTAGTCTCACTACTAATTCATATTGTACTGTATTTGAGGGGCTGCTGTAGTTCCAAATCCCCAGACACAGAGAATACTGAGACCAGCATCACAGTGTCACTCTGGGGAGCCCAGATGTGCCTTCAGCCAGGCCATATCCTACACTAGAGGGCTGGGCGCCCACAGTTCTCTCCTGTGAACCATTCCCAGAAATACTCATTTTGGTGTGCAGCTCATACGGTCAGGAAAACTGGTCACACTAGGTTGCAGTCCATCTTTCATCCCATTAAGTCAGTTTCATTCATCCTGATGCATATTCTTTGTAAATGGGGGATATTGTGCTGGTTTTACTGGCAAAGTAAAAAGTATAAACTAATTATTTTTGTTATTCATGAGACGAATGCTATGAGGAACAGAAGGCAGAACTTAATAAATTAGCTGGCAGTGCTAATCTGGTGTGAGTTTTGAGCATTACTTAGGAAATATAAGCACTATGAAAAGATCTAGTGAAATCAGAAATGCCGTCTGGTAATAATAACAGAAGAGGGGACTTGTTCTCTAATTACCAGACATGGATTTGGGAACTTTGGCTTCTGAGGCACCAGGACACTGCAGCTCGTTACATTGTCAATGACTCATACTACGAAATGTCCTCTTAATCGCTCTTTGTTGTCTTGACACTTATATAAGAGAACCATTCATTCTTTCCAGATGGGGGTTACCCTGGTTTTCACAGGGTACTGGCTTAATCTAAGCAGACTTGTATCCAAATTCTAGCAGATAATGAGAATCCAAGTGAAGAGCACAGCTACAGAGACTAATAATCCAGAGTGGGAGAGAGAATCCTCTCAAAGTACAAAAGAGAGCTGACAGAAAGAACAAATTAAAGGAAGATTTATGTCGATAACTGTAGGGTTAGACCTTTCAATTTCTCTATTACGCTGATATCACAAATTTAGCATCATACTGTGGGGCCCTCATAAACATACATCTGAAATAAACTGCCCTGACTGTGGTTCCTGTGGGAAGTATTAGAATTATTAAACTGGAAAGTCCTTTCCACTTCCCACCAGAGCTATATGTAGGACATGTACAAGTCAATACATGCTACACCTTATACAGGCAGTAAGTCTTAGGACAGCTTTCAGCATGTGCTGTGGCCGACAGAATGCATTCAAAATACTAAGCACTAAACACTCAGGTTACACATACAATTTTCATGTTCCCTGAGACTTCAAAAGTCCCAGTCCAACTGATTACTCCTATCAGTATCAGTATGAATTGGATCAGTCCCATTCTCTGCTTAAAAGCTGCTACAAACCACAGATTTATATAGGTACTTTGAATTGTCAGTATAATAGAGGATTATTTATATACATACTGAACAGGTCAGATTCGATTGACTTAAAAGCCTTAATAGCCTATATTAACTTTGACTTACATTCAATCAAAATTGCCTATACAGTGTAAGTTATAATGTTAGCTTATTGCTCCATTCCGGTTTCCATTTCTAAGACTAGTCAAAAAGTACTGAATAGTAAAGAACTTCAAGGACACTTCTCACCTTGTCAGACAAGAAAATGTTAAAAGTTCAAAGCAAAAGAGAACATAAACTTATGGAAGAACAGGCACCAGCAAGCCTGAAAAGTCTGAGTTAATCATAAAAGCAGAGAAAAGGAAGACTTATTTTTTTGATTCCTTATAGGCATGTATTAAATCTTATCTAACTGATATTATCCGAGAATAAGAAAATAAGAATGTCTAGACTTTTTGCCTAGCATCCTGTTCCCTAAAACAGAGTCCTTTTCCTTGGAAAAGTCATAGCATATACCTTTACCCCTGTGAGGTTTTTTGTATCAAAAAGGAAAATCAGGCAAAAATTTCACTAATATTTTGAATCTTATCTTCTGACAACCTTCTAACTTACTAATACTAAACTAATAAAGTCCAGCTAAAGTTTGGATTGTATGAACATAGGTTTTTTCCAGCACAGAGGACATAACAGGAGTTTCACCTGTTCTACTGTCAACTCTACCCATTATATAAAGGCAAAAATAGCAAATTATGAAATATATTGGTTTATATTATAAAAATAAAAGAGCTAAAATAACAAACCCTGAATACTACACTTCAGGACTGAACTTTTTAATCTTTTCACAGGTATGACTCTCTAAGAGTATATGTTATGTATACTTATTGTAACACCATAACAATAAATCAGACACAAAGATCACCAAGCATCAAAGCAATTCAGTTTTATGAAAAACGTGCTTACATACAATTTTTCCTTTCATTAATTAAAATTATGCAAGCTTATTAATTAATGCTAACACTGATTCAGCATACTTGCAGTAAGAGGGTGTGCAAAGACTTATTTATGATCTTTTAAGATATTAGCCAGTAATGCGTTTTTTTTTTCCAAAATGCAGTCTTGCGCAACTTGGCAAACAAACACAAGGGTAATTTTGCTTGTGATTATATTGAATATTTTTTCTGAATGTTAATGAATTTTAAATTGTCTCTGTTAATTTTACTTTTTAATTATGGCACAATATGAACTTGCTGAAGCTGATTAAAAATCAATTCACTCATTCTTTACTGAAATTCTAGTCCCAAACTCCTGAATTAGAATGGTCTTATTTGAGGTGCAATTCAAACTTTAAAGACAGAAAGTACAGAGAGTAATTTTAAATAGCTTTAAATCTTAAGTAGTTGTTACAATTTTTCATATGATGTATGGATACAGGTGAAATAGAATGTCATCTCAGTAAAAATGTTGATTATATAAAGTTTTCATTTTTGTGTATGCGGCTACATATTTCATAAAAAAATTAGTATTATACTGCCAATGCAATCTTTCTTGAAGTATTAAATGTTTCAAGCTGGGCTTCCAAGAAAATAAGAAATCATTTATATGAAATTTATTTCTGGTTATATGTTGGTACTAAACCAGAGTAGTCAAATGGCACATAGAGGAAATCCTTATTACAAGATGTACAGATCAAGTCTTGCAAAGTGTCACTCTAGTGGGAGAACCCAAAACACAATGTAGCAACCACTGCTATGAAAGTATTTTGAGAGATATATGTATTTAACGTTCTACTGACACTGCTTTATAAACCATGGAAGCAAGGAACAAGAAGAATATAACCAGTCTACACAGTGTGAGTATTTGTTAAAAATATTTACATCATGCTATGTACAAAGCATAAGCAAAAAAGGGCGTTCAACCTTGTCTCGAGAGAAACCTGAATTTCAACCTGTCTGAAGAGAGACACTAGGAGTTACTTATAAAAACCTAAAGATGAATCCACAGAAGTAACTCAAAGATTCCTCACAGTGCAAAACACTACTTCCTTTTATGAGGTAACCAGTGCAACAAAACTGAAAGAGCAAGATAGAAAGCTTGAAGACATCTTGAAGACAGAATGCCAGATACCCAAAGTCACCCTTGGGATTAGCTGTGAGCTGACTCACCCAGCTTATGAGGCTGGGGACACACATTCATACAACTGTGGTTCATCCACAGCTGTTTCCTCAGAGCCACTTAGAGACACTGGAGGTTGCTGTAAAACTCAGTTTCAGAATTTCTGCTAGGGATCAAGGCTTCATCTGAAAATAATGAGGCTAAAATTTCTGCCTTAATACTATAAAAAGACAGGAGAGAAGGTGCAACTGAAGCATAAGATCTAAATGAACCAAGCAGTCTTTAGTTCAATGCTTTTCCTCAGAGATTTGCACCAGAGATCGAGACCTGTGTAGGGGTTATTCCCTCTCCAAAGACAATTCCATTCCAAATCATACTATGTACAGTTTTCTTTGTGTAATACAGAATTGTAATATTGGCAACACAACATAGTGCTACTGCACATTTCTTTGCACACTATTTTTATTTCAGTGGCCAAATATTCAGCTTTGCAACTGCCACTGTGCATTGGTCTTCTACACAGCTTAATGAAAAATCTTTCCATGGGAGTCTATGATTTTTATGGGGCTAAGCTTTCCAAAGAAAACATCCTGAATATTTTTGAGGGTCCTCTCCTAAGAAATATTAAATTAAATAATTAATGCTTAAAATAAATGGAAATTTCATGTCACTGCTTTCCTGTCCCTGTAGAAACCAGCCTTCAGAATACCAGGCATATGCTACCCCCTGGCAAAAGGTTGACATTGGCATCAGGACAAGACATTAATGCAAAATAACCCAGGGAAACCAATATAATGCTATGTGTTTGAATAGCAATGCTGTATATCCCGCCTCCACTTCCAAATGCCAGATTCTGTTTACATTCATTAAATAAATTTTACTATCCATGAAAGCAAAGGAAATATATATGTATGTATAGTGAGCTATGAGCATTTTGCCAATGGTATGATATGAGCTTAAATTATGTAAAATAAAATTTTAATTTATATGCATTTTATTTCAATATCCACAATACTGAATGTTCAAAAAATTGTCATAAATCTCTGCATTTAAGATTTTGGATAACTAGTTATAGATTCTGTTTGTAATTCAGAGTTCCTTCTGTTCTGTGTAGTACATTTAACATGAAGTCATTTATGTTTTTTTAATGTTTGCTTGGCCACATAAAACGCAAAACGTTTTGGAGATACTAAGTCTATTCATAGCAACTACTCTACATATATTTTGTTTACTTTCTTATATATACACTCTCATAAGTGGGATATAAACACATGGATAATCACCACGATGTCTCTTGTTTTGGTATATTTTGTGTTTGTATTGGTTGGTATGTTTACATCAGGTCTAATAGGTAACCAACACTTTTACAGTTACAAGCACTTATTTTTTTTAATTTAGACTTTTGGAGGAACTGACCATTCCAAATTCCCTAAAGCTGTCCAAAACCAATTTTTAAAAAATAGCTTGGATAATTTATGTTGACTTCAGAGTGTCTGTATACTCTATTTGCATGTCTGATAAATTTTCCTGACTGCTGTTTACAAAGGAGCCTTCTACTAAAATCTCTAGAGGAAATGTCTGTTTGATGACTATGGAGCAGTGAGGTGGGAGTTAACTATGTTGGCGGGGGGGGGGGGATGTGTATACACGTACATATTTCAATTCACACAGACAAATACATATGTATCTTGATATATATCTATATATATACACACATACATGTATATACATGTATTTTATGTACCACTGGCAGAGTGGAATTTGAAAATGGGAAGGAATCAATGTGAATATGGATCTGTGGATCCACTACAGTTTTTCTTATTACTATTCTCAGATTTTTAGAATATATTCAGGAAAGTTTCCAAAAACACATATGGAGTTTATGCATCTATTGCACTCACTGACATTCATTGGGGTTTAGAGGATTAACTCCACCAAGCTTCATGGAAAAATCCCACTGCCAAGATTCATACAAGGCTGTTCTAAAGAAATCCCAGTGGTGAGCTTAATAATGTCTTGGCACAGGGGTAAATCTCTTCAAAGCTTCAGAAGAGCTCATTCATACCAACAGAGACTAAAATGCATGGTATATCATCTGATTTTCATTGACTGGTAGAGAAAGCTCCACAAATTAAAAAAGCTATTGGAGCAAGCTCTTCATATACCTCAGTATGCTTTTTTGTATAGTTAGCTATTAGAAAACAATCATGACAGAGACCTGCACATTTATTAATTATACATTCCAAAGAAAAAATTATTTTAATACTATGCCAATTTAAACTCAGTTAGGATTTGAAATCTGAAGAGAGATAATGATATACTGGAACAATCTTTATTACAGAGTTAGAGAACAAGGAGTTTATTTTTTATTAAAAATTAATAATTCATGCACCTTAATTGTTGGATAATGATGGTTTTGTCTGCTATATGTAGTTAAAAATTATAAAACAGTGCTTTACAGATATGATTTAAAGTATTCATTTTCATAAAATACATGTCAAAGGGTTGGTGTTAAAGCAGTTACCAAAAATCTAATGCAAACAAAACCACTACTCGTTTAAACTAAATTTAAAAAATCCTAATAAATCTGAGTTGCCAAGGCTTCTGGGTTTTTGCTTTATCAGAGAAAGCCACAAAGTGTTCTCTTGAGTTGATAGTCAGGATACACTAGGACCATAAGCATCCAGAAAATCTGAGGGGCCAGTCCTCATATTAAAGTTGAAGGCTCCAGACAGCAGCTCATGAGCTTTCCTTAAGATTCAATTCCAGATGTCCTTTTCTTCATGCATACATGAATAAATGGGAAAATTATTTCTGTTAGCCAGATCTCCCATTTATGCAGAAATGCAATCATCATGGTACCTAAATTTTGTGTGTACATTCCCTAACTCAATTTTCTCAGTATTATTTAGATGTGCTCACTGCTTAAACCTGATAGAAAGACTTCCCACCCATACCAATTAACCTAATCCTGCAGTTTTGTTCTACCTAGCTGTCCTTGAATAGTCTTGCTCTCTTCTGTGCTCTTTATTTGAATTAGTTTGAATTTCTTCCCAGAAATTTTGTAATCTAGAAACTGTAGAAATGTTTGCCCCTATTTTTCCATTTTTAATTTCTCAAGAGATATAAATGGATTTCCATATTTAAGCATAAAACAAAGATTGCTCCCTTTCAGAACATCCTTTCTCTTTTTCTCTGTTATGTCACTTCTACCAGTCACAGTAGTTGTAACCTGAAAAGACAATTTTTGATTAAAAATAAGGGCCTCTCTTCGCTCAGGTGGAACTTCATGTGACTGTAGCACTTACTGCTGAGTTTACAGAGTGTATCCAGTCAAAAAATGTGCTATGAAATTACCAAGGAATGTCATACTCTCTCCTGAGTGAGAATTAAATAGCAGTAAAGAAGAGATGGTGACAATCTATACCCAGCATCACCATAACTAGGATTATCTTTAACTATAGTGTCATGCTGGACATATTATAACCCATGCTGTCTAAATACGACCAGCATAAGAACCAAAGCAAAATTTATATATATCTACTGAGAAGCATTTAATGGAATTTCCCACAGAAATCATAGAACAGTTTGGGTTGGAGGGGGCATTTAAAGGTCATCTAATCCAACCTCCCCTGCAGTAGCAAGGACACTTTTCACTAGACCAGGTTGCTCAGAACCCCATCCAACCTGACTTTGAATGTTTTGAGGGAAGGGGTATCTACCACCTCTCTGGGCAACCTGTTCCAGTGTCCCACCACCCTCACAGCAAAGAATTTCTTCCTAATATAGAATCTAAACCTACCCTTTTTTAGTTTTAAAACCATTACCCCTTGGCCTATCACTACAGGCCCTACTGAAAAGACTGTCCCCAAGCATAGAACTGAGAATGGGTTGGGTTGGGAAGAACCTTTAAAGATCACCTAGTCCAACTCCACTGCTATGGGCCCGGACATCATTCACTAGATAAGGAACAAAAGAGTGATCTTTCTGAAAGCAACCAGATCTAGCAAGCAGAACAGCAGAGCACAGGGGTTGTATTCTCAAGCACTTAGGTACTGGCAGTGTTTTGCTGGAGAGTTTGTCACCTGGACAGTGACCTTCACTGTTTTCTCCATTTCAGAAAATCTAGGACCCTGTCAAAACAGCAGAGTACCTGTGCAGCTGGATTTTCCTTGGTACACATAGTATGAAAACACAGCTATATAAATCTTACTGTGCTTACGTAACTCCCTTTCTATTTATTAGATGATATAAAACTGGGAGAAATTGTTGATACACCAGATGGGCGTGCAGTCATTCAGAGGGACCTCTAAAGACTGGAAAAATGGGCCAACAGGAACCTCATGGAGTTCAACAAAGGGAAATGCCAAGTCCTGCCCTTGTGGAGGAATAACTCCACCTGGAAAGCATCATTTTGGAAAAAAACCTAGGGTCCTGGCAGGCAGCAAGTTGACTAAAAGCCAGCAATGTGCCCTTGGAGCAAAGCAGGCCAACCGCATCCTGGGCTGCACTGGAGTTGCCAGCAGGCTGAAGGGGGTGACCTTCATCCCCTGGTCACGACGTGAGACACACGTGGAAGTGCTGGGTCCTGTGCTGTGCTCCCTGGTACAAGAGGGACATGGACTTACTGCAGTAAGTCCAGTGAAGGGCCACTAAGATGCCAAAGGGCTTGAAGTATGTTGCATCCAGGGAGAGGCTGGGAGAGCTGGGACTGTTCAGCCTGGGGAAAAGAAGGCTCAGGGGGATCTTATCAGTGTGTAAATACCTGATGGGACAGTATAAAGAAGACAGAGACAGACTTTTCTCAGCAGTATCCACTGACAGTACAAAAGGAAACAAGCACACATGGAAATAGAAGAAATTCTGTTTAAAAGTAAGGAAATGTTTTACTGTAAGGCTGATCAAACACTGGAACAGATTGCCTCAGAGAAGCTGTGGCTTCTCTGTCCTTGGAGATATTCACAATCCAGCTGGACACAGTCATGGGCAACCTGCTTAATTGATCCTGCTTTGAGCAGGGGTTTCCAACTAGATGACCTCCAGAGGTCCCTGCCAAACTCAGCCATGCTTTGATTCTATGGTTTTAAGTGTTTTTCTTATCTCGGTAACTCCAGCCAGCCTTCTGGCTCTCATACCTCCTTGGAGTATAAATTCTTAAGGACACAGTGCAATTTAAGTTTACACCATTTCTTTAAAATTACAGGCTTAGCCCTGCTGTTCAAACTGTATCTATATTTTCTAAGTCACTTAATGTCTTTGTTAAAGCCAAGCAATATTGCATTTGTCACACTGTAATGCACTATTTTAAACTGGTGCTGTTCACTGAAGAAAGTGCCAAGATAACTACTCTTTCTGGACTGGAACAGTAGGGAAAAGCACGTATTTGCAAGACGAAAAGCATGTTAATAGAAGCCTGTTTATGACAACACATAGTATAAACTGATGATTAACCAGGCTTGCACATATGGCAAATGAAAATTATACACAAAATCGAAATTCATGCATATATCTATAAATTGAGCACTGTGTAAATCTAGGGATATGTTTTCCCTTTCTTTCAGAAAATGTCTACTTCACTTTGAAAGATAACATAATGTAGCTACAAAGCAACAGTAAATGTAGTGCAGTTCTGAAAGTCCAGGGAGGTAGGCACAAATTTAAAGCAGTAGTCTAAAAACCATGACTAAAAGCTTCCTTTTATCTCTCCCACCATCACCATTCAAATTCAGTTGTAACAAAGGTGTAGCTTCACATCATGTAATACTGTTATGCATGAACCATCTCTCCCTCTTTTGTGTTTCAATGAAGATTGAACCTGCTTCTGAACTTCTGGACATTGTTCTTTGTTAGTGAAGCTCAGAAGTCAAGACAGCAAATCAGAGATTTATGACAATTTTATTTTTTTTATGCTGGGATCAAAAACTTCTTATAGAAATTTTAATCTGAAGTTTTTTCAAATTCATCTTTGGTTACCATAGCCCTGGACAGCAATAAGGAAGATAAAAACACGCATAAGCATAAACCTCAGCAGCCTGAACATTCTGTTTGAAGGAAATGAGACAAATGACAGCTCAATCTGCACAAAGCTTTGGAAACCTGCACATTAATGCAAGAAGTGTGGGGAAGTAAAGAGAAGCTGAATAGGTATTCTTAATAATAAGCACTTAATGACTAGCACTATAGAAGCTTAGCAAGTTAAACACTTTACTGCAATAGAAAAGGCTAGCATGTTCACACATGACACTTGTCTTGAGATCCAAATTTGGGGAGTTATCCTTGCTGAAAGTCTGGGAACTTGAACTTGAATGTTAAACATGCTAGTACCCATTGCAGATGACTAACCCGTGAAAATGCAGTGGAAAGAACTTTTGTGAACAAATATCACAATGATCCAAGGTAATAATGGAGATCTACATTACCCAGACAATCTTTAAAAAGGAGAATAAATACAGTACAACATGGATTGGTTCAGATATCACAGCTTGGAATAAACAAAACCAGGTTAAATCAGCTACTCATACTGAAAGAAACTGAAGAATTTACTGAACTAGTTGCAACAATTCAGACATATTAATGTTCATTAGATACCTGTGAGGAACTGAAAACCCAGAAAGGCAAAATGCAGTATCTATCATTAGAAAGCAATACAAAAAACACGAGCCAGTCAGCTACAAAAGTATATAATCGAAATAACTAATTTTGCCCCACGCCTAAATAGATGACAAATAACCAGGCATCTGAAAAATATGATTATGTCTAAAAGCTGACATGAATTGGTCCAGGACAAATCATGTCAAACTAATTTTCTAATTTTCTTCTCTGACAGGGCAACAGATCACGTGGATGTGGAAGACATCTTGTGTATTTCAATTTTACTAGATATTTTGACACAATATATTCTAATAGGTGAACCAGGGAAGCACAGCTATCACAAAAGTAATACAGAATATGTACAAAAATGTTTGGGATAACTGTGATTATGAAATAGTTAATAATGGTTTACCATGAAAAGAAAAAATGTACTCACTGGAGATTGAGGCCTATTTGCAGGTCTGGTTCTACGCAATGTTTTCATCACTATCCTAGATAAAGGAACAGAAAGCACATTTATTATATATGCAGCTCCCACCAATAAGACAACCCCATGTACATTGGAGATGTCTAGAATTCACAGTGATCTTGACAAAAAAACTGAAACTAATGTTTAAAAACAGACTTAAATTTGTTCATAAGTGAAGCATGAGACAATGTCATGTCATTACAAATATATAACAAAATAAGTGTTATAAATATTTGTGCCTGTTTCAGTAAACATATATAACATTAAAACATGTATCTGTGACATATAAACAAATAAACCACAGCACGTAAGCATACATATATACATCTTTGTCATCCTTGTTGTAATGGTTCTCCTCTACTCACTGTTGGCAAGGTTTCAGCAGGACTACTATTGCTTCAGTGAAGCAAATGAAGCTGTCAACTGTGTCAACTGTGCTTTAGCAGAGACATGGACAAACTGAGGTAGATAACCAGATATTTAGGAAACATAGCAAAGGAAAGACTGAAAGAACAGGGAATGCTTCAACTCAATAGTTACAGTGGGTAAGTGAAAGAGTAATGGGCTTAAACTACACTAAGAAATCAGTTTAGAGATTGAGAAAAAATTCTAATAGCAATGAAGGAACAGTGAAATTAATTGCCTAGGGTAGTCATGGTATAGCTATCACTGGAGGATTTATACAAACATGTTATACAAACATTTGTCAGGAACTACACAGCTATAATTTATTCTGCCTTGAGGGTCTCCCAGATTTCTTTTTCCAAGATTCTGCCATCTAGACCAGGTAGTCGCACAAAAATAAAGGGGTGCTGACATCAGGTATCTGCTTTTAACTAGACAAATAAATATTTAACAAGCACTTAGGCCTCAGACTTGCGTTTTGATCATCTGTATGTTATACAGATGCCCTAGCTTATCATCCCACTGTGAATCTGGGTTTTTCTCTCCATTCTTTACCTACAAGAAATTTCTGCACCTGGAAGACTTCACAACAGACATTTCATTTGAGCTGATACGACTTTTGTGCACGTTCTTGTAGTTAATGAGTTGACCCACGTAAAAATATTTAAGCTGTGATTCTTCCCTATCTGACTTTATCCATCAAACTTGCAGCTTCCTGTACTTATTTGAATCTCAGCATGAGACAGGCATCTGAGCTGGTATGTACAGAATTTAGCCAATTTTCTTGGACTAAATAGACTAACTTTCCTATAGCTACACATAGGTGGGACGAATACCAAAATTCAGAAACTGCTTACCTACATTACTTTGCAAAATTAAAGGGCGCCATAGACTGACCTTTAACATTTTTAGCTTACATTTCAGTTCTCATCCAGCAGAGATGATAGCTTGACACCTTAAAGTTATTTTATGCATATTCAGATTGTATTAACTATTTTTAGCTATCTTTTTTAACTGAAGTGTGTGAGTAAGCATATTTTTGCCAAACTGCAAAGTTCAGCAATGCATTTAAAAGCAGAAGCTCCTTTGAGGTTTAATGCAATCTTTTTCTAAGTAGCATTATTTCAATCCAAACTCTAAAATATTACCATTTCACTTTGTGTTCTCAAGGAAACAAAAAGGAGAGAAAAAAAAAAGAAAAAGAAAAAAACAAACCCCAAGCCCCCTATTTACTGCAAGTTTGACAAGTCTCGTCTATTATTAATGTGATGTAAAATTTCTCCCTGATCACCACATTCAGAGAATACTGAGCGCTGACATTCCACCCTTCAGCTAGGAGTGAGTACATGGCTTTGAATGAAAATAGCTTAGTAGCTGCCATTATTTAAAATTCTCTGGAAATGACGGCATTGCAAGCTATGTAATGTTTGCAGTATTCAGGCAAGGATGGATAGAACAGGCCTTGCTCTTCAGAAATGGCTTACAAAGTCTGGGTTAGATCCTGAAGATTAATTTCTGTAATACACAAATGCTGTAATACACAGAATATACTGCTCCTCTTCCCTACCGCATACTGAGTGTCATGAGCATGCTTGTTGAGGAACAGCATATGGAGCCTGATAGAGGGAGGAGAATGAGATTAGACTGAAGTGATGAGGGAAGGCAAACCCAGCATATAAATTGACTGAAGCTAATGAAACCACTAAAATTTAATCACTGCCTAGGGAGGTTTTAGTAAGGAAGGATGGGAGGAATAGCTTGTGGCCTTGCTAGATCTGTGGTAATATGGGAACCACAAACGCGTCATCCACCCAAAAAGCCTCCAAATCTTATACTATAGAAGTTTTCTATACCAATTCTACATAAGAAAAATATCAAGTAAATAGAGAAAAAACGTGACTAATTCTTTAAAACAGTTCTTTTGGAAGAATAATTTGGACAGATGCAAATATGAAAACAAATATTTAATTTTGTCTTGAGGTTTTCTTTTTGGCAATCTAACCCATAAAATTAATAGCAATCTTTCAAGAATGGTTCTACAGTTCAATCGGCTTTGTGATGATCCTTTAATTATAACTGAGACACAGAGCCTTCTTCCATCAAAATATTAAACATAATATTTTTTTCTCCTGTAGAACCACAAACATTGTTAAAATATTGCAATATTGTATTTTGTATTTAAATGAAAAACACTGTAGAAAAATGAGGCAGTTTCAATTATACACTTCTAACGCTATATACCACTTTGTTTCTTAAGATACTATTTCAAAGTAACACCTTAGCAATTTATCTTACAAATTATACATTTATATGCAATGTAAATTTATAGCTAGTAGAAAGAATGCTATTTTATAATACATGCAACCTTAAGTAGCATCTTAATCAATATGGTATCTCTTTCCACCATAAATATATATGACCAGAATTTTAAATTATTTGTTTTGTGGTTTTATCTAAAGTTGTCATAATAGTAAACCATAATATATAATATCAAAATATATAATTTATGCAGGCATACAACATAAAGACAATTGGAAACACCCTGGTTTGATTTTGCCAGCATAATTTTCCCTTCCTAGGCAGCGATTACATTTTAATGGTTTCATTAGCTTCAGTCATAAACGTCCATTTTTAGATTACCATTTTAAAAATAAATTTTCCTTAAGCAGGAATACTTTTTGTTACTCTTTCACATTTCTGGGTTTTTAAACATTTTATTTTTCCTATTTATATTTTTTACCTCCAAAAATATCTTCACTGACACAATTCACTGCTTTGCTTGATCAGTGGCATAAACTATGATATGAGAAACAAAGAGGAAACAAAGTCAGTGGAAATGGCCATATATAACTTTGTAAGGAACCCTGTGGGTCACATAGCTGACATTTGCCAGCTTACTCTACACCAATCAACTGTTGCACAAGGGGAACATACCCTGAGTACTACTAAAATCTGTCTGTTCCTGGTGGTGGACACTTAGGTGATCAATATTGGGCTACAGCAGCACTGTAATGGCTCAAATTTCTCCAGGCTCTGGCTTTATGTCTACACAAATCTTGGCTGTGGAAATATGCTAAAATTTCATAATTCCAGCTTGCCTCTAATCAGCCATTTTCTGTTCTTGTACAGAGCTCCCCAGGAGAAGCAGAGAAGCCAGCCAAGCAAGACTTGCAGGGCTGGGACTGTAGGACTGCATCTTTGCTCATCATCCTGTAAAGGCAGGTAGCACTACAGACTGAAATTACTAATGATGTTTTCTGTCCCAGGCAAGTAATATCATGTTTGTAACAGAAATATTATTCCAATAGTATTTAATGTTATAAATAAAAGAAATTGAATATATCTTAGAACACAAAAAAGTTTTCATTTGTTATAATGATACACTTATGATCCATATTTTAACTTCTCATGGTTATGAAATTCTTTACATACAGGTAAAAAAGCATCTTTTCAAGGGAACATGGGCAGAAGTTTTCACTTTATGTTACTAACTGCAAAAATACTGCTTTAGAAACCCCTTCATCTTCATGGATATTTTTATGGCATTATTCTTTAATTATCTCAGATGTAAACATTAGAGAAAGGACTAATTAATTAGGAAATCCTTCACTCTAGACACCTGATGTCTAGAAAATTTAATATTTATTCTTTAAAGGGTCTGGGATCTGATGAAAGGAGGTAATTTGAATTAGCTGCACATAGTTCACATTAGGAGATAATTAATTTCTTTCATATTTTGTCCTAGATTTCATTAAACAGTTGTAGAGTTAACATTTCTGTGTTAGCAAAAGAATGTCAGAATTCAGGTTAGATTATGACTCCTCAGAAATAAAAAATAAAATATGCAACAGCAAGCATAATCATAACAGAAAACCAGAAAGAAGAAACTTACTGAGAATTCAAAGTATTATTTTGTAGTGGGTTTAATGATTTCTATCAAAAATTAAGGGAATATGACCCTTACCTCTGAAGATATTCTAAGTCCTATGGGACTTCAAAGAGCAGAGGCAATATTATATTGCTTTAACATGGTAACTACAATAATGAAATTACAGGCATAATATTCTTAAAACACAGGACAGCGCATGATATTTTATTTATTTATGTGCTTATACTTTCAGTGTGTCATGTAACAATTTATAAGACCAAGACATTTTTGTACTCAAGCTTTTATTTATAATTGCTTATTTATGTGCAAATAATTACATTTTGTTGCACAAAATATATATATCAATATTTAATTATTATCTTGAAAGCAGGCACTATGAGAGATAAATGCTGATTATGATAAAAATTTAAAACAGGGTTGCTAGGACATATTTTGTGGACGAAGTGTGATTAACATGACAGCATATGTCCTATTTGAACATTAGTTAATAGGAGTTTCAGTGAATGATAGTGGGATGTAGCAATACTGAAAATTCAGGTTTAATTCCAAGGCGTCTGGCTGATGACAGCCCTATCAGCAGTGTCTACCCTCATTTAGTTTCTATCCTCAGGAACAACCTTAATGCATAATTAGACAGACAAAACTCACAAAATGCACGATTGTTTGACTAATCATCTACTGTGGACACAAGTGTAAAGGATGAAGGAGTAGTCATTGTACACAAAAGAGGAGGTGGAGCATGAAGTGGTAAAGCATATACTGATCTATCATTGCATAAAAAGTGCTGTAAAAATTTCTTAGGATAAATGCAAAAGATTTGCTTCACTTGCTTCTGGAGGAAGCAATTAAAGTCACTGAGGTATACATAAGCATATATTCAAAGCTTTACTGGCTCAAGGCCTCCAGATCATTTTTATGGATATCTTGGACTTCTATATGTGCAAAAGTTGTTTTTAGAGATTACTTTTTCACACACTAGTCATACAAACAAACATAATTACTAGTGGTTTTAAGTGCCTGTTAAGCTTCAGTACAGTATTTACTAGATTCAGTTTCAGATCTAGAATTCTGCTCCTTACTGGCTTGAAAGCAACTGTGTTCAAAAATCTCAGACATCCACTACATATGAAAACCCAAAAGGCTGTAAGATAGAACTTAATTAAAACCAGATCATTCATTACAGATAGCATTAAAAAGATTTCTCTGCCTAAAAATAAGAATGATTACTTATCCAAAGACAGACAAACAAGAAGATTTACTCTGAAAGAAGACTAATCTTATGAACCTGAAGGACAGGGAAAGTTCTGCAGCTTCACGTAGGTGTATGAAAATAATTTTAAAGGATCTATCATGTATTCTTGAAGAATAATTATGCAGACATCAAAACAGTTAGTGTAGCTTTCTATGCCTACACAACATCTGTCTTGTACACTGAAATAACCATATTGAAAACAACATAACGCACCTGCCTTCAGAAATAAAACTCCAAACTATTTGCAATATTCTCTTCTTTATCTAATCAAACTTAAATAAAAATGTGATTTCAGCTTAATTGACCTGTATTTTACTGTGGTTTCACTAAAAACGTGGATGCCTTAGATTTTAATGAAATTAATCACTTACCAGCCTTTAACAATGACACTTCAGGATTCTCAGCACCCTATTAAAAAAAAAAAAAAGAGAGAGAGAAAAGTAATTAGTGCGACTTATTGAAAAAACAATTTTATTTTGCTTTATTGAAAATAAAGATATATATTTCAAATACCAACATAATTTACTATGGCAAGTAAGGTTTGTAATTAGTAACATGATATTACTCCCAATGAAATATGGGGAAAGACTTCCACAGACTTTACTAAGTCAGCTGTAAACCACAGGGGAAAGGCAGATGTTGAGATAAACCAGAAGACTAAATCAAATAAATGCAGCCCCTGCCTGGTTTGCAAGGAGACATTGGGAGAAACTGGGCTGTAAAACCACCCAGTTGCTCTGAATCATTTTGACCTGGTCTGGGGGAGACTATGTCCTGTTTGATTGCTTTTGGTAAATCTTCACTCAGTGAAAAGCTTTTTGGCACGGAGTGTTTTGGAACTTGCACAAATATTCACAAACATCAGGCAGTCATAGCATGTCAACAAAAAGGAGTAGTTCTCAGATTTCTCTGCTTGTTTTAATTATGCTTCTGTGACTTAAACCTGATAGAAATTTAGCTTACATTTTGCTGAGCAGAACCTTAATAAAGTCTGTACAAATTCTTTTATGTGCAAGGTGAGGTTCTTTAGAATTACAGTAATTATCTTATTTAAATATCTTGCAAATATTTAAGGAAAACACATTTTCTGTCTTTTGGGAGAGGAGATAGAAAATAGTCAGTATGTTTTCAAGTCTGCAGTTCATGTTCAATCCTTTCTGCAGAACATAGTTTCTGAATGTCTGGGTTTAAGAAAATTGATAACAGCTTTATTGGATTTAAAGGCTAAGACTATCAGATGCAAAGACACAACTACTATTCAAATATATATATATAAAAAAACATACATATAATTCTGTCTATCCCTATATATAACTTTTTAAGTGATTTAGATAACAAATTGGATACTTGGCCTTGAAAAACAGAATTCTCAACTTATGAATATTCTTGGTCACATTCTTCAGAATATGTAATATTTTCATTTCAAATTATCCTTAGATTTAATATATTTTGTATATTTTCCTTTAATTCCTAACCAATTGTGCATTTGCCACAGCTGACAGCTCATAGTTATCCTTTTTATAATCATACTTTCTCTATTTGACATATTTGTCATTATTACTTGGGAATATTTTCCAGCATCCACAGTATTTTCTCCACATCATTCCATGCATCGCCAATGATTTTTATGGCTTTGTCTTCTGAGTCAGATTTCTGATACATATTAACAATCATTGATATCATAATCTGTTTTTCACTAGAGGGCGAAGATTTTTTGTGATTCTTCTAATTTTTCATCCATTTCTCTTTGTAGATCATAAACAATTTACATTTTTTGTTATGTCTGTTTAATTTTTCCCTCTTGATAAGAATTTGTGCTGAGATCCAATTCAGAGTGAAAAACCCATATAATAAATTCCAGTGATTTAGTTATGATTTAATTTCAGAATTAGCAAATGTTTAGCAAATGAACTGTATTTCAGCTTGGACTTCCATATAAATTCAAAAGAATTAAGTACTCAAATCTTACTGAATGTTACAAGGAAACCTCTTTCCTGTCTTCACTATATCTCATCATTCTGTACTTTGAGCCTAACCCAGATTACAGTCAGATGACTTTTTAAGATTTGCAATTATTTCAATGAGTTCCCAGTCAACCATCAGAGGCTTGGGAGACTGTCATGCCTAATATACTGCAGCACTGTGTCTCTCATTTACAGTGTCCTCACGACTTAGTGGAGCTATTGGTGATTCCACTCATAGCAGTAGCTACCCAACAGGACTGGCTCTAATGCTGAGTGTTTGGTAGGGATAACGGGAAGCAAGACTTACATCTCTTGAAACTACCAGCAATTTGCCAGTCATGTAAAAATGACTGAAAATCATCATAGAGTTATCTTAATCTAATTACTGAATTATTTTTACTGTTGGTTTTTGAGAAATACATTGAATAATTAGGGAGCAAACCATTTATTGAGCACATTGTGCTTCAGCTATGCCAGACCTCTACTGTACAGCTATTTGAAACTGCAATCCGGTTGCTATGACTACAGCAAGTTCCCATAGGATGGCTGTATTTAGCTGGCACATCCCAACTACCCAGAATACTAATGAAATGGAAGAGTCCACCTATACACACCACAATTCAAAGCTCCATTTTATAAAACTAAAATATTTGCAGTAAGTCAACTGCAAATACAGTTATCTGGTATCTCAATAAAAATATTAACCCCATTCTTTTTTCAGCAACCTTTTCTCTTTCTATGTCCTGCAGCTGGATTTCAATTTTTACATAATTAAAGACCAGAATTTAAATTATGTAGATTAACAGAAATGAATACCTATTTTTCTAAACCACAATTAAACAAATTAAGGTATTAAGGTTTTCATATTAGTTATGTTCAATTGTATTAAACAGAAAAAATAAATATAATACCTTTTACTTGGTTTTGGCTTTATACAGCAAAATCCATGAAAGGTACTCTATTGTGTGCTTCTTTACCACACAACTTGAACAACAGAATAACATTAACCAATTTAGCCTATGTTGGTGAAGGTAAAGTTATGTCGAGAAAGGACAAATACAAAGGTATTTCTACTTGCATATCAGTTCTGCTTCGTGGTGTTGGGCTGCTCTGGAAGACACTGAAACCTCTGATATAGGTCCACTAGGGTGCTGACAATCTTGCAGGAGATTCTGGGTCATTACAGCTAAAGACTACTGTTCCTTTTTTATGAGGGACTATTTAAAATAATTATCTTGTTTAGGAACAGGCTCCAGAAACCATGGCTGTTACCATCTCCATTCACGTCGTTACCTAATTTCCTCTACTTTATGGGGACTCATACAGAAAATTCCAGTTCGGATGTTTAGTAATTCCTGACATTGTCCCACACACACACACACCCTTCACCCATCACCACCCCACACCCCCACCCCTACCCCACACACCCTGACTGTTTCATTTCAGGCCTATTGATGATAGAGACGTTCTTTGTCTCTTTATCATCTGTCTGATAGCGTCCCGCTAAAGATGAACAAAAAACCCCAGGATTCATATGGATTCCTCAAGATGTATCTGTTGCCTTAGGGATGATTGACTGCAACTGTTATCACCAAGGCATCTGCGGATACTACTAAGATTTAGCAGGCTTTTCGAAAGGGATTACATACCAGGAATAGCCAGACACACAAAAATAAATATAAATTTTATGTTTATAGAATCTTACATTTATGGAATTTTATAAATGAAAGAAATACTCAGGTTCCACAGCACAGTTAGTTTGTATGTAAGCAGTAAGATAAAGTATTTTTTTCTGTTATCCTGTAACTAACTGCCTTTCACAGAATCTCTGCATTGTGTTATAAATAAAAAAAGGATGTGCTGAATGCCCTGAAAAGGGAAGTATTGTTTTGTATGAATCTATAAAAGATTTTTCTTCAAAACTAAAAAATGCAATAAAAAATAGAAGCAACCAAAACATTTCACTATTCACACGCAAGCATCATTAATCCATTCCTGACATAGACACAGCTCATATAAGAGCAGCCATTACGTTACCTCTCCTCATAGAATACTAGATTTTTGTGAACATTCTACATAAGAGATCTAGAGAAAGCATACAATTATCTTAAATTGAATGTGTAGAATCAATATGCCCGCTGAGTGAAATAAGGAGATATAGACTGGTGCAGGGATCTATGTCAGAACATGCCAAAATAAAAAGATATCTGAAGAGATCATACCTTATACTTTGGCAGCAAGCATTTATTACTGTTTACCTGCTAGTTGCCTTCAGGGTCAGGAAATGCAAACCTGGATTTAAACTGACTTTTCATCCTTTGCCAGAATCATCACTGGCCTTTGCAATACAGTTTACAGAATGTAACATTGCTGAAATTGTGATAGCCACTTAACATTTATCTAACAAAAAAATCATTTTCCACTGGGAATTAATTCTGATCTTAGACCACAGAGCGAGGTACTGCCAGTGCATACACTGCCTCCACAGATGTGATGCCGGACTAATTGAATCCTATTCCATTTTTATGAGATGACACATGAAATAATTCTCATATTAGGTTTGCAGGAATGCCCATTCCTGTTAAGGGACCCTCTAAGTTCATGCAGCATCCACAGGTAGGCCTATCAACACTAACAGGATTAGTATTTAGACATATTCATCTACAAAATAATGATATAAATTAAATGTTATCAAGTTATGGACACAAGCAGCCTGAAAACAATTTTAACCTCTACATCGTGATCCTGCTTAGAGGATGATAAAGGCAGAGGTGGATAAAGGCACAGACTGAAAAGTGTACAGAGCAATGCAGCTTCTGCCTGCCCAATGATACAAAGCTCATGCTGCACTTCATGGCATGTGTCAGAGCTTTTATCCCTTGCACCCTTTCCCCTCTCTAAACCTAGGAATGCTGGCTCTGGTCAGGGGAAGATTAAAATATATGTGACCACAGTCCACTCTGCTGTTTATCTTTGTGCTAAGAACAGTGTCTCTCAACACCTAGAGGAAGAAGCAGTTACCAACTTTCAAAGTGCATAGAAAGGATATGGACAGCTTGCTGCCTTTTTCATATAATCCAGTCTTTGCATGAGAAAACAGTTACCAAATGGCAGAGCACTGCCTGCTTCTCACATGTTCTCCACTCATTTCTTTCTCTGAGTATATACCTGGCGTCCTGTCCATTGGGCTACAATGGTAAAACTACCACCTCTTTAAGAAGAGAGGAGTGGAAGAAAAGGAGACCTGAGATAACTCAAGAAAGGAAAAAGAAATTATTCAGTGTAAAGAGAGAGAAGTTCTCTTTCTCAGAGAGAGGAGCCTATATACAAGTTTGAGGAAGAAGAATTGATGAAAGAACAAGGGCGAGAGCAAAAGCTCTAGGAAAAAGGTGAGACAAAAGCTATGGGAACTAAGGGTGAGCAGGCAAAAGTCAAAGAAAAGCAGTAACATTAAAAAAAATGCCCATCTGTAGAAAAATTGGACCGTGAAAAATTTAAAAAGTTACAAAAAAAGAAAAGAAAATGGTGAATGAAGAACACAAAAGGGCAGGTAAAAGTGCTAGAAGAATAAAAAAGGGGCAACAGGGGACAAGGGGAGAGTTACCATGTCTTTGGTTTTTTCTTTCCAGGACATACTCTCTGTTGACTGTAGTTTTTGTCACTGTAGTCACTAAGGGATGATCCTTTGGAGAGATCATTGTCATGGCATTATATGAAAATGCACAGGTCCTGCAGCAAATTTCTAAGATGGCAGAAGTGACAGAACAACAACTTGTAAACCCTGAGATTTAAGAAAAAAGATAAGATCTAACTTGGGAAGTGGAAGTGAAGAAATAAGAGGCTGAAGAAAAGTCACTTAAAAATTGTAGCTAGAGGAGATGGATGCAATTGTGATACTGATGCAACTGAGGAAGAAACCTGGAAAATGGAAGGACCACAGCACCTTCAGACCTCTAACTGAAAATACGGCTCATTTAAAAAAATATTAAATAAATAAAAAAAGAACTAATCCAAAAACTTTTGCACTTCTTTATACAGCAGAAGTAAACAAATCCAATGAGAATCATGAAACCTGGGATGATGAAATCGTCTTACCAGTAACTCCAAAAATTCTGCTAAACTTACATTAAATTACATAAGTAACAAAGTACCTATTTTCAGATCATCTTTTTTTAATGCAGATTCCCAGACATTTCTCTCTCACTGGGTTTTCACATGCCTAGGAATCATTACATGATTTCCCACAGCTCCCATATCAGGTCTGCAGTGCAAAACATAATTATCTGAAACCATAGTTTAACTATACAGAGTTTTAAGTACCCCCTGTTCACATACAACATCATTGGAAGACAAGCTTATGTTGTCACTCTCCGTTCATTTAATATTGGGCTAGATTTTCTACAATTGGATCTCCACAGACACATAACTCCTTAGTTATACATGAAAAAAGTGCCCCCCTTCAAAAGATATTGTTGCCAGAACAAAGCTGAAACCTAGTCTTTTGGTATTTGTTTTAATAAAACATGGATAAGGCAGACTTCAGCAAGCTTGTATAATAACATTTTGAGTAGCCTCCATTTCAGTTTACATTCTCTATTGATTAATATGTACCAACAGAAACCATTCACTATGTAATGAGATGCATCTGGAGACAGCAGGAGTTATGTTTTTAAGTATTTTCTATTCTGTCTGTTTCCATGAATAGTTGAATCGATTATACTGAACTGTTGAAGAAAGCAGAAAAACACAGAGCAGGAAAAAAGGTGACCTTTAAATCATCCATTACATAGGTAGTTTCTGAAGAAAGAGGCTTCACAGTTGGAGAATTTGTCAAAATCCACTGTGCAAAGATTATTAAAGTGCATAATACTAAGGTCTTTTGATGACTAAAAAAGTGGAGTGTTCATTAATGCACCCAAGTACTACAAATACTGTACAGAGTATATATTTTTAAATCATACATAATGCTTAAACTGGGCAGAAGACATTAATTAAGGTGTATAGCAAAAGCACTCATCAATAGACTCTGCTTATTTTGATTTATAAGACAGTTGTGGTGAGGTAGGGGGATGGATCTGCAGAAGGAGAAGAAATATCCTCGTAGATATGCAAGACCTTCTGAAAGTGTCCATGAAGAATTGTTCGGATCCAGGCTTCACAGAGCTCAGCAAGGGAATGGAATATTTGGGTCTGCTGACAAGCAAAAGTTTCTTTGCCTTTTCTCACCCAGATGCATATATCATGGAACTGATGAAAGATTTTCCCTAAACTCAGGGAAGAACAGACAGCTGGT
>JAVJGJ010000061.1:51087276-51109376 GCA_035590215.1 Microhierax caerulescens | reverse complement strand
GCTATTTCACTCTTTGGTAGTAATTCTTTAAGCGACCTGACCTAAACCACTCCATTCGTGACATACACACATTCAGTAACAAATACACCTATTTCCAAGGAAGAGACAATACAAATCAATGATGCAAGGTATTACAAAACTGTTAAATTGTTTTTATTCCTATTTTCTATCCTGATCTACAAGTGTATGTTAAATTGTTTTTATTCCTATTTTCTATCCTGATCTACAAGTGTACTTTCCTTCCCTTCCATGTTTTACAGACTGTTCGGCTGGAACTTCTCTGTGGCTGTTTTTCAAGTGTCACATACACACATGGATTTCAAAGGCATTCTGTATTCCCACATCTCACTGCAGTAGATATTGTAGACCCTTAACGTCCATGAAGAATCAAGCCATGACTTCTACCTTTTCCACAGTATATTGTGTTTAGAAACACAAATTTACTCCAAAATACTTATGTAACCAGTAATCAATATTAAAGTAATTAACTCTCACTGTGATATGTCCTTCCTACAGACTTTTGTATTGTTTTTTCCCACTGGCTTACACATTCTGATTTCTTTTCACTTTCTGCCCGGAATTGTATATTCTACAAATTAATTAATTACTTTTATTCCTTTACTTGTCTCACTGTTTTCCTGTTGCAATTGTCTAAGGTGTTCTCCTCTTCTATCATCCCTATCATTTCCTTAAAGTAAGATCCTTTTCTTCAGTATATTCCTTTTTTTATTTAAAGGAACTACCTAGTATTCAGCTTTCAAGTAGTTGAGATTTTTATTGACATCCACATTGATATAAATACTTTGTCTTCTTTTGGTCATCTTGTGTTGCCTTCTGTGTCTTAACAGCATCTTTGGTTCCTATGACACTTCATCATTTTAGCGTGGAACCATAGATCAAAAGTTATTTCATACTGTGCTTTCAGTCTGCCCCATCATTTTTACTGCATCCTCAAGGTTTCTCAGAGATGGATCCTGAGAGGACCCAATAGGACAGAAGGAAATAGTGATAGGAAAGAGAAATCTGCCTCCATGTACTCTTTGCATGAGTTCCCCATGTAAAATTTTCAAGTTTATATCTAATACAGTCTTTCATATGGAAACTCAGATTCTAGAGTTCTCATCTGCTGTGCAATGCTGTTGAATGGCACAGGGTCTATTAATGCAGCATACTTTGATTCCCAGTAAATATTTTCTATCTAACAAAAATAACTGTCCTGGAGTTCTATATGTAAGTGCAGTGCTTGTTGCTTTGATTATACAGTTTCTTTCATTTTTCTAAGAATCCGTGAGTTTATAAATAGTGAAAGGAAAAAAAAAATAAAAAGAGGAAGAATGAGAAAAAATGAAAGTTTTAAAACATGATTCTTATTCCAAAATTGTGCAATATTTGAAAGGCATGTCTCTGTGAATTCATCTGAAAAACCTCTAAGAACACAGAGCTAAAATTAGGAGCAATCATCTGCCTCTCAAATCTATGAACAGAAATTTTAAATTAGTTGTAAAAACAATGGAAGGAATAGTTATGAAGGTAATTTAGGACAACATGAAGAAGAAGTGACAGTAGACCAAAGATATATGGCACAATCACAACTTTATAGTATATAAAGCTTTCTGAGATATTTAACCAGTCAAAATTTAATGGCATTTTAATATTATATTGCTAAAATTCCTTAGTTACAAAACTTTTTGCCTACTCTTCATATTCTTAAGACAAAATGAGTAGGCTGTTTGTTTATTTCTGTATAGACTGGAAATGTCAATAAAAGCACAGTAGTATAGTTTCATCATTGGAAAGCTACACATAACATTTCAGATTTGCAGGAAAAGTACATACACCCTGTTCAAGAAAGTCCTTTGTATCTTAGTTTTAACATAGTGATGACCTTGAGAATTAAAATCAATAACCCTTCAAAATGTTTCCACTTCCTATCATTTACATCATACATTACAGTATCATTTGCAACAATCTTTCCAGGTTCAGTGTTTGAAATTACCTGCCCTTCATCTTCTACATCTTCTTCCCTACAGGACTTTGAGTCTTCAGATATACTATTACTCTTTGGAAAAAAATAAAATGGTTCTGACCTTGAATATTTTAATAAAAAACAAGCAAACTAACAACACTTGAATCTTACTTCACTTGCCAATCATTTCCTGCCCTTCCACCCAGTTGTGCACTTTACTGTTGAAATTATAACCTGAAGGTCTTTTTAAATATACAATGCTGTAAAAATGCCTGATAAAGAGCAGGGTATAATGTTCTGGGGAATTAAGGTAGCTACCAGTAAGTTAAATGAACAGTGTTCAATCATTGTTGTCTTTTGTGTTCATAAGTTATAGGGCAGATACAGTCATTAGTGCAGCACAGCACAGGGAATTCTCAGCTAATAAAAAGCTCACAAAAGCCTTAGGCGAACTTTGTAGAAACATGACTGAATTTGCACTGCTGCCCCAGCTGAAGGTGATGTTGGTACGGTAAGTGCCTACTGATACATCCCTGAAAAGCTAACTTAAATATAGAAGGATGTTTTCATAGATTTCATATTTTCATTGCCTTTACCACTTTTCCTGCCCTCAGCTGACCCTTTTCTTCTACTTTAGTGGCTGTGTTTCTCAGTATTCAAAAGGAGCATAGGCCAAACTCATTAACGTTCATCAATTCAACCTTTCTTCTATTTTACTCAAGTTCAAAGGGTACTAAAACAAACAACTAAGGGCTGTACCCAGAGGCTAATATCTCTACTTATCTTGATGTGTTTCATTGCAAGGTAGACACAAAATGAAAAATAGTTTGTCCTCAATCAGTAACCTTCATAAACTGTGGTCTTTAAGACTCTAAAATTTTCTTGAAGCTTAGAAGATGTTCAGAGACTTGCTTGTAAAAGGCAGTCAAAGTGGCCACCTCTGTGGGAGGTCTGATACGCCTTCAGTTCCTCCTTTCTTGTTTCTTAAGAGGCATGAACCTTGTAAAATTTATCATGCATATGGGAGCATGATACTTCTTTCTCTTTGAGTGTGCTGCAGCTCTGGAGGTCCCGAGTTCTTGATTTACTCCTTTACAATGCAATTTACTAACTTCATCCCTAGCTAAGAAAGCAGACAACTATAATCCCCCTTCCCCCAAATTTACAAATAATATAACTGAGAAGTTCTACAAAGTTGCTATAAGCAAAATTAGGAATGTTATCTAGGTCACTAACATGACACAGCCAACTCATACATTCAGCTCTTAATACCTAACAGGAAATTTCACTAGAAGCTGTGAGCTCATAAATTGCAGGTGTCACAGAGAAAAGAAACCCAGGCATATTAGTCACCAGTCACAGGATGAGCCACCAATGTGATGCAAGTGCAGAAAGAAATAAACAAGAGACTAGAGAGAATCAAGCCAGGCATTACCAGGAGAGACTGGAAAACATTAATCTTTGTCAAAATATCGGGAATGCTCAGTACAGCTCTGTTATTCATACTTTTAGAAGTTAAGCAAAACTGAAACATGCACAGAAAAAAGTTACTGTCAGAGGAATGAAGAGACTATTACATGAAAAGAAACTTAGAAAAGCTTACCAGAGGATATGACTGTTCTGAATAAATACACTTCAGGGTAAACACCAGAGATTTAAAAGAATAATTTAAGCTAAAGGTTAAAGTAAGTAGGTAAAAAAATGCATATAAACTGAATTCTCCAAGAATGGAAATTAGAAAGAAGTTTCTAGCCATCAGGACAATGACAAGCCTGAATAGTTTTCCAAGTAAAACAGTCGAGATAAAAATCCTAACTAAAAATTAGTAAAGTTAGTAAAGGTTGTAAAGTTTGAGCTGAAGTTTATGAAACAGCAATGGCAATGGAACTTACTGATCCATGAAGCTTTTTCCAGTCCTTGTTTCCTAACATGCTTCTTCCAGAGGCACAGATAGAGAGCTAGGAGTCTTAATACCTAACATACACCTGTAGCATCACAAACAGCATGTCTTGAAAACCAGTCCCTAGAGAACACAGCAACCTCTTCATACAAATACTGTCATATAATACTTTCATATAATAACTTTCATACATAGTACTGTCAATAAAAGTGAAGCATTCCTGCAGCTGCTGGGTTCAGACCTTTACCACCTAATAAAACAAGGGAAAAATACAGAAAAAAACATTGATAGTCCAGTTTTCCCCAATGTATTCAGTTTATAATTGATATTTTGTTTAATAAATCTTTTATTGAGTTCAGACTGTCCAAAGTGGCCCTTTTAGGCCAGGTAATGATTGGATTGTAGTGGATATTCACAGAAAGTTATAAATAGAATTATTTTCTGAACACAGAATGTAAGATGCTGTTTCTGTAGATGCAAAAAAGATCTGAACTAAAGCTAGCAAACTGGTATTTCCAGAGATTAGTCTTATTCTTGTCTGAGTCACCTTATTTATAAAGTCTTTTGATTTGTACAAGTATTTATTTACTGTCTTGCACCTATACACATTTTAGGAAGTATAGGCTACTCCAAGAGCTCCAATATAAGCAAAATCTAACATATTTTACTGCTCCAAAACACATTAGTACTGTGCTGCAAGCAAAAAATCCCTGAAGGCTTTTTCTAATAAGCTTTGAAGGCTGATAAATTGTCTTGCTTAGCCAATAGAAAACATCTTGAAAAGCTGAACACTCTAATACAGATCAGGGAGATCATTATCCTTTCCTGCCACAGTCCTTATTTTTGTCTAACAACCATGAACCCATTCTGCTCCCACACCTTGTCTTGCAACTCAGCCACCAGGTAGTCTAATTTCCAGGAAGGTAGCAGTGTTTTCCTCAAGCTTTCAAAGTTCATGTTCAATCGCACCTACTTACAACTCCCTCTGTTGCTTCTTTTTCTTCCTCTTAAAAGGAATACTAGGTATTTGCTCCACTTCAAATGTCTCCTCCCTCCAGGTAAAAAATCTGGGATAAGAGTCTGCACATGCTTTATAACTATGCTGGGGTAACTTCTTATCAGTATGCAGAGGCTTTATGACCAGTATTTAAATGTGCTACCAGTGCCTCATACTGTCCCTGTGTGAGGGGGCCTTCAGCACAGAAACTTCCTGTCCCTGTAATAGTTTGAAGAACAAAAGTAAGTCTGAGAGGTTAAACAGCATACTGCTGTTCTGTCCTCACCCTAAATATTCTTTTACTGTGTGCTAAAAGACTGCAACTGCAAAAAAATAAGAGGGAAAAAACCCCAACAAACCACCCACAACACAACAACAAAACAAACCACACCAGAAAAAAACCCTAGGGTAAGTGCTTCAAACCCCAGTAGACTGAGATAACAAGCATCTATGTAAGAGCATTATGCACAAAGAAATTAAGGTCAAGATCAAGTTCACACAGGCCAAAACACAGGCTTGCTTAAAAAGTCTTACACTGGTGTTTTATAAGCCAAAGGTTAACACAATCACTGATGTACGTTTCTATATACAGCACTGCAGAGTATTGCAGCCCATATTCCAGGTAAATAGCTAATATTCCTCTGTAATTTTATATACAGCAAGACCCTATTCTTAACTGGTTAGTCAGTTTTCTACTCATGTGAATCAGCCTGTGACAATTTGCAACTCAGGTGAAACCAGTGTTTATCCATCAATCTTGTCGTCTTTTCTCACGCACACAGAAAAATTCCAAGCAGAACTATAAGGGTGGTGATTGCGAGCTAATTGCACCTCCAGGGAATTGCGATTCTTGAATGCACTTCACACTTCCTAAGCTTCAACTTCAACTGCTGTAATTATTTTGCAGTAATTAGACCTTGGTAGTGCTTATTTCTTAAAGGTCAACCATATCTAAAGATTCCAAAACCATAACTCATTTAGCATTCTAGTCAGAGGATATTAATATCTGCTCCAATATTATTTACCTTTTCTTCACTAAAAGCATTCAGTTTTGACTACATAACAACTCAGAGAGTTCAAAATCCCAACAATTGTTTTTAGAACCTTTAATTGAACTAGGAGGAACCTTCTTTCTCAAGTGCCCCTTCTATGATGTAAGTTGAAAGGCTTGCAGGATTTTTTTCTTCTTTTTAACTTCTGGACTAAAGCGCAATAAAAACTGTCTACATCATGAAAAGTATGTTTCCTGCTACCTTTTCTTCCCCCACAACACTTCACTGCATCTAGCTCTCATTAGCACAGCACCACTATCAGAAAGCAGAAGCTGTAACAGTATTCAGCAAAACACGGATCTATTTAAACAGGCATGAAGACTGGGTAATTGAACACCTACAAGAGAATATTCTTTAATTGTTCCTGGTATTAGCTGGTGTCTAGTGTCTAAGCTAAACGTCCCTCTCCAGATCATGGTAAGTAATCATCCTCTACCAAAATATAACTCTTAAACACAGCCCAGGAAAATCAAGATGCTTTTACCATTACTTGTCTCTTTCTTTCACTTAAGAAACAATTTAGACATATATGTTCAGTATTCAAGTCTTTAAGAAAGTGATACAACCACAAGTGAATAATCAGTTAAGCTAACCTACAACAGAGGAGGAAGAAAGAGGGGAAAGAGATTTTTATTCAGCTGCTAGAAGTAGGAGATGACATTAATAATGTGCAATGTCCATTAATAAAAATTATTTTCACTCTCTTCTGAGATCTCCAATGGCTAGACTTGACTTTCTGGGAAGGGTGCTGACATGTACCTAGATACAGACAGGCAAGCAAATGGAAGAATGTCAGACTTTTGCTGATGAAATCCCTCAGGAATTAGGTAAATGATATTCTAAGTCCTGTGTTCAGTAAGTCCATGAGACCTTTCCATTTGTCTTATGGAAGTTTCTCCTTCTGTTTGTTACAAAATAAAATTACTGGCCACATGACTTTGTCTTTGAATGATCCCTATATGACTGACAAATGAAAAATTCAGAGGGAGGTGTTTTTGGAGAGACAGGACACATGTTTCTAAAATAAATGAAAGTTTTAGACTGAGTAGAGAATGGCAACCACACTTGCTAATAGTGACTAGTACAGTCACTAGTGACTAGAAATGAAAAATTAAGAACATGAAAGATAAAATATGTGTTTAAGAAACTTCTCATCCGAAGATATGGGAAATACCAATTATTTCCTCTTCTTGGAGCAGATTTTAAAAAAAAATTGTCTTTGGAAATCTGCATTCTTAATGTTATCTTTTGAAAGCAGACAGTTTATTAAAAATAAGAGATGATCATTATTTAATTATTTTTGAAAGTTATTCCCATAAAGATATATCCACAAATAGCTAATTTACATACTGTGAAATTGCACTGAAATATTTCATTATTCATTCTTTCCATCTAACATCATTATTTTGTCCAACAACACTGTCCTTTCTTAACAACTCAAATTCATGTCTACTTATATACTTCTTTCATCCATGTACATGAATTTTGAACTACCAGTCTATACAGGGAAATCATGACAGCCTGGCAGAAAAGTGAGATGAGTTAGATACAGATGACCAATTTGCAAACTGGCACAGAGAATATCATTTCAAAAAAGCCCAGCAGTTGATCAATAACTCTTAAAATCAGCCTTTTAAGCTGTTGGATTTCAGGCCCAAACTCCTCATTCTCAGTTCTCCAGTTAGAGACCTGAACCTTAAGATAGAATGAAACAGATATGATGAAGAACTCAAGATTTTAACCACACCATGTTTTCAGTTCTTAAATACATCTACTTTTGTCCAGCTTTGCAAAGACATTTATTACATACCTGTTGTAGAAACAGAAATGCCCTATATATTAATCCTTATTTTTTATGATTTATTCATCATCAGCTAACCAAATATTTTGGTACTCTCACTGCACAGATCTTGCTGGGTTTTCTAAATCTATACAGTACTATAATGGTTACTACGTAAGAGACATTCCAAACACTTGGTCTTAACCTTTCTCTATGAACTGGATCCCATAAGCATGAAATACCATTAAGTAACAACACTTTTGATAGGTTTCCATCCTAAATCCAAATTCCCTGCCTGAGAACCAGTTTCCTCATTTTCAAGATATTCTAGAAAATAATAATTGCACATATAATTGCAAACAAAATACAAATTCAGTTAAAACAAGCTAAAATGTAACAAAACTGGCCTATCAGGTCATTCAAGAAAGACATTGAAACACCCTGGTAAACTCTTTCTTAGGATGTTGAATGTGATCTTCTTAACAAACACCAGACTTTTTGGGCCCCTGGAGGACCAGCCCTTGTTGCAGTTACTGAGGATGAGACAGGGGGATTCTAATGGATTTTTGATGAAATCTTAATGAAAATTCAGTATGAGAACAATGCACAACACCTTTTCTTAGCATATTCTGTGCTTTGTTAGTTTTAGCCAAGCAGGAGCAAATAGTCTTTGAATTAAACATGTAAGCTGATGTATTGCATGGTTTCTCATCCTGCTTTGCTTTTAAGAAAATAAGCAAGTACTAGACGAGAAGAAATAATCACTTGAGATTTTAAATTCATTCACACTTCTGCAAGCAGAAAACAATTAAAGAAGCTATAATCTGATTCTAATTGGAAATCAACAGTTACAGATAGAAATTTCTTTAGAAAAATAGCTCAAGATTTCATCGAAGTCAACAGTCACCTTAAAGCAGAAACCAGATTTTTTTCATATTCCCACATTGTAGAACAAGATGAAATTGAAAGGTATTACTGCCTCTAGATAAAGGAATATGAAAAATTTCTCTCATTTAAAATTTTTTCCTTGTCTCTGATGAGAAACTTTTTAAATTGAGCTTATTCATTGCCCAATATACCAAAACAAAATGTTTTCATGGCTTTCATTAATGCCATATGTGTCAAAGGCAGTCACAACCAGTCACATATCTGCTCTCCTGAAACCTTTCAGAGGTGACCCATATGATCCCCCCACTCCCCACAATGAGGGAAGGTCTGCCTGAGCAAGCACGGGTGATTAGTCATTGCCTGGTCTGTTCAAAAACTGCTTTGCAACCCTGTTACCAATTCCTTTGCTTTCCTGCTTGGATGACAGCCCTCATCCTCTTGCATTTTGTAGGCAAAGTCCTGATGTGTTTGAAACAGAAGATCTAAATTACCTCTGATTCTGGCAGGTTTTTTATCTGTTAGAACACTGTAAACAGCCTTCGAGTGCCGCCGTTAGGCTGTTTCTAGATGACAGGACCACGTATGCAGTGTGTGCAGCGCCGTACTGAAGGCCTGATTCCTTCAGCCCTCAGTCTGATTTGCAGCTTCTTGTAATGCAACAGCACTGTCTAGAAACTAGGTAGCAAAAGGTATAATAAAATCCAGGTCCCCGATTCTCAGTTGTTCTTCTACACATTAGTGCAGAGTTTAACACAGCCACAACATAAGCAATAACATAGTAACTCCTGCAGCAATGCTCACTTGCAGCAGACTGCCTTGCATAGAGCACTCTTTTCATCCGAAGAAGGAACAGCTGTATATTTATGCAAAGTGTTTCATTTTTGCTGTATTTTTAGGCATGTTTGAACATGTCTACCAAATCTTCTTGCTCAGGGTTTTTTTCTTATAGAAAATGCTTGTAATTTTGCATTGCAAGCTGATAAGCAAATTAGCTGTTTTAGGCAAAACTTCCTGTCACTCCAAGTGCTGAACATCAGGCTTTTCCTCAGACAACGTAGATGTAGGGAGAGCCCGATGGGACCGTCCATCTCCCTGCATGGTATCTTGCCTGCAGAGCTAAGCTTGCAGCTTAAACTGCTGTAATGCAGTGTAAGATAAATGAATACATGTGGTGAATAGTAATCTTGTATTTTGTAACCTATACAAACCAGCATCACTACAAACCAGATATTTTTTGGACAGATGTTGCTGTGCACTGTTAGATACAACACAATGGTTTAGGACTAGAGATGAAGATGAGTGCTGAGTCATGGTGAAATTTCAGAAGGAATTTAAAAAGCAGAAAGTAATAATTTGAAATGGAACTTAAGCAAGATACTACAACTAATGCCTTAACCCTTACAAAAAAAGGAAGAAAGGGGACGAATACAGGTAGCATCAGTGTGCACAGGCAAAAGTTGTGACTAATTTATCCAACTTGTTTCTATAATAAAAACCGTAAAAGCAGATCAGTGCTCTATTGTATTGTGCCATGTACAGGTATATTTTCTAATACCAAAAGGGTGTAAAAAACAGCTGAATGGGAGTAACTTTACCCATGTTTTGCCAAAGAGTTTTGCATTATACAAAAGAGGAAAGCAAGGGTTTGGCAAACAGATCTGAATGATCCCAACAGTTTGACCAGCCATTCTTAATAACTACCCTGGGATATTCAAAGAACACATTCCACTCGGTAATATTGTTCGTCTCCAATTCATCACTGAATTTGATGCAAACACTCCAATCACTTATGGTGATTAGTGCTATTGTATTCTGTGTAGCTGCATATAACCTAATTACATGAATATTTATTATCTCAAGTGTGACCTTTCTGCTGCTTATTCCAAGCAGAGTTGTTTTGAATAGCTACTGGTCCTTTACAGGTATTTTATTATACACAAAATGTTCTTATATCCACAACTGGCCTGTGATCAAGACTAGAAGACATCTAATTTGAAAAGGTTGGTTTTTTTTTAGCTTTTCTTTTTAACTGAGCATGTAAAATAGTGTAATTTCTTCAGCTTACTTATACATAGAAAAAAAACCCATAGTTAAAAAATCTAAAAACCTCTGAAGGCTGCTGTATTTCTCCTCATAAAAGAAATGGGCAAAAGAAAACCTACTTACTGCAATTAGGTATAAATCCTGCACACTATGACTAAGAGATCACCAGTCAGCTTTAAAATGATTTAAAAAACAAAAAAACACAGAGCCTCAAATGCTTATTCTTTATATTTTCCCAATAAAGTATAGCAATTTTAGGGGTATTCCAAAATTATGTATTTCACAACATTTAAACTCTACCAAAAATAATTGTAAGTTATTTACCTAAAAAATCATATACTTCTTGCCTATTAAAATTATAATTCTGGTGCATCATAAAAAGCTAAGTCAAAACCACAGAGAAATATGTAAAATTTACCTGACTGCTCAGAAATAATAATAAAGTAAATAGTAAAACATTAAAATGTAAGTAGATCCCTTTTTTGGTTATGTGCCATTGGTAAAGAGTTATGTAAGGCCAGGTGAAGCTATACAGCATGACAACTATTGTTTTCAGAAAAGACCACTTATTCTAAATACATCAGCTTTGACAGAAAAAACCAAAATCAAATACACAAACAAACAAAACCAGTGGTAGTTAACATGCAGTGCCTGGTTTTGTCTTTCATGGAGTAAACTAGAATGAGAACTCTGTCTCTCATAGCAATCTGCTGTGTCACCACTGGACACATAAAATAGTGACTAAGGCTTACTGATATGAAGAAGAAATTTTCATGTGAAGAAGTATAACACATCACATCTATGTTTGGCTTTGATTTTTTGATGTACATAAAATAATTTTCTATGTCAAGGCATTATATATAAAGATTACAACCAGTTTACACTACAGCCAGAGAGGAAGAGGTGAGTTAATATTAATTCTCCATGCTGTCAGAAAGCAGCAGCTTTGGAGGAGTAGGACCTACAAACCACACAGCATCTGTAACTTTAAGATATCTATGCACCACAGTGTACAGTAAGACAGAGTCATCCATTTGTAAAAGCTGTATCCACGCTCGATGACATATGTTTCCTGCCTAATATGCAGAAAGATAAAGCAAAAAAGAATCACAAAATATGATAGTTTAAAATTCGCAAATGGTCTATGCAAACTAATTATTGCAGTAAAAGCCCCAGACAAAGAGAAAAGATGGATCATATTCACAGCACAAATGAAGGTGCTAACTCAATTTTTTCCTTTCGCAGAATCATCAGACAACTATTGAAGTACATAGTAGGATGCATTAATAGGTTGTTATCATCTAGAAATACTGCATACTCTCTCACATGTACAGAAGAGAATGAATTGGGCATATCTGAAAACCTGTGAAGTCCACTTCAGTGTCAGTTCAATGAAAACTCAAAGAGAGAAAGGGGCAAGAGGAGCAGCAGCTCCTCTAGCCAGCCTCTTTTTATCCCTGTGGCCCCTCCTCAGAAGTAAAAGGAACCCCTGTGCACCAGATTCTGCAGGAAAACAGCTTCTGAGGCAGCCTGCTGCAGGTCTCTTTTTCTTCCCTTTTAAGTGTTTCAGACTGAGCTGACCCACAGATATGGGGAGCACACACATCTTTAACACCGATGTCCTGATGGCCCTTACAGGAATAGGGGAATGCAGGAGGTGCAATGTGAAGAGGATGGGACCTGCTGTGCAGCCAGGTTCACAATTTTGTGAAAAAGCAGCTGAACAATCATCCTCTCTCTAAGTACCTAGTTCTTATATTTTTCACTAAAAACTGTTCTGATACCATCATGGTCAGACTGTGCCAATTTCTGTGAATCTAGTTTATCCTGCCTTTTTAATGGGGTTAGGTGACAGATTAAAGCAAAAACACCTACATGTCTTCCCTTCCTTTACCCCTGTGTCTGCATACAAACTCAGTGTTGCATGTCATGATTCATGTGGGTGAAAAGAGGAGGAATTAGGAAATTGCTAAAGGCTCCCTTTCTTTGCTTTGCACCTTGCAGATCTTTCCTTCCCCTTCTCAACATTTTCCTTTTTTAGGCTTTTTTTAAATCCATGAAGCAATGGGATACAGTATACTCCAGCCAATGACAAGACATACTTAGTACTAAAGATTTTATCAGTCACAAATCACATCCTAGTATGAATTTTGAATAATGTTCTTTGGGCACAGATTGAAAGGATCCCTACTAGCATCCCCTTGAGAAGCTGAGGTCTTTACATTTTCCTTTGTCACGACACAGACATGATGTAAATTTCTATTCCATTTTGGTATTCTCTGTCTGTTGGGCACATTCAGACTGTCTGGGCAATGACCCTTTAGTAAAGTGAGTCACAGCTTAAAAGGTAAAATGCAATTTCATTATTTTTGGTGCTGTGAGTAAAAATGCACAGAATTCAGCAAAAAGGTATACAGATACATACTGCAAAACAACAAAAGCTTTGCCCTCTGTCCAACCAACTGAGCTTTTAACATCTTTGGTCCTTTAGACCCTTTGCCACAACCCCTATTTCCTGAGCCTTTTTCTTATTTCCTTGTCAGGTTATGAGTGGTTTGTTTCTGTGCTCTTCCTTGTAGCTGTACAGGATAGATTTAAACTGACTAGCACTTGACTCCTTCTATTCATAGTATCTTTATTTTCTTCAGTTCCTTTGAACTTCCCCATCACACTTAGCTCCTTCATTTGTTTGTTGCTCTTTAGAGAGGCAGAAATGAGTACTGTTTACTTTGCTTATACAACTGATTTTCTCAGCTATGCAAACAGCACCAAGATTATGATATTCTTCAGTAGACAGACATTTTGCAGGTCAGTACCAGCAAAAACATTATCAGTTTCTCTTTTCCTTGGTTTTGTATCACTTTCTGACCATGGATTTGTTGATCTTTATCCTTTGCAACTGCAGTAGTACTTCACTGTGATTTTTTGCCATTAATATAATTAATATGCTAATAAGACACACAGCAGCATGAACACTTAGCATTTACTGCACATGGTATTCCTATTACTATTACCTTTAGTTCCTGATTTGCTTGAGGTGATAGCTCACAATGGTGAAAAATTAGCTAAGACAAAAACTCCCAGGCACAGAGGAAATGCAATTCTGCTGTGTCAGATTCTTTCCAGTAAGGGCATGGTATTGATGTGATATTAGTGAGGCATTAACATGTGTGGGAAAATAACATGGGTTGTCATACAGCTGCAATAGGAACAGCCAGACCCAGGCCGGTAATTTGTAACTGTTACTCCCTTGCATATATTACCCAGAACACACACAGAGCATTGGATTCCTTCTGAGCACCAGAAGATTAATTCATTGCACCACCACCCACCTGATTACACTTCAGTGACTGCCAGGAGAGAAACTGCCTTAGCATTCTTAAGACCCAAGCAAAGATACTAAGACTGCCATTTAGCATAACTTTTTGGTTTCAAAGGTAACATATATTGTAAGCCCTTTGAGAAGAGGTGAGACAGAAAGGCTTTAAATAATGTATCTGTGTGTGCATTTTATAGTTCTTGTATTCTTCTACCCTCATTTAAAATCTTACTTTTGCAAAGCCAATTAAGATTCTCCCATCTTAAAGTTCACCTGTTCATATGCTTGTTATTGATGCCACAGAAAATCAGGTATTTTTGCTCTGACACAACAAGGGCTACACTCACTGCTCCTCTAGGACCATGGATAGTGAGTTCTGTGCTGAAGCGTAGTTAATGCACTGTGGAGAGCACCTGCCCCAGCTCAATGGCTAACAAAACACGTGGGGTCCCTATGTGACTGAACAGGACCAGGTGAAACAATGACTGCCAGAAAGCAAAAATAGTACTTCAGTGCTTTTAAAACTGTCAGCTTGACAGTCCTGGCACCTGAACTACTCCAGATATAAAATGAATTGCTTGTCTCGTTTCCTCCTACTCTCACTAGATCGTGCTGTTGTAAGCATTAAAAAGGTAGTGCAATTCAGTCTCCTCATAGTCTTAATGTTTTGCCCCTCTGCCCACACTATCCTCAAGACAGTCACTGTGTATTTGTGGACGGAAATTAAATGACTAATTTCAAATTGCTTAGCTTAGCAAGACTGCAAAATCCTTATTGTAGGTTAAATTCTTTGTATTTGCTACATTCGTCAGCAAGGCTCCATGTTTGGGTTCTAGTTAACAATATGGTTATTCAGAAAACAAAAATCAAACCTCTCTTTCAATGTGCTGTCAGACAACGCTCTTGTGTGACTCTGGTCAGCGGACCATGTGTCCCCCCAGGGTTACAACCCTCTTCTTGCATGTGGCCACGACATGCTGAGAAGTGATAGGAAAAGAACTATAGGACCAGCATCAAACAAACTTGCTCAGAAAGAAAAAGGAAATTGTAAAGAAAAAAGAAAAGAAAGAAAGGAAAACCATACAGAGTGCAAAGCTTACAAAACCCTTGCACAAACAAATAAATAAATAAAATAGTACTAATGGATGAGGAACTGAAAGACAGTAGCTTATCAGCCTTAGTTGCATCAAAAAGTTCCAATTTCACACTCTCACACCCTACATTACTGAAAAGAAAGATATAAACTTGTGTATTAATCAGAAGTAAAATATAAATGTTTCCTCCCATTCCCACCTGCAAATTGTGATTTGGAAAAATATCATGATAACAGTAGGAACTGGCATAAAAATAGAGATAGAATGACATCTACTGGCTGTCAGGAACTGGCTTGTTTCACTGCTGAAAATGCTTGGGCTTTTTTCTCCCTTCCCTCAAAGTATTTAATCTGAGACTCCTGCTAGTCATAGCATTTAGCTTTTGGACAGAGAATGGAGAATAGATCAGTATATTCTCCAAATAAAAGCCTGCTTTGGGCAATTTTTAACCAATTAGGTACCTAATTAAAAATACCTACAAAAACAGCTTATGTTTCAGATCTTTAATATTAATGCTAGTGAGTAAATAGCTGCTCTGCTTAAGAGCTACCAGAAAATGAAAAAAAAACCACTGCAATTTTGCACTGGGTGCAGGTTTTCATACTGCATTCTACTAGAATAAATAATACTGATAAATAGAACCCTGTCTCTTATCGAAAAAATACTTAATCAGCTAGATTTTACAGAGCTGCATCACTTTGTAAAGGGATAAACATTACTTCTTTTCTTGGATTAATTTGGTGCATTTTTGCTCTCTTTATTTAAACTTTTCAACTCCTTTTTTAATTATTCTATACATTTTCGTATGAAGAAGATATTAGATTCCCAGAGTTTCTTTGCTTCTACTGCTTTTTTTACCCAACCATCGTCAGTGATAGAAAAATCTCAGAAGGTCTTGAGACTTTGTTAAAGGTCACAGAAACATCTCAGTCTTAATAAAACATTCTTCTCTGTACTTATACATGTGTTCTTGGTCTCTCCACTTATGGATCTTCTCAGTATGAGTGTGGCCCTTTTCCCTGTTAGCAGGGATAGTCTGTGGGTGATACTGCCAGTACAAACAAATTGATCTTGCTCACTTCCTATCTGCTACAAGATATATTTTCTCCTCCTGCAGTTTCTCCACACTGGTTAATTAAACTCCTCTCAGCTCTCATGTCTGCTCACCAGGAAACATCTCTCTAGCTCTCACGCCTCTGGTAATAATCAGAAATTAGTGTGATATAGACACCGATATAGACATTTGGTCATTCTTTCCTAATATATTCAGCCCCAAAATGGAAAAAAAATCTAAGGATATCACAGTGTTATCCTGGTTAGGAAAAGCGAAATTATAAACATAATTGAGTTGGTGTATCTATTGATCTATATAGCGTATATTTATATGACATACTGCAGAGAAGCAAAAGTAAAACTCAGTTCTGCCCTTGAGCCTTGGCCAAAATATACAAATATATACAATAAGACAGCACGAAAACAAAGTTGGGGAAAAAAGTTGAGGATGAACAAAAACAAGGATAAGAGCTAATACTTGCAATAGCAGACCTCCAAAGGTAATGTAAGTACATCTTTTGTAAAATTTCAATGGCCTCTTCACTGCAGGAATGGATACAAACTTAACAGGAATAGCACAGCTGTGCAGCTGCATGGAGTAGCACTCCCTTTTCCCCAGCCCAGCAGGCTTGGGTTCAGAGAAGGGGATGCTGTGCCAAGCTGCAGCTGTGAAAAGATCCACAAACATACCCTGATGCTCTTCACTGCATCAGCGTTGCTTTGGTCTCTGTGTCTGGCTTACAGGACCATGAACCTGGAGGGAAGCTATAGTGCTGCACTAGTGTGCACGAGCTGCCAGTGACACCCTGTTTTGGCCACAAGTCCAAAATATAGCACTATAGGAGCTCCTACCAAGAAAATTAACGCTATCCCAGCCAAAACCAGTACACTTGACAATACTTTGGACATCAAGTCAAATTATGTCAAACTTTCCTGTAAATAAACAACTCTTGTATAACCAGAGCGAAGAAAAAAAGAAATAATCAAGATGTGAGGTACTGTAAGAACAGACTACTGATCAACAAATTCCAGGAAACCAATTGAATGAGATTTTATTGTAGTTGCTAATAAATAATTATCTTTTGGCTTAAACTTCAATATTATTTTTGTTGTTCTTACTCTTTCATCAGGTTTCATATCTGTCAGTGAAGGAGAGAAGGCTTAATGTGATGGCAAGCTATAGTACCTCACGTTCACAGATTTTAACCACAAAATTCTCAAATACGGGTTATTCATAAGACCTACCATTACAGATTCAAATGGATAGCCCACTTTGAAAGTTTTAGTTTAAACAGGAAGAGAGCAGTAGGCTGCTTAAACTCAAATTATTCATCAAAAAATCACCACAAAAGAACACAGCTTGAAATATCTTTACTTCCTAGGGG
This sequence comes from Microhierax caerulescens, assembly GCA_035590215.1. Classification (NCBI taxonomy): domain Eukaryota; kingdom Metazoa; phylum Chordata; class Aves; order Falconiformes; family Falconidae; genus Microhierax; species Microhierax caerulescens. The sequence continues at coordinate 51,091,899 of JAVJGJ010000061.1, read as the reverse complement.
GCAAAATCTGTCATTTCACCCAGCTCAGAATCCTACAATAGTCACCTAATCTTTTCCTAAAAAAAAGAAATCAAAACCAAAAAGGTCTGATGAATCACACCCTAGAAGTGCCTATTTCTCTTCAGCAAGTTCAAAAGAAATCCAGCTAAGATACAGATATCTGTACTGCAGAAGTCTGAAGTTTGATGAGATTGAATCTCAGCCTATAGATAAGAAACAATATTGTCCTTGCATTCCATCTCCTGGCAGTCTGCAGGACTGAATTTTGGCCTGCTATTTCACTGCTCTGGGAGGCTGGAGCACTTTAACTGCATTGTACCATACCCTGCCTAATCTGTGACGAGGTTTGCCGTCTGCAGATACTGGGCCCTTAATTTTTGTGCTTCTGCATACAACTGGGACTTCAGGACTACATTCCCTACACACATCACGTAAAGTGAGTAGACCTGCAAGATCAGTAAAAGGAGCAGTCATTCAGTTTATATCAGAACTGAATATTTGCTCCTGGAGAGTACAATTTGCTTAGGTTCAGTATTAAAGAATTTTCCTATATTTAAATGGATTTTTTTCTATTTCCATGTATACCCATTTCTTGGTCCTGATTTGGTATCTGCATTCACAGCCAACACTCCAAATTGTTCTGTATTAAATTTAAAAAGGAAATATTTTTGCCCTGTGATATTGTTTGAGATCTTGATAATATTCTTACTGTGTAATTGTCTTTTTTTCAACATCTCTATTCACAGGTCCTTATAAAAACATATTTTTTTTGTTATGTGAATAAAATACACAATAAGAAAATGAGGGTAGTTGAAGCTGTGTCTGACTTCATACATCACAATGACTAATTTTGCTATCATTAAATAACTATTTCTAACTAGTATTTTGAAATGGAGATATAGAATATAAAGGTATAATGCAACAGGTTTATATCAACCTAACGTAACACAATATAGTGTTTATTTCTGTGTTAATGAATTAAAGTCATTATAATAATAACTTCTAGTGCCAAATATGTATTTGTGATGCTGTTATGGAGACACACTAACAACAATGAACAGATTTATTTAAAAGTTACCTTATGCTTATGATATTTCATAAAACCATCCCTTTTAGTAGCCTGTCTACCATTTTATCTCACAATTGTTTTCTGTATTCAAAAAAAATTGATATGTTCGGATTACTGAAATGTGGTCATTTCAATGGACTATTACAATAAATTTGTCAGGAAAAGTTTAATCTGGTTAAGAGTAGAAGCAAGGCATAATGATTTTATAAAAAAACTATAATGTATGTTATATGACCTATGTAACAGTCTAGAAAGACACTAGCTATTTCAGAGAATGCACACTGTGTTCTATAAAACTACACTGATGTAGGTTCAAGTCCCATTCTAGACCCAAGGAAAAAAAAAGTGGGGGTTTTTCCCCTCAGCTTCAGTCATAAACACAAAATCACTGTATTACAGCTGGGTCTTTGCATGGCTTTCTGCACATACCAAGAGTTTAAAATATGAACTGCTGGTTGAATGAAGACGAAAATGCTCCATGGAGCATTTGGAGACCAATTCACAGTCTCTGTAAATCATCACTAAGACTATAACACCCTTGTTCTATGGAGTGTTTACAGCCTTTATCCCATCATGCCTTTATACCTCAGAACCAGCTAAACAAAAACCAACAACAACAAACAACAAACAACCAAACAAAAATATTAAGAAATCATTTCAATTCTTACCTTCTCTGGCCAAGACATTCTAAATGGATGTCCAAAGTTCATTTCAATCCTTAACATAATGACCTGCAGCTAGCACCATGAGTTTAGTTCTCAACTTCATTCAAAAAATCTACAAAATAAAGCAGAAACAGAATTTTAAAAGTTCATTTTTTATGATATAGGTATAGATATATCTGAGTAATTTATAATGTTTTTTGGTTTACAATTGCAAAATTCAAACAGCATTTTTTGCATTATTTAATACATTTGCTTAGCTTCTTCCAATTTAGAGATGACCTGTAAAGGTCCCTTCCAACCCAAACTATTCTATAATTCTATGACAAATGCCTTGAATGGTGTATAAATTGTTTTAAAGAGATGGCATCTTAAAATAAGAGATTAAATTAAATCATAGGAGAAAGCTCAGGATATTATAAAGAAAAAATGCAGGCTTTCTCTACTGGACTATTCATCAGTATTTTTCACAACACAGTTTTCAATAAGGAAACAATACCTGGTCAATTCCTAATGCATGTACTTTTTTGTAGTTACATGACCAACAGGCACATTATTATGCTTTGACAGCCAATGTCAGACTAACAGTGCCATATTAACCCTTGCAATTCAGAGCACTGCACAACTGCCTGTGCTTTTAAAAACAAAGCAACAAAAAAACTCATACATGTTTCATTAACTTATTTGATTTCCAGTATGTAAAATGTATGCAAGTCTAAGAGTGAACTAAAGTAATGATGACTAAAAAACATAAGGTTTGGGGGGGATTTATCTGAGGTCCTTTTCTGCAGAACACAGCAAAGATTTTGCAGAATTACTCAGTCTCTCCACAAAAGTGAATACATTGCACTACATTCACCTAACAGCACTTCTTAAAACCCTCAGCCCCTTTTGAAGCTGATTGGTGTTCTCTATGCTTCAATGACCTTTTTTATGATTTATTCCACAATTAGTATGTATCTCGAATCTCATAATGTACTTCAGAGAACCAAAGTTTCTTGAGCACAGTGAATACTTGACATTAGCTTTCTCACAGGTAAAAAAAGAATAATAAAAAAAAACCCTGTGAGATTATTTTTGCTTAGAGCAAAATTTGCCACTTATGTATTTCTGCACTGAGTCTTATCAGTTGGAAAAAATGCTTTATATCTTTCTCTTTCTACTTTAAATTAAAAAATGCTTTCAACATTATAATTTTAGATTGAAAGTTCTCGTGGAATAAAACATTCTGTTTGGTAACCACAGCTAACCAACCCTGTAGCAGCCAAAGGAAGATTTATCAGTAATGTTCATAAACACTGATATAGAAAAAATGAAATTATTATTATTGTGGTCTTTATTCATTATTATGTCACACAATGTGACTTCAAGGGTGACACAAATACCTTGAAAAATATTTCACCTCCAAGTGTTTATGTCAATAGCTAGGAGAAAATTTCTTTTTCTTGACCTTTTACCACAAACAAATCTTTCACATATTACATATTGATTTTGTGTATTTCAGAATATGGGTGATGTATCTCAAAGGATGAAAGCCTAAATGAGTTGTGATTGAAGACATTTTCTTTTGATAAACAAGGATTAGCTATAAAAGCTTTGATGAAAAAATATATATATCACCTAAAGGAAGGAGGCAATCTGCAATAGCATGCACAATTCAAGCTAAGGTGCACATGAAGAGAAAGTTTTGTCAGATTCATATTCCATATGTGGAACTGTTCATTTTGCTTCTTCTGCTTCATTAATGTAGTAGTAAAAATGAGGGGGGAAATCTTTTTACAGCATGCAATGGGCATACACTCTTTCAGGCTGGATGTCTAGTTTTTGTCCCACTGCATCAGTGGGTCAAACCTATTTCAAAAGGAAGTTTAAATTTAGTGACATCACCTGTTTTTATGTAAATCAAGGAGTAAAGCTGAATTGTCCTATTGCTCTAGAAGTCTTTTGTTACTCTTTTATTTAACTACTCATTTGTCCAGGTTGCATAAGTCAAATTATTATTATTTTATACCGGAAATACGGCTTTATACTCTGAAAACTAATAAAAAAAGAAAGCCACATAAAAAATACAATGGAAATTAATCAAACCTTTATAAGATTAAAAATCAGAAAATTCATTTCCTATAAAACCTCCATGAGAGGAATATGATTTCATGATGTGTTCTAGTTTCACCCAGGCTGGACAATTCTCTCTTCCCTTAGCTTCCAAGTCTATTTTTCTTATTTTACAGATACTGACAAAATTTTGTCCCCCCTTCTGCAAACATCCAACCTGTTTGTTCTGCAGGGACTAAATTATCATCTGTAATAAGTTTTTGAAGAAGTGTGTCTTGAAAAACTATAGAAAGAGCAATGGTCTCATGTTCTCCTGGGCCACCAACTTATGCCAGTGCCATTTCCTTCTTTCTGTGTTTTATAATTCTAAAAGTTCTTCTGAAGAGGCTGTTTATCTGCTTTCCACATATAGTTGGAATAGTGCATCAGGTTTTATGCCTGACATTCAGAGGGATATACTGAAAGCATATTCCCTAGTCAGCTATTCACACTGCTCAGGCAGAATAGGCCAGCATCTCTGGTGATCTCTCTTATCAGTTATACTGGTTACTGCTCTTGTGCCACCTGAAACGTAACACATCACTTGTTTCCTTTCTTAGTAAAATCTGTCACCGTGATTGAAAAAAAACTGGGCTTATCTTTTTCCTGACCTCTAGCCAAGAGAAAAATAAAAGGGAAACAGAGTGAAGCAACTATGCCTTTCTTTAGTAATATATTGCACAAGTGCCTCTGGAATTTATATTTCCACCTAACACCAATGCCAATTCCAAAAGAAATCAAACTGTACTGCAGGGGGGTGGGGGTGGGGGTGGGGGGGTGAGGGTGTGTTGCAGTATT
>JAVJGJ010000061.1:51060216-51082438 GCA_035590215.1 Microhierax caerulescens | reverse complement strand
CCAGCAGCGTTTTGCCCTTTCTCAAATGGTGTCCACAGAGGTGCCACAGGTGGGCTGACCGGCTCGGCAGTGCCCTGAGGCGGCACTGCAGCAGCGCTGGCCGGAACCGGCCACAACTGGCTGGAACCGGCTGTGCCCGGCACAGGGCAGCCACAGCCTCACTGCGCCTCACACAACTGCCCATGGCCAACACCTGCACAGGGACACCCAATACGTCAAACCATCTAAAAAATTGGGAGGTAATTTCTTGAGGATATCAAATTATTTAGGGAGTAAAAATCAGGAACCGTGCAGGACAGCATAAGGGACTTATATGATAGCAAATGGGCAGCTTACATCTGCTGTGGAGAAATTTATAACTGCATGTGGGGAGAAAAAAACCCGATATCCTAATTTCACATGTACAATGATGCAAACGGGCCATTGTCTTTCATGAACAACAGTTTTGAACTTCTGATCATGAAAACATCATCCGATAAAAGAATTAGCTGGCTTCCCAGACAGGCCAGTTGATAGGGAACAATCAGGAACAGATACAAGAGAAAGAAGACATCTTGTGCCATGGTACAACTCCACAGTGCAACACTGAGTGGGTCAAGGACAGTCAGTTAAAAAAAAAATAGGAAGAACCATGGAGGATTTGTAAGCTATGATTACCACAAATAAGAATCATTCTAACAAGGCACCAGCTCCCATGAAGTGAGGCCATCAGAAGCTAGGCTGGACACAGCAAGAGGCAGTGCTTGGTACGCATGTAATTAGTGTGAGAAACTTCCTGCTACACTACTCTAAAAGTTATATAGACTCAACAGGAGACAGAGTAAATTAATGAAAGACAAATAATCAAACCTCAAACTGTACAGACACCCCACCTCCCTCTGAGCTACAGGGTGCCTGTGGATGGGACAATAGTCTAAGGATGCACCAACCCATGCCTGCCCTGCTCCCATCCACTTCCACTGGCATCTGCTTCTGGCCACTGTCCAAGACAGGCTACTGGACCAGTTAAAACCCAGGGTTGGACCACACATGACCAATTGTGTATATTTTACGTAAGGCTTTATAATAGTCATGTTCAGGTTCTAGTTCTTCTTCAGACTCAGGTGATCTGAAACAAATCGTTCCCATCCAATGGTTGGGAAAACTGGTTAGTTTCCTAACTTTGCTCTACTAACTGTAGGGGAAAAAAATACACTTCTACAGTTCATAGCTATAAACTCTAACAAATTATCCTTTGTAGCTGTGCAAAGAAATGTAGAAAACACAGAGAAACAGAGTTTACCTGGCCACACTTACCATCTATAGCATACATACAACAACATGGCTTGTAGAGTGCTACTTGGCCCAAGAGAATATTCAGAAAATTGTGTCTTTACTGTGGAAATATTGTGGAAACTTGAAGTAATTTCAAACTACTAGGCAAATGTCAATGTACAGTATCAGGTTCATATTGAACCTCACAGAATAAAGAAGCTTTTGGAAAAGGTTTCGGTGTGTTTTCACTTGCAACTTTTTTGTTAGAAAAGTGTGTTATTTCAAAGCATTTGAATGCTGCACCATGGAAAAAAAAAGAGTTGAGGTAATATTACATATTAAAATCTCCTATGTATACAGGACACGTTATTTAAGGATACACTGCCTCTATCAATTATCCTTTTTCCTTTGCTTTGTCTGTCCAGTCTTACACACATAATCATACCTGAATTTTCTTATTTCACAGAAAATTATCTCCTATCTTATTATCCCCTACAGAACTGAATTAAGTTGACATGAAAAGCACAGAAAACAACATCTGAGCTCTTATTATTGTGTGTGCTAGCTATAGCTGTCATTTATTTCACCTTTTTTCAAAGGATGCATTTGTTCTTTGTAGATTTTCATGAACAATGAGAAAAATCTTTCTATCCATATGGTGATAACAGTAGAACAATTTAGCAGTATATATTTCTCTTTCTTTAGGAGATTGTGTGATTTTATAAAACAACATTTTGGAAGAAGCTTAACCATAAGTAATTTTTAACTGAAACATATAATAAAAATACATATGCTTGCAGCCCAGTTCACAGAAACACCATACAGGTTTTTTTGACATATTATAGATTTACCAATAGTCTTAAAAAAAGGATGCAATTCCAGAATGAGTTGCAGTTTCATGTATATACAAAAAAGGGCTACAGAAATGTACTGGAAATTAAGAGGTAATAAACAGGCAAGTTTTCCATAAAAATAAATAACACAGAGAAATATGTCTAATTGCCTGGAAGCACTAATTGCCTTAACAGCAGTTCTGCATATTGCTTTACACATATCTTTCATTCAGTGTAAGAATCCCTTAAAACCTGCAACATAATACTTATGTAATGATACAGACTTTGACTGTGCATTTTGATTAACTCCTTGAGACATCTCATACACACGTGGTATTTCCAATGACTTCGTCAGAATTTTGACTGCACCAGGTGAATTGATTATGTCCATACTGATCTGAATTCATCTTAAGGGAATACAATTTGTCTTATCAGCTGTGTTGCTGCTGTTAGTCTCCTTTTCCAGCTTCTAATACATGAGTATGGAGATTATACCTAGTTTTAAAGACCTAATTATTGTAAATATCTTGCAAATAGAAGACATACATTACGATCTTCCACAATTCACATGGTGTTGGGAAACTATGATAGGATATTATTTTTATTCAGTTCATGTAGTTAGAAGTAGAAAACTACACATCTATGTTCAAGGAAGCTCCTCCAAATTTATATACTGTTTTAATGGAATATTCCACAGCAACATGTTTCAGCAGGCACTACTAACCACTGCAACCACCTGGAAATATTATCCAAGAAGAATAGTTGAATTCTGCGCAGTCCTTAATATCATTCAGCTCATTGTAGCAGGAGCAATGTCTGTTTCTAGGACAGCTACATATCTTCTTTTTTCTCATTAAGGTAGCTCAGAACAGCTGAGTATCCAACTTGAGCTGTGAGCATGCTAATAAATATTTGATTCAGCCCTATGTACTTCCAGATATAAAGCTAGGAATTAACAGTGCAAATACTTTAAAGTAGCTAAAGGTTTTTTAAAAAAAAATCTCATTTTCTTTTCCATTTAATCTTCTATTTCACTAACAAACCCAAAGATCTCCAATTAGTAGCAAAAAAGCCTTGAGAAATTAAAAGTTTCTATTTCTATCAGAATATTGAAAAAGGGGTATCCACATTTAAAATTACCTATTTAAGCTTTCAGCACTACTCAGTATCGCTCCATTTTGTCATGAGAGGGCTTTTTTTCCCTGAGAAAAGTACCCAGCATTCAGCATCTTCCCTTATTACCTGCCTTGCTACAAAAAATTGCTGAATTAAGCTATGTACATTTAGAACACATAAAAAAGCCAATCAACAAAAGCAAACCACAAAATAGAAGTGTGAGGAAAAAGGAGATCATAACTTAACTAATGAAGTAGATTACTTAAGAAGTCATACTCCATCATAATACTTCACTCATAAAAACAGGATTTAAAACACTACTACTGACCCTATTAATGGGTAAGGGTAAAAATGTTATATCCAAAGCATTCCTTTTACTGTGACTTGGGTTTATGGAGAAATAAAAAGTCTAATAATCTCTTCCATTAACTCTTTTCTGTATCAGTTTTTTAAATACTGCTCAAAATGAAAACTGTAATTTTAGTGACCAAAGTCACATTGTTCTACCGTTCAGCAACTGAAGAAAGACATTGCACAAGATTTTGAAGACTGTACAATGCCATGGCAAAATGAAGAGTGAGCTTGCTTGGTGTAGCTTGGAGTAGCTGCCTGAACACGAGATACATGGTTATCCAAGCATCAGGGCAGCGAGCATCAGTAAAAAGATACAAAACGTTATTTGGAATGATCAAAAAAGGGGAATGACCAAAACATCACTGTTTGGAAATGGTGTAATTCTTTGTGACATCTGCTAAAATTACATTAGCATGGTGCAATATACACTAGGTTTGATTTAACACTTCCACATGTATTTCACATAAGAGAGGTTCAAAGTCTCAGAGAGAGAGTTTTGCCTTGTACTTTCAAGGTCTCCTTTGTTTTGTGGAACTGGAGTAATTGTGAAAATGTTTCCCTTCATTAAGTTCTGCTGTATTTTCTTAGAAAAGCCAAGTGCCAACAAGAACAGTGGCATATGGTAACAATGTTTTTATCTGCATATTCTTGTTTTCTGCTCTTGGCCTCTTGCTTTCCATGTTATTATCCACATGCTCTCAGTGAACAAAGTGATCCATCAGCACAGTTTTAAACTGCTGAAATGACACTCAGAGTTACCCAAGATTAAATCAGAACAGCTCTTCATCCATGTGTTTGTTACTTCTTTGTCTTCCCAGCAATGCAGTTAGACATAAAAACATACTGAAATCAAAATAAAAATCACTTTTCAAGATGTTGAATTATGGGATGGCAGCTGACAAGTGAAATCATTAAATGGTGCCTGTTCTGTATTATTCATCAATTTCCAAATGTGGGTACCCAGTCGTCATTCCAATACTTCTACAGTGGAACTTAGTATTATTTCTTCACCGCAAATCCAGATGACATTTATGGGACAAGATCAGTGTCTCACAGGGAACCAAATGGAAATACTGACTTCATCTGCATACTGCTGGCTTCTGTTTCACTCTGCACTGTACGCTGCTGCCTAATCTCCCAGAGCACAGGGCTGTTACCTATGTGCTGGAAAGAAGCCATCAGCAACGGCTCAGATCTAAGAATGTTGCAAATATCTTTCACACTTAAACGGTGAAGAAATAAATGCTCTTAAACCAGGCAGTTCTCCACCTTAGCCGCAGCCTATAACAAGGCCAGCTCAACATCCTTGCTGTTGAGAGCACAAAAATATGTTCATCGTGCGTTTGTTAACACTTTTTTTAAACTTCAAGAAACTACAAAGTTGTCCATAAGCATACTCTTTTTCAAAATGAAAAGTCATGTCCCATTAAACAGTTTTACTTTTTTCAAGTCCATTTCAACAATAGACAAATCAGCTGATCATGAAATTACAAAATAAAAATCCCATTTTTATGCCTACTAAGAATATCGTGCTGGCAGAATGTATCAGGAAAACAGGGTCAATTAATCAATGGAGACATTCTCAAGCAGTACAAAGAAAGCATCAGAATATTGCCAACTACTCTAACTGCTGTAAACCCAAAAGTTGCCTTTGGGCTAACCTCTAATCACACACTTCTAAGGCATACCTTGTATTGACCAGTCTCTGCAGCCTTATTAGTGCAGAAACAGCAACAGTAGCTGCAATTAGAAGTGCTAAACAAACAGCTGTATATAGTTCTTCTGTCAATCTTTGTAAGCTGTTAAAACTGAACAATAAATGTGCTTATAAAATATGCATAGGACTTGAAGTCAAGCATATTAAAAGTACATACCTGAAGAAGAAAATTAATGATACTAAGGATATGAAAAAATGTAACCTCTGGTTCATCTATTTCCAATAAGTCTGCCTGGTAGTGTATTGCAGTTCCCTTCTCAGTAATTAGCGTCCTATAAGCATCTGTTTCACTGCAAAAAAATGCATAAACCATGAAAAGATTAAATGTAATTATCATTATTTCCATTTCTGGGGCAAGGCCTTTTCATAAATAATTATGTTGTAGTGTAAAACTGGAGGCTTTATACAGTTGCCCTATCATTCATGATAATGAGTAGGATAATAAGCCACAAGCCAAACCTTCATATGCTCATTAGACAGAGAAGGCTAATTAGGACTTTAACCAGAAATGTCACTAAGCATCATGCTTACTGAGGTAATTAAGGCACTGATGATACTGAGGCATACATTGTCTTCCAAACCTACAAATGGCACAATGCTGACAAATTTACTTTGTATGAACCCGTATCATCTTCAAATGAAGTCAGAGGCATTTACTTATGTGTCAGGCCTTTACATGGAAGCAACTTCCATCTACACATGCAGTGTCCAGAAACAACCTGATAGTCTTTCTCACTCTGTTCTCTACAAAATTAATGTCATGCAACTCAAAGTAGTACCTCAAATATAAAACCTGCACTGTAGCCAAGACCTCTGCCAACATGACAGAGCCAGCTCTACATGAAAGTCAGAAAGACCTTTCCCCTCAACTGGAAGAGATTAAGGAACTGACTCACTGACAAGATGCTGACTCAGAGCAGCCAGTGGCATCAAACCCCATCTCCTGCTCATTAAATTTTCAGAAGGAATAATTTCAAATGTAATGGCCTTTTCCTGTACTTCATGCTTGAAGGAACAGCCTGCAAATACCTGGAAGCCTATATTTTCATATCTCCTTATGAAAAGCTACTTTTTGTTCTAACATTCTCAAAAACAATACGTAAACCAGTTGACCAGGTGGTGTGTTCAGAACATCATTTGCCATACTGACAAAATGATACCAGTCTCCCAGTTCTTCATCTTCCTTTGTCCACCCACTTATTCTCATCATCTCCTTCAATACAAAAGCTATATAACGTCTCCCTTTCTAATTCTAATTTTGTGTAAAATGTAGGCCATGCCTATAGCTCATGGGTACTGCTCCTGTGCAAATAATGTGCAGTAATTATAGTAAAGTCATGGCTGAGATTAAATCTCTTTGTATATTTTAAGAATATTTCACTGATTTGTGAAGATAAACATTTATACCCATGTTGCAGAACAAAAAGAGAAAGAATTGTTCTAGCATCTAATGGTTCTAAACAGACAAGTAACAGTTTAGAAAACTACACACAAGAACCATAAGTAAAATATTGCTAATTTCAGTTTAACCTTAAAGACTGTTGTTTTAAGAACTGATATGCTTATCGAGAAAAAGTCTACCCAAAAAGTCCTTTTTTAGATGGACTGCTTATACTCCAAAATTGTTCATTCTCCAAACTGTGAACTGTATTCAGATAATGTCTGCAAGCTTAATTTGAAGCCATTCTTAGAAGCAGAAGACGCTGAAAAATAGAGTAGAAAAAATATCAAACATCTCTTTTGGGAGGCAGGTTCCCCATTATAGCAACAATCTCCATACATATTAATGAGCAGATTGTAGAAGAACTCTGTAGAAGAAAAGTTTGACATGACAAAACACTAAAACTACCAAAACATATACTAACCAAAATAGAAAAATAAAAAAAAAAACCAAAACAAAACAAAAAAACCCAAGAAAAGAGAAACCTGAATCTCTCCCATCTTGAGAACATGAGAGGTTCTCAACCATGTGATGCAGAACTGGAAGGGATGGTAAACTGTAGTTCTCTGCTCCTAAACACCCCACCAAATTATGTATTCCATGAAGTGTAGTAAAGCCTTTTAGAATTATTCCACCTTCATGTCCTGAGTGTGATTCACCAGTGGTGAAAGTTATCTTCTGTGTTTCTTTCTAGCAAAGGAAAATACTGGTAGACATACTTATAACAGCATGCTCTGCAAGAGCAGGGGTGGCAGAGTGGCTCTGTCTCTCCTCAGAAACTCCCAAGAAAATCTTTTCTTCCTCCCACAGATAAACAGTTTCCCAAGCAAAATGATACTTTTAAGTCAACCAGTTTCTTGATGTACAAGTTCCATGTAGTCTGAGGCAATGCTTTCTGCAGCTCAGCAACCTGGCCACATGTAGGTCCAGAGTAAGTGTTGGAGTAAAGAGAGTTCTCACAAGTAAACTTGAACTAAGAAAGTCAGCACGGAATTTAGTCACTTGTGACAACTATAGCCGATGGACATTCTCTTCCTATGCTGTTTCCTAGTAGCCTGATATTGGCTGAGATTTCAACAAGGGTACTAAACAGATAAAAAGTCTAGAATAGATTAGAAGTGCCAGTTTTTCAAAGACTGGGAATGTCCTAGTAGGATCCAGCTGGGATCTGCACCATGGGTCATTTTTGTTACTGATTGATCGCTTGTTAAAATCACCTAATCCCTTCACATTTATATTAATCTCTAGTCTTTCTTTGAAGAGAATTCTCTAGGTAGGTTTTCATTCCTCTTTACATTGCCAAAAGTCTTACTAGCTTTTAGCAGAATATAATTTTCTGTTTAAAGCTTTATAACAGTGGGCATCCCAGACAGGCATGGGGAATCAATAAACGCAATTGTCAGGCAGTGAAGGTTAAGGAGAAGACAATTTAAGATCAGTTACTGTCTTGCAAATTCTATTTCCTCTTTTGGATGAGAATCAACAGGCAGTGGATATTCTTGTGACTTTCAGACTACCTTCAGGGTAGCGCCCTAGAGCTCACAGGGAGCAGTTGTTCTAGCTTTGTCACTTGCTGCAAACACAGCTGTAGTCAGCAGCAGCTCAAGTCCTCTGTCAAAAGACAATTTAAAAGTTATGAAATCTGCAGTCACAATTACCACAAACAATTTTTTTAAAAGAGATTCTTAGATTAAATAATGTTGTCCGCTAATGTTGCCTTGTTCACTCTGCTATGCTTTATAATTTAGTAAACTAACAACAATGTCTTATCTGAAGTGCATTTCACATGCTGTTAGGCATAATAATGCATATGGTATGCTTCATTTAAACAATCAGATACACCTATTACTAGCCATTTATTTTACCTTTTGTTATTGATTGCTTTTTATTTCACTGGCTGAGATAAATTAATCCAGCTGACAAATTTCATGCAAGATCATCAATTAGAATTTTTCAGTCAAGCAGCACATATTAGATGCTTTTTATTGGAACACTTCCAGTAAAAGGATTTGATATTTTCTAAAGTCTATCCAGCACTGCAGATTCACAGATATAGAGTTGTGCTAAGCTCAGAGAAGTTAGAGCTGAATGCCATAGAGCAGCAACAGAACCAAGCACTGCACCAATCACATTGAGCTGAAAGTTCTCCTCCTTCTCTTGTATTTGCCTGATCCCACTTTATATCTGAACATGCTTTGCCCTTGGTTCATTCTACCCCTCCAATCTGTGGTTATTAGATTGAAAGCTGTCTATCAAGACAACTAGAATCTTCCTGACGAACAGAAAAAGTGCTAAGCAAGTAAATCTCTGACCCCCAATCTGGAGTCCCAAGGCAGAATATTAACAGAAAACTAGAGATTACATTTTGCTAAAGGTTGTGCAGAGGCTTAGTGAAAGTTCATATCCATTCCTAGATTTACTCAATTTGTTATTTTGACCAAAGCCTCTTAAAATCAATTTCTCTAGTGGAAATAGCTCAAGAATTTGTCACACAAAGTTCCCAAGTTTATCTGAAATAAGAACAATCCTTATGGAATGCAACAAACCATTTTAGGGAGCTCAGACTTGAAGAACCTAAACAACACCACTCCTCAGTCCAGTGTGGACTGAATGTAGATAACTGCAGACACACTGAGCACAAATACCTCCCAGCACTATTTCTTCAAGTACTGAGAAATCTCCACAGTAGCAAACCAACCTTCCCACAAAGCATATAAAATCTTTTTTCTCTTGTCCTTCTCTTCTAGTTAATTTTCCATGCTTCCTTCACATTTACATCATCTCTTGGCTCTTTAGCCATTTTCTGTTTTCTCACCCTTCTTCTCACTCCAGTCACAATTAGGACATCAGTTTGAAGGGGTTGGATATTAAGACTTCTGCCTCTCCGTTGTCCTCACTTTATGTCACTGGCTCCTTCCTGGGTTCAAGCTAGGTATTAAATAGCCTCACACTAAAAAATACTAACTGCAATCAACTTCCTGAAAAAACCAAATTTACAAGGTAAACAGAAAATAGCCTTTGTCTGTAGTTCCATAAAGTGAGACTTTATAAACTTCTATTACATTAAAAACAGACCTTGGTTTTAATCACTGCATTGGAGAAAGACCATTTTAATGTGACTGAACCTTTGATTCATATTTTGGTCATATTAGAACTGCATTCAGGAGGCTTGTGCTTGCAGTCTACCTCCTGTGGATTAGTAACTTCACCAGACAGCCCAGAACAAAAAGCTCTAAGGCAAAACTGAGCAATAATGGCAAAATTCAGATCCGATACTGAACTACATCGTACTACTGATGGTGGAGGCCTGAAGTCAGTGTGCCAGTTAACAGTTATTTCTAGTTAAAAGGAGAAGCAAATTACATGTGCATTCTTAAATGTGCATGTATAGGCAAGCCTGTTAAGTGTATGACTGTGGAAGATCAGCTATTGTGGCCACAACAGAAAATATTCTTTGTACTCTCAATAAATAACGATACATTATTTCAGAATAATGTTTGGCTCTGTCAATAACCCATATCATAAGTCTATAAAACCTTTCATCTATTAAAAGCCTGTCTAATAATCTCATCATCTACTTCAGTGCTTATTAATTGAATGGAAAAGTCTCTGAGCCACAGGGCACATGAGAGATCTGATATCTTTCTGCATTATGCATATACAGAAGCAGCTGAGAGCTGCAAATTTTCCTATTAGGGGACTCTAATGGGCTATTTAAAAAGACACAGGGCTGACACTTGTAAAATTGAACCACAGCTGCCTTAAATTCTGCCCCACATTTAAAGTAAGCCAGCACAACTTCCAAATTGCTATAGATATGCTTTAAATTTATGTTACTAGTATTCCGAATTTGGAGTGAGATAAAAGAAAATTGCTTTTATATATGGTCCCACAGATTTATTTAGTTTTCAAGGTGTCGAAAATACAGAATAGAGAGCTATAGAATGTTTTGGGTTTGCATTTCATTTTTAGTTCATATCAACTATAAAATGCCACAAAGGAGAGAAAAGAGATTACAGAATAAAATTAAGCAGAATGAGCAAGAGGAATCAGTTGAAATCCCCCTGGAAAGGTGAGTAAAGGTTTTCATTTTGAAAGTCAGAACCATATATTTGTAATAGCCCTATTGATACAATATCACATTGGGGAGAACAATAACATGAGGCAACATCAATGAAAATGTAATAGCAGTTCATATCCAAAGGATCTTACTCAGTTAGGGCAAAATCCCAGTCACTGAAGGCAGCAAACACTTTCTCTTGACAGAACTCAAGAGAACTCAAAGCCAAGATGTTATCTTTGTCATCAACCCAAGTAGATTGTCATTTTACAAGGAAATTTTGTGTTCTGTAGTAGAAACATCAAAAATCCTACCTATGAAAAAAAGGAGAAAGAACAAAATTAAGACAAACCATAGTGAAATAGCAAGAATTTTGGGGAAAATAAAAAACTTGTAGAGGCAAGAAAATAAAGAGTGGAGAAAGTGACCATTTCTCTTTAGTAAAATATTGCCAGATTGTTACCTAACATTTATTAATAATAGAGATAATTGTAAGGAACTTAATTACAGCATAAGAGATTAAGATGATGAATGCAATACATCAGCAAAGGAAAGTTAACACAGGTTAGCACCAGTTAAGCCCTCTGCCAAATTGTGGACTGAACCATTTAAGGTAAGTGTGGATGAAAGCTAAAATCCAATACTGCTTACAATCAAAATTTATACAGTATTTTTTGTGTTGAGATAGTCACAGTCGGTTGCCTATAAAGGATATCTTTTCAGTATATCATACCATCTAAAAGATGCAGATAAATATTCAATTCCTGCTTCAGGAACCATTGAACAGATACTAAAATACTTTAGTACTGATACAATAATTACTACATTCTCTGTCAGAAGTTTCATTCCTCAGTATTGTATTCATTCACATATTGGGCTTTTTTTTACTCCTGTGAGTATATTTCTAACAGTGTAACTGTAGGTTTAAAAAAGGCCTCTGTGTAATGTATAAAGATGTTTATGCCCTTATATATTTCTGTAGATATAACAAAAGCAATTAAAAAAAACTATTTAATTTAGAGGATAAGTTTTCAAAAGCAGTATTTCATTAAAGACTTCACCCCTGTTACAAGAAGGTCCCGATGAAGTTTACTGATGATGTAACGTTAGGGTGCACTGCAGCATGGAAAAGATTGGGCTATTTCATTGAACGGAAAAAAGATAAAATGTAATGGCATAACTTAACCAGCTGCAGGTCAACTAGAAAACAGTTCTGCCATATTCCGGGAGTTTTCTGTGTGAACAAGACTGAGGAAGGGAAGAATTTACTCTAGTAGCTTTTTACAGAATGATATGAGCTCCTGATGTCATGCAGAATAAAGATGTGTGCATCATGAAATATAATATACAGATATATAAAGATATATTAAGGGGGTTAAAAAAAAAACCAGAACCAACACCCCAACTCCTCTGGTCAGAATGCAATCGTAGTGAGACATACCCAGTAACATTAATTCAAACAGGTCAGACGCAAAACCAAGGCTACTTGAATAATTGAGAAAACAGACATGTAGGAAGAAATGAGATTTACTCTAGCTGGTTTAGGACAGGTTAAGAAAGAATTTGGTTGCTTTTTGATAGCCTCTACACTCAGTAAAAGAAGAAGAGTTAGCAAAGGAACAATGTAAAGTGCCCATGGATTTCCAGATGAAAATTAGGAAAAAAATTGAGTTGCAACAAGGTTTTAAGGCAGTACTGTAATCAGTGTAGTGGAGAGAAGAAATCTATCTGGTTTTAAGGTAAATCTCACTACATTTCTGAAAAGGATTGTATGCAGCAGCAGGAGACTTGAAGAAGCCCCTTGCAATTCCCTCTTCTCTGTTTTAGCACTATTAAAAGTGCCCCCAGGATTCAAATGAGAGGTTAAGGCACGAGAAGGAAGGACACAGACATCTCCCGATTCACATGCCACGTACAACGCAGCTGACTGTTAACAGTGCCCGCTCATCACAAACAGAACACTGTGGAAAGACTATCCAGGTTTCTTGTGTAAATGTAGTACAGTTGCACAAAAAAACTGTTCTTCCTCTACAAGGCATAAATAAAAATGATGATCCAGTGATGACACAGCAGTTACTGAGTTTGATTTCTTTACCTACCTGCTCCTCAAGTAAATATTATCTTTTCAAACCTAAAGTCTATAAGATCCTTATGTAAATATTTTCTTGGGTAACTGGGTGAATGAAACTGTAAAATCCTACACAAAACTATTCTAGACAATGCTTAGAGACATTGTTTAAAAGGTCTTGATGATATTCAAACTAAACACATCATGCTACAAACAAACACAGCATACAACTGGTACGGTTAGAAATAAAATTTGTATAGTGTCTTTGCTTACTAAAGATTTGGAGAAGCTGGGACACAGAAAGGATCTTGACACAGACAAGAGGGAATAGTTTCAGTGAACTGGAGAATGAATGTTTGTGATGAATAAGAGCCCTCTACTCTCTAAATCGGGATGTTAATAATTATGTGAAATTTAAATCTCGTTCTTCTTCCGAAACCTAAAAGTCTTAAAAAAATTACCTACACCTGGTAGGTATTTGTAGTTTTTCTAAATGGATCCAAATCTTCCCATGACGATCCCCTTATCTGATCATGCCCGGTCTTTTGAACATTTCATTGGTACAGTGTGTGTGCAACATCATCCAAATTAATGACTGAGCTTGAGAAGATGGGGTGGTACCTCACAGCATGTCACTTGTGATATCTACCTGAGGGGACTAGACCCAAAGCTTAGCTCCCTAAACACTTGGGGAACATTCAGGCAGTAATTACATGTTCTTAAAAGGCCTTGAATCTCCATGGAGAAGTTAAAATAATTTAAAGAGTACTCTGAATCACTCTCTAGAGAATTCAGTGAAAACCTCAGCTCCAAATTCATGCACCAAGCTGATACTCGGTGGTATGAAAACCTCTTGCACGGCCAGCTCACCAAGAAGCCACTACAATCTGTAATAATGTCCCTTTTAGAAGCTGCTATTATTGATACACCTCAGAATCACTACAGCATCTTGTGTTTGACCTTATTACAAAGCTCATAAATCATGAAGGAAAAAGGGTAAGTGCCTTTTCTATCCAGAAGCTTCTAATTTCCCCTTTCATCTCTATCAGGGGTATTTCTGTAGGTTCCTCCTGTCCAGCCTTCCCTGCTGTTGATGTGGAAAAATAAACATATAAGGCAAAATCTGGCACTTATTTTCAGCTTTCAGGATGGATACTTCAGTTTCTTCTGAAACACTGCAGTTGAGTGAGCTCTTTCAGAGATCCACAGCCACAAGAGTAATCATCTGAGAAGGAAGTTAGGATGTAATTTATCAGTTCTCGTAACCAGTTCTGCAAAGCACTTCCATTTGTTACAAGTCTAGGTTTGTAACAATTTGTACAGCAGTTAAAAACCCCCCTGCCATGTGTGCACTATGACTGAAGTAATGTGTGATTTTTTTGTCTGAATATCAAATAACCACTAGCTACATTAAACATAGGTATTTGAGAGGAATGTGTGATAAAAGCACATAAGAACTGAATTTAGATACATTTTCCAAAAGCGACACGAGATAAACTTTGTTTCTAGTTATTTTCTGTGCCAAAATGCTTCTTCTGGTGCTTACTTTAGATCTCTTTATGAGCACCTTGAGGTGTTTATCCTCACTAAGAAAAGACAAAACAGGGCAACACAGATGTAGCATTCATTTTGACTCTTTCAGTCCCAAATTATTGACATTAAATAGTACAGAACTGGACAACGTGTCTACTAAGCTGGTGAAGGATAAGATCATTGTTGGGAAACAGACAAAATATATTTTATATATATATATATATATATATATATATATATATATAAATATATATAAAATGATATATAATCAAGATAGTTCAGTTTACAAAAGAAAATACTGTGTCCTACACCTAAAATGCACACATATTCCTTTATGGTGGGTAAGTCACATTTTCAGTTGGGTTTTTTTTCAGTATTTTCCTTATACTTTAAACCTCATTACAAAAATCAGGCAGGAAAATCTGGCTCAGTAATACTCAGTAATGCTTCTTGATTACCTATAAGTGTTGCTTTCAACTTTCCTTCATTACCAGGCACAAGCCACAAACATAAGATTCATTCCTCTCTCATCCCAATGGTGTCTGAATACAGTAACTTGTCTGTTTTTACATGTGACTTTTTTGATATTGTTGCTCTTTGCAGAGAAGGAATGGTGATTTTGTTAGTGTGGCCCCTATTTATCTGACCTTTCAAAAGCTTAAGACAGAGAAATTAATTTCAGGACATGAAGCACTATTTTTGTGGTGATGCTGAACATTTGGAATCGGATACCTTCTAACACAGTGTATGGACAGCAGGGATGTTTGGTTTTGCTTACCTTTTCCAACTACTGCACAATAATAACCCAATTTTCTGATCTGGATTCTGTAAAAAAAAAATTTCCCTCAGACTACCTCCCTAAGTCTCTGGCTGACTCATCATATAATGCACCTCAGAGGCCTGTCTGTCTTCTCAAATTAACTTGAACAGGCTACTGAAGAGATGAATGACAAAACCGATATTTTCTACTTGTAAAATAATTCAGGTTATATTATATATTTACCATCCAAGCCTTTCATTTCACTTTTTGCCATGTAGTCACTTTTCTAAAGAACAGATATATCATCTTCTATAACTTTCTTTACCTATATACACCACTTTTGAATGAGTATCTGAGAAACAGATCCTGTTAATCCTTCAGCTAAAGCTGAGCTTTAGCCAGTGCCTGCGAACTTCAGTGGTGTTTAGGCACCCAAGCAGGTATTGACCATCTGAGCATTTTTAAGGAATCAGGCAAAACTCCTCTTGTTTTGAAGCACAGCAAGTGTATGAGCTCACTACTCTATTAGCTTTTTGTTGCTGTTTTTTGTTAGGTTGGGATTTGATTTTGGTGGGTTTTTTCGCTTTTGGGTTTTTTTCCTTAGTTCCACATTTAACTATATATCAATGAGGCTCATGTTCAAAAGCTGTATGTTAAATTCAGGAAAAAAAAAGCGTTTCTATAAATCAGAACAATTATTCTCTCAATGATTATATTTTGTAAACAATATGGATTATTTTTTTCTTGGTAAGGTGAATGATGACTGAAGCATGCTGTCGATAAGTTCATTTATACACAAGACTGATTAATAATAAATAGTACTTTGGTATCATGTTCTGATGCCAGCAGTGAAAGCTGGGATTCCAGCTGCATGTTTCCTGAATTCTGTGTTTCAATATACTTCAGCTGATGCCACTTCTCACTGTATTCTTAATTTCCTTTACATAGAATTAATTTTCAGATATTTGTTAACCTAATTTTGCACAAGCATTCATTTAAGTATTTACAATTCATATGATTAACAAAGAAAAAAAGTTGTTTACTTTTTTTTTTTCCTCATAATGCAGTCCAAAAGAGAATAAGGGATACTTTGTTATTTGAAATATCTTGTAAAGGTTTACTGAGTGGATGAATGACTTAGGAAGCTGCAGCTAAGACTACATTTAGAAACTGAAACATTTCCTTGAAAGTATGAAGAGGAAAAAATATGCATTTGATACTTATGCCCCAAACTCAGAACATGGAAAAACTGTAAGAAGGTGTGATCCAAGAAGAGGCAAGCACAGGAGTGAGACCACTACATTTGAAAAGCTGCCTGTGTGTCAGCGTTGGCTACTCACTAGCACCGTAATAGCTTCTGCTTGTCTCAAAGGGGCCAGCCCTGTCAGTCCACCAGAAGGATTAGCCCACCAGAAGGATAGTTTGAACCCAACACTACACAAGTGTTGGACACAAAGGTCTAAGAAGTTACCAAACTTCACTGGAATTATTGAAGAAATGAGGACACATTTTGCTTTCAGTGGCAGGTTACTGGAAATATAACTTTTTAGCCTACAGAAACTCAATTTCAGTACACCAGTATCCAGTATCTCCCTGCAACGCCATGCAGCAGGCTCCAGTGAGAGAACACATTCAGAAATCTTCCCGTCAGTGCAATATCCTTGCTTGCCCATGTTGAACGGGAATAAAATAATCTTTGGTAGATACAAAATCGTTCATTTTTCCATTTAAAGCAGTATCTTAGAAACTATCAGAAGGTCATGTATTCCTTCATCATATATAGTGTTCTGCACCTTCCCAAAGGCACTGGAGTGCATGCATAATCCGCATGGAAGAAATATTCAATAAAATGTTCAAAACATTTTGCAAACACCACATGGCAAATAAACCTTTATTTGTTTCTTTTGTGTTACGCTCTCTTTCCCCTTGAAAATACCCTTCTCTGTATAATTTTTATCCAATATTTCTATGGTGTTATTGTGGTTCTGCTACCTTCCCTAAGTAAATTACATATAAAGAGTATCAGAGAATGCTTATTGCAGCTACATCCTCAGCAAGAAATATATGCAATGAATTCACTGCTGAGAGATTTATGTGATTCTAATCAAAAAGTGTCATAATAAAATGTTTACATTGTAAAATGAAAAATCTTAGGCTTTTCAGAATAGTAGGATGGGAAGTTTGCGACTTGGCATAGCTGAACTCTTATGAATGTTTATAAATTATTCTACTGGAAAATGAATGATGGGCTATAATAGTTTTTGTGTGTATGTCACTACTCCCTACTGCACTGTGATGGGACTATTCATGTATAACAGTTAATACAGCAGTTGGAGCTCTTCCTGCCTCAGTAGATGCTGGAGTTTTCATAGCCAGCCACTTGCTAATGCCTGTTTGTATGTATCTGATTCCAGACATTTTCCAGCTTCAGAGAGACAGAAGGGGCAGAAAATGGAGTTTAAAAATAAATGCATTAGGTATCTAAAACAAAACAAAAGAGCAGGAATGTTAAACTCATTTTAGGACCTCTCCATATGGCTGCATCATGCAGATATTAAATGCCATTCTGTCTTTCCCACAGAAATCAGGGCACTTTCAAAAGGCAAAGGGTGGCAAATCAAAAAGGTGGTTTTTTTAAAAAAAGAAGAAATAAGTCAGTTCACTGCTGCCACCTACTCCAGACCCTACTGGAGCAGTAAGAATAGGGCACAAAAGGGCAGTGTAACTGACCTTGGCACTCACTGCCCAGAAGTGAGGGAGTGTGTGTAGCATAATTTCAAATGTCAGGACTTTTTACTTCAGAGTGTGCTTTGGCTGAGTTGTGAGTCACAAATTCTGCCAGAACTACTGGCTGTCATGGCCCTTACTAACCTCTCTGTTCTGCTGGATCATTAAGCTACAGATCAGCCTGCTGTTTCATAAGATAAAGGCAAGTCTTTCTTTTTGGTTGGTTTTTTTTTTTCCCCAACTTCAGAGTACCACTACAGCATACAGCTTAAGCAAGGCTCATTAGCAGAAATGTTTAAGAAGAAAAAATTAACAAACAGAATCAATAAAATCACTTATTTGTACAGCAAACTGTATTTCCTGGTATAAGAAATGCTCTCTGCATTTGGTTTTCCAAGATAGATGAAAGATCACATTGTAGATGGCAGTCCATTAAGTAGTTGCACGGATTGCAGGGTCCCTTTGTGTTGTTCCTTTGAAAAGGCAAGTTGTTGCCAGTAAGTTGTCCTTGTTGTTTGTAATAGCTCATCAGAGCTTCTTCAAGCTGCACCAAATCCAATCTAACTTGTGCTGTTCCATTGCTGTCATTTCCCTTCCAGATTTGCAAAGTTAGTAGCTGACTCTTTATGAAATATTGCAAATAGGGCTGTCTGAAGCTCTCCCATTCCCTTTCCTGCCTTTGTCTTACTAAAAATGGGAATCTTGATGGAAAATTAGAAAACAAAACAACAGATAAAGAACAGTATCTTACATGGCAGACAGACCCTGAGACACAACTACTTGTGCCATGTTAAAGTTTCCCTTTACTCTTCACAAAACAAAAAGCCAGAGAGAACATTTTCCTTTCTCAACTCAGTTAACAGCTGGATTTGTCACACCTTCAGCCTGTGAGTACTCATGCTATTTATCATACAGTTGCTTCAGTGATCTCAGCTGATTGCTTCTTAATATTTGAATACTTAAACTTCATTAAAGAGCTCAAAAAGATACAAAAGTCTGAAAAATTCAGGCCATGGCATGGCTGCAATTTCAAAGGAAAGTCTGCATGTTTGTTTATTTGAAGAAATACTTATGTAAACAGGGTTCACTAATCATACACACAGTAACACTCTGAATTAACAGCACTAGTACACTTTTGACATTAGTTGGTTTTATATCCTTTAATATACAGTAATTAAAATTAATTCATGCTGATTTTCTTTTAAATATACTCCATTAGCAAAGAGCATTTGTCAAATCTACCTCCAGCATACAATGCCTAATGATATCCCTAAGCATTAAAAGCCCTAATCTTGTAATTTATTGCTCAAAGCAGTGTACATGTATTAGTCTAATAAACTGCAAGCAGTGAAATAACAGATGTCTTCTTGTACGTGGAATAATTTACTAAAAATTCATGCATATTTAGTAACAGTATGATACAATTAACTACAGTGGACGTGCTGAAGTGAGAAGTAACTCTGATGTCATACTGAAGACAAAAGGTGTTTTGAACACTCTTAGTCTCAACAGTTTTGTTAGGATGTAAAATTCCCATTTATAGTTCATGACATGCATCTGATTGGAAATCCTAATAGCATCCATAGCAGAGTGGAACAACTGCAGACATGGAGAACTATAATATTTACCATCCCATTATTATTCCGTATATTTATTCTATAAAAACCAGCACTACCATATTGGGCATATTGCCAATTAGATTATAAAGAAATCACTGAGGCCATAAACAAATCCCAATTCTCACATCAAGTTACATGTTAAAAAATAAGCTGCCAATAACTAATAAGTCCAGGCTTATGCACAAAATTATCAGGTCAATATTTACGTTAAATATGATACCTTGATTCAGTGGCCATTAACTGCCAGTTTTGATTTATATCCTTGATACGCTCAAGGTTCCTACCATGTAATTCCAAAGTCAGTCCTCGAGGATTAATGAATAAGCAGTACTGAGAGCCCAGAAAATTCACAGCCTTTGATAGGTATGACTAAAAGATTGTAATACACAATTGTAAATACTTAACAACGAACCACTAACGCCTGTCATCAAGACAAAGAATGCATACACCGTAGGAATAGGTGAATCAACAGTAATCACAGTCTAGGAATCAGCAGCTCTAAAACCAAAGAGACCCAGCAGACCTTCTGGTTGGCATTATGTCACTGGATCTTGTTATTAAAAAGATCTCTGTTTATATCCTTTACCTCCACACACCTCAGGCTAGTTAGGGAAAAATACATAACTGCATTGCCTGACTTGGTAATTAAAAAAAAAATGTCACAGATACCATTCCTTTATCAAAAACTTAAGGTATCTGAGGTCTTGAATTCCAAATCTGTGGCAACCAGCCAGATCTCAACAACTCTGAACTATGAATGCCTTTTAAGCATAGATAGATCAAGCAAGGTAAAAACTGATCAGCCCAATCAATAAAAAACCAATGGGATCTTCTGTAGCATCAATGAACTTGCAGGCTCATGGACTTGGTTTCCTTGTGGACAACAAAAAAAATGATGAGAGGATTGGTTCACTAACATTCCTGTTACTGAGGTCACCACTTATGTGCAGTGATCAGGTCATTGACAACTGGATAAATGGATAATGGTTAATACTTGATAGTACCTAAATAATATCATAGATGCAATTGCTGCTTCTTCAATAAAAACATCTACATCAGTAAAGGAGATTTTCCTCTCAGTTTTATCAATGGGAATTTGCAACTAAATGATGTGAAGAAGGATCTAAGCCAACTTTATTTCCATCTCCTCTTGTTGTGTGCCTGTTTTATAAGTGACTTGATTACTGCAGTGCTCAGCACTTTTCTAAATGGTTCCAATAGCTCAACACAGGAAGTGATAACATGTTATATCAAACGTGGGTACAGAGCAAGGAACAGTCTCTTCAGGTTAATAGCTCTTGCTTTTAGGTGGCTGAGGAGACAAAATAATCTATAACATCTTCCAACTTACTAGCTTAGCAAAAGAGAAGGGCTACCATCACAAATCTGTAAAGTTATTTCTCCCTGATCAGGATTTTAGGTCTAATAAACATTTCGGTCTGTTGTGTTTCTCATGTGGTTATTTTGCATGAATCACCCTGCCAAATACATGAAACATCAGACAGCATCATGAAAAATTCTTGAAAATAGGCCTTCAAATCACTGGGATTTTTATCATGTACTGAATATATAATGATTAGATTTACTGTGTTATTTTTGGAAAAAAACTCTAAAGTGTTATAAATGTTATATCATTTTTTAAATCACAAACACTTAAGAAATGCAGGCTATTAGCTTCATTGCAGCCCCTTAAACTGCTGTGAAATGAGCTCTAAATGTGCTATAAAGTCATTTCAACAATTTATAAACCTCCCCTGATTAGCCTTGAGCAAGATAAAAATGTTAGAGAAAACCATTGTTGCAGAACAGATACTTACTCACTTGAGAGATGGGTGATAGCTTAGTGGCTTGCATTGAAAACCAACTAATACAGGGTTGCTCCTTTGGTGTTCATTTCCAGCTAATTTCCACAGTCTTCAGAATTTACAGTTTATCTTGTAGTTACAGAAAACAGGGCTTTTTTTTGTCTTTATTCTGCACATCCTTTCCCTGAGCTCTGAGCTCTACTAACACGTCACCGCTGTCTCTGAGCATCACCCTTCTCCTTTATTTCCACAGGCACCATTTTTTTTTTCCTGAGGTACTTAGATGACACTGATATCACATTTGAACATCTTATAATATCCACAAGAAAAACCACCACACCTTTTTAAGGTACAATATCCCAAAATGTGATCAATGCACTCAAATTGTCTGACGTACTACATAGGGGTTTTGAAGCAGCTGCTTACAGAAAGAACTGAAGTGCTGAGCACGGAAGCATCCTTACTGCAAGAAGCTTATGAAGAAAACAGGAAAAGCACGTAAAAACATTTTTCTTCACAAATTTATACATCATGGTCAAGAGTAGCATGGATTGATAATAATTTTTTGATACCCTTAGCTTTTATGTCTTTAAAACACATCCAAGAATGTAAAAGTATAATTCCCTGATAATCTGGATATGAAAGGAATCATTTACAGAGATTCAGTCATTTAACCGGCATGATTTATGAAAACTATTTGTTAGAGGCCTGGCTGACTGCCTTGATCTACTGCCCCCACTTCAAACCACTCACTTCTATCACAGTATAAGCCACTGATCAATACAGAGCATCATCTCTAAATACAAGTTAACTTTTTTCCCCGCCAGCAAGCAATCTTCCCCCTCCCTACCCTGAAGCACACCAAAGCCAATCAATTTACACTGTCTGCTTCATCTGTTTGCATTTTATAAAGTGCTGCAGTGCGATGCTCTACA
>JAVJGJ010000061.1:51040648-51060116 GCA_035590215.1 Microhierax caerulescens | reverse complement strand
AAGTGCTGCAGTGCGATGCTCTAGAGGAGTCAGGACTCCTGCACAACGATCTGTTACCTGGCATTTGAATATTTCCCTCAAGAAGACTGAATACAAAGATTTCACCTGAAAGTACATCTTATATCCACTTAGGACTATGGTTGCAAGGCAGGTAAAATCACACAAGAATATAAAACACTCCATTAAAAGTACTGGAATTGGAAAGCTATAGAATTAAACTGTCATGTATTTTATATATTTCTGTGTACAAATGCTGCATTATCTATGAGAATAAAGGAGAGCTGTCTGTGCAGAAGTTTCTTTAACATACAAATCTCAATTTTATTTAGGATTCTGAAGATTTCTTTCAGGTATTCTGAATGTTTTGATTTTGTTAGATTTTAGTGTGGGCTTTGAGATTTTTTGTTTTGGTTTGGGGTGGGTTTTTTGGGTTTTTTTGTCTAAACACACCCTCCTTTTTACTTTAGAACCCCAGGCAAGAGTGGGAGGGCTGCAATCACTGCAAAACAGAAATAGTGACCTCAAGCTAGAAGTGCCAGAAATCTCTACAAAAACATTCCTTAAGATTCTAAGTCCCGATCTACCATTTCAAAAGACATGCATATGCCCTGGATAAGCTTGTACACTTTGGGATATTCACACAAACTAAATTAACCCCTGAAAGTTTTGTGATACATCCATGGTAATTACAATGGGAATTGTTACAAGAATTTAAGAGTCTACAGTTCATAAATCCTATTAACCTCTTAATCAAAGATCACTTTGAAAATTCCATGCCACTGGATCTGTTACAGATTTTGTTATGTCCCTTGCTTGCCACTGCCAAAATTGCTATTTTCTGCTCAGTTAACAGTGCTTGACAGATCTGTTCACAAGGTTCCCAAAGAATAAGCATGTCTGATATTTTAAATGTTATGTGCTCCTGAAAAGGGGAATTCCAAATGTTAATTTCTGTTTACATTTCCTTTTCAAAGAGATGGATTAAAAAGTAGATGACAAAATATTAAAACTGAATGAATGAGACCAGTGATTAGTATCTGCAAGTAACAACAGTAAACATAAAATATCCAGATTGAATGAAATTTGACATTTGAACTTCTCACGTAACTTCTGCTATTAGGTGACCCATTCTTGCTTGTGAGGAAACATAAAGATGTTATACAGCAAAAACAGAGCTTGCTGGGGGAGGGCCATATTTACAGTTTATATTGAAGTGCAAAACAATAAGGGGCAAAACAAATTTAAAGTTGAAGGTAAATTGTCAACAGAAAAACACTAGTAGTTATAATTCATTTCAGATTTTATCTTTTTCCAAGATCACAAATGCCCGGATTTAAAGTGTTGTTTGTCACAGTATCATTCACCTTTGACCAATTCATCGGCTCTCTAACATCTTTATAATATTACAAGATTTTTCACTAAAAGCTACTACAGTTCTACCTCAAACAATGAAGCAACCTGAACAGAGGAATGCTATCTTCTGTTTCTTCGCCACAAAAATTAAATAATAAATAAAAAAATAAAAAGAAATAAAAGAAACCCTTATGTTTTGCATTAATAGTATTTGGTATAGAAATTTAAGTTCTTATTTCCACTCACACACCAATTAATTCCCATCTCTCCATTTCAACGTCTTTTCTAGATTTACTGGATTCCAAAGTATTTCTAGGCTTGATATTTTTTTGTTGTTGTTGTTTTGTTTTGTTACAAACACCTAGGACAGACGCATATCCAGGCTATGGTGACCATGCTATGCCAAGCTAGTTAGCAGGTGAAAGACAAGAGATTTAAGAGCAGAAAGTACACACTGTAAACTCTGGCCAAGACTTCGATGAACCTCAAGTTATTTTCATATGTAAAACCTCCTTCAGGCACTTCTGAATATGTGCAAAACAATCACCATTTCAGCATTTTCTTCTAGTCTCTGTAAAGTTATGGTTATACAGTCTCAAATACATGAAAAATGTTAATTTTCTTTTCACATAAAGTTTTCTGTATTATTTTATGTTACAGCAGGAATGTTTGTCACTTCCTCTAGATGACCTGCCAAGCCTTCTGTTGTGCCCCTTGTAAATTCCCTGGAAATCTCAAACTCACACTGGTGGAAGTTCATATGGCATAACACCACAAATTTCCACTTTTCATATGCAGCTGTAGTTAACCAGCATCTAAATAGCCTGAAAGCCTACTATTACTGCAGAAATTACACCCTTTTTCCATAATTATATTACAAAGTACACATCTCTACGGAAACTCTACATTCTAACTATATCATAACACATTACAGAGAACATTGCTCTACAAGAATGCAAAATGCCAACGCTGCCTTCTCATTTTAAATGCATGTATTATACTAGTATTGCCTCACCTTCAGAGCCGTTCAGGTCAATTTAAAATAGGGTTTGAATGATAATTTGTTATCAATCTAACAAAAAGACAGGCAAGGGTTGAAATGGCAGGACTCATCAGGAAGAACTTCTCAAAATAAAATCTTAAAAACTTTAGGAGAGCATTTCAATCATTATTTGTGGAAGTTAACCCAGAAAAGACCTCACAAGATCTACAAGTTTCCCAGAACTGAAAATCCAGACAGAAAACTGGTATATGTAAACTGTAACTGAGCTCCACAGGCATACAATTTCCAAGTGTAATTTTCTGAGAGGAAACAAAAGGTACACCCAGCTTAATACCATTTATTATTTTTTCTATTATGAACAAAATGCCAGATTCATTGTGTCAGCTTCAAGAAAAAGACAGTATGAGTTGTCCATTATGTAATTTTTATGCTTTGCTGAACAATTTTTTGAGGACAGAACATGAAAGGAGAATTTAGATCAATATAAACAATATGAAAGACAAACAGAAGATAAGGGGAATGAAGTGGCTTACGTTATTGAAAGTAAAACAATAAGTTTCAAATACAAATTCATCCAGCTTGAAACCTTGTATTAGATGGAATAGAAACAAGCACCATGCCAGAAGAACCAATGACCCAGTTAGCTGAAGAGCAGTGGTGGGATGAACGCTATACTGCAAAGCACAACATTTGTAAGTAAAGTTTTACATACATATGTAAAGATTATTAACATAATTTTCTGCTGTTCATTAGATGCTTATTGCTGGAAGCAGCAAAGGAGGATTCTTCAATAGGAAGAAGGAACATCTGCAATGCAATTATGAGTTCCCAATACAATGCTGTAAGAAAACAAGACTAATATGACCCAGAACGTGTCAGTTAAAACATTTGTAATAGAGAAGCTGCTCAACAGTGGCAAGAACAGAAACCCAGAATTTACACCTGCCTCTCCATAGCACTGCTGTGAAGTTGGTGTATCACCTGAGGTGCTATACTTACTTGTTCCTGTCTCTGTTGCCTCTGATCACATCTTTAGTTGAGAGCAAAGTTAGGCAGAGATGCTTAGTCTGTGTTTGCATTGTTCCTCACTCAAGACCCAACTTTGCCTTGATTTCAGACTTTGCAGCTGTACACTGCTTCTCTGTGCAAGAGGCAAAAGGCAGTAAGGTCCCTAACTACCAGCTTGATGGTTGTGGATACTAAATTTCTTGCTGAGATGCACTCTTTTAAAGCACAGAACCCTGCAAACTATCCATTTTATTTATCCCAGAGATCCTGTTCATATCATTTGATGAAGTAAAAAGGCTTAACAAATGGAACAAAAAAGCACTGACAGCCAAAACTTTCCCTCATGTGCATTTTCTGCCCAAATGCACACACAGTATTTGGAAAGTAAAGTATTTATGCAAATATTTTTGCTAAAAGTAGCCTTATAGACTTGTGATCTTTGAAGTCTTGGAGAAAAAGTTAGCGATTAAGCAACTGTTTTATTTCAGTCAGTTTAATACAAAGAGTGAAAATGGTAAAAGGCAGAAATATTACTTAAGAACAGGGAACATTTGGTATTTGTCAAACACCTGGGTGGTCAGAACAGACGTGCCATACACAAATTAATGGTTTCTGTTCACATAGTGTTATCCAGTGGTCTAGTGCGTGACTGTGAAGACTCATTCTAGGTTCCTTGGTTTACACTTTAGCCTGCATTATTGCAAGGTGTAAAATACAAACTTGTGCAAG
Organism: Microhierax caerulescens; assembly: GCA_035590215.1. Classification (NCBI taxonomy): domain Eukaryota; kingdom Metazoa; phylum Chordata; class Aves; order Falconiformes; family Falconidae; genus Microhierax; species Microhierax caerulescens. The sequence goes on along the minus strand of JAVJGJ010000061.1, from coordinate 51,056,023 downwards.
TGAAAAATTACAGTATACCTGTGATATAAAAACTGATTTTCTGATCTCCTCTTTCCTTGGGATCATTCCAGTTTAGATTAATGTATACCACAGACTGATCCAGCACAATCACTGCAGCTATTCCATTTCTTTATCTATGATTTCCCTTCTGTTACTTAGTTCCATTTATCACTTCCCAAAGATGAGCATCCAAAGATTTCCCAGGAGTTGTTAGAAAAGGCACATTTGGAAGTTATTTTATTGCAATTGAATAAATAATTTTACACCATCACACTCCCCCCACCCCAAAAAAAAAAAAAATCAGTTATAACATTAATCCCTAAAAGGTACAAACCATAATACTCTTATCTTTGATTGGTTTTGTTTGTTTTTAAAGAACGTTAATATCAATGGGAAACATTTGGGGTTTTTTCCTTAGAAACTTACAAATTATTTTTCAGGCATTAATGTGATGGCTTTAACCACAGAAATACAAGAAGAGGGGTTTGGGTTTTACTTTTGTAGTGTGGATTTTGCAATGAGTAGGTGATAAACTGTACTGCACAAAAAGTAGTGGCCCATTACTAAAGGCAGAAAAAAAGTCATAATCAATACCCAAAGGCAGAAAAGAAAGCTTCAATCATTCAGTAGAAAAAGACATGTCTTTTGGCAGCAGGTGCAAGCCTCATGACACTTGCTGTTTATAGTTACTTGGATTAGGGCAGTACTTTTACAGCTCATTTCAGAGGTCATGATACCAATAATGACTATGCTAACAATATTGCACATCCTCATTAGTATTTGCTAGTGTTCCCGACATAATTTTCCTTGGCCGGTGCAATACAGCCCCAAAAAAATCTACTTTCAAACCTGTTTTTTGGTGTTGTAAGTGTTGAACTGAAAATCCTTTTTATGTTCATATGATATCAAGATTTAATCGAACACTGCTATCGTTTGCCATGTGAATTCTGTTCCAGATTAATTTACTGTCACCTCTCACAAGAACTTCCTCTTTTGCTCTTACAAGCTGTATAATAAAGATATAAGTATCTACCTGTTACAGACGCCACTGAAGCTTAATGAACCATTATTCCTAGCAGCCCTGTGTCTGGCAATTGAAAAAATAATAAATGAAAATGACTGGTTTTAAAATCAGCTACAAAGCTACTACTTCCTCAAATCTAAAGAGAGTGCTAATGTTTCCACAGCTGGAATGAATGAGGCGCAATAAGTCTTTGAGATGCAAGTTGGACCAGGTTTGTGATGATCTGTCAAGAGCCCTCATTTCAGTCCTGTCTTCTCGGTGACCTTGCACAACCTGCAGAGGTTTTCTGTGCCTCAACTCCCTAGTTACCTAATAGCAGCAACAACACACATTAATATATATTGAGAAGAGAAACATCTAAATGTTGGTTGAAAAACTCTAAAAATCAATATAGGCAGGGAGAAATATTTTACGAGACTTTTGTTATATGAGAAATTTTTACTTGATAATAAAACAAGCTTTGAAAAAGCTCAATGCGATCCAAAATTAATCATTAAAAATAAGTTTTGTGTTATTGGGTCATTAATGCCTCAACAAGACAAATCAGAAATCTCTCTGTTTGTAGTATACCACCGTGAAAGTGAGGAGCAGGAGATGGAGAAAGAGGCCCCATCCATGACTCACTGAGCAAGGTGAAGGTGTTTGTTTTGTAGAAACACTTCACTAATCAAGTTTATCCAAGCAACATGGGGCTTCAGTCAGGCCCAACGGGGCATATGGACAGTAATTAAATTACTCTCTTTGGCAATAAAAGACACCTCTGAGTCTTTCCAGCCAATCTGAGCCTCTAATTATGTATGAAGGTTTTCCTAGCACAGTTTGACATTCAGTGTCTTTCAAGTCAACTAGGAATTAAAAATAACCTTGCACAGCACAAGCTCACATTTAAAACATTTCTGTTTGGAAAGTCTCCTCTGTAGGTTTGCTGAAAAAAATCCCCTTAGCTGACAGTTGTTGAAAGAACCAAAGGTAACTTTAAATAAATCAAATACACCAAATTCAGGCTAGATTAAGTTAATCATCACATCTGTCTGAATTTCCAAAAGTTTATTGAAATTACTCTGAATTTACACACCTTTTAAAGTTAAATTTATTCCTTAAATCCTATCCTAATATTTGGTCTGAATATTATGGCTGTCATTGCAATAGCCTCAAAAGCCAGATACATCTCTCAACTAGATTACTTTTCACCTCATCCGATATCAATAAATTTTCTGATAAGTATACAGTAAATGCCATTAAAGTTAATTTCAGTATAGATAATATGTTTAATTCCTAGCTCATTCGCCCGTCTTATACCATCTGCAATTACTTAAACATTACTGTAAACCATTTAAAATCCTGAATTATACTCCGTGTGAGTACAAACACCAACTCTTGAGGGTTGGTGGATTTCAGACAAGATGCGCCTCTCTCCAGTACTCTCTGCTAACTCCCTGCTATGGACCATTGACCATGATGGAAGTTCTGGAATACAACAGCTACTTGTTGACTCTTAACATGACTAAGAGAAAAAGTCTGTGTGAATGAGGTCAGCCTGCTGACTAAACGTGGTCGGTTTACCTGTATGGGCAGGGAATTAACTCATATGTCTACATGGTAAAGGCACCACACTATAGTCTCTTCCAGCCCTGTTCAAAGTAAATATGAAGAGTGCAAACCTTTGCCAGCTGATAGCATTTGTCTCCAAAAGTTACTCATCATTGATTATAATGCTTTCTGCTCAGCCATTTCCATTCTTGTCATGCCCCTGTTCTAGCCTTGTGTGTATTTCTTGTCAGAACTGCTGTTGATGCATAAACCAAAGCTGTGCTCTCCATTACTGTAACTGCAATACTATGAAAGACAAACACCTCAATACAGTCTATTCTCAAGTTATTCACCACCTCTTACATCTAGAAAAAACTAGGTCAAATAAAAATCTTAAAAAAGACAGACAAATCACTGCTTGCCTATGAAAAAATAACAAAAAAAACCCAACAACAACAAAAAAATTCCCCTGGGACCACAGGAATTGCCAGTGCAACATAACCTTCTTTTTATGCTGCAGTATTACTTGGTAGATTAGCAGTCGAAATTTGTGATTTGATTCTGTGCTAGTCAAAGACACCTGAAAATAATTTTATTCAAAACCTAAATGGGTCTGACATGCTTTACCTCAGATTGCCAGGACTAAACTCATTAGCATGGTACTAGTAAGATTCATTATAATTCATTATTGCTACAAACCTCTTACAGAAGTACAGATCTACGTTCACAGCTGAATTGAAACTGGGAAAAGAGTTTTCAGCTTACAAAGTTGAAATTCAGGAACTCATAGGACAAAAGAGATAAAAAAACATACTGAAACAGGAAACGGGATGAGGACATCATCGCTGATGGATCTACCCTGATTTTTGTCAACTTCTTCCTCCATATGGCCAAGAATATGGAGGGGCAGGTTGTATGTCAATATACTTCTCTCTTATACAAAGTCTCTTCATAAGAATTGGTCCAAAATAAATAATCTTACTCATTGAATTTCTGTTGCCTAATACAAAAATTATGTTAAAACCAAATCCCTTAAAAATACCTGCAAGACAATCTCATTTGCAGGTGCTGATCAGGAATTTTTACCTCAGTTCTAATCTGCAGCATTCAGCATAGTTTAATTGTTGGTATTCGTAAAATCAGAAAATAAACGTATTCAAATCTTTCAGCAAGTTCAATTACGTATCACGCATGACCCTTGTATGTCACAGCTGACAGTCTACAGCCAAATTTTATAGACTGAATCTCTTTCTCACATAAACACATTTTTCTGTCATTTAAGTATTTCTTTTCCACTGACAGAAACTATCATGACTGTCATCTACCTATTTGTTAGCAACCTAAAAGGCTTTTTACAGATATAAAAATAAAAATACTAAATCATGATGAAAACATTATAGAGAGGAACAATATGGATAAACCTTGCCTCTATTTGTGCTTTATAAAATTTTTTCTCAGTTCAGGAATTCCAGTCAAACTATAAAGATACTTTCTAGAAAAAAAGTAGGTTTTACTTTAAAATAGTTAGATACAACATACACATGTGTAGTCACATATATTTGGTACCTGTATGCATATATTATTTTTATATGCTTATTTTAAAGGTCCTATTTAAACAGGAAAAATATTTGATGTCTTAGCCTGCCTGTGTCATTTCTGGGCCAAAACCATGATTTACCAAGGATTTTTTATAAAAGCTTTTTAAGTATTAATCTCCATCTCTCCTCAGGGAAGCAGTGACACATTGTAGGGAAGGTCCTGGTCCTGGGAGTTTCATTCATACAGTCTCATTGATTCAGGCTTGAGATTAAATTAACAGTTTGAAGAATGCTCATGAAGATGTGTTAAATAGGAAAACAATTCAGCATTCTTTTTCTGTGTGGGCAGAGGCCTTCATCTTTCCGAGTTCTCCAGAAAGAAAGAGATCATATTATTGTAGTTGCTCTTCACATGACTAAAATGAGCCCCCATAAATAAGATCTAGCCTCAAAAGGAATATAGAATAAGAGATAAGGAGGAATGATAAACATCAGAACAGAAAGATTAAATGAAACTTTCAGTAGAAAACTGTAAGATTTGCCAAACTAAGTATTCCTTTTTGCTGTTGCCTGCACGTTTTAAATTGCCTTTGTAAAATATCTTGCACTCTGTCCTATTCCCAGGATTCCTGCAGATTCCTCCCCTTTTCTTCAAAATCTAACCCAGAGATGACTGAAGAGCCAGCAACAAAGTGGTGCTTGAGGCAACGCAGTGTGACAGGGAGAATTTATGCACAACAAGAGAACTGTTAGGTCATACTCAAAGTTCCCATTATTGACTAAGAGCCTTACAGCAGCTCCCAGCTCGATCCCTTGAAAAAACTTCAAGTGAACCAGGGGTACCACAGCCACCCCAGAGTGGCTTCACACACAGTTTTAGAGTAAAATTGCCTCCTCACATTACAGTGGCTGATATGAGGAATTTTAATACCTTGATAGAAAGAAACCCCACACTGAACCCTAATGCCTAAGTGTAAGGGGTTTTTGCTTCTGTGTTGATAAGGCTGGAAAGATCGCAAAAACCTACATAAAAGCAGTCCAGTACATATATATACACATATACGTATATACACACACACACATATATGTATATGTATATGTGTGTGTGTATATATATAGATATATAGATATATATAAAGAAGCCCAACAGCAGTAAAAGAAAGCAAGCAGCAAGCAGTTGCAGGAAGTCACCGGGAAGAGAAAATGGAAACAGAGTATCTAATACAGTGGCTAAATTCAAAGGTCTGGTTTCTTTGGGATGGATACCTCCCTGTAGCAACAATCTAACCCAGCACCTGTGGACATAACACTGTGACAGATGCTCCAAGAAAATTTCTCTTAAAACACTGGACCCCAGGGGGATTCCTGGGACAGAAAGAGTGTGGTTGGAGGGGCTTTTTGGTTCGAGGGGGACGGCATTAGTAAAATGTGACAGTAACAACACTGCACATCTTTTAGCACCCAATTAAAATGTACTTTAACAGTAGGTTGGTGTCAGGAGTTGTTAAATACAAAATATCAGATGATTTGTTATTAAATTTGAGTGCTGCTGACAGCTGTTTATGCAGCTGAGGGCTGGAAAAGAAGGGTGTTAAGCTTTCAAAGGGAGAGGATGAGAGACTCCATGTAATAAAATGCAATTTTTCCCAGACATTAATCATGAAGTATCTTCTGTTGGAGAAGCCAGATTTGATTGCCTCCTTGATTTACTGGTTTAAGTAATCCAAGACTGATAGGAAGTGTATACTGTATATCACCCAGCCATCAGGAAAACTTGGAAGTTGCCTAGGTGCTTTCTCCAGTGCTGACTCAACAGTTTCTGATTAGGATGAAAATAAGTGGCATTTAGCAAAAAAATGGTTGTTAGACTGGGACCCCAATTGTAACTAAAAGTTCTCACTCTCTTTCCATTTGAGTCTTCCCAGACACACTGGGCTCCCTCAAGTTAGACAAGCAGGTTTCCAGGTAACATTACGGACTATTTCCTCTGGCGTATTAACAAAAGAATTTTCACAAGCTGAGGACAAGTGCTGCAGGAGTTCCATGGCACCATGGGTCATCACCACTTTAATATACATCTTTAGCAACCAAAGAGAGGGTTGTTCTTTTATAGCATGGGAATCACTCCTATAAGACACAAATTTTACCAAAGCAGTTGGAATTTCTTGATATTATTAAAAAAAAAAAAAAAAAATTAGGAAAAGTGACATTCTCTGACAGAAAAATCTGTCATTTTGATATTCTGAACAAAAATTTTGTTACTTGTATCGAAGTATTTTTCCTTTTGCCTTTACAAATTTAAATTGCAATCATTTTTTAGGCATTTGAGACAAACATTAGGAATTATAAAGAAAGTCATGTTCACTTAATATATATTCAAGCGTAGTGACTTTGGCAGAGCAAACCTTTTGTAGCCTTCAGTACAGTTAACACGGCTCTTCAGTCATACATAGAATATGTTGGATCATATACCAGCAAGTCAGAATCTTTAATAAGCAAATATTAGAGTAACAGTTTAGAGCAGCAGTGGCCCGATTTTATGTTCCAGTAGTTATTCAGCTGAGAAGAGCTCTATTTACTTGATTCTGCTCATTTCTACAATATCCAATATCACAGACCAACAGCAGTTCAGGACTACTGTGCCTGCTGCTGGATTTCCTCTTGTGAGAAACTTTCTCCATGTGACACTCCTTAATGAAATTTTCCTTTGGATTATTATTGTCAACCATTTATTACAATTATCGAACATATTCAAATTTCTCCTTCTTTTTTTCTAGTGATATATTTATCAAACAGATCTATTTGTATTTAAAAAAAATAACCCACTGTGCCAAACCATACCCTACCATTCCCTAGCAGAACTTAAACTAACACTTCATATTAAACTGAGTTTAAAGTTCTCACCTCTAGTGTTCATTGAAAAGAGGGAAATGATTTTATGATCACAGAAAATAAACTCATGGAAAGGTAACATGAAACATCATCCTAGCATTAAAGCACAATTACTTCAGAGAACCTTCACTGAAAAATGTTTTGCATTTCATCTAAATATATAGCTTTATTATAGAGTGGCAAATAATTTTTGTATTGTCCTGTGATACACTGAAGAAACTGCTCATGTAGTATGTTTGGTATCTCTGAGCAGCTGAACAGTTGAGTTTAGCTGAGTTTACTGATATCTTTTTCCAGCAATCCATTTTATTTCCATTTTACTAAGTTATGTACTGGGAAGGAGTGAAAAATATTAAACTTAAATGTCAAGTAAAGGTTAATTCAATACTATAGGACATGCTATAAGGATTTGTAGGTTATTTATACTAGGAAAGAAAACTGAATTTCTTCATTGTATGTTCACATTGCAGATAGCGATGGATTTAAAGTATTTTGTGGTTTATACGGTAAAAAACAATAAACTCTCTAGATCTCTTCTGCCCTGACTAAGAAGAGACAACATTAAACACGTTTCCAAACATGATGGTGAGTTAAAACAGGTTAAAATGAGTTTCCACTCTGGACAGAAACCTGAGCTGGATCTTGGTGAGCTGGAATCAATGCAGTACTTGAGAGCTTTACAACAAGGTGAGCTTTCACTAGAGAGCAGACAAGAACAAAACTCATTCTGTGCTAGAGAGAACCCAACAGTGCCATCTTACAAATAAGACACTGAAAAAAAGACTATTTACCATTGGGGGGGGGACGGGACCACACAGTAACCCTTCTCAGAAGTTGTAGTATTATCCTTCAATATCATCCAAGATAATCTGTGGCCTTGCAGACATGCTGCCCAGGGATACCGAAGAACTTTTCTCCTCTCATTAATCTTTAAACTCCAACCTGGTGTATTCACAGATAATGTATAGCCATCGTGCTGTTGTCATTTTACCTTAAACTGCTCTGCCCAAGTTCAGGGTTCATTCCCTTCACACAGCTACAGAGATCAGGTCATAAGATTTTCCTCTGGTCAAAAACATTATTCTACCCCTCCTGGACACAAAAATACCAAAAATTATATTTAGAAGCTGTCTTTACCACAGGATGAATGATGAACAACAATTTTATTTGGCAATCTGCTCTTTTTCTCCAATCAGAATAATTTTCATTAACATATTTGAAAGGATGCCAAACACAAAGATTAAAGATTAAAGAAATAGCTTTATGCAAACATACTATTTCCTATCTTGTAGTTTGAAGTAGTACAAAATTCTCAGCTTCAGTGTCTTTTCCTTTTGCAAGCATGAACATCTATCAAAAGAGCCACTTGCCCTTTCTTAGCATTTGGAAACTATTACTTTTCACACCAATTTTTCCTTCAATTCAGAAGTGTTAAACAGTGTTCATGACATTCAAGTAAATTTCCTTTAAATCCAGTACAGGCCAGATTTTAGTTAACCTCCCCAGAGAAAAGTTACATTAAGCAAGAAAGAAACTTGCTACACGGCTCCTCTGGAGAATCTGCCAAGGAAACAAACATGGAAATCAAGAGCAAAAGCTCTTGAAGGGACATCAGGAAGGAAATTTGGCTGAGGACTGCTCCTTACATGCTCAGCATCGTGGCAGTCAATTAACCTGTGATGAGTATTTTGAAGCATTCTCCTTGTGACAACAGTTACACAGCCTCATGTTAAATGTGCAAATAAATACACATACTACAGACAAGGAGCTGAGTGTTTTGAATAAGATCACAATCATCTTGCTTGCAGATCCATAATGAAAGAAAAGACCTTCAAGAGAAAACTTCTAAAATAGGCACACAACCCACCCACCCACCCAAAAAAACCCCCCAAAAAAACAAAACCAAAACCAAACAAAAAAAAAACAACACTAAAAGAATTTCTCTAAATCTTTCAAACAGAATTCCCATTAACTCCTTAGATGTTTCTAAGTTCAATCCAATTTTCATGTCATGGCTTAAGCCAACAAAATATCATAAAAGCAAAATACTCAAAAAAAACAACTCCAAACACATGCCACAAAGCTCCTGAGCACTCTCAGTTTTACAATAGCCAAACTTGCATTCTTACCACCTGGCCTATCCCACCTTAAGCCTATCCACACAGCTGGAAGTTTGCTCCTACAACATTTGTGTAATGCAGTGCTATACTACACCTAAACTGCACTGTCTCCCATCAAGCAAGTGAAAAAAAACGTCTTCCTAACGAATCAGGGGTTTATTGCCACCTCAGGGTACCAGTTCTGATGACTGACTATATTTACTTGAAACTTCCTTTCCCCTCCTATTATTCACTGTGTGCTTTTGTTATTTCTGTGCTACATTCTTGGAGTTTCCTAACTGCATTTGGCAAAAGCTCTGGGAGGCCCATAGGGGCTGCAAAGCCAGACTTGCAGAGCCACCTAACAAAAATTAATAACAAACTGCTCTCACCAGACCCCTTGTAAGTCTGAACACTGAAGAGAGGTTTCAGGATGGATTATATTAATATGTTGAGGTTCCTCACTAAATAGAGAGGTGAAGAAAAAAAAAAATGTTACAGGCAGAGTGGGGCGTCGTCAAAAGAGTAATGCCTTACAATCTCTACAGCATTAGAGAGTTTTTATGCAGAGGTTTGTGCAGGAAGGAGGAGAATATTTCATTACATTTGACTCCTAGAATTAACCGTCAATACCTTGCGATCAAAAGAGCCGCCCCTGTTCCACACCTGAGTCTACTCTACAGACTTCTTGGTGGCACATCACACACAACACAAGGCGGAGCGAGCCTTCCCCCAGGTGGGTGAGAAATCTTCCACACTGACACTTTTTTACCTCAAAGGGTCATATCTCAGTTTGGTGAGCAAGTTAAACAAACAAACAAAAAAAACAAAAACAAAAAAATGCTTACTTCTGAAAAAAGCATAACTTAGGAAGTTGAACTGCACAGATAGTCAAACATGGATTTCTCATGGAAGAAAATGCTGGAAATAGCTGGGTCTGCCACCACAAGCTTTCTGGGTAGTTTGTAACAGAGTCGTACAGACATGTCTTGAATTTCAAGAAGAGCGACCTGTGAGAGGCCCTCAGAAATGCGGTATATTCCAGGTGCATTGAGACTGATAAGTGAAACAGAACATTTTAAGTAGAATGAAATATTATAGAAGCAAGAAATCACCATAACCTAGTTACTACCCAAACATCCAGTTCTCATCAAACAAATTCACTGGGCAATTCTTATTTTAAAGGGAAAGCTGTCTTTATATTTTATTCTTAGAAATGTCACCAATTTTAAGTTTCACATTTTAAAATAAAATCAGGAGCATATTACTCTGAGATTTCTAATTCTACAGAAAGTGAAACTCATGAAACCAAACTAGATTTCCATCTATGCATCTTAAGATGATCGCTTCAAGCATACCACCAGTTTTTGCCCTTTTTTGTTTTGACATTTAAATTAGAACCCACTAAATGTCATGTTTTTTATATTTATTATTAATACAATCAACATTTTGACTTATTTTCCAACTTAATTACTCTCTTTGTAATTCTAATATGTGAAATAAAATCTATGAACTTCTAATTATCAAAAAGTATAGCGGAAACGTACCCACTGTAGAATTAATTCCCAACAAGCTGAATTCAATGAAACAATACCACAAATTAGTCAAAAGCTATGAATTAATAACACTTTTCAAATCATTATAGTGCTGGTTTTTTAAAAAAACGTCAGAGTCAGAATATTTTCTCTAATAAACAAGATATTCTGTAATGAAAACCCAATGTTTCTTTATATTTTCCATTTCAGCAGAAATGTGGTAATAATTAGTAGGAAAAAACTTTTTCTTCTTTCTCATATCTATATAAGCACCTTTGAATATCAAGGGAGCTCTCAGCAATGCTCCAGCAAGCCTCAAATTACCATCTGAGTTACTTATGTGTCAACACTTGCCCATGCAGGTGGGGGACTGAATTAGCTCTATATGATCCAGAGAGCATAAATTTAGTCTAACCCATTGAAGGTGTGACAGTTCACAACACCAAAGACTCTTCCTGAGGCTGTTGCTCTGCTTTAAACGTATCAGTCTTGATGTATTGTTTTACAAATATGTTACAGAACATTTTACATATATGTATGTACATGTCTGAACACATATATACACACACACACAAAAAATTATGCCTTAACCTTATTTATATAACTGAGCATTCATCGGGTATCAATATTTTAATGAGAAAAATATCAGGGAAAAAAACCTATCTGCTTGAATATTACTTTGACAAGAAACTTGTATGATAACTCAGTAATTTCTTACATAAATCACAGTAGTTTAAATAAAGCTATGGCACATAATTGTATTAGTCTTATCTAGCATTTTTACAGCTAGGCAGTAAGAATAAATGTTACGGATATAAATAGCTTGCCCTGTGTAGGTAGAAATGCTATAATGAAAGTAAAATACTAAAATGCTGCCATTTTCACATATTCTCTACTTCTCTAAAAGAGAAAGAATTTGTTATCTGATATTCCCCATGGGATGCCAATGGTAGTAATGGTATACCTTTTGTATCGATCTCCCATCTCCCATCGGAGGAGAAATAATAAACACTAAGAAGACTGAAGTATGGCTTTGCTAAGAAGGTATAACAGATGTATACAAAAGCAAACTCTTTCACATAAACAGAAAAAAGTTCCTTGAAAACATTCCAGTCCTGACAATGCAGCTTAAAAGATAATTTACCCATTTCATGAGGCAGTTCTCCATCTTCTGTACCTGCTACTGATATAACCTCAAAGCCTACAACACCTTCTTCTCTTCAATTCCACTACCATTTATATTTAGATTTCAAGATCTTCTGCAAAAAAATGAAGTTGTTATTAATTTCAGGATGTTGTAACGCCCTTTTTAATAAAATGCACAGGTATAAGCATTTGCTGTTCCCTCAACAGAAACATTTGTTTAACTTCATTATTCTCAAAACAGAAAGTGAACACTCTTTTAGTCTTACACTAAACATTCTGACATAATCCAGGCTTTCTTGTGTCTCAATTGCTTATGTATGTTCTCACTAATTCTGATTTTCATAGTCCACAACTCTGACTACATGGCAGCCATTCACAGCTGCCTCTGACACACAAGCTACCTGACTTCAGTTGCAGCCCCCTAGATGGTTCACAGTCATTCCACTTACAATTTTTCATTGATTGCTCAAAAATAAAAACTCACTTCCAGTCAGCTCTGGTACCAGTACTTTAACCCACTTGTTATGCTGTTCAGCGAGCAGCCCTATACTTTCTCCAAACCTTGCTCCCTCTTTGGAGGAACCGCTCCAAAAGCTATTTCACTGTCTTCTATTATCTCCTACTGACAACCTCCCTTTTTCTATGATTCTTATCAAAATAGTTCAGCAGCTTTGTCTGCCTCATTGCCTCCCATTCTAGCTCAGTTCTGTCTCTGTTGTCATCACTTTCATATAAGCAAGTATATCACAGAATACTTTATAAAAACCCTTACTAATTTTCAATTTGTTCATTTTATTATTACAACTGTGGCTTTTATCAGCCTCGACAGAAGAAAGCAGCAGGTCAAATGCAGGGAAGATGTACCCTTTTACTTGGATTGTAAGCCTTTTGGGGCATGCAGCAAATTTGCATTATCTCCCTCATACATCTGAATCTGGATCTTTTACTTAACATTATGATAATAAAACTAAACAGTAATTACATAATAAATATTCAAGCAGCACCATCTAGCTGTTTAAAAATTAAAGCAGAGACTGTGGGTATATAGTAAGGACTAGTTCTCTATGATTCGGAATATAAACACGTATTTCTGGTGGAGAAACATATATCTTCATGTTTTTTTGATGGGGAGGATGCAGCACGCTATTTGTCAGAGCCACTAAAAAATCACAAGGAGCTGAAGGCATGCAGCCTTCCTTTGCACTGGCTATAACCAGGAACTGCCCAGAGCGGTGGATCTTCACCTCTTTTCTCTTTAGGCACCCCACTTGTCTCCTGGAAGACATCTTATGATAGGGTCTGATTAGCATCCAGATTGTCTTAGGAAGCAATATAGAAGCATATAGCTTTGATTATTAGTAATCAAAACACACACCTTTTTGTATTTTCTGGAAAACACCACAGTGTATCAGTCATTTCTTGTTAGTACATAAGCAATCCTACCAGTATAAGTTTGTGATTAATGTATAACTGTACATCTTTAGCCACTATTGTTACCATTAATTTCTAATGTCTATTAATATATTTGCCTCAATACACCACACACTGTAAGACATTTTACTAACATTCAAAGTTACCAAATTTGGAGGCATATTAACACAACAGAAAGCACAGACTTCATCATTTACAAGGGTGATCAGATATTGTTAGAAAAGATTATATTGAACTTGTCAAAGTATTATACAGACCTATCCTGAAATAAATGACCCCAATAAACATACCTACAGCTAAGAAAATGAACTATCCTGCAGAGTTTTGTGACTTTGCTCTTTTCAGCATTGCAGTCATGAGACAGTATGAGGTTTGTCCCCTTTCCAGACACAAAAAAAAAAGGTTGGTAGAATAAGAACAAGATGAGTACTTCATTTATATGCTGCATTGAGCAGGCTTAGCCAAGGTGACATTTGGTTTCACTTGAATATTTTTTTTTTTAAAGTGCATCACTTCTTACAATGAGATTTACAAAAATAATTTCACAATTACTGTCTCAGAAGGATACGGCACAAATAATGCATTTAAAACACCTTTAACCATCTTAAGCAAAGAATACTGACTTGTCCACTTCAGGCTCTGCTTTACTTTGAAATTATTTTAGATGACTGTTTCTTCAGCTTGCCTAGTTACGTATTCATTTGTTGTAATAGAAGTTTTCTTCTAGAAGTGGTCCATACTGCTTACACAATAACAAAGGAAAAGGAATAGCTAATACCTCACTGTGACCTTGAAACCTGGAAAGAAGTGGAATACATTTAAATAATTCAACTATGCATTGCATCTAAAGTGATCATTACATGTCTTGCGTTTTGAAAATGCTGAACTGTTGTAAAAGCTGATTAGATTTTTGGTAAGTAAATCCTGTCTACTGCCACAAAAGAGTCCATTGACTGCTGTTACACAGGTCTTTCCAACTACACCCTATTATGCCCGAAATTTAAATATATGCACATAATATGCATACAGATATGCATACAGTGCCACATTAACATGCATGTTTCTATATCCAAAGGCAAAAACTTTATTTCAAAAGCCAAATTCTTGAACGATGGTAATTCACTTGCCCTGCTCTATTATCTTCACACTCAAAGGACTCAGAAGTCCTCACAAAGAAATGCCAGCTGAAGCTGTCATAAAGTTTGTGCTCACCAGGTAAGGCAAGAGCCATCTCTCTACAAGAAAATGACTGTAAACTACCAAGAAAATACAAGAAATGTGCATTTTTATACTGAAGAACCCGTTGTACTAGATTGTCTGTAACAGGCTTGTGACTGCAAGCTAACTACGACGACCACCTTCTTTCCACAAAGGTCCTGGCACCGCTGAGGGAAGGTGCCACCTCCCCACAGCCCGGGGTGGCCGCGGGAGCAGGGGACGCCACAGCAGCAGCCACCTGCATCGCAGCGCTCAGGGTTTGCTTCAGAGCTGCCGGGAAAGGATGGACACCCTCACAGACCCCCAGCAAGGGGCCTGGGCTCAGTGGAAAAGGGTCTTTTTATTTCACAAGTTCTAGCAAGGCTTTTCTTCAACATGGATTAAACATTATTGAAAATGTGAGGTCACCCCTTTCTCTCTAAAACTGAGCTAAAGTCAACGCTTCAGAGAAACCTCACAGGTTGGCGAGTACAAGCCTTTGGGCAAACTGAAGAAAGAGGCAATCCTTACAGCCCGTAAGTATTAGTGCCTGCTGTTAGTTTCTTCCAGCAGCATTTTCTGCTTGCAAGGTTCCTTCAAAGACGTGCAATAGATGTGTAAATTTTCCTCAGCTAGCCCCATACATCATCTTATTCCCCAGAACATGCATCCTGGACACCCCCACTTTCTTAAAGCACCTAATATTCCACCTGCTTGCAGCTCTGGGCTTTCATGCTGAGCCACACAGAACCGTAGGAAAGCCCAGGCTGGAAGGGACCTCTGGGAGTCATCTAGCTCAACTCCCTGCTTGTAGCAGGTCCAATGGGATCTGACTGCCCAGGCAAGTTTTAAGTATCTCCCAGCATCCAAAAGTGAAACTGCTTTATTTAATATATTTAAAATAAATAATAATAATATTTAAATTTAAAATAATAATAATAATAATAATAATAATAATAATAATAATTCACTTGTATGAGATA
>JAVJGJ010000061.1:50994894-51040548 GCA_035590215.1 Microhierax caerulescens | reverse complement strand
GACTGAATGGCAAATAATAACATACCAACGTGAATAATCCAGACAAAAAACATATTAGGAATATAAAAAGCCCTTGTAGCACCATGTTTGGTTTCTTTTTCCTTCCTCACAAAGTGAAAAGCACCACTTCAGCTCTGTTGACAGAAAATAAATTATTTTGTTGATCACCATTATCGGGCATTGAAGGATGACATTTTCTAGCAGCTAGGAGAAGAGTACGGAGGAGTTCAATGAGGTGATAGCATGGCTAATCATCTAGTAAAAGCTGGCAAAACTTTCTTCTCTACAAGTTTCATGTAGAGCAAAAAGTATCTTTTAGAAAGACGAAGAAACCACAGACTGGTAACTCTGCGCAGCATGGTTCTCCTGCATAATTAATATTAAAACTGAATTTTCACATCAGTATAGTAACTTTCCATGTAGAAAGTCCTCTCCCTGCCAGAGAAGAGAGTAATGTGTTCATTGTCAGTCCTGAAAGTGAGGGATAAATTCTTGAGCAAGTTGCAATGCAAATACTGTTCATGAACATATCTATACTAATATGTATACATCACAGGTACAGATGGCGTAAATGGTACGTAATCACATGGGGCACCTGGGAATTTATGGCATTCCAGGTAATTAATAGTTCCAAATGAAAATTAAGACATTTTATTACCTGTCCCTGAAATGATGCAAAACTGTGATGTATCCTCCAGTCTGAAAGCGTGTTTCACAACAGGTTTTGCATACGTTCCTTCTACATACGTAGATACATTCTTAGCTTTTGGATCCATCTCTTACTTTGACAACATCATTTGTTCTTCTAATTTGCCAGAAATTAAGTACTTGATTTTTAAAAAATATAAAATAATAGTTTTCATTTCTCTTAGTAATGTTTTGTTACTTACAAGTTCATACAGACACTTTTTATAGATGACAACTCAAAATTGTACAATGTTTTATCAGGTTTGTTGACAGATACAGTACCTTTCTCAAATGTCACAAACTGAGAAATCTCAAGTAGCAGAAATGACCCTATTGCTTTCTAGAAGGTTGCTCTTGTAACCTAAATAACCCCCCTTTCCTTCACTCCCCCATCACTTGAGTGTTAGTTCAAGGAGAGAAGCATTGGTATAATAATTTCAATTTTCAAAGTTGACCTGCCAAATAACCAGTCACTGACTTCAGTACCTCCACTGAAAAAGGTTCCAAAGATAAAAGCAACTAATAAAGAGCATGAAAATGTCAGCATAACCTCATATACAACATTTTGTGAGCCAGATGCTTTGTCCCACACAGTCAAAGCAGTACTGAACAGGGTACTGTGACTGAGCTCAGAGGCCAGATCAGATTCAACAACCCAAGCATTTTTGCATCGATCCAGTAGACTAAATTTACTAGTGATCTATGCCAGTTTTTATCTAATTTAGGATAAATCATTCTGCTTTGAACAGTTTACACTTACTCAGGGTATTGCAACTGGCACATACAGGCACACCTTTGTGCCAATGAAGATGATTTGACCATATTAATTAACACATCTTATCCCCAAAAAAATCAATTCTTAGTAAGGTGACATAACTTTATTGACCTCAGTACTGGTTTGCTGGGATGATAACCAATTTTGGATGAAGAAAAACTCCAAGAAATCTCCTGGCTTTAGCCAAATCAAAATGTTTTAGTTCAAACAAACAAAAAAAACCAACAACAAAAAAACAAAAATGGTCAGGCCTGTTTTGATCCTACTGGCAAAAAATCATGATCTGCCTTTCCAAAGATGTTCTTCCTTATACTAGGGGATCCTCAAGACTCCCAGGGCTGTCTTTATGCTTCCAACAGTGGTTCCTGGCTGCAGCCAGGGAATGGGCTTGGGAGAATAAGGCACACGTGCATCATCCAAGTTCAACCACTGCAACACATCTCCTTTTATTTACTTGCCCCTATCCCAGCTGTTGATGTGGATGTGATTTTTTTTCCATTATTTAATACTTCATTTGAAATTTATCCTGTTTACAAATATAAAGTGATGTTGTCCAATGATAGTTCAAGATAAATCTCAGTAAGTTCTTGCCAGCAGTTACAGGGCAAAACGTGCTGTAACCATTTTTGAGTAACTTCTCTTTCCCTCCCCAGTATTTCACAGCACCATCAGGGACATACTAGTGACTGGATGAAGGAGGTACATGAAGTGTCCATGGTCCCTGACTGAAAGCAGTCAGAACGGCTTTAATGGAAAAGCAATCCATTCTAGCTTGAGAAAAAGCATACAGATTATGCCAGTATATTTTACCCTTCACCTTGCAGACTACCTCAATAAAGAAAAAGCTGGTAAATAAACAAGGTCCCTGAAAAATACTGCCATTTAAAAAAATAAACACCACAGTGATCTATCTTTTCTTCAACAAAGAAACCAAATGAATCAAACCCACCTGCTGCCTTTGGTCTTATATTGGAAAAATCATTGGTTTTCACCCCTGTGGAATATTTCACAGGAAGGTAAATTGTCCTTCCCACTCATTTACTTAGGCACTCAGCCAGCTCTAGGCTATCAGGCACACAGCCTACACAGATTATGAGTTTACAGAATAAACTCCATCTCCTTTCACTCTATGTAAATACAGATTTATTGCTTTTATGTGTTGGCTGCAGGTGTTTAAGCTACTGTCAGTTTTAATTCATGAAAAGACAAACAAACATGATCTCTGGCTTCATTTGCCTGTGACACCGACTATCATTTACTTCAGAGGACATTTCCGTAGGCCTCACCTTTGCCATTCATAGCAGAAAATCTGTAAATACAGAGTCTTGCAATGATGCTTGGAAATATTGGTCCTTTTTGAGAGTCATATAAACAAAGCAAATAGTGCTGAAGTACATTGATTGATAGAAGTTCTCATTTCAAGCTGAAGCGGTGCATTGTAGGAACCTGACATATACCACTTTTCAGTATTTTCAGTAGAAGACAGCCTTTGTTGCCAGTATTCAAGACTTCAGAGATGAAAAAAGCAAAGCAAATCCTATTCTAAGTTGCAAAACACAAAATTAATTTCCAAATGAGATGAAAATACAGCAATTCATAGCATAATAGGATAAAACCACTTGAATGGGTGGTATTTTCAGAATTACGCACACATTTGCAGGCAGGTAGGAAACAGGACGAAGGTTATCATATACCTTACATTCAGTGCAGTGAATCACGAGGAAACAATTTGGTTATGCTTGTGCACTGAAGAACAAGTGGTTAGTTTACTGACTTGCTAAGAAAAAATCACTGTAACATTATTTAACATGGTACATATTTTCTATTAGTAAATAACATTTCATGTGTATTTAATAATTTGTTTCTTTTTTCAGATGATAAATCCCAATTTATACAAATCACCAGTGTCTTTAATTTCTCTAGATGCCAACGGCCTACAAGATATCAATATGAATTATATGATGTGTAGTTATTCAGTTATATGAAAAAACCATACTTGGCCAAACGGCCTAATGTCTTGCAGCTACATCAGGACAGATATCACTAGCATTTAATGGCTGTTGATTATCATAATGCAAGTATGATATTAAATTAAAACAATGTGCTGGGTTCCAGGAGGTCACACAAAAACAGCTGGTAAGGTTATGCTTTGGTTCCTTTGCAATGTCATCACTAGTTTGCTGGTGAAATCAACTTAACACATTAACATACATGTTTCTTTGTGGTATCTTAAGGATCTGCATCCTTCAAGCATGTTTTCAATAGACAGAAACAACAGTCTCCCTTCCCTTGTCCTCATTGCTTCGATATTTTATTTTTAGAGTGGTGGTGTCTAAAGGTACTAATGATCCCAATTTCCATAAGAGGACATTTGTCCCCAGTTAGCATCAAGACTCAAATAAACCTTTATGAAGATAGCGCCTCAATCTCTGAAATCCCAGATTTGTTCCCCTCCTTTAGTTTGTGCCCGGAAGGCCACCACCACAAGCACATGTAGGTCACACCAGTCTCCCGTCCTCTCAAACACACAGAATCCTCAGGGACACCGCGACTGCAGATTGTGATTCCAGGTATTCCTGCAGTGACCTTGCCTGCTGCAAAGTGGCCAAGTTTTTGATTGTTTGTGCTTCTGCCAGCAAGTCTCAGCCCAAGGACCAGCAACCCTTTCCAGCAGAAACCCCAGCACCAGTTTGTTTCCCATGCTGCTCCACAGCACTCTTTGCCAGCTTGGCCTGTTCTCTTTGACAAAGCCTCCTTCTCACGAGGAGTGTGAATTCCAGATGCTAACAGAGCAGCAGAAGTGATGAAAAAATACCCTTTGCAGGATGGCCTTGAGCCCCATGCAGACTTTGGAAAACAGCCTACTTAATTAGGAGATCCTGATCCAAACCTCCTCTAATGAGCCTGGCCTAGGACAGTCCCACTTTCTCCCTCACAAGCAGAGGCGGCAGCAGCAGCATGATTTTCCATTTCACCATGAAATAGTGACCAGGAAACTTCATCGAGAGCACTGCCTCTTGTATACAGCATACTGCCCTGGCTGTATGGTGGGTGAGGGAGATTAAGGGTTGTTGATGTTTGCCAGAAAGGCCTCTGCAGAAGTTTCACAATACCCATTGCCAAGGTCGGCTTCACCCAGAGTGCGGCCAGCTCTCTACAGCCAGCACAAAATTTGAATATAAGTGCAAAGTAATGGAAATAAAGCTCACTCCATGGCACAGAAAATTATGAGAAACGACCAGTCTGATATACTGTGCTGTTTATTAACATGCAC
This sequence comes from Microhierax caerulescens, assembly GCA_035590215.1. Classification (NCBI taxonomy): domain Eukaryota; kingdom Metazoa; phylum Chordata; class Aves; order Falconiformes; family Falconidae; genus Microhierax; species Microhierax caerulescens. The sequence goes on along the minus strand of JAVJGJ010000061.1, from coordinate 51,035,812 downwards.
CCTATGACTCCAGTAGAATTATGAAATAAAGCCAACTTTGCAGCCCTGCAATTCCAACCTTTAACCCTGAACAGGTCATAATCAGTCAACTCACACCCTTCAGATCTCATTGTACATAATTCCTGCTGTTTAGCCCCAATCCTGCTCCCAACCTTACAGGACTTGCAGAGGCCAGCAAAGAAATCTGATTTACAGAGGTGGCTCCAACCCTTAACAGAAATACAAGCTTTTCCACCCAATTACCCCAAAATTATTTTACCCATCTCATAATTTGCCATAAACCCAGTCTTAAGCTAACCTCATCCTAGCTCTGCAACCTTAGAAGATTCCAGGAATCAAAAAACTTTAAACTTTAACAAGATACTTCGTAAGCATGAGCCTACAATTGCACTTTTCTAAATTTTAACCCTAACTCAAATTTTCATCTTCATTTTTGCCATAACCAACTGCCAGCATATACCCAGCATCAAACATTAGCCCGCTGTACTCTGGTGGGACCACTCCATCCTTGCTTTACAGACTTGCAGGATCCAGTAATGAGTCAAGTCATTAAATCCATACTATCCTTCTCCCTTACTGTCCTAACTGTCATCTTAAAAACAGTACACTGAACACTACTCACAGAAGAAAAACCCAGTGCCTGCTTCCTGTCTCAGTCCCACTCTAGCATTTTGATTCTGAAAAGCCTCGACAGACTAAGGGAGAAGTAGTTTACAAAGAATTCTGAGACTTATGGACCACAGAAAGGGAAACATTTCAAATGGAGATTACGGTTCAGAGCTGTAGGAGCTGAAGCACTACAGTTGTTGCTGTGGAGGTAACACAGGTAACATCACTCAAGAGGAACTGAACAGTATTGCCATTCACAAACTCTTCATAATGAACTCTGAGGCTGTAACGCACTCTTGGGCTATACAGCTATGCATGGCAACATTACAGTTAGTTTTAGAGAGAAGAAGGATTCAAGAATTCAAGTTCTTTATAGTACACAGGACCTACTTTCCTTCCTGACTGCCTGGAAATCTGTAAATCCTAAATTAAGTTTTAAAAATACAAAATTTCAAAACTATAGTGTGGGCACATACAGAATTACCAAACCAGATGATTTCATTCATAAAAAGCTTTTAAATAAATCATGTTCTCTCAACTAGACTTCTTCCACATGATTGCCAATTACGCATTAAACGTCGGCCAACACATCAGAGGTAGTAAGACTGACCCTCCTGGCAGACTTGCCCAGTTTCTACTGAGCCTGCCTGCCCGTCCTGCAGCTGCTCCAGGACCTCCCCATCAGGGTGTCTCATAGGGAACCCGAGGGATCTGCTATGACCAACCCATCCTGCTGATCTTGAACAGTAACAGTCACTTCTGCCAGTCTAAATTTGGGACAAAGAAATAAAGTAGAACATGTACAGTAAGCAAAGAACAGTGGAAAGTTACCAGCTAGAAGAGCAAGAATATAGATGGGGCTAAGAGGACAGCAAGCAGAGGGGGCTGATAAGACCTGGCAGACTGCAACTGGAGTCCTCGTGGTCAGTGTTTCTCCTTGGCAGCTGTCCCCAAGCTACATCACCTGTCTGCTACTTAAATAAAAAGAGAAAGAGAAGTTCCCTGTACTCTTGACAGCATCTCATTACTTAAACATAAACTCAGTTTTACTTGTGTGGGAAGTAACAATGCAAAATTAAAGATTCTGGCAGCACTGCTGATGGACTCCACATGGAGCTTGGAGGAGGTGCACAGATTTCCACATGGAGGTGTTTGGCATCAGAAGCTTGTCTGCATCTCCATGGCCAAAACCCAGTACTTTTAATTCCGTATCTGTCACAAGTTCTTTTAACAAGCAGATATTGTAGTTTTCTAATCAGAGAATTCTTTATTATGACTCAGTATGTTGTACATGAAACAGCTGTATCTTTTGTCTCTCAACAGACAGCAGTATACCATAAAAGGGAGAGAGAACAATTTCTACTTCACTGAGTAGCAGGTATGTTGTCACCTACATTTCTCATTTTAAGGACTTCTATGGGCAGATTTCCAGGATATTTTTTGGATCATTCTCAAGCCATCATCAGACAGATCACCTGAAACCCAACACTGTTATGTCAAGTAATTCTGTCGGACGGTAACGTTATGTGGCATATCCAAATTGCATGCAGGTAGTATTGGAAAGTTGAACAAAAAAAAAAAAAAAAAAAGCAATGCTACATATTTCTTGGCATGCCCACAAAAACGCACACTTGAAAACAGACAGCACTGTACCTGCAGGAACAAAGGAAAAATTCACAGATCTCAAGTGCCTTGATAATATGACACTATAGCACATGTCAAGCAATAATGATACTCGAACTTATTATTTTTTTTCCTTTCTAAAATAAAAAATAAGTATACATATAAGTAACTTTTTTTAAAAAACAAATCAGTTAGCCATAACAACGCATGTACAATTCTCAAACAGCGAAGAATACTCCACTCATACAAGAGAGTCAAAGAAGCACAGTCTAAGGAGAAATTGCTCCATCATGTCAGAAACCATTATGAAACACATGAGAATATTACATCTTCACCAAGCCACTAAGAGATCGGCTACTTTTCTGTATATCATCTTCACGTAGATAAAAGCACACAAAGCCAGATCTCCAGCCAGTATAAATAAGCACAGAACCCTTGACACTAATAAAGTTAAACAGACATCTAAATGAGATTCCACATTATAAAACAATCACATTTTATACACATATATATATACACACATAAATATACAAACTCTTAATTATATCTTCATACAACATACAACACCCTGGAACTAAAATACAAATAAAAGATGATAATCTAAACGCTCTGCTGGATTTTGTGAAGAAAGAAGTTTTATTTCACTTTTCAATATATTGAAATCATATGCACTACTTCATGTTGTCCAGCTAAAAGAACCTATTTTTTACTCTGTGCTTTTACCACAGATCACTCATTCCTCACACATTTCAAAGCATGAGTCAGTATTGTAGCAAACATTCAGCGAAATCAAGGAACTAATCAACGCAGATTAGGTAGTGTTGTTTAAAATTGCTCTACATTTTAAATTAAGCTTTTAAATTAAGCAACAGCTATGATGCAATCTTTAAAGACATTAAAAACTCCATGAAAAGAAATCTAATAGGACATAACCACCATCATTTAATTCCTCTTATTTCAGATAGTATTTTCTAAGCATATTTCCCATGCGGCCCCCGCCCCCAGTAATTAATCCACAATCTTTTGCTGGAGTTGTCATTAAAAATGTTTTTTTAAAAAAGCTATTAGATCAGTTTTAGTGTAGCCTGAAGAGCTCAAGCTCCACTTGTACAGAAAGCCACCTATTGTTAACCAATCTTACCAAAATTCATGGGTCATAGTGCTGACCAGTTCTGGCAGGCTGGTCTCCTATGGGTAGAAGCCACGTCACCAAATGGGCTTCACTCCACACTTGGGTGGGTTGACCTGGGTTTTTTTTTGTTTTCTTTTGCTAAAAAATCATGACTATGATTATAAACAGCATACACTTAGAGCGATATGATCTCAGGTTCTAATGGATATTTTTCTGAAAAAGGTGCAGGCAGCTCTGGATGACTCTAAGGATGCCACGAGGTTATGCAGGGCAAAGATTAGAGAAGCGAAATTGTTGTAATATACAAGTTCATTCTACAATCACTTAAGAACACATCAAATTGAAATAACTGTATAAGCCAACTGCAGTGGACTACTAGTAATTAAAATCACTTACAGTTGTAGGGCTGAAACCAAAATTATAGCATGATTTTAAACTGTTTAATTTTTCATTTATATGTCTGTTACGTGGATACTTTTTTATTGTGTCTTAATGCAGGAAAATACTGATTATGCAAGCTTTTTTTTTTTTTAATATTTGTATACTTGTATGGGGGATGTGTTTACACTCTTCACATTCTTCATAAATGTATTTTTACACGGCATTCTTGAGCAGTTTTACAATAAAGATAAATTTTGTACTGGTATGAATTAGTTTTCTTATCTGTATTTGTTCTGGTCATGCCTTTTATACTGTAGAGAGATGATTTTGCTATCCTGAATACTTGGCCCTTCTGTTTATTTGTCTTTACCTCTCATTTTGATCTACCCAGAATCAAGCAAAGAGGAAAACAAAGATTTGTAGCTGTAGCAGGCTAAAAACCTCATCCTGGCATCCAGAATGCTGCTGTGCTTTAAAAGAGGTGACATGGAAGTCCTTAGCCAAAGCTGCAGTCTTAAAGAGCACCAAGCTCTTTTACCAAAGCTGATCAAGCCATGATGTAACAATAAGTTAATTGGGCAACTATTCTGTTCAGAATGTGCATGGTGCGTCCCATATAACCACTACATGGGTGGTTCCTCTCAGGCTGGTGAGACACTTCAGGACACCTGCAGAAGTCAGCAGCTACAAAGAAAGTGGTCTTTCTCAGGGGTATCCACTGCAGGGTATTCTGCAGCACAGTGCACAGAACATACTTCTTCTAAGAGCTCAGTATTTCTCTCATAGAGAGCAGCAGAGACATCCTTACTTGGCGATACAGCAAAGGAAAGGGAGTTATCATCTGCACCGCTTCATCTTTAAAATTATACTTGAAATCGTTCCTTTAGGTTTAGTTAGATATACTACTATCTTCTGTTAACCAAAACTGCACTTTAGCAAGTTAAAAATTCGGGAAAAATAAAATCCACTCCAGCGAACTGTTAATAAAGGGTCACAAGCTCACAGATTTGTTATATTTGCAAGAAAGTCTAGATGGATCTGGAAAACACACCAAGGTTTGTTATTCTCTTACAGATTTTTTACTTGCAGGTTCAACACTGTGAACTTCACATTCCCATGTAGTTTCCATTTTCCTTATGAGGAAAATTTCAAAGCAGCAGTATCACCAGCAAAGCCGTAGGTCAAAGAGATGAAAGAGATGGCTACTTGTGGTACTTTACAGAGATCCTCTAGCCCATACCCCTAAATTATTTTAAAGGAACATATTTCTGCTTTGAGCACTTGATGCAGTGCCTAGTGAGAACGCAAACACTGAAATTATTATTTCAGGTTCTGCCATGATTCTCAAAACTCAGGCTAAGCCACGGTACATCTCCTAAGGAACAGTTTATTTCCATATGTATGCATTGAGACTGTCTTTCCCTAAGATGTATAAAAGAAGTTAATGAATTTTCCTGTGCGTACCTGAGAGCCAAACTATAGCTGGTGGAACAGCACAAGCACATCTTTGATTACATGCAACTGAATCTACTTGTAAACACAGTACCAGGAAAATAAATGAAAAAAAGTTACAAGAAAAACACCTGTGCAATCTCCAGGATAGGCACCAAAGAAATAAACTGTGTTTTACTCCGAAAACAACTGGATTTCTAAACAATACAGGGTTTAATTGGAGGAAACATTTCATTTCCAAAACAAAGGAAGGAATTCATGATAGATGTCTAAGCAAGACCTCTGCAGCTGAGTCAGAAAAGGCTTCATTATCTGCATTTTTCATCTTGTTAGACTAGTATTTTACATAATTAAGCTCTGCACCTGCAACAATCTTACAATCACTGCAGTGATTAGTCCAGCTGTATTTATATTTTGTGTAAAGTTGATTTCATTTCTGATTTCTTCTTTACATCCCAGCCTTAACAGTAAATTTACTCTGCAGAATATGACTGGGGTTGGATTTGAGGCCTTCTGGTAAAATTAAACTACTAACAAACCATATTCAGAGAAAGTTGAATTAGGAAAAGAGACACACTAAGAACTGGCCTTGGAAATCCTCATCTTGAAATGGTGACTATGAAGAAACTGGCAAATCTAAGAAGAAAGATGGTACGCAGGAGAAAGAAGAAAGCACAGTCTGGGAAAGCCTTTAGCCAATAGTTACAAAAAGGTCTTTGAAAACCTTTACCTTTAACATTTCCTTATATGAAACCAATAAAAGAAATTATAAAGCCTACAATAAGGAACAATTTCCATGTGTTTATAAAATGCCCAGTAGAAGGAAATCCATGTTGGAACACCTAGTGACTACACTCACTCAAGTACAGAAACAATAATTTTTAACTATGCAGATCTGGTCTTTTCTAAGGTACCCAACTGTCACAATGAAAAACATTTTTCTAATAGCAACTGCTTGTTCCTTCCTCCCAGACAGACAGAAATCCCTCAATGGACAGTAATTCCCTGCAGGTTCACTTGTGTCTCCTGATCCTCTCCCTGTTTTCTCTGGTAATTCTATTTTTCTCCTTGATGAAAAAGAGCAAGTCTCTGGCCTAACAGCTGCACAATATTTTTGCATATTTGAACTCAAAACAGGTGTGATTAAATATTTCAGCACATAATTCTTCATCCTCTTAAGTCAATAGGATTAGCAGCAAGGATACAGAGCAGGCTTTTCCCTTCAGCTCTATGCTTTGCTTAAATTAGTAATCCCTGGTAATTTTTATAAGAAAATTTAAATTACAATCACTTTTAACCAGCTAGCATTGTTCATGAAGTAAGAGGAACTGAAAGGGCTAATTGATGACTTCAAATGCCCCTAAAAGCAAACACAGAGGCCAACACTTAAGAGAATAAAGGAGGGAAAAAAAGAACAGAAGCTCTTTGGAGCACTCAACCTACTTTTCCACCTTATTTCATGTTCCTCTTTTGCCTTCCCAACACACCTCTCCTATAATTTGTCTCAGAATTACTTGCTACAATTGTTGGTGATATTACAAATGAAAAATAGCACAATAATTAAATTCTGGCTCACCGCAGTTTTCCTTCTCCCTTGCTGAGAAGACAAACACACTTAATAACAATATAAGCTGATTTCAGACTAAATAAAAAGCAGCATAATACCCAAAACTTTGTCCAACTAAAGCAAAGTCTGTCACAACATGAAAGAGATAAACATGGGAATCACATCTGTCACGATACAACTTCAGTTCTAGTGCTGACTATAGAAGACAGATCAAAAACTTGGAAAACCATCTATTTAAAAGAAACCAAGTGAGCCACCATAAACCCTTGGAGATGGAAAAAACCAAACCCATTCAGCTTCTAATGTATTGGCAATTCAAGAGAATGCTTTATTTTTTAATTATTATTACCAAATTGCATACATTCAAGATTGAAATTTTAACCTCAGCTGGAAAACTCACCTGCAGCACAAGAGTTTGTGCTAAGCATAGCAATGCTGGGTTTTGTCTTCAGTCTACCAGTCTCCCCAAGCAACAGAGGGCTCTCCAGGACTTGGGGTTAGAGCCCTCCTCTGCTACAGAGTTCCAGAGTAACTTCAGACCTCTCACCAAGAAACGGGCTAAAGGACGGGCAATTTTCCTAAGTGTCTTTGGGGATTCACAAAACCCTCATCTAACTGCTTAAATGGCTCCAGCTCCTAAGCCTTGAGTCATTTACATGCAAGCAGGTTGCTCCCACATCCAGCTGTGACAGGGCCATCTGCATTTGTGAAGACCCTTCTGTATTGGGCAAGACATCAACCACTGCACATTTCTCTGCTGGTAAAACAGTTCCACCTTCTCTCAGACTCTTCACTTCTGAGGTCAACATTAAATAGAGCTGACAGTCTATCGCAGGGAGTAGCTGTAAGGGCAGACAGGCTGTGGGGAAGAGTATGCCTTTACTGTAACAGTACAATACAAGTAGCAAGACAGGAGGAAGGAAAAATATCTGCAAGTCAAGCCTAAACCACATTTCACTCAAATGCATTGATCTGTCACAGTCACTTTTCCCATTCATTCTCATGGGAAATTCTAGCGGGGAGGACAGATCTTCAGGAAAGCCAAGTTACAGAGCTGGTAAAATCAAGCCAGCATATACCTCTACTGCACACACACACCCCACCCCCCCCCACCCCCGATCTTCAAGCACAAAACTGGGCTTTTAAATTCCTACTTGGACAGTGTGCTCTCCCTTCGTTCTTCCAACCATTTCAATTTAATTATTTCAGGAAAAGGGCAAAATATGCCCTAGAGCGTCCCTATCAAACCATATTCATGGGTCACAAGACAGCATTTAAACAGCTTGAAAATGTATTACACATGGGACGTTTCAAAAAACCATACACCTTAATGCAAATAGATGCATTCCCAAAGTTGCAGCTTTTGATGCAGTTATATGCATACAGTGAGAGTTTTACCTAGTTCTTATTATCTCTTCTGTAATTAAGTGGTAAATAATATACAAAATTGTTCAGGAATACCTACTTCAGGCAAAGTCACTATACAAAAACAAAGATACTTGAAGACTAATTTTTTTTATTATTTTAAATCCAAAATTAAACATAAATCAAGAACAGATCAAGCAAGATACTTTGGTATTGCCTCTTCTCAAATGACACTTCTGGATCTCAGACTAGTAGCATTAGGTGAGTGCTCTTCAGAGACCTGCACTTCCTACTTTAAATTACTCACTGTCTTGTTCAAAGCAGCTGAAACAAGGGACAAATCTTCAGGTTCCTGCCCAGGGAGACTTTCAATTAAGGCCTGCTTGAGGAGATTCACCCTGTTTTTCTCATTCCACATGCAATGCAAAAAAAAATTATGTAAATGCTGCTCTCTGAGGGATCTCAGTAACACCAAAATCCCCATTAAATGCATATGACAATACTAGCAGTTACTAGAATTCACTTAGTGTATTTTGAATACTTTGCTGTTAGTAACTGCAATCTGCTTAAGTCAGTCTGCAATTTTAATTTGAAATGGTATTTAGGTAAGTGCACAGCTCTCAGCATTTATGCATTTTGGTCCCTCACAATCCTTACGATTGCTAGCTTCAGCACACACTTTTGTGAGTTAACAGATCTAAAGACAATGAAATGGCTATTTGGTCAAGCTTACCAGAAAGGTGTGTTCATGGTGTGACACTAAGAGGTGTGCTCTGTGCCTGGCATGGCACAGCACCGCACAAGCTGTTTGGAGTATGGAATAAAATACTATTCTGTGCAGAGGAAGCCAAACTTTACAGTTGAATGTTTTTGCTACCTCACTGGAGCAGACCATTCTGTCAGCTGTGTTTCGCTTGCCTTGGGGCAGCCCTGGTGTGAAGTATCACTCTTGCAGGGGAGAGAAACATTTAAGAAGGAAAAGTAAGTGACAGCAGAGATTCTCAGACAGGCCTATATACTTCTGCTTTAGGCAACATGTAGAGAGGACAGTCTATAGCTTTGCCTTTTCTACATGCTTTGAGCACTAGGGCTATTCAGACAGGTGTTTTACATACAGGTACTTCTGGCCCAACTGGCAGGAGATCAGTCAACACAGCAAGAAAAGAGATGTCAGGCTCTGCAGCTGCTAGAAGTTATGTCAGAATAAAACATTTTCCAGTTGCTGAACATCTACACATCTACAGCAGTTCCAAAGGCTTTGGGTGAGGGAAGACACTTGTCTGGGTGGACCATCAAATCAAAGAAAATTTTCAAAAACAACAATCCAGATGTTCTCAACACAAGTTACTTGCAGAAAACAAAGAAGGGGTTTGGGGGATTTCTAGGTTTAGGAGGGTTGTGGTTCAGGGACATGTGGGGTTTTGTTGTTCTGTTTTGGGTTTGTTGTTTGGTTTTGTTTCCTTGGTTGTTGTTTGTTGGGTTTTTTTAAACACAGTCCTGCAAGGCTTTCTGTAATAATATTTGTCTTATGTCCACACACAAAAAAAGATTATCTGAAGCCTACCTAACACTGATTTTTTTTTTTTTATAAATATGTTATCAACAATTGGAAAACCTTGGTTCTTTTGATTATGTATTAAATTATTACACTAGTACTCCTTGTGAGGTATTTCCAATATGTAAATTTAAATAAATTTAAAAAAAAATTAAAGCAATATTTATTTTTTTCTTGGTTTCCCAGTGTTTATATTTAGCTACTATGAGCGGACAAGATAACTGAACAGTCAAAGAAACCTGTGTTATCTTCAAACCTTAACTGTGGGTTTTCCCTTCCCCAAATAGAAGTCCAGCAGCCTGGCTCACGCTTCTGCATTTAACTGACACCTCATCGGCCAGCAGCACGTTTGCATGTGATAACACAAGCACACAGCACTGTGACATACAGTGGTTTTCTTGTGCCCAAACCAGCAAGGCCAGCTCTGGAAGCATGCAGGCTGGATTTGTCCCACAAAATGCCTCTATGCGTTCTGTTTCACCCTGACAAGGGACCAGGAGGGGCTGCTGCAGCAGCCAGCTCCAGCAGAAGGCTTTTGCCTGCTCTGCAGTGACCCAGCAGACACTCCTGCCCAGTAAGCCAGCAAGATTGACTGTGCAAAGGAATTATTTTCGCAGCACAGCCCCAGGATAGATGTAATGGCACAACGAACAGTCAGCAGACTGCAGCAGGCAAATGAGGACAAGTGGTCTAGACAAGGAAACAATTGCTTCAGTGAGCCTCATACCCAAGTTAAATTTCCTCAAATGGCACCCACAAGCTGCAATAACACTGTCAGTTTAAGGCTTGTGCTGAATTGAAAGGGACAGTGCTGTCATCTCCCAGTCCTCGGCCAGTCTGTCTCCCCTGCCTTGTGCCAGCCCTCACGTTCATGAGGCCTGGGAGCTTCAGCAGCCAAAATAAGCCAAGCCAAAATTCAGAAGGAAAAACCAACCAGTTTTCAAAGTCTCTGTGTCCCACAAGCTTTTGTTTCAACATAATAGGAAGGATGGGAACAAACATCCAAGGCTACATATCTTAAAAGCCTCACCTTCTTCGGCAAGACTTACCAGCACTTGCCTCCACCCTCAGTCTGCATTCACTCACATGCTCTCACCATAGCTGAAGGCAAGAGGGGAAGGTGCATCTTTTTGCTCCCCTCCATGACGGAATAGCTGGGGAAACAAATCTTCCCCTTTGAGCTTTGAATATTCCATTCCAGCTCAGCCAGCAGGCATTTCCTCACAGCTCCATTCAGCAGGCCTCCCTGCCCAGCTCTGCCCATGGCGGACTCGCAGAACTGAGGTACTAACAGCTAAAAAAGGAACAGGCCCCAAATTTATCTGGTCACCTCAGCATGGGCCAAAGCCCATTTCATTTCCCTGTCACAGAAGATAACTAATAGTTCAAAGGAAAGGCTTCGAATGTATTTATCCAGACCACAGTTCCAAAGTAAGGTATACACTCATTGGCAGCTGCATGACTACGGACTTGCACTCATACAGTGGCATCTTTAACTACTGGCTTTACAGGTGACTTTGCTTTTTTAAGGTTCATGGTCACTCTAATTCTTTTGCAAATTGTTCAGTCTTTGAAGCGGCCCTTAACCAGAGCTCAGACTTCTCCAGTCTGTTTCCATAGCTGTAATCCCTGACAGCTGAGTCGGAGCCATTTCCCTGTCACAGACCCCTCCAATATTTCATATTTTCCCATTATTCAGTTGCTAGTCTCCTAACAAAACAAACAAAAACCCAAACACCACTGCCCTCTCTGCTATTAGAAACATTGTCTGACAATATGACTTCCTCCCTGATAACTATCTGCATATTCCTGTTGTTCTGGTGATAAACTGGATGATTTTCAGCTTACCCCGATTCTCCCATGCTTCAGGTCTCCTTCCTACTCACACCTGGAGGGAAGCCTGCAACCCACCTGACAACCGCCATCCCCCCTCTGGGGTACTTTCCAGCTATCATCAGCAAGTGATACTACTGGAGATTTTTCTTGTATTATCACATTGTCACAACTGACCTCTTCAGAATTATTTATACACTTTATGATAAGCACATGCATGATCGGTACTTAAAAAATAAATCTATATATGTAAAAATATACACTGCTGTAGCTGACCTCAAACTAAAGAAAGCTTCCTAGAGTAAGTTGAACAACATCAAACCTTGGAAACTCTTTTCATCCTTTATAAATATCAGTTGCAGGAATTTAGGTCTACTGAATCAGAATTACGCAATTCTCTTAATCCTGCAGTATCTTAAAATATCTTACTGTACTATCACAGCAAGTGCAGGCACACGGAGGGCATCAGATGATTTCTTGTGAAAAAGCTAAAGGAATGGAAAAATATTCTTTATAATAAACATAAATGGTTTACATCATCTTTTCTCTTGAAACAAGCTGTTCCTCTTTGCACTGTAGAAAAATTAAGGAATTTGTGATAAGTTTGAATTTTCTTCTTTATTTTTAAGTTGACAAACTAGAAAAAACATCTAGTTCCACAGAACTGTATCCTATACTTACGTAAGATACATATTACACATGGATGCACGACCATTTATAAAGTTCAGGTGAGGACTACTGGAAGAAAGATACAGTAAAGTTTGATCACCTTCTATTTAATTACCAGAGACTTTCCTGCAGCTTCAGAGGCTTGTATGTTTAATGAAAAGAATATTCACGATCTTTGTCAAATGTAGGCATATGGGAAAGCTATTCTCGAATAATATGTTTTTTGCAAAGGAGCAGGTAAGCTTTGTTGAGCTAATTTAAATATGCATCCCAACACAATGCCTCGAGCTGCTCTAATACCACATTAATATTACCTTGCATCTCTTCTTAAGAATTGTTAGCTAGATTACAAATGCATAATATGCATATAGAAGAGTACTTCAAATAATAAAAGCTATTTTATGCATAGAGTAACTACAGGGTTTAACTGGGAAGACAAGGGGTTTTTTTTAGTCAAATGATTTTTTTAACTCCATCTCTTATTCTGTAATCTGTGCTGGTGATTCCTCCAGCTTCAGGGAGGCTTCAGATCACAGTGATCTTAGTAGTGGCTAAGGAGCTCCTGACCCCCAGTCAAGGAACTCATAATATTAATGAATCCTTAAAAGATCACAAACCGCAGTGTCAGAGGGAGCCAGGAGTAGGCTCCGAGAGCAGGAGCATGCTCCAAGCATTTTTCGGGCTGCTCGTGAGCTAGCACAGATCTGTACAGACTGGAGTGCCCATAGTTACATCCTGGCAGGCTGTATGCCTGACCCTCCATGCTTCACATAGGTTTTACTGACTTGTGTTATTTAAGAAATTAAGCAGCTTTTTCATGGGAAAACAGCACAGACTGAAGAGAAGACTGGAGAGAAATACAATCCTTGCCTCTATAGTAACATTCAATATTAATAGAAATAAAGTTTATTCTACCATTACTTTGCACAACAATTAGGGGTCACCCCCTGGGGTGACTCTTGAGACACAGAAGTAACCACAGACAAGCCACAGTCTCTTCTAGACTATTTGAGTGTCATTATGTTCCACAGATCTTTAAAGGCTTGAATCCTACAGCAAAAATCAAAAGACCTGCTTCTACTCGCCTAGTTTAGCTTCTGCAAAAGCTATCAAGCTATTTCTTTTAGTCTCAATTTACACAGTCTTCTTTACTTTCCAACCAAAGTGTGGTAATCTACTTCACATTTATTGTGAGTTAACAGTTTCAGATTACTTTGCATTTGCAATTAGCTATAATTAATCAGTTGTTGCTTCAGATTATAGTATTGTACTGTAAACCCACATCAGATAACTATGCCTCCATGGCAGCTACCTGAGGAACTTCCCTTCAGCTTTACCTCGTAGAACGTGTGTAAAGGATCAGGCCAGCTTTTATACTCCTGAATACAGCCTCAGATACACACTGACCAGTACATGCCCTGTCTCTGGTTAAATAACTTGACTTACGCAGCCATTAATATAATAAAATGCTGTAGAATAAATCCAGAGGGTTTGGAGCTCTCTTTCTTTCCTTGAAAAGTGTTCATAAACCCTGTGTCACTCATCATATTTACAAAGACTATTACCACTTACTTTTATTATTATTTTGTTTAACTATAAGACTTATGAATGTAAATACAAAGAAAAGGAGCTTGAAAATTAGGTAAGTAATGTGAATAACAGGACAAAGACTATTTACTTTCATCCACTTCTGTCTCAGACTGAAAACTCCTCAGAAAACATTTACCACTGAAGACTACTCATAATTTTCATTATAATCACAATTCAAACAAACTATTTTTTAGCTAAAATGTTATTTAGGGTTTTATAATATGTTGAAACTTCACAAAAATTAACTATTGAAAATCCTCACTCAGTTTTTAGGGATGCTCTCACACAGCAGATTATTTGTAGCAGCTGTATTATGCACAGGTTTCCAAGGTCTGTAGATGATACCAAAATTTAAGAAAGAAAATAATGAATGACAACACAAGCAGCTTTAAAAGAACTTTAATCATTTAAGCAATTGCTCCAACAGATGGCAAAAACACTTCAGTGCACACAATTGCAAAATAATTTGCCTGGAAGCAAGCAAGCCAAGGAAAGTGTACTAAATGGGACAATTATTCAGCACAGTGATTAGAAAAAGGATTTGGGGGCTTTAGCATGAAAAAAGAAATCATTGAAGCTATTGGCACAAAGGAAAGTAGTAAGACAAAAGTATTCATTAGTAGTATCAGACACCAGACAGGTTATTCTACTAGTAAGCAAAAGACAAGGTGCTATACAGCTGGCACCTACCATTCCCCAGTCCACAAGAAGGTAAACATGTTTGTGTAATTGGAGTGACTCTTTGTTCCTTCTTTCTTTCCTAAAAGAAACAGTCCCTTTCACTCACATCCTAGCTCTCACCAGCACATGATTTTTTGTGAGCATGAAAACCAACAACTGTTATATGAGTTAAACCTTTTTCTAGTAGGTTATTTTGCAAGCACACAAATGGCAAGGATACCACAAGGCAGATGCTGTTACAGGGTCAAAAAAACAAAAAAGGCACCAGGCATGAAAAGAAGGATTAATATCACTCAACACCATTTAATCTTGTGATGGCTCACCTTGTACACCAGATCACGGCACACCATCCACCCTCAAGACTTTAAAATCAACCCATAAACCATGACACTTTCTAGCCATGTAAGTATCACATTTTACTAAAGCTGTAGCCTGAGAGTCAGTAGAACCCATCACGTAAACAAAGATTATTCATCCCAGAGAAGACCATACCAATAATGGCCCAGTGCATTTCCTTATAATGCTTTCTTAGAGGTTCTGGACCTGATACCTATCTCATCTATGTTGATTTTAATTGAATTCAGTGCCACTAATTCTAATTTAGACTTGTAGGGCAAATGATCCTCTTGTATCACATTTGTTTCACACTTGCACTTAATATACAGCTATTTTTATTTTATAGCATGAACTTGTATCTCCTGATATGAATGCCACAATTCCTGTGTTATCACACCACACTCAGAGGAGTGTAAATCATACCAACTCTTTTTAAAAACAAAGTTCCTTCTACATAGGAGGTCAAAGTAAATTGCAAAATCCAGTGAGCAGGCACCAGAATTACTGTTTGAGACTTCAGACAAAGCAAACCTTAAAACCAACAATAACTGAAATACTAGTGATCTCTGAACAGCATAATCCAACCATAGCAGAAGAGAGTTTGAGAGGCAATCCAGACTGTAGCTTTCTGTCTGTTCAGTAAAGACTTCAACAGGTAAATATGAAATTTTAAAATATTTTCAAAATATTTTTTTGAAGTAAACTTAACAAAATAAGCTGAAATACTTACTACTTGTCTGTGTTAATTTACTGATCTCTCTTAAGTGGAATGTTAAGTTTATTTTTCAGTAAAAAGCTTCTAAGTACATGAACATTACACAATTTGTATCAGAAAGAATTTCATTTTGAACACATTTACCCTCACCAACATTGCTTTTCTTCGAAGTGAACTTCATTTGCACTTCAGAAAAAAAAGTTCTTAATAGAGGACTTCTATTAAGGGTAATATTTCCCTTTATATATCCCAGCACTTTGCTCTCCTAAACGTGATTTAAAACCACAATACAAAATGAATGTAGATACAGACACACAGCATTATAAAATGACAATCTGAATTACTGCTAATCTGAAACACTTCTCAGCCCTACCATCAACTAGTTAGCCTAACAGGCACAGCAGCTCAGTAACACATCCAAGAAAAACAAGGCAGTAAGCCAGCACTCATCTTTTCTGGCAGAGAAAACCTCATGTAAGTCTGACTGGTGGATAATGGCTGGGAAAGCCAAAGAAAAGGTGTTACAATAATACATGATATTTCCATATTTACTTGGAAATGTTGATCATATGGCTTCACCGTGATGATAATTACCTGCTGACACAGACAGTACACATCTTTTTATTTTTCCTTACAGACAAGAGATGCTTTAGGTTTTATGTGCTGAAGACCATAAAACTATTACTTATGTTTTAACCTGGTTTACAAAAGTAGGTTCCAACAATCCAAAACATTTCACTATGTAATGTTAGAAAAAATAGAAAGTCTACCTGGCTTCAGTGAGGTGTTACCTATGTAGCAGCACGTTGTTGTAAATCTGAAAAACGTATCACCTGTCTACTAATAACTAATTAAATAATAATTTAACATTAAACACATTAATGTGTTTTCTAAGTCAGAGAATACCTTGTAAATTTTTTTTTTTTTTCTAATGCCAGATTATTCTTATTATATTATTTCTGGCTCAACTTATTATTTAATTAGCTTCCCAGATTTCAAAAAAACTGACTTTTCTGAACATATCAGAGGTGGCAAACTTCTCACAGATCAATACACATTCAAATGCCAACATGCTATTTCATAGCAAAACCTTCAAAACTTACTAATGATTCTTCAAACTATAATAGTAAGTATCCTTCCCAGCCTCCCAGAACATGATATAGTTCACTCAGAGTACCTATTAGTCACATCAATATTTTGTGAACAAGAAGTAGACACCAGTATGAACTCAGAAATATTCAATAAAATCAAAAAGCCTTCAAGACAACAGTGGGAGAACACACACATAAACTCACAAAAACCAAACACAAAATACTTGCTCTAAAAAAAGAAAAAAAAAAAATCAAAACCCAACAAACAATAACAACAAAAAAACCACAATAGCAACTCTTTCCAGATCCATAAGGAAGATCTGTAAGTCTACTTCAGAAGATAAACCTGAGAAAAAAACTGCATAGCTCTGCTAGATATTAAAATCATGATCATAAAAGTTTGCTTACAGTGTATTACAAGTTTTCCCAAAAATTATGTTCAGAAAATTATCACCTATAGAACAATGAGAGGTTATC
This sequence comes from Microhierax caerulescens, assembly GCA_035590215.1. Lineage (NCBI taxonomy): Eukaryota > Metazoa > Chordata > Aves > Falconiformes > Falconidae > Microhierax > Microhierax caerulescens. Next base: position 51,018,736 of record JAVJGJ010000061.1, on the reverse strand, counting down.
AGTCTGTCTCAAGTCATTTAAATCCATGCAAATGACCTATCACATCTCCTACTTGCATCCTCTCTTAATCTGTATGAATGACCCTTTTTTCCATTCATATCACATACCTAACTAAAATAAATCCAAACCAATTGTTCTCAAGCTCATTTGTGAATTCCATTACAAAGAGCTTAGCTTTGCTTCTGAAAGCTTATCTGGTTCTCTTTCTGAAAAGTTGGCTTTTTTTCTATAAGCTTTGATAATTTTGTGTTCTTGATCAAAAAAGCTATAAATCAGTTTGAACTAGAAAAGTATCTGAAGATTATATGTACTGTTTGTTAGATTTCCCCTTTAGGGGGTTCTTACATTAATTGTCCATACTGGAAATATTTAATTGTATTTTAAAGGCAGTTCTACTTCACCTCAAATGGTAACCAGATTTATTTCAGTTATAATACTGTTATTAAAAGCTATGCTATTAAGTTGATCTTCCTGGATACAAATTTTCATTTATGTGCAACTTTTCAAATCAACCAAATAAGACGACTCACATTTTTAAAAACTCACATGAAAAAGGTATGTATCTATTGTGAAAGAGATGAAAACTATATCATATAATTAAAAGCTGAAAGAAATGCAACAGAAGAATCCCTGTTTTGAGGTCTACTTGAAGCTTCATAAATTACAGAAAAAATTTGCAATAGGTTTTTAGCTTCCTGACTTTACAGGAACTACAGAGAAATATACATTAGACGAGTGATTTGCCCTTACCAACATTCATAGAGGGCATCCTTGGTACGAACCATGATAATCCTTTATCTATTTCACAGCTAATTCCAGATTTTGTTCAATTAAATGAAAAACTGTCCATTTTATTGAAAATCCTGCATTCCTCAAGTTCTTTGAGAAATATTGTTTCTCCACTGTTCTGTCCAATAAGCAAGTATGAGGAAATTTAAGCAGTCCACAGAATTAATTATCTAACTATAAAGAAATTCCATTTTATAAGTTCATTCCATATTATAAAAATGATTAAATTTGTTACTCTTTTGCAAGGCAGCATGCAAAGCCTACATTGCTGGATGCTTTTCCAAAGCTCTTAGATTATTGGCTTCTTGCAGAAACTTTACAGTATTTACACATATACTAGGTCCCAGAAGAATATGCTTGCTTGATGCATTACTGTGCTGCAATTTCGTTTCCAACATTTAGAATGCAAAATAACAAAGAGAAGCTAATGGCACCTTTTGGGCTTCCAGTTTTTATTCCAACTGTGTAACTCCCCAGGGAGCTCTTAAAAAGCGACAGGAAAAGCTCACAGCAGCCTACAGCAGAAGTTGGTATGCACAGCTTAGGGAATAAAAGTCTTCAGGAAAAATACCTGGTTGCTTAAGTCATTCCTTGAAATAACACTCAAACTTAAGCAAGTTGGTTATTTTCTCCACACCGCTATGAGATACCTTGAAGTAAAACATAAATGTTACTGACACACAGTATTTGTTAAAAGCAGTTCTCTTCAAAACTGATGTAAATTGTCAGTGACTCTTCTGAACGAGATTGTGCACAAGTGCAGTTTCAGCCATCAATGCAAGAACAGCAGTCCGAGTACCTGCTCCGTGTGCTGGCAGAGCCATAGGCTGGCATCCCTCTTCCTCCTCCTCCCAACACCTCACACCGAGCATTTTACCCTCAATTCGAAATGTAGCGTTTACCCCAGGGTAGATGGTGTAAGAGCTGCCATCCATCCTCACCACAAAACATTCAACATTTAGTAACAAAGGGCGCAGAAGGAACCTTTGTGACACCTCGGCATTGCATGGGTCACCCTGGGACCCCTCCGGCACAGAACAGCCTCTGCCATCTACACCAGGACTTGTCACTGGGCTACCCTGGTTGCTATAGCCAGTCTTAAGAAGATACACTGTTTCTCTCTAAAAAGCACAAAGCATGATGATTACCAAACTGAGGAATACTGTGATCTAGGCTAGAGCTGGATCTAAGAGAATGTGTTAGCAGGGACCGAGTCCCCCCTTGGCAGCAGTGGGACTGCAGCCTCGAGCAGGCAGAACACATCTTCCACAAGAGGAACCAGCAACAAGAAAGCAACTTGGTAGCAGGGTTTCAGAACTAACTCTTTATGCACAGCCCTGCACACTGAAGTCATTTAACAGAAGGCAAAACATTGTATGCAAAATGGCAAAGGGTTTTCCACTACTGTGGAATAAGTGAAAGAAGAAAGCCTGTCGGAGGCAAGACCTTTGTTAATAATTATTCTCAAGGCTTGCTTGAGAGAGTTGCTTGGAAATGGTTCTCCAGCCCTTTTCAATTATTGATGGATAGTCAGCAATGGGGAGGGTGGAGAGGTGCTTGCTTGGTTGGGCTTTGTTTGAGCTTGATTCATCTTTAAAGTACCGATACTCAGGAATTCTTCAGAGTGCTCTGTAGTTTTTCCATACAAGTCTTCATCTTTGACTTCCCATACTTTCATAAACGGTAATTCAGTATAACGAAACTGGGCTTTTTCAATTAAAACTTTAATAGAAACTTTAATAGAAAGAAAAGTAATTTTAATTACAGAACTGAAGTTTCAAGAGACTTTTTCTATAACAAAATTATGGTAACTAATACTTATTGATAATTAGTATTAATTATAAATCAGCCAACACATTTTTAAACTATACTGCAATTTAAGCATGTGATATCATTAGAATTAGGAGTAAAGACTTGCAAAATGAAATTGAATGCTAGAATCTAATGTATTTTTATTAAACTGTAGCCATAAACTTAGTATACATTTGTCATTCTTTCTGTTAAGTAGTATTTAAAGTATTAGCTACAGTTCTCTTCTTTCAAGCATGAGCTTGAGCACAAGAAGTTCTCTGTCCCTCTTCCCCTCAGCCAAGTCTCACTTACACACTTGCCAGTATGTTTTGTCACTTCTGTGCCTATTTGGATACTTTGCCATAGTGTTTACAACTAGATGCACATTATGTGTCTAGTTTACTCTTTTTAACTTGACCATAGTCTTAAAACAAAGTATGAGAAACTAAGGGTTTTTTTACTTTTATGGATGTCCAGATTCAAGTGTTCACAGTACTTTGCAGTCTGCCTATGCAGCTGTTAAAATCCAGTGTGGTTCCATGCATAGCCATGCCCCAAAAATCAATGAGTTTTTTAAACTGACACTGTCCTTGAACATCTATTGCACACCTACAGCATCTGCAGCTTGGATATCTACCCATAAATTACTTTCCGATGAATGATGATACGAATATAGCTACAGTTTTATGGTAGGTTTGAGTGTTGGGGGAAAAAAAAAAAAAAAGAGAGACCATTACACTCATTTAACTCAGAGCAGAGTCAAACATACAGTCTGTTCCTGCTGAGAGGCTGTAAAGTGCAGCAGAGATTGGGTCAGCACTCTGGGCAATGACGGAACCTTGCAGCTCAGTCTCACCACCAGACAAGTTATAACACAAACCAGCTTTTCAATGGGTTCACCTCTCAGAAACAAAAAGCTCCCTCTTTTCTCTCTGTCCCCTCAGGCCATTCTTAGTTCTTCTAGTCTCCAGAATTTATGAATATCCCAAAGGCCCAAGGCCTGAACTATATGAAGGCTGTTCTTTCCAAAACCTCTTATTACGTTTTTACGAACAACAGAAGTTTATCATTTATTTTTGCAGAGTTAGGTCAATGGAGTATTTTTAAGGTTGTTTTACATCTAAAAAGACATCTTCCAAGGCCATTATACAATCTAATGGTAGCTCATTCTATGTCACCCAAGATCAAGAGCAGAAAAAAATGTTTATAAATAAAGTGTAGAGGGGTTTATTGCTCAGTGCTGTGATTTTTAATTGATACAGTTCTCAGCAACTCTGCTGTAAAATTCAGTGATCAGGAGAATGTTTTCATGCATTCCACCTCCAAGGTGCATGTGTGTATTGCCCCCAGTACTAAAGCAGACAGCTTAATGAGAAGCTTCTGGATTTTGATGTTATACTGAGGCCTTGTTCACCATCTGGCAGTTATTGCTCAGTAATTAAAAGGCAGGAACCAATCTGTCTCTACACCACATTTTATCTGAAGAAACTTGTTGTGGTTCCTCTGCATTTTGCTTCATACCATTGGTTCACTTTTGAGGTTTAAAACTTTAAAACTCTCCATGAGAGGGTTTGTCTTCGGCTTTTTTTCTTTTTAATTTTTCCCATATGTGGGGTTTTTTTTCCTCCCAGGAAAGGAATTCTATCATTTCCAATTTTCCCTTCAAATGTACTGGGGGATGACAGAGGAAGACAACTACAGGGACTCATCCCTACCAGAAGGGCTCACTGTGTCAGAGCACTTTCAAACATGATGGAAAGTTATCTTCACAATTTTGTCTCCTCTGTTTTATGGTAAGTACTCCTAAACTACATGATGGTTGGCAGTCCTTTGTAGGAAATGTTACAGAAAAAATGACTGACCTTCACTTACAACATTTCATTACATTATTATATTTAGCATTTATAATTTACCTTACAGAGAAATAAAAGCCAGATCTGGGACACAATGCTAAACAGTGTTGATATCCCACAAGGATAATACTCCCTCAAACCCTGGAAGCTCCTGATTCCAACTGATTTTTGTGTGTTGTCAGCACTTGCAACCTTGCAAAAAAAATAAAGTCATTGACACTTGTCAAACCTCAGCTTAACTGACCTATTTGAATTTCAAACAGAGCCTTAGGAAAAATTAACAATTAGTATTCCTTTCCCCTTCCTCTATGCTTCCCCTTTTGAAAAACCTTCAGTTAAAGCATCAGTGCTGGTACCACAGCTGCTTTCACTGTGACACCAAAAGCGATCTGTGCACCTCTTCTCTGGCAGCACAGCACACAGCCAAAGGTCAAACCCTGACTGAAAGCTCTCCAACAGATTTAAAATCACTCTTAATTTAATTACATTTAATATTGAATATATATTTAAATAATTAAATTATTCCTGCAACACTCCACTAAAATATCAGATAGGGTTCAATATGTAGATCAATACATAGAAAAAAGTTAAACCGCGATAAAAAAAGTTCTTAAAAATTATATCATCAAAACCAATTACAAACATAGGTAAAGGACTGGTTTTCACCAACTTGCTGTGCTAAAAGACTTCTGATCCCTCTGATTTATACTATCAAAGCAACACTTTGTTTTATTTATTTAAATAAATAAATTTGTTTTTTCTATTTATAAAATTATAATTATATATTTATAAAATTTATGAAAATGAGTGGGGTTTGCCTGGATAGTTCAGATATTTATAATTAAAATAAATAAAAAAAACCCAAACCCAAACAAAATCACACTCCTCACCACCCCTGAGGGTAGAAAATACTTTGAAAGATTTGTAAGTGAAACACGCTGCCCAGCTCAAGAATATTCCCCCCCACAGATGGCATCAACTTCTCTTGCCAATTTGGGCTAGAAATAATTTACTCATTAATATATTAATTATATTCCTCAAAAAAGAAAATAACATCCTTCCCAGATGTAAGAAAAATGGCCAGCTGTGAAATACTCTACTCAATCTTTTTTAGTAAAAAGATCTGCTTTAAAGTAACAGAGCACAAAATATTTCAATAAAGGTATCATTTTCATGGCATAATAGTAGAAACATGTTACATAGAAACATATGGGACTAATCTAATTCCATGTTACATTTACTGTATTAAGTTCTACATTTGCTAACTAACTCAAATGTAGCTTCAACCACGTCTTTATTTTAAACTCTAAGTTCTCTGAGGTCAAATCAAATTCATTAAGAACTTGAGTATTTTTTTCCATCTTAGATATGAAGGCACTATTTCACCGATACTATATACTATGAATTCCAAAAATTTAACATAAAAATAAGCCTAGCACACACACAAAAAAAAAAAAAAATCCAGTTTTGCAGAGTACTCTATGCTAACTCAGCTCCTCCAAATTCAGCAATGGATCTCCAACAGATTTGACAGCAGCTAAGCCAAAAGCAAGAAGACAACAAAATAGCTTTCAGTAGCATTAAAAATAATTATTTCACATGATTCTATATCACATTCTTGAAGAAGAAACCAGCTGTAAGATCTGACAAGTCTAAAAAAATAATTAATCAAATTAATGGAAAATGGGTTGTATAGAGATACAGAAAGACTGAGGCAATGCATTACTGAAGTTTTGCCGATACGTTGTATAAAGACCTAATCCAAACCACATCAGATCTGGAGAAGAAACAAGCCGAACTAGACCAAGTTTTTCTCCCTTTCAGTCAAATTTGAAAATATTTCTGAGGGATGCCCAAATGGACATATCATTGCCAGAGGATTTGAGTGTTTGTTGGATACTTGCAGAATGAATCAGACTTATCTTTGTACCACCTGGTCAATGTTAGACTTTGTCTCATGGCAACACGAGTGAAGTATGCTGCTGTGCTATTAAAAACCTCAAAAAAATCCTAAAAAAATCATAATGAAGTTTGGTGTTTTATTGCAATTGAAAATGAACAAGAGTCGCTTAGCCAATTCTATTGGCTTCAAATTCTGAAGAAATTCTCTATCCTGAACAGTTAGGGAAATTTAAAAGTTTTCAGAGCAGGAGTTAAATTCAGTTCGGTATTCTTTTAAAAAAGACAAATATTTTTATTCAGTGTTGATATTTATATAGTTTACAAATATGTAATCTTACAGTCTTTAATCACTGTAAATAAAAACTTGTTTTCAAAATATCTCAGTTTCTCTCCCAAAACATCAAAACTGAATATTTCAAAGTTGCCAAATTTGATTTTGAGTTAGCATTTCAGTTAATATCTGCAATATACATTACCAATCAATATATTTAGAACTTCTGAAGGGGAAGACCATGAAATCTTCCTTCCTCCCCAAAATATAAACCTTCAAATTTTTAAGAAGAAAGTCATCCTGATCTGAATGAAAAAAAAATAAAAATTGCATGCAAACTACCAGTCTTCCCTATGGAACTTCCTTGACCTTAGATCTACCACAATCATCTTTGGAGATTAAATTTAATTGGATGTTCTGGTGCCTTATAGGCCTAGAATGTGCCTGGCACATCTTTGTATAAAAGCCTCAGGGCTTTGTTTTAAGAGATGAAACAGATTCATCTGTATGGCATTGTACCTGGTTGTTAGTGCAAGTTTAAATAATACTTTCACAAAACGAACTCAGAAGCTTAGTTAACTAACAGTTATAAAACACTCACTGGTATGTTTGTTGATAGTTTTATTTTAAGAGGTTAAATACTGCCAGTATTCAGAAATTAGTATTTTCATATTGTTAAGTGGAAGAACACAGATAATCCATCACACCACACAGCAAACGTTGCTTTCAGACAAAATGTTCAAAATGTTTAAGTTCAAAATGTTTAATAGAGAATAAATCACAAAGGCTTGAATTATTTTTTTTTTTGTTTGTGACCTTTCAAGCATCACTTGTTCATTAATATGCTATGTTCCAAACTGAGACTATGCAAACAGCAACTGCTCAAAAATATTTTAAAACATTAAATGTATTATTAAGCATTCCAGTGCCAGGGAATTGACAAAACTAAATGGGTTTATTTGGAAGATGGCTTATAGCAATAGAAAGTGCTATGAAAATCAGGTTTTGGGAAAAGTTGTTGGATGCATGACTAGTTCAGCAAACTCATTTTTAAAAAAAATTACTGTATACTCACAGTCTCAACAGTTCTGTGCTCTATATTGGGCCTTAATGCCAGTGTTTGCTTACATGTTTCCATCTGACACCATTCTGATGCTTTTGTAGCTTACATGTTTTTCAGGCTATCACCACATTTGCCATGGCAGTTACAATTCCACAGAAAGTTGCTAGAAACATGGAAAGAATTTTAGGAACTCCCTGTATACGGTGTCACTCATTGCAGCCTTCCGTGTGTAGGTTCTCCATTGAAACCTTAGTGCCTCCGCTTAATTTAATCAGTCCTGAAACCAACAAAGGGCTCGATTTAGCTTTTAAAAAAGAAGAGCTACTGACTACAAATTCACTACTAATTTAAACTAAGAACACAGAACAGGATCAGGCTACAGGAGAGGACACTGTTATAACACAGCTCTTGCCCATCAAATAGCTATCATTCTTTGGTCTTTCATTTCCTCCTGCTAGTAGGAAGTCCCTGGGAGGAAGCCCCCCCCAGCACTTTGCCGTGTAGTACAGACTGGTATTTAGGTAGCCTGGTCCCCCTTATTATAATCAGGTGATTGATTTTCTTCTATGCATACCGTTACTTGACAGCCATGCTCACATCAAGATTCTTTAATATGTTTATGTATTAGTCATCACTTACACGCCTTGCTATAAGAACAAAAAGGTAGTTGCCAGCACAAAAGAGATCTGCAGTGAACAAGCCAGAAAGCACACTTCCTAAGACTTTTAAATTACCATGTAACAGTTGAGGCTCAAACAAAATTTAAGAGTTTTATTTATAAAATTTGATTACAAAAGTACCATGGGTTTTATATGTTATTCCCCAGTCTAGAAACCACTGAAAATATTCCTTATACTCAAATACAAGCTTCAAATCATACAGCCATAAAAACAGACAATATTTGTAATGATAGATAAAACCAAATTGCCTTTAAACATCCCACAGCATTTTCCACAGAAATGGAACTGTTAGCTCCAACATCCTGGCCAAAATCCAGTTTGGGTAATTGTGTTCTCCTACCTGAACTTCCTTACAGTTATTCATTTTCACCACCTGTCCTAAACCACCATGCAAACAGTGAAATAAATTCTGATCCTAGACAGCTGATGCAAGGTTTTCTTAAGCATATATATATATATATATATTTGGCTGTTTTGCTGATCTCAAAGCAATCATCTACTTTTTTTTTTTTCTCTCAAGTTCCACAGGCTTCCTTAAAATCTCTGCTTGTTACCTTACAGCCAAGACAAAGCAAAAGGACTTCATGTCAGATCCACCAGCCTGATTGCCTTAGAGCTAGGAAATTGTCAATATCAATGTCAGGCCTCCAATGCCAGCAGATGTGATAACACAGTGTCCAGCAGTCTGTTTTGGAGAAAGGAGCCTGTAGTTCAGAGAACCTCAGTTTTTTGCAACAATTGGAGGACTTGAGATCCAAGAAATAACTTGAGTAAAGCTGAAATGTCATTTCATGCACAAGACTGTCTCCTCTGCTAACCAGCTCAAAAGTTTAGGAAACATTCACCATTCAAAATGACTCAGTGTTTACAAAGCGTGCCTGGGGCTTGCAGGGCTGGCGGGACAGTTATCTTGTACACTTCCTAGTCAACAATACATTTGGAAAAAGTTGAGTTTTCTCCACCCCACCCCACCTACTCCCCTTGTACATGTGCACTTGTGCATGCCAACACACACTCTGATTCAGTCCCGCCGATCAGATATCCTAGTTTTTGACCAATTCCAGTTAGTAATCAGCACAATCAGGATTTGACCTCATTAAGTTGCTGCATTTCATCCTAGAATCATCTGCTGATTAACTGTGTATGTCAAACAAGGTGAGGTTTCTAAGGAAACATTGTAATTTCTATTAAATCAGTTGATGTAATTAAAAAAAATGCTTCTGAGGATACAAACCCCTCAAGTTCATTCATTCAGAAGTACAAATTTTAATGTTTTCACATCCTATCTTAACCTGGAATCTCTAAGGAAAAGAAAGTGGGGTAGAACCTGGGTCAATTTTGTTATTTTGTTGAGGGTCTCATCCAAATTATTTATTCAAAAATATTGTTATATCCCTAGAAGGTATCCTTATTGTCTACAGGTATTCTAGGTTTTTGAGATGGTGCTACCTCTCCTGAACAAAGGTAGTAGCACCCATGAGCCTCGCTGTATATTACAGCTTGCATCTAGGAAATAAAAATCTGTGTAGAATTACTCCTGCCATACTTAGCTGGAGAGGCAGCTATTAAATTTGTAGAGAAAATCCAAACTAGAGTTCGGGTTTCCAATCTGATGGTGCAGTATTGATCAACATGTTTTAGGTTCAGGCCTGAAGATATGCTTGTGGCTGAAAACTTACCTATATGTCATATTAGTAATAAGAGATCTTGCCACCACCCTCCCCACCCTCCCCCATTCTGAAGTTTGTCATCTTTGTATTATTTCACCACAGTGTTTACAACTCCACAACCATCACAACAGCAAAATCCATGTATAAAATACTTTAGGGGGAAAAAAAAAAAAAAAATTTACTCTGCCCATTCTTCCTGCCAGTGCAAATCACATTTGCCTTGCTGGCAAATTCCACCTAATATTTATTCGAATGATAATCCAGAACAACCCCCTGTCCTGCTTGACAGCCTTCTGCAAAGGACCCTTTAAAAAATATTTTGCTGCATCTCTGTATAGGGAGCCAGCAAAGCGGCCAGGGCAGAGAACAGGCCTAAGCACTGCCTGCACCAGTAAATCTTTGATGCAGACACAGTTTTGCCCCAGTGTAACTAACAGTCTCACAGACAACATCCACACACAACAGAAAGATGGTTTTGGGACACATTTGTAGGCAGACAGCCTTCTCTACAGCCTAAGAAGGTTTGGCTCCAAGGAAACAAATTGAATTGCCAGCTAAGTCCCTTGAACTGGCAATTATTCTTGGCCCTTTTAATTTTGTAGCAGAACTGTTATCCACAACAGCCAGATCACCTTCATCCACTTGCTTATGAACTTCAAATGATTAACGTTGACTTACCATACCATTTTACCCATGTATCTACTAAATCTATTATTTATGTAGTTCTTCTCATTACAACCCTGTTATCTGTGATACTGGGCTTTCACAGTTACATATGTGTACTTTTATTTCAAACTTTCTCATCTAAAAGTCAAAGATGAAGTCAACTAAGAATTCACAGGAACATAAAAGAAGTTATAATTTTCCTTTCCGGGGGAGGGGGGGGGGGGAGAAGACTCCTCAATCCCTCAAATGCCATAGCAATAAATAAGCTACAAAACAGACGTGTTCTACCTTTTTGAAAGTTATTCACAAACAATCTGATATTCATTATGTACACACACAGACACTGTGCTTTAACCTAAACGATTTCTAGTCTACAAACGTATCACACATATATATTTCACTGTTTCCTTTAAAGCCATCCCCTTGAATTTCATAAAGAACTTAATTAAACCTTTATAAAATCAAAGTTATTTTAATGATGCTACAGCAAAAAAAGATTCTAGTATTTACTATAGGTAAGATAGTAGGATTTCACAATAACTAGAAGCATTATAATAAAATTAAAGTATAATGAAAAGTATAAATAACATGTCTTGATCAGTTCCAAAGGCTATCATTGTATATCCACTTAATTAGGCACAGGTAGAAATTCATTATTCATTGACCTCTGACTCGCCTAACTCCTAATGATGTAAGATTCCTGATCGTAATGAGGTGCATTTCTTTTACCAAAATTGCAAGTCTTCAATCAAAGCACCTGAAGAAGCAAAGAAAACTCATCACAGCCAGCTTTGAAATAATCTGCGCAAAGACAATTTGCTATAAATGATTCTGCTTTGAACCTAGGTAATTTGAAAACTTGCTTACAGTTGGTAATTCCTGATGGACTCATGAAACAACGTAAAAACAACAGGAAATCAAAAACATGACAAGGAGTAAGGAACAGGCTGACCTAGAATTAAATGATGAATTGGTCTCTAAAGCATTTTAAGAGCCAAGTGTAATAAGAAGGTTTGGTTTTCTTTCCTCTCACCCCTCAAGGCCTGTAATTTTTCTTCATTAAGTAGTACAGCTAAGGAAAAGACTCAGTTCTCTGTTTCCTGACATACTTTTTTTTTTTTCTAGTTACCCCCAGGAAGAACTGCATGTAACATATAGAATCAATACATGCAACAGAACCACCCTTTCTCCAAACTAGTCAGGCCAGAAAAAAATGGTTTGAGCAAATGCACTGCAATTCAGACATAAATCTTCTAAATGAAGAAGCTGTAGCTTCAACCTCCAATTAATCACTGTAGAATACTTGGTGTAAATATCCTACCTTAAAACCTTTAACCTTGACCAGGGCAGGAGGTAAAAGGGTTAGATAGGTAACTTCTCTGCAACAACATAAAATAGTTTCCTAGTGATCTATGAAGGCCAATTGTCTGAAACATGTCTCATAATATACACAAACCACTTTACATCCTGAAATTGGTAAATAGCTGTTCCCTGTTTTGACAGAGTTTGTACTGCAGGTGTTTAAGTTTTTTTTCCCTCTTTTTTTTTTTAACCTCCACTATAAAGCGGAAATTTTATTTCAGCTGTGTTTGCATCATTAGCTTGCTGGCAATCATATAAGCCTAAATTATCCAGGCAAGCAGTTTCATTTATTGAGACCTCTTCCCGGAAAAGAGCAGCAATCAAATCAGTCAGCCCAAATTATCCTTGACATTAACAAAGGGCTCTAGGATCATTGTAAGAAATTACTTTCTTCTATTACTGAGCTGATTATGTCATAGATGCCTCTGCAGCATCACAGCACAAAACCTAGTTTAAAATAAAAATGTTTAGAAGAGCATGTAATTTTCATTGCCACTGTTTGTGGTATTTAACATTTTATTAAAGCATGCTAAATATGCGTTATACTTGTATGTGTATGTGCGCACGCATGTGTAAAAAGGCAGCGATAGTTTGTGCTTACTTCAGCAAAGCAGCCATGTGCAGAAGTAAAAGCAAACAGCCAGGCCCCAGTCTTACACTTGCATCCACACCGAAGCCGAGAAAGCTCTACAGACTGCTCTGCAGCGCTGCGGGCTGGGGGTCTTACCCTATCGGAGACATGGACAAAATTTAGTTTTAGCCTTTTCGCAAATGGTGGTGATTTCTCATGCATCTCTAGTTCCTTCTGCTCAACTTCTCTGATACCTTTGTCTAAGTCAAATTTAACTCAGGACCTCATAATTTAAAGGCATATAGGGCTCACATAGGTGGGCATGATGTTGGGATTCTCCATTTATTGAAAAAAAATACATCTTCACACTCTCAGAAATCAGCAAAGTATTCTCTGGAAGCAACAGAAAAGCCTCTAGCCCTTAAGTTTAACTATTACTTTTGTAATCTAGGGCCAAATGGACACTGCTATTCCCAAAGTAGTTATGTCCTGTATTCATAGCTCATCCAACAGCATTGATCTGGCACACAAAACCAAAACAATATTACCAAAAATTATTTTTTTCAGCACAGAAAAAAAGATGCACAAAAAAGCTAGAGCTGTCAGATGGATAAGGGGAAAATTAGAAGAGAAGAAAATATATTCAAGGTTCAAAAAGAATATTAAGAAAAATCCTACAGGGAGTAAAACTGTATTTAAAACTAGAAAAAGAGCTTCTACTGAAAGCAACCCATAAAATACAGGATGTGGGATTTTTTTCCCCCCAGGTAAACATAATGAGCTAGGAGAACAGGAGCTTTGTGGTTAAAGAGACAGACATTTCTGGTTCAGGTCCCAGCTATGCTACAGGCACAATACCTTGTCTAAAATTATAGGCTTACAGTGCAAACAAGTTTTTACCAGACTTTTACAAGGTTATCTAGGTTATATACTGATCAACCTAAAATGCACTATATTTGAGTGAGATTTCCTAATTGTTTGAAGTTCAAAATACATAAATATTTAAGATGGTAATATGGTTGGTAAAGCCCTAATATTGAAGGCTGACATTGGTTTTAGACAGCCCTGAACTGCATTTGCTACACAAGGTTTTCTTATACCCAATGGTATGAAATCAATTATTACACATTTTCCTCTCCAGTTACATGGCATTAAATAAACTTTGCTGTATTTCCATTAAATACTCAGATGTATTGTGCTAACAGTTTTCAGAGTTTTGTTTGCAGTTTCTTTTCCCAAAATGTGTGTGCTACTTCTGAACAGGCAGGCTAACTTGCAGCCAAATAGGGTTCATATACACTTCAAATACAAAGTTGTATATAGCTTGATTTGATGAATTATCCTGGTACCTGGACCCAACATCTCATGCCTACCACCATAAATCATTGTCTCCCAAACTGTAAATCTTGCCATGACACAGCTCATTTTCTAGTACAGTTTATCCATTATCTACCGAAATCATTGTCATGTCAAATTGAAATTAGTAGCTTATTGTACCACAGATTTTACACATAAAGCAATCACCAGCCTCTGTCCCCAGCAGTTAGTTTAGGTGAAAAAACAGACCATGAGACAAAAAAAATATGGCAGTTTGCCCAAGGACACGCTGTATCTGTGGCAGAAATATCCATACCAGTCTCCTGATACCTAGCCAGTGACAGAGCCGTGAAGGCACGTGCCCAGGACCCCTGGGACAATTCCACTGAAGTCTCTGACCCCCTGCTTTTGAATTGGTTAAAAGATGGGGACAGACTATTGCTCTTGCCAGTTCCGCTGTAGCACCAATGAAGGCTAGGAAGATATGAGGGGGGGTTCTGATCTGATTCCATATTTAAGCCAATGCACCAGCTTCATTAATACACCATTTTGACATTTAAAATTCCTGTATAAACTGAGCTGGCACAGAGGAAATGCACTGGAAAGGTTCACCAAATTCCTTAGTCCATTTTCTCACTACCACAAAGAGCTGATCTGTCCTGGCTGGCCCCGGAGCAGCAGCTCCCTCACTCCCCACAGTAAACACCTACACTCCGATGGGTTGTAAGGTACATTAGACACCACAAACAGTAGCCATCCTTCATCATTATATTGCTTTGACTTGTTTGCCTATTATGCTACACAGGCAAAAATGTTAAAAGCGAGGATACCATCTGTCCTTACGAGGGGATTTGCTTTTACTTTTCTCGTTGGGTTCTGATGCCATGTAAGTCATTAAAAGTCAGTTTATTGAAAATTCTGTATTAAATTTTGATTACTCCTTCAGATTAAATTATTTATTTTCAAGGGGGAAATTGTAAGTCCTTGAGGAATACAATAAAATTACCTGTTCAATAGATATTCTTAATGGACGTAATATATAATCAGTGATTTGGACACAGGTCAATTGCTGTGCAGAATTAGAAATAAGACAAAAAAACCCAAAACTTTTCAAACAGCTTGTTACCATTACGTACCATGTTTTAACACTATATACTGCATTCAGATTATATAAATGTTAGCAAAACTGTACCATTTTTAAATTTTTATCTTACTTCCTTCACAACTTACAAATTCCTGCAGCATCTGTTGTGGTTGTAATAGATCAGGTCTAGTTGGCAATGGTGTTTTAACACTACGGCACAAGGTAATTGCTTAGTTATAAAAATAGAGAAATAACTTGGTAATAAGGAACTGGTTATCCACTGTGAACATTATAAAGGTATTGAGAAGCTTGTAATAGTTATGAATGTACTGAGATGCTTGTAACAGCAAGTTATTCAGTACAAAGTGAATTTGAACAAGGTGAACTGGAATTGGCTATTTTCTACCCAGTACTATGTCTGGTGCCCTCCAGGGCCACGTGTGGAGAGGGCGAACGCAAGAGACCCCAGGAGCAGGAAAGTGAGACAGACTTCCCCAGGCCTGCTAGCCCAACTGGAACCACTAAATTGTCCTACTTGGCTTTTCTCTGGACCATGTCTTCTTTGCCACAGAATGGGGAGATCATGCACTTCATAAAATCATACATCTGTGATTAAAGAGTTCTGGTATCCAAATCCATTTATTTTCCACACTTCAACAAGATCCAAACAGAAATATAATTCATTGCTACATTTCTTGCTTTTCCATTGCACTAGGAGAGGTCAACATGCTCTAGAAGTGTTCTCTTTCAATCAAAAGATTTTCTTTCTCTATAAATTTTTTCTACATTTTCCTTGCCTTAACTCCCATACAGACAAGAAAATGACAGAGCATCTCTTTTCAGGAAGTCTCACTAATGTCTCTCCCTGAGAAAAAAATATGATCCCAGCTCTTTTCAGGGATACCATTTTACCAGCAAAATCACTGAAAATTACACTCGTGGGAAGACACATGCTCTAAAGGTTTAGATCTGGCCAACTACATCAAAAATAAAAATTTTGTTAAATAATGATGACTGTGAAAGTCTTAATGGTTTCAT
Organism: Microhierax caerulescens; assembly: GCA_035590215.1. NCBI lineage: Eukaryota > Metazoa > Chordata > Aves > Falconiformes > Falconidae > Microhierax > Microhierax caerulescens. Next base: position 51,002,679 of record JAVJGJ010000061.1, on the reverse strand, counting down.
AAGAACACAAAGGCATCACACACTTTACAAAAGTGGAGCTGCACAGTAATTGTCATCATATTGTCTGGAACAAGTGCTGAAAAGTGCTGAAAAGCAGAAGTACACACCTCTTAATATAAGAAAACATCTCCTGTAGATACCACAATATATTAATTTATAGGGACACTGTAGCACTAACAGATATTTTCTTTCATTCAGTATAAATAGGTTCATCTAACTACTTCAGTTCCCTCCTGAATGTGGACAGTGGGTAAAAGCTGATCTAAGCGACCCACAAATCCTTTCCCCTGTATGTCTCCCCCAGCCCAAGCCTTTGGCTAGGGTACAAATGAGTTAATTTGCTGTACTTTAGCCTCCACAAAAAATTCACAAACAATGACAGTCTAGATGATCCCCATTAAATCCAGAAGGCTACATTACTGGGCTGCTTTGCCTTCCCTGGCAGCTTCTTTCATTCTGCATATCAGACATATCTGCACAAATCCCAAAGTCACTGACACTAAAAGAAAACAGAGGAAATAGTTTGAGGAAGAGAAAAATATTGTTGTCAGACTGTAACTGCAAATTTTTTTCTGACCTTCCTTCTGGAGGGAAAGATTTAGTCATCTAATTCTGTTTTTCTTTCCCTTGAAGTTAAACCTGGTACAATTCTTAAAGACATTCTGCAATGAATCTGCTTAGTTCTTTAATCTCTCTGTAGAGAACATGTTGCATAAGAACATTTCTCCTGCTTACTCTTTCATTGCTAAGGGTCTACAATTGTGCCTTCAAATTGAAAATGTAATTACTATTAGTGTCATTTGGACACATACCTCTAAATTAAATTTAGATATGTTGCAGGTATAGATACAGCTGTATCCAAATGGTTTCATACTTTTTTACAGCAAGACTGGTAACTGGATTTCCCTGAAACCCAGATTAAAGTTGTTTTTCTGTTTTATCTGTAACTTAATAAACATTTAATTTTGACATTGAAAAATCTTTAGCTAGGCAGAGGGAGGGCACCATTTAAGAGCACCCTTAGAGGCATTCTTGCAAGATGCAGGACATCTTTATTCAAACTCCCACAGAAAGCAGAGAAAATTAATCTAAGTCTTAGTCTTTTGTACGAGGACAAACACTCATCAAAAGTCATTCTCATCTTTTAGTTACAAGGGTAAGGAAGGTAATAAAATAAAACACTTCCCCCCTCCCTTTCCCCTCATTATATAAACCCTTATACAATCCATTCTGAAATGTAAAAATAGAATCGTAGACTCAGTTTGGAAAAGACCTTTAAGATCATCAAGTACAATGTTTAACCCAGCATTGCCAAGTCCACCACTAAACTGTCTCCTGAATGCGACATCTACATATCTTATAAATACTTCTAGGGACAGTGACTCAACCACTTCCCCGGGCAGCCTTGACAACCCTTTCTGTGAAGAAACTTTTCCTAATATTCAATCTAATCATCCCCTGGCACAACTTGAAGCCATTTCCACTTATCCTTTTGCTTTTTACTTGGGAGAAAAGACCGAAGTTATTTGGAAATAGCTTTTGACATTTATAAGTATTTTTTTCCTCTAACAAAACTGCAGAGAAAAATATTTTTATTAGAAAGTTTCAATTGAGCAAAGGTTCTTAATAATGAGTTTTAAAATTTATAGTCACTCTTAAAAATAAATTCAAGAAAATACTTCAAAGCTATGCTATTAGTCATTTTTATATATGAAAGGAGGAACTTAAAAATAAAAATGCAACAACAAATCATCTCTTCTAAATCCCACAAAAGATCTGAGGAGGCCACATGACTACCTTAGAAACAGCACACACATTCAGTTCCACCCTCCTGCTAAAACATATTACAAAATACAAATCTGAAATGAAACAGTCATCTCCAATCAAATTGTAAAAGCTTCCTTAATTTCTTCTTTTTTTTTAAATGAATGCTAATCCTTTTCTCCCTATCTCTCCTCTTCTGCCTTCAGTAATATGTTAGACTAACAAAAACTCTCACCAGCAAAAGTTTCACAACTTGTATAGCTAGTCCACAAGAAATGGGGAAAAAAAAAAAAAAAAAAAAAAAAAAGAAAGACATAAACTACTAAAGATGTAGATCTTCCTTTCTGATACAGTTTTGATACAAATACTAAAGATGATCATATGTACAAGATAACTTTTTATATACTAAATTTTACCTAATTAACAAGGTTGGAATTTTCACTCACATTTCATTAAAAAATTAATAAAATAAACCAATTGAAATTACTGGAAAGATTTCCAGTAGTTTCCCAAAGGCATGAGAGAGCATACTGCAAACAGAGAACCTGACAGTGACGTTTCTGAAACAGACCATCTGCCTAGGAGAGAAGGCTGAAAGAGACAAAGTCACCACCACACATATATACCTTTTTTGATTTATTGAGTGAGAAAACAGGGTTTAGTATTTGATTCTTATCCTTTGTATGATTAGTTCGAGCTGAACTCTCCTGTCTCAAGTGGGTATTTTACTGCAGAGGATCCTGGTTCAATTAGTCTAAGGTCATGAAATGTGCCACTTCAAAAACTAATCTGAAGAGCAGGCACTGATAGTGAAACAGAGTAGTTGAACATCAGACTTTAAAAGGAAACAACATGACCTTGCAGATCCAAATATGCTAAAAATTTGTGTCTTTTAGTAACAGAATATGACAGAAAATTCTCAAAAATATTATTCATTGTACGTAGCAACAACCAGCTGCTCAAAGTTTCAGTCAAAGTTCAAAATAAACTTAGATGTTTTATGACAAACATCATCTTCTCTCAAGATAATTTACATGAAACTTTTTATATGGTGAGGCAGTTACAAGTCAAAGTTTCTCTTGCCCGTTTTTTTCTTTTTGTTAGGAGTTATTTTTAGCTATATCAAAACAAAAATATTTCCAAAATTATGCTATTTCTCTCTGGTTACTCTCACTCAATAAGCAGTAGTGGATTAGGCTAGACGGAAAATTAGTTCTGAGTTCACTGAGGTTTTAAACCTTTGAAAAAGCCTAACCCAGATTTCCTGTTTCTAACCAAAACCCCAAAATTCCCCAGCTTAGGTTCTTGTAAAGAAATATTTGCATATTGCAGCAAAATACAAAATAAAAATCATGAAACATCCTATACTGGCAGGTATGAGTCTCATGCTGTCCGTCGCAGTGCTATTCATATCAGCACTAGCATCCTCCATCCAATATTTGAACTGAACCAATGAATATGGAAAAACTTACATAAAGGAGATATTCTGCTTCCATTCCAAACACTGTTGTAAGTTCATTTTGGGGGTTTTGCAGATTATTCCACACACACACACACACACAAAAAAACACATTCCTGAAATAAAATAATTTTAAACTATCACATTTGACTTATATTTTTAAATATCTGAACTTTACAGATCACTTTTGTCTTATTTTCTTTATAGGAAATCTCAGCATAAACCTAAATGAATTATGTAACACCAAAAATCATCAACTAAGTTTTCTGACAGAAAGGTTTTGGTTTGAAATTCCTCCCTATTCCAGAGAAGATTACATAGCTCTGTAAAACCCAGCACACTTGTACATCTTCACTGGGACCTCAGTGCATTCCCCTAATGCAAGAACTAACAGAAGTGCTAGGGAAGCATACGATGAGGTAGAAATGAAGTCTTTTAGTTTTCTTAATTAGACAATTAATTATTGTGACAAAAGATGTGCCAGTGTAATTCTATGTTCCCTGTAGATAAGAAAACCAAGGCTGAACCAAGGCTGTCAAGAAGTTCACAGGTGAACTGGGGCAACTTGTTTCTTTCTCAGTTCTCCCCTGCTGCACCACATACTTTGCATGGCAGACCAGAAAGACTTGTTAATTTTCTTTAAAGGACAAGCTGATATGAAATCATCAAAAGCAATGCTGCAACTTGTCTTGTGTTTCCAAACTGCTTTGTCATTTAAAATAACAACAATTGTATATAAGTTCATATTTTATTTTCCAGATTTCCTAGCTTTCCAATTCCCTCCTTGGATTCGAACTGTTTTAAGTTCTGTTCCTTTACCTTTGCCCCTTTATCTTCTTCACTGTAGTTGTACTTACGACATGACCTCAGATTTTGATCAAAACTATACAAATAAGCATTTGGCTTCCCTTTTGCAACTCAGGTATCTTAAGTAGGGGTTGTTGGTTTTTTTTTTCATTTTTAATGAGGTAAATCATGTAAATTTTGAAATAGAAAAAAGCAGAAAAATAAATTTAAATATAGAAAATAAAATAAATTTAAAAAATAGGAATATATATCTTACATCAGGTGTCTATAAAAGCAATCAGAAATGTTGCAACTCCCCCACCCTGACTTTGCAAACCTTTTAACATTTAAACACATTCTAGCTTTTTCAAAGATCAGCTTGTATGCATATGCCTGGATTAAGCTGGGCAACGAATAAAAAGAAAAAGCATGAGCAGATAAGAGCACAAGCAACCATCAGTGACAATCTGTGTCCTAGAAAAGAAAAAGCAAGCAGTAAATCTCCTAACTTCTAAAAAAAAAAAAAAAAAAAAATCAAATACCATGTTCCTCCTTCCCTTTTAGCTTTTAAGACTCCATGTGCCAAGTCCTACTTCAGATACTTAACATATTTTATTGTTAGGAGACCTAACACAATGAGCAAATAATGACTTGGAATAATAATTTTAATGATACAAAAAACCTTCCTAAATGAAACATGTTTTCCCTCCATGCCATAAACTCCCTAAAGTTACTACTCAGTGTCAACCTCTTCTGAAAAGAGAAGGTTCTCTTCCTGAAGCGGAAGATGTCTGAAAGGACTGCCAAGAGCACAGTATTCCATGAGCTCTTCAGATAGGTGAAATCTACCCAGAGAGCATCACCAAGGACTCCACCAGCCCACTACCACTGAAAGCACATTTAGTTTGACTGTCCAGGGGGCAGTGGGCAGGACACAGACAGGCACATGACTGAAAATTGGAACAATCCATACTGATTATTTTTTCTTTTATTTGCAGAATAAAAACTTCAGCTTTTCCTCATTTCAAGCATGTTCATATTCTCACTTTGTAGTGTTTAACTTGCATAATTAATCAGCTTCAACTGTGAGAAAGAAACGCTTTATACAAAATACTTTAAAAGGGGAATAACAAGAAAAAAGCTAGATACACATTTTTCAGGACTTCAAAGCAAAAATGTTTTCTTACACATGCACAGCAGGGATTGCTTGAGGTAAGATATCTTTACTTGTGCAACAGAGACTCGTCCTAAGTATTAGTAAAAGGGCTGACTTGCAAAATAAAAAAAAAATAATATCTGATTTTAGTCTGAAAACTAATTACGGCCAATAAGAGAAGCGTTAAGACTAATGTTGAGATTTAAAGATGAAACTCCCTTAAGGTAAGACCGTTACTAAAAACCAGTGACCTGAAGAAAAACATATGACAAAAGCTAGCTTTCTTTTCTGTGATCAGCAGTAAAGTTACAAGTTTTAAGAATGATCTCCATCACTTTGTACTTTATATAGGACACACAACAGCACTATAAGGTTTTAAGTGCCTTTTCACTTGAATCTTCAAGAAATGCAGCTGATGGCAACACAGCTACTGATGGCACAGAACAGCCTATCATTATTTTATAGTACTTTAAAGACAGTAAAAAGTATATGTTACATGGGATCACAGCTCTTAGAAACTTGCAGCGTTGTGAAATTTTGCAGTCTCCTACAAATATTCTACATAAACATAAGGCAGTAGAGAGAAAACCAAAAGCCTTTCAAAGTTCCACCTCGCTATTTTCTGAACAAAGAAATAAAAGCCTGTACATAACACTAACCGGTCCTCTCAACGTTAATAAAATGTGATTTAATCACTTTCTGTACAGCACTTAATAAAAATGTCACTAATGTTAATGAAGCATCTTTAAAAAGCATCACATGACACTATAAAGCTGTGAGCTAGTATTTACCAGATGACTTATCTATTAGCAAATGCCAAAACAATCAAAAGACTCTTTATGTCTGCCAGGTACTGACTGAAGTCTGAAATATTACTAGTCAGATCTTTGTCAAAATGTATCCAGTATCTCTTAGGGCTTGAATATTATTGCACCCTCCAATTATTATAGTCTAAGAAGTGATGGGAAATACGAATGTTCATAGGGGAAAAGAAAAAAAAAACAGCAATAAAAACTATCTAAGACCACGTCAGTATACCAAATATAGCAAGATTACCACAAGAACTGGGTCTGAGCAAATTTAGTCTGGAAATTAAACTAATTCCAAGCTACAAACAGAATGATGTTACAGAAGTATCTCCCATCAGAAGTAGTGGCCAAAGAAACCTGAAATAAAACAGTAGATAATGAACTGCCATTTTGCAGCTCTATTTCTCACAACATGAAACTTGTTGGTTGTTCCTTTCTGTTGTGTACGTATTGGTTAACTGTATATCACTTAGATGATTGCATTATTATAGTCAAACTGTCAAAAAATCTCCAATTTTTCTTTCAGTGAGATAGGACAGTACATTGAAGTAAATCAAATTAGAGTACCTTGCAGCAAGTGTGAATTCTTTACAGAGTTATTAAATAATTGATCTTAAATATCCCAGCAGGGGAAAAGTAATTCTTGTTTCCTGACATTTTTTCCACTTTTCTGAAACTTCAGCATCACAATTTTGTGTCAAACAATGAAGTTCTAAACCCTTAATGCAAGCCTGCAGGCAAATTCTTGCTCCCAGCAAAGCTTCAGTACATTACATATTAATGGTAGTAACTGCATTTTTATGTATTTCTACAAAAGTCCATAGAAGACAAGACTGCCTTTTCCATCTCATTCCAAGATCAAGTCTAAGACAATGAGATAATATAACCCTGTTCCTCCCCTTCCCCGCCCCCCCCCTTTTTTTTTTTTTTGTTATGTACTCAACATGTTGCCTTTTCTTTCCCTCAGAGGGGTATCAGGGAGATCACAATGGAATTTTCCCACTAAGTAAAGTAGCTTCAATTTAAAGTTACACTACAATACCAAATCTGAACTTAATCTTTGCAATACATAAGCAATACTACCTAGTGTTTCAGCTTTGTTATAACAAGTAACAATTTTTTCATTAAAATCTTGAACCATTTGCATAACCAATGAAAACAGTGAATTTCCCTGACAGACTTCAGAAATTGTGAGCACTCAAAATTAATACCTGAAATACCTTCAGGTTTTCAATATAATCATGAGTTACTGATCTGAATCATTGGCCATGCTTCAGTTAACCACTGACTCTGCCAGTACCTGAGCAGAGTACATTCATTTCCGATAATGCATTGATGTTACCTACTGAACGTCCACCCAGAGAGCGCAGCGCGGGCAGCAAGCCCAGCTCATGCTGGACACCAAGCATGGCACAGCACAGCTGTATCTTTTGTGAGGTATGACGGCTCGTGCATGTGCAATTTACCATTAATGCATTAAACCAGCACATAACAAAAACCTGCATTTAGATGAACAGAATGTAAAACAATATATTTGAGAGCATCTCCCACAGTATCCTCCTGGAGAAACTGGCTGCTCCTGGCTGGGAGGGGTGCACTGCACTGGGGTCAAAGCTGGCTGGGCAGCCCAGAGAGTGGTGGGGAATGGAGCTACACCCTGTTTGGCCAGTCACAAGTGGTGTTCCCCAGGGCTCAGGGCTGGGGCCGGTTCTGTTTAATATCTTTATTGACGATCTGGGCGAGGGGATGGGGCGCACCCCCAGCCCGTTTGCAGGGACCCCAGGCTGGGGGGCAGCTGATGTGCTGGGGGC
>JAVJGJ010000061.1:50976431-50991668 GCA_035590215.1 Microhierax caerulescens | reverse complement strand
CCAGTTCTCAGCCCACCTCACTGTCCACTCATCTCACCCACATGTCCTGATTTTAGGTATGAGGCTGTTACTGGAGACAACACCAAAAGCCTTGCTGAGGTCAGGGTAGACAACATCCACCACTCTCCCCTCATCTACCCAGCCAGATATTCCATCATAGACAGCATAATCTAGAACAACAGAGCATTATAGAAAAATAAAGTAACCATCCATCAATCTGATTAGAACATGCTAGTCTTTATACTTTATCAAAGCTACTTTTAAAATTCAGTTTGCAAATCTTACTTGTAACTGCAAAATACAGCAGTATGCCAGATTGAGAACATGTACTAATTCAGAAGGCAGCCAGAGCAGAATCTTCCTTATTATTTGCCCATCTTTTATTCTTAAAATGCTGAAGTGTTGTGCATCAGGTACATGTAAAGTATGCACACACACAGACTTGGCTGAGTGGGAGGAAGGGGGAGGAAAAGAGAGATACAACAAAAAGACACAAACAGAATCATGCATGAAGAAGAACCTGCATCACTCACCTGCTCTTCTACTTCAAGAACTGCTTCACAACAGAATCTGAATCAAGCTCAGAGCACAGCTGGTCAAAATTTCCCTTTCTTACATAGCTATTCCTTTCCTCTAAATCAGTATTTTCTAGCAGGATAATGTTAAAAAAAGGAAACATTCAAATGAAGATCATCAGTCTGGGTGATTTATGAAATCTTTGCTAATACTGTTGGGTTTTTTTATTTACATTACAATGATTAAGAAAGCAGAAGCTTCTGAATTTTCTGTAGACCTTTAACAGGCTTTTACGGCAAAGACAGCTTCAAACAATATGGGACACGACAAACAAGCGTAACTTCCTCTCAGAGCAGGTCTCAGACAAGCTGTTACTCAGCAGTACTCTTTTACATTGCATCCTCTCTATGACTTGGTCACAGACTAGCTCACTCTGCAGGAAACTGGAATACAGAATAATAATAAAAAATAATAAGGAACTAAAAAAACCCAAAAAACCTACAAATCTTTTTTGCTAAAATTTCTACCAAAATGGCTCCATATCAGTAAAACACTTCATATAGGTCCTTAATACCTGCTATATCATGAATGTTAAAATACACTTAAATCATAAAATCTGTGACCTATAAATGCATAAGTAACATTGCATTTTATAGTGAAAAGCTCCCTTTTGTAAGGTGGGGCTCTCTCATCTCCCCATTTTACTACAGACTTGAATCACACAGGCCAATGTTCCACTAAAAAAAACTTGAGATCTCAGTGACATATTGAATCTCTGAAGATCTCAAAAAGCTTAGAGTTTGCTACTTCAGTGTTCAGAAATAAAGTTCCCTGGATCAGCACCCCATGTCATCAAATATTAGACTTTTGTTTCCCCAGCAATTCATACCTAACATTTTACAGAATGGAAAAATCTCAAATGTACCATGCAACTTCAAAATCTAACAGCAAGATGAGCGTGCAAGCAGACAAGTACACTCCCAATCTAGCAATACTAAGTCTCAGATGATAGAAGTTATCACTTTTGCTCAAAAATGAAAAAAATATTAGGCAGGATTTTTCACCTATGAAGTGGTGAAGGAGAAAACTCTGAGAACGTATAAAAGCACAATCTAGCTAAAATCAATAAAGTCAATAACAGAGCAAGAATTCCTCAAGATCTTCAGAATAACACTCTCATACCACCTCATACTTTACAGAAATCTCTGATTAGTATAATATATACTTTGCAGTAGCATCCAGAGGTCTCAGATGCTAGACACCATATATATACACAAGACAAAGATTACTACGACCACAAAAACAAAACAAAACACATCAAACAAACAAACCAACAAACCCAAACTCTTCTGGAGCATATCAGAACAAAATTCTGCTGAATTTTAGCTGGTCTGAAATCTACAGGGATGCAACAGCACATCCTCATACATTTTCAAGGTCTGGGGTTCGTTATGCAAGAGATCTCACATGGACAGAAGAACATGAGAACATTCCCCCCTGAGACTAACCATGGTGATGAAGTATGTCTGAACTAGCAGAGAAAAATACAAAATTATGCCAAATATGTTTGATCCATTTTTAATTATTCTGAAAGTCAGCTAGTAGAACATAGATAGAAACAGGATACATTTCTTTAAAAGAAAGCTATAATATATTCAAGATTAAAAAAAAGCTTAAAACAGATGGGACATAAAAAAAAAAACCAAAAAAAACTATTAATCCCAGTGGGTATGTTCTTCTAATAGTTAATATATAACAAGTTCTTCTCTACCATGTGAAGTGTTGAGAAGACTGATGTGAAGAAAATGTGAGGGTTTTAAATAGAAAAAATAAACTGTCTCACTTATGTTTCATCTGTTGATTGAGTTGCAAAAAGCAGTACTACAAGAATATTATGCATACATACATCTGAAGCTATGTGATTCGAATACTGAAACTCTGCAATGACAAAGAATCTGAAAGATTGTGTTTAATGACTTCTTTGAAGCTCACAGTGGCTGCTTTTCATGAATTGTTAATTCCTTCCATTATTTAGAATACTCTCTCCATATATTAGAAAGCAGCACCAGATGTATAATAACTGTTTAAATTGATTACAACTTCAACATCACCATTTCCATTATTTAATTCACAATATATATCCTAAGTATTGCCGGTTGCTATAAAGATTCTATAAACACTCTATACACAAACTTTCCTTCAAATGACCAAATCATTGTTGTCATAGCAGCAAGTTGCTTTTTGAAGCCCAGACCAGCGAGGTGGCTATTATTAGAGTCCAGCTAGGTAAATTACCTCATCCATCCATCTGCTGCTGTAATGGGACAGAAGGGAAAGGCCTGCACAGTGTCTGTTCCACCCACATCTCCTGTACCTTAGTCTGATGCTTTGTGTGTGTACAGGCTAGAGCTTCAGGAAAGCAACAGGGTTAAAGCAGGTTCTAAGCTACATGCCTTCACTTCCAGTTTTCAGAGCTCACAATCAGTGCAGGGGGGAGAGGGGGAAATGGAATCCCCCTTATTAATCAAAAACATATTATTAAGCAACAACAGATATATGATTTTCAAACTAAAAAAAAAAAAAAAACCAAACACAAACCGTACAGCAATATTTAGCATCCTGCTACTGATGCTCCAACTCCAAACTCATTCAGCATGTCTTAGGCATTCTGGAAGGCCAGAGGAGCAAGTAGGCTTTTCAATGTACCTTCAATAACCATAACAACAACCTTAAATAACCTTTACAACATGCTTTAAATCAATATATTTGACCAAAGCAGTAAAAATGCCAAGCCATTCAATACTTGCATAAGACTAACTATTGGGTCTATGTTCAACGCTGACCCTGCTTTGGCAGAAAGTCTTTTTCAACAGAAAGGAATCTATGATTCTGCAACTGCTGCTTTGATGCAACAAGCATACTTAAACATTGAAATAGATGGTGCTTGCTGTAAATAAATTCAGCAATAGTTTTACTGGAAATGCTTTACCTAACGTCTTTGCTCAAGAATCAACAACACTCATCACTAATATCAGACACATACAGCATACAAATTTATATTTAATCTTATAAGTCACATAGGTTATCCTCATCATTTTTATTCATAGTCTTTAAAAGTCAGTAAGATTCAAAATTGCGTTTCACAGACTAAGAAAATCTGATATCCCTGCAGACTGCAACAAGAGCTTTTAAACAAGAGAGCCACCACAGTTCTCACTGCAGAAGCAATAAAAGTGAGAGGTGTGACACACTTGCCCAAAGCCTGACTTAGTGCTGTACACTCTCTCTTTAATGTGCCTTGGGTTGGAAATATCAAGTCTAAGTGTCCCAAATATGTAACTCCATTTCCAAAACTTTGATCACCATTTTCTGATGATATGAAAGATGGCCATGAGCAGATCCAACTCAGCACAATGTTACAACATAAGAAGCTCCACATGTATTTTTTGCCCAGTTACAACTGAGCAAGCAAATGTTCACTTGGTAGCCTTTTTAAATGGTTGTCTCTCCACACCTTTCTTCTCCAAACATATTAACTGTGAGTTACAATGCTTAAAGCATGAGAAAGCAAAAGAACTAGTGCGTGTTAAATAATTCAGTCTCTGCTTTCACTTGTTCTTGCTGCCTCTATTAACAGTTATTGTTCCTCTCTCCTGATTATAAGCATTTATCCAATCCATCAGAAATTTTTTCCTTAGCCTCCAGAACACTATCTTGCCACCTTTTTGTCTGGCAATTAAAAAATGTTGTCACTAGTGAGTTGTTACTACCAAGTAAAAAAAAATAGTAAATACAAATATTTTTAAAACGGATGCAAGTTTTAAACACTTACACTAATTTCTTCCACAGTTTTCCCAGTGATCTTACTGTAATGTGGATTAGAACTGAAGCAAGTTTTTTTTTATCAAGTGAAATAAATAAGACACCAGAAGAGTTTATAGTTAAACAATCGTCATACACAGCACATCATGAAGTAACTGACAACAAGTAAATGGGGGTGGAAAGTTTAGAAGCCCACAATGATAATGGCTTCCTCTATGAGCACACAGCAGTTTTCTTGCATCTTTGAAATGCAAATATCTGCCACATGAGGAACCTCAGCCCACTGCATGGATAGAAGTATCTTAATCAGTATCAACATGCTACTTCTTGAGCACAGGCTTCATAACCGCTCATTTCACAGACAACAGCATCTTCCCATCCTAGTAAGCACAAGGGCCACCTCGAACAATGGATAATAGCAGCTTGATGCTGACGAACAAATTTTATTCCTTTGATTAAATTTACAGATACAGAAGAAATACAAATGTCAGGTCTTGTTCATACTTAGTAAGAAACAAAAGACCAAATCTTCCTATAAAGTGAAAATAGAACTGTACCTTCTAGCCATATAGGAATACGCCACTGCCAGGCAAAGGCTAGGCTGGCAAAAGAGCAAAGTGAAAAACTTAATAAGAATTTGCAAGCAAATCAACCAGCAGTGCCAGAGGTTCAGCAGCTTCAACTACTTCAAATAAATTCTTCCTGATGGAGTAATCACCTGGATGAACAAGAAACAAAACACTAGTTGGAAATCAACTTCATCTTTGCACAGGGACATGACAGGAAAAGGGGACAAATTTTTCTATTAGTGAGAACAAAATACAATGCAGATGCAAGAGGACAACATCCAAACCTTCACATCAGGTAAGTTCTCAATGCAGAACACACTTTAAACTTTTCTCCCTATGGTTTTCAGTTTGTTTTGTTTCTGCTGAATCAGCTTACACGTCTTCCACGTGTAACAGACTGGAGATAAGTTTGTATTAAGAAATAATATATATTAATCTTGTATGAAAGTTCAAAGCGCAACAAACCCATTATGCACTGATCATTGAGCTGATCCATCCCAAAAAAAAACTCTTAACCCACACATTCTGAACATTGTTTTGCAATAAATAACAGTTGCTGAAGATCACCATCTCATAAGGTCATATATAGCTATTAAATTTTCCCTCCACCTGCACAGAGGACTTGAACATCTTATTAGCTAAAACTCCACTACAATACTCAGATCCCATTTGTAGAGAAAGTCTAGGTCATAGAAACCAGCAATGCATACATGTATGTATTAAGAAAACTAAATAAAATATGTATGTAGAACTATTTCTGCCTTCACTGCTTTTCCATCCCCTTGTTCACCTTTCAGTGTTTTGGTTTGGGCTTTATTTTCCCTCTGAGGCTCATACACACAGAAAGAAAAGCATAACCCAAACAGCCTGTAGCCTCAATTTTCATAAACAGAGGTGCCGGAAAGTGATTTAATTACTGTGATGATGCTTGGTCCCATTACGGTGACCCAAAGTACACAAGGAATTTGCACTGTCAACACAGATAAGGAATTTCATCAACTCTCATCAGTTAAGATTTCACCTTCAACTTAAGTTTCCTTCTACCTTGTTATCATTACCAAACATTGCGTTCTACAGGGGGCCTAAACCATTCATGCAGATTTAATTTATGGCAATTTAAACTGTGTCAGAAAGTTAATAACTTAGGAATAATGCATGTGTGTCTTACTGTGTTTAATCAGTGCCCATTAACGTGCCTGTTATTTCTGCATTTTTGTTATTCATGCGTTCTAATCCAAAACTACATTTACATTCAATGGAAACAAACTTACCCAACTCATCAGACCTCAAAATAGATACTAACTTACTCCAACACTTTCCTTACTTTTAGAGGTAAGGAACTTCCACTTTTCCATTTTGGAAGTACAAATCAATACTTCCACCAAAATAAGAAAAAAAGTAAAAGGTAAGCTTTTTCATGTACATCAATAGTGTTTAAAAACCTCATAGTCCTCATCTACCACTACAAATCAAGAAAAAACTCAATGGAATAGCTTTCCCTCAGTACAAGACTGGCCTTAGCATGGCAGGAAACGTATAATTGAAAGAAAACATTCAGGCCATAAGTTACAGAAACTTACAATTCTTTTCATTTGAACAAGAAAAACGTTAATAAAATATTTTCAGTGCTTGGCTGTAGAATGAAGTCACATTAACGCATTTAAAATGTAATCTGCAGTACCAGCAGATGAGACATTCATTTCTAGTATACAGACAGGCAGGAGAAGTCTGCCTTCCAGAAAGCTTGAGTTGTTAACAAAAAAAATTTTCAAGCAGTGAGTTGAAGCCATATAAATCAGTGGTGATGTTCTAGTTGATTTTAACAATCCAGTCCCCATGGAATGGAACTGCTGACCACTCTGATGTTGTCAACTTATAACCTTAACAGTTTTGCACCCAAGTATAAAGGTCATAAAGCTTCCTGTGTTCAGTGTGGATTTTGCCCACTTTCAATTGATAAATTTCTAGTACATATATTAAACATATATCCTATGAAATCATAGCCATCTCTCATTCATACCAGACAACAGACAATACAAGTCCAACCATTATATGAGTTTATAGTCTGCGTTATACACTGCAAGTGCTTTCGCCTTCACAGGGACACACTAAAGATGCTATTGGAAGTTAAAGACAAAGCAATGATTAAAAGATTTTCCCATTTCAATTCAGCTGCATATTTGTTTGTAATCTACATTTTAAAAATACTGAAGAGATCTTTGCCTAGAAGCCTAGATTGCACAGTAGTTGTGCATTTACATATCCTAATAGGGGAAACAAAACCACCTAAAATAAACAATTAAAAGGCTATTTTTATTGAAGTGATCATATTTCTCTTAATAGAAATAAATTCTGTAAGTTCCATTCGATCAAATGATTACAAGTATTTGCAGAGGTACTTTGATTCCATTTGCCAAAACCACTCTTACTGAAACATAACTATTTATTTCAGTAAACTCAGGTTGTGAAATAATGATCACTGCAAAAATAAAGGAAACTTAGCATTAATAGTTGCTAAGAAAAAAAATCTCACAAAATGTATTTTAATAGTGCGAAGTGAAACAGCATTTCAGTGCACAGTTGTACTTTCATAAGAGTTTCTTGCACCACACAGTGCCAGAAGCAGTGGATTAACCTAGTTTCTGTGGGCACAAGACTAGAATCTATTGCTGAGTGCAGCTGTCAGAGCCACCTGCACATCTTTGGCTCCAACCAAGTCTCAGAAGCCAAAGGGTGATTTCAGGATGCTGTCGTGTCCATTTTACTTTATGCTTGGGGGGAGGAATGACCAATATAAACTACAAAGGTTGGAAGCTTCTAACCATGTCTGCCTAGAAGCTTTGATTATACAAAGCTGGTATAATTTGTGCTTGTCATATTTTTCCAGCTGACAATGTCAGTTTGACCTTTGTTTTTACTTGTATGCTTAAAACTGCCTTCCCCGCCTTGTATAAAGCATGTTTGGCTTAGCCAGTGAGCAAGCTGCTACTGCCAAGGTTAAATGGCAAGCAAAGCCAATTGCATGGGAAAAATTTTGAGTCCCACATTTAAAGAAAAAAAAATAAGATTTGGACTTCCAGCTACCAGTAAGCTAACTTCAAATAGTTCAAATTGGCACTGTAAAGTTCAGGTGCTTATCCAGACTCTTCCAGATAGCCTCACATTTAAATCTGGAACAGTAATTAGGCTAACGTTGTTCAAAGTTTTTCTATTCCAGCTCACTGTTCTCCACTTCCTTGTTCACTAAATCAGACAGAAAATCCACTGGATTTAGCTGTGGACTCTACAGACACTTTCCACACAACATGAGAAAACCAGCTTACTGTTCAATGTCTCCTTTACGGCACATGTGCATGTAAAAACACGTTCATTGAAAAGACCCCAAAGACTGTTCTGTTTTCACTGGCTTGGCCACTAACAAAGCAATATGGTCACCACTAGGCTGACTTGACATGTCCCACAAACCCATTCTCAGCAGACATGGCTTGTTTCTAAGAGCACAACTTTGGGCATTCTAGGCACGCACACAGAAAAAGTCATTTTCTATTTTCTGAATCAAGGGTTCATGAAACGCAAACCTGGCAAACTTGGTTTTGCTCACAAACGTAGGCTGAATAATATAACTTTCTAACAAGAACTCCTCAAATATTCAAAATTAGTGAGATGAAACTATCTTCTAGTTTGCTTGAAGTTTCCCAGATAAAGTAAAATTGCTGGAAAAAATAACCAGAATAAGTGAGTTAATAAGGGCATATAAGTATTAGAAGAGCTCAGGAGATAACAATGGAAATACTTCCATTAGTTGGTTTTAAAAACCGGCCTTACTGAAGAAATGAAGGCTGTTTTAATGGACACCTCTGGCCTGTTTCAAACTCACGCTGATCCCTCCACCCGTTTCCTGCATTGTGAAGTTGTATGTACATAAGGATGCAGGTCAAGCCACTTACACTAGTTCAGAATGATTTTGCGCCTATAATACACTAGTCATACTATGACAGCACCCCACTCGAATTAAATAAACTCCACCGAAAAGTAAGTTTTCTCTCTGTGCAGCAGTGCACTCTGTGATATATATACTTGAATCCAGGTTTATGACCAGGCTTGCACTCACTGCGACACTGTGTCAGTTTTAGTAACAGCTGTGAGAGAGGTAGATTCATCGAATTATGAGAATCGTGGCTGTTGTGTCTCCGAAACGGCTAAAGAACCAGTAGAACAGATTACGTGGATGCTCCTCAATACATACCAAAGTGAGTCACTTAATAAAATTTATCTAGTCACTTCCCACTCAGAAAATGAAGATGTTTTGCTCAGACAAGATGAAGAGCATTCGCACAACTCATTCGGCCTGCTCTGGTTTGTGAGCAAGCTTTCAACAGACAACAGCAACTAAAACCCACACACCTATTTATATAATGACAATTTGATTTTACTGTTACATACTCTTTTAGCTCAGCAACCAAAGGTGATCTTCAGTATCTTCCTGAGAGAGCCACAAACATAAAAGGGAACATTCAGACAGCTGATCCCAGCTCTGGATCAAGACATACTGGGTGTACAGCATCGCTGTCCTGCGCAGCCAGCTGGGTCAGGCAGTCAGGGCAGGAGCAAGCGCAGAGCCAGCATCACACAGAGGCACTCAGTCGGGGTAGTACACGCTACTACTATGTGCACTGCACAACACAGTGGTCATTCTCCCAGCTTTGTCCCCACTGAGAACTTCAGTACTTCAGTTTCAAATCATAAGTATTGCCTGTGTTCACCTTACATCTAGACAAGCATGCAGTAGGAATGCAGAATCAGGAGTAAAGAATCCTCTAACTGGATACTGCTCTGAACCAAAATCCAAAACCAAATCACTTGGATACGCTTCTACTCAAATCCAGAAAGGTACCGTGTTGCAGCCTCCTCCTGATGCCGTGAATAAAGCTCAATATTAAAGCCTTTAAAGTTAGATCAGAAACAAAATAAGCTGTTCAGCTTTTGCTTATTTCTGTTGATCATCCATAACTTTTTAAAACAATAGGTTTAGGTGTAATAAAGTTTAAGATACTTAAAGCTTCTATTCAGGATTCATACATCTTGTCCAACATGCTAATAACTTAATATTTTTAAAGCTGATTCATCTTGCTTCTGTGACATTTGTTTCCATTTACTCTAACTGGATGCAGAAGCTGTTCACCTGATGCATCTTATTTTTATAGATAAATTTGTAGTGTAAATACAATTTATAATCTGAAATATGTTAGGAGTTTTCTTATTTGTAACATGAATTCAAAATGCTACCTGAGATTTATGTGGTTTTATTATGCACAAAAATAAAATCTGTCCGGTTAGTTGGGGGTTATAAGTTTTTTACTATTTAAAAACCCAGAATTTTGTGGCTTGCTTACTTGTAAAATGATTGTTAATATAGGCGCAGAAAAATATTATGTTATTAAAACGACTGAGTGCTGTCTTGGGTGAATAACTCATCTGTTAGCCTGGGATCAATGCAAATTAATCCACTCAGCACCATGAAAATGCTGCTTCTGCTCCTTACGTTGCATCAGAGTAGAAAAAGGTCTGATAAAGAATGGATGAATAGGCAGAGCAAATAATTTGTCATACAACTTCCTTTCAGCAGCAGAGAGTAATTAATTTAGATAAATTATATCAAGTGTCCTGCATTTTATATGAGAATTTCATTAAAATAATGACTCTTTGATTAAGTTCCCCTCTAACATGGATTATCTGCAGAAGGAAATTAGCACTTGCATTCCTCTTTTCTCTACAACATCCTCTAACAATTCCTGGCTATCATCGGCTCATAGTCATTGGGAAAAAAAAAAAAAAAAAAATCTCTGCTCTGACTCCGAGCCTCTATTATCCATATCATTACTATTTACATAGCATCACACAGCAGGGTCCTCCACTGACATCTTTGTAAGATTCTTGGCTAAAGGACTTAGAAATTAAGACCCTTAATAATGCCCACAGTCACACAGGCACCCTATCATAACGGTCAGTGGATATCACCAATTTTCTACTTTGATTGCTTATACAAAATCAAACTATTGCTGAATCAAGACCTCAATCCTATTACTGGGACTATACCTGTAGAGCAGGTGGATTATTTTCTGATTATTTCTGCATTTTATTTCTGTGGTCAATGACAGATTCTCTTGGTGTACAAATGGAAACCTTGAGGTCAATCAATCTCCCTCTGCCTGCTATGAAGGTATTTTCACAGCCAAGTTACAAATATATATAGCTTTATGAAACTAGAGTGAAAAACATTTCAGTCATTTACTACAAATCTAGTCAGAAGAAAGCTATTCAGTATATGCCACCCAAAATAATAAAGTCAGGTCACCAGCCTACTATCTCAAACTCTAGAATGATATAGCATCTAGCATTATCTATAGCACAAAGCTTACCTGAGAGGTGAAATCATACATTTTCAGGTGTGACACCTAACTGGAAGAACTATTACGAGTACCAAATTAAGTGTACCATCTGGGGAATAAGGAAAGCAGATATAAAACACTATTTTAAAGTGTGATATGTTGTAAATAGTTCTAGCCAGTATTCCAAGAGGTCTACCCGAGTCTGGGTTTCCCAGACTACCACAGGATATAAACCTTGAAAATTTACAGAGGCATTTTCTATCATTATTCATTGCTACAATGCAAGAGGTGCCTTTTACATTTATCCTCCTTGGCTCCTGAAAGGAAAATTTATCCCTCCAGTCAGTAAAGTCTGAAAATTATTTTCTTTGTAATTCACTTTATCTTTGTATATTTTTACTAAACCCTCGTCTGACAAGAAAACAGAAAGAATGCTTCAGCAACAGTCAGTGAGCAGCTAAACAGCCAATGTCATTTCCACGTTGTAAAAATCAACATTTTTCAAGATGGTAAGTAAAGCATCAGATAATATGAAATAATTCAATAGAGTAGTAAAAGGAGATGTTTTCAAATTGATTAGATCTTAAGTTCTGAATTTTTTTCCCCAACAAAATGAGAAAAGCCACAGTTAAAAAAAATAAAAAACAAAGGTACAGCATCATTAAGGAAGCATTCAATCTCTCAGAATGACATAGAGTTATTCTTGTTCCCTAAATTTTAAGGGGGAAAAGCATTTCAAATAGCCATGAACTTAGCTATCAATCTCAATCATTTCAATTTATTGCAGCTCATGTTAGAGAAAGAAGCAACATGGCATCCAAAATTAGCTATTCCACCCACTTCTACTTAGCTTTAAGACAATTTAATTTGCAGACTCAAACATCCATCAGCTAAAAAAAACAGACCAAAAGGACATTTCACCTTGAAGAAAACCCTGCCTTCCATCCCACCCAAAAAAAAAATCAGAACAATAATGTATGTCAATCAGATGAGTTAAAAAACAACACAAAACAACCTACTCCAGTGGAAAAAATAAAACATATAGATTTAACAGAATTTATTTACTTAAAGAAACGCAAGAAAAAGTGTTCAAAATGGTTAGCCTTTTCTTGACATAAAGATCAAGGACCTCAGCCATCAAGATGTACCATTGTTGCAATTCACAGCAAAGGCTTTTTTTCCCCAGTTTAATATGTATGAAAAGGGAGAGCAGTTAGTTCTTTCCACAAAAGAAATTTCTTGGAATTAAAAACAAACACCCACCACATCTTTGATGCTTCTTAGAACTTTCAGCACCCTCTCTTCATAATGGAGAGATTTCCAAACAAGATCAGGTATTTCAGTAGGAATCAGTGATACCTATAAAGTTCTACCTACATTTAGCTAAGCTAGTCATTGTATTTGATTCTTATACAAGCCACTCAACTTACAGTACTAATTTACCATTTGATCAAAATACTAGGTTATTTCAGAATTACAACATTCCCTCTCATTAGCTTTATACAAATACTGTATGTGTTACAGAAATAATTCCATCTCTTGAATCAATTCAAGATGAGAACAATTCTGCTAGGTCATTATGAGACAGGTTATTACCAACATACTTCTCCCTCCCTCCCTGAACCTAAATACAGCTCACAATGGTTTTTTTATTTTTAAAGCTCCTTTAAACACTCCAGTTTCAAAAGCATTTACGGGAATAAAATTCTGCATCATGTTTTGAAGCTGCTTAGACAACTATGGGCCAGTTTAGATGAGTACACATGACTATGCCCGCATGTAACAGAAGGACTTTGCTTACATTTTTTAAAAAAATATTAGTTTCTCTAAATTCTGATATAAGCATCTTACTAATAGAGATTTTTGGAGATCTAGGAGGTCATGACCTTTTAGACACCAAAAATATTCCCCTACTTAGCAAATTGAATTGATTTACACATGTTTAATAGATCAATAGTTTAATACCTAACTAACCTCAACTACAGCCACATTAAAAGAGAATGAAGTATTTTCCCTAATAAAATTACCTAAAGAAGCTTCACTATGGTATCTGTACAACTGAAAACACAAACTTAATGAATGTATTGCACTATTCTAGTGTATCCACGCTGCCCATGCTTTCTAGGGTTTTTTTAATGCAACAAAAATACTGTAATATGAATGTTATGTATAGCTTTTTTCTATTGTTTTTCATACACCAGTGTGACCATACATACTCAATATTCCCCATGCCTACAACATCCCTCATACAGTATTATTTCATTTTGCATCATGAAACAATTTCTCATAAAGAAGGTCTGTAATATATACCCAGTCCACACATAACAACTCTTGATGATGCCGTCAATGGGGGGGACCAGCATCACTAATAAGAAAACTCTGCAATGCTACAAGGTACAAAAGACCTAGATGTAAATCAACAAATATGTTCCGGAAAGCATAGGTGAATAATTCCTGTCATCAAGAACAAAAACATTGCTTTAAATGAACAAGCATAAGGCCAAGTGCAAGCCATTTTTGAGTCCTAACCCCAGTTTTGGTTAGAGCTAGTCAAGAATTCTCTGATATTAATTAGCTGAAACTCAAAAACACACCTTAATTTATAGTATATATTATATATTTTGATTGAGGAAAGAAGGGTGGTGTGGGGGTGTGGGGTATTTGAAGAGCTAGAATGTAACTGAAAGCACTACAGCCCATCCATCCCAAAAGAAACAGTAACTGAACACAAAACTGCCCCATCCCAGTTAAGTCCTTACTACTGAGTACTTGCACATATGCACACTAAGAGTCTTTCTCTCCTTATGTTTTCATTGAACTTCTCTTATTCGATATAAGTGATAGCGAGAAGAACAGAGAGAGAGAGGAAAAAAAAAGAAAAACACATTTTACCTTGGAACAGCTGGAAAACTTGTTTAAACTGTGGAAGGAAGTAGAAACAATAAAAGGATCACTCCTCTTCCCTGCCCCAAACACCTTGGGAGTTCCAAGAATGAAAGCAAATACTCAGTCTGATGTGTTTCAAAATGTTTTTGTTTTCCATTTAGTCTTAATTCCATTGTTGTTTTTAACTACTTCAAAATTAGGTACCTTCTTTGTGCCAATTTCGATTCCTTGCTTTCCCCACATACTACTTGTTAGAGTCAGTGATGATAAATTTTCTAACATTAAACAAAGATACTTCCTGTACTGTAATAATATTATTAAAAAAAAAAAAAAATCACAGCAAAGTCCCGCTTCTATTTTTGTGGTGGCAATGCACTAGTCCTTGGAGTAGCTCTAGTACTTTTGAAAATCACCATTACAACACAGCTCTACTCCCTCAGGCCATAACAAGTGAAGAAATATCACCTTCCCTTTAGACAAGTCTCAGAACAGGATTTCACATAATCTAAGTGTCTGTATTATTCAGGCTTCATAATCAGCTTAGTAGCCCTGAAACCAATAACTTGATACCTCAACTGCCACAACATCCTTCCTATTAAGGACATAAGGGGATATAATGTCTTCAAACGTCCATCAGGTCTATTTATAGAGTGAATACAGTTCATCTTTGCAGGATATCCTGGAATGCATCTGGAGGACAGCTGTCAAAGGTGAAGATTTCCTCAGAGTACTCTGCTAAATTGCCAAGGAGGGAGGGGAAAAAAAAAAAAAAAAAAAAATATATATATATACACACACACCAGTTCCTTACACAGATCATTTAGAGTACAACTTGCCTCTGACACCTTAATAGCAATGTTGTTAGTGATAAATTTTTAAAGAATTTTTTTAAATTATTTAAGATACTGCTTTATCTGTCATCACATTCTAAGTGAAGTTTGGGGAAGGGTTGCTACAAAACATTGAAGTCTGAGTCACATATCAGTCGATACACTCGCAGTCTTCCCTAGATTGCCAGTGACTGACCAGACCAGTCCTATGCTGATCCAAAAATA
>JAVJGJ010000061.1:50925893-50969155 GCA_035590215.1 Microhierax caerulescens | reverse complement strand
GATTCAACAAAGTCTTAGATCAAATCATAGTTGATAACATTCTAATACTAGTGTAACCCCTTAATATCAGGAAAAAGAAATTACTTACACAACTTTAGTAGTTTAGGAAAGGCAAAGTCTACCTTATTATAAAATAACACAGGCAGGAAATAACTCATGTATGTAGTGTTAAAATAGCAGTTCAGTCTTGCTTCTCTTAAAAACTGGCTAGTGAAAGCTTCTCTTTTCTCAGCTTCATCCAGAAAATTATTACATTTTCTGAAGTATACTGTAAATTCCAGACCTTTACAATTTTAGGTCCTGTTGATAAGGGTTAGAAGATGAATGCTCATAAAAACCATGAACTGGGAAGGCCCACTTACTCCTCAACCATCTTGCTATGGATCCATTTATGTATCTGGGAAAAATGTTAAAGGAAGTTTTTTGTATTGTGCCAAAATGGTTTCTAACCTCCTTGAACATCAGGGCCATGCTCCATGATGGTAGGGGGGCAAAAATAGGAGTCCTTCAGTGATCCCACTGAATCCCTGACAAGCTATTGCAGGGTCTAGGTGCTCTGGCAGGAACAGAGCATCACTGCAGCAGCTTTGCTTTCTTGGGCTCACCAAGAAGTGCTGCTGTAACTGCTGCGCAGCTATTGCCTTGCTTCCTTCACAAGCTAATTGCTACTCTAAGTCCGGGGGATTAAGAAGTTGTAAGGAAACAGTGGAAAGCAACTCTTAAAAACTGAAGAACAGAAGCGAAAAAAAAAAAAAAAAATGAAAAAAAAAAAGAAAAATTCTCGTTTCATGTGCTGCCATCCCCTGTCTCTTCCCCCTAACCCACGCGTTCCCACCTGTAGTTGGGAAGGGTTAGAAATTGCTTCTCCAACACAGCGCAAGATTGCCACCTACAGCCTCGGGAACCACCACCGCTCCATCAGACAGCAGCCTGAAACGGAAGAACAGTAAGTATGAAATAGGTTACATTTTCCATACAAATTCAGCCCTCCCCCCCCCCTCAATATTTTGACTCAGAACATTAATCTACAGTTCACAAGTAGAGTAAAAGTTAAGGGCTGTGTGCTGTGGCACAGAGCGATTAAGTAGACACGATAAAAATTATTACATTTTCAGTGAATTCTTCAATGTATTCACGCTCCAGTTCTTATCATTTTCTTATAGCGCTAGAAGATTGCGATATGCTCTTGCCTTTTAATTTTTTTATAGTTTTACTTTCCCTCCTCATATTTTGGTAATAAAGCAGAAGCTAAGAACATATCCACCAGGATTCTCATACACGACAGACAAGATTATCATAAAATTGACTGGGTTCACACTGACTTTCAGAAGGGAAAGAGGGGTTTTTTATTACTGCTTTTATCTTGGACTGACAGTGAAATGATTTTTACAAAAACTATCAGTACGCCTGCCTCTACAGACAAAAAACTGTATCCCAGTGCACCCACAGTGAATACCAATTCTGCACAGTATTATTAAGAAGGAGGGAAGAGCACCAGAGGTTTGCTTCATATATGCTCTGTTTACTTCAAGCGGACATAAGTTTGGAAAAAATCTTTTTACCATTACACTTTTCTCAGTAAACACTGCAGAAAAAGTTGGCAAAGAGGTGACCAGTGTGCAACTTAGTAGGAGGTATGTAGGAGTGAAAATGGTCAATTCTACACACATCATACATAAGGAATAGTTACATGCTGAACACTTTTCTGCTTCAGGAACCAAGCAAGTTGGAGAAAAAGCCCTTGACAAGGGCAATTCTAATCTGTAAGACAAAAAGCTGCATTAAGTCATGGCTCAGAGCATATACTAGCACTCAAGAAAAACAAACATCACAGGGATGCCAATATCCTCTACAAACTAGGCACCACAAATGTCAGATTTTCAAAAGTAAACTAACTGCTTTTAACAGGATCCCACTACTTGATGGTAAGCAAGTACACTGGTAAAGTGTCCAGCAATTTCCAACTGTCTGAAGCAACACCAGACCAACAACTGGTGTTTCTAGACGTAAAATGGTACAGTAACTTTCCGGAGAATTGAATTTTCTGTATTTCTCCTCTTTAAGAAGAAAGGTCAATCAATCCACAACAACATATCTAGCTACCTTATGAAAAATCCAGAGGCTTGGCAAATAAATTAAAGCATCTTCATCAGGGGCCATGCACTGTACACAGAATGTACATTCAAACAAAGTGGAATATCATATGCTATGTAGGGTCTTCACCAAGCAGGCTTTTTCAAAAAATTTAGAAATGTGCAAATCTTACCATTCTGAAGAGAATTTATAGTCACTATCACATAGCAACAATTCACAAGCACGTTACACATCATCTTCTGAAGTCAAGAATTATGGGACAAAGCAACATTTAATTGGGTCTATTTTCTAGTTCCTTTTTCACTCTGATTTTTAAACTTCCAAACAACCATTACAGATTTCAGTAGCTTACTGAAACACTGAAATCGTCCTGCTGAATTTGCTCAGCAGTCAATCCAGTACCATAGACCAATGATCCAAGTGTAGCATGGACAATATGATTTTAACAAAACAGTGCAAATTGAAGTGTATTTCAGCAGAAAGTTTTAACCAATTTAGGTTAAGCCACTTTAAGGAGGGATAAAGAGTTGCAAGTCTAGCTTTTGCAGCAAAATTTGCACTGGTTTAATCTGGTGAATTTAAACTGGGGCAATTTTTTCTGGATCCACTGGCCTGCCACTAGTGACCAGTGAGAAAGTAGCAAAAAGCTCAGTGAATCTCATCCTACATAACATTTATTCTGATAGCTTGCTCATTTTCAAACAGAGAAATAAACACTAACAAGAACATGAAAGAGGCAAGACTTGCTAAACACACAACGCTCTTGCTCAAATAAATGGTAATGCTGAGCCCTTTTTTCAAGGTCACATCTTAAAACCCATGGCTGGTCTAGAAATAAACGCAAGAACAATCTACCTTTGAAAGCAATAGCAAAAGGAGTCTTCCGAGCTGAATAGCAGCCCTTCTTAAAGCAGAAAACCACAAACTGAGCAGTGACAGTACCAAGAGAAATCACCAACATGAAAGCAGGTTGCAAGAAGTTACCACAAGAAGTTACCAAGAAGTGAGCTCTGTATTATTATCAGTCATTTATATTGCTTTATTTCTGGCTGAAGGAAGACTAACTTACTGCTCTCCTTCCCAAACATCACCTACAGCCCAAAGCAGCAGACTTTACTGGCTTTTCTAGAGTACTGAAGTTCTAGAAGTAGTTTCTTTTTTGGCTATTAAGTGGTTATATGAGCATTAAAATCTTAGCAACTATCATTGAATCTAAGACTTCACTGAATCTAAAACCTGATATCTGTGGTTATTTCTTTCAAAATCACTTTGAGAGTGTACCCCTCAGGCAGAATCCCCAGGATTAAGTATAGCAATTAGCTTGTGAGGAAGCAGAAATAAGGTGAATACAGAAGCACTGAATGATTGCT
This sequence comes from Microhierax caerulescens, assembly GCA_035590215.1. Classification (NCBI taxonomy): domain Eukaryota; kingdom Metazoa; phylum Chordata; class Aves; order Falconiformes; family Falconidae; genus Microhierax; species Microhierax caerulescens. The sequence goes on along the minus strand of JAVJGJ010000061.1, from coordinate 50,965,691 downwards.
ACTAGCAGTCCAAGAGATCCAGAACAAATGCCCGATCAGAGACAAAGATGCACAAATAATGGAATGAAGCGATGGGCAGGAAACCCATCCCACAGAAATAATAGCAGAGGGACCAAACTGTCTAAAACTCTGTAAGTCAAGACACTTTGTATGATCACTAAGTAGGGAATTATTACTTTTCTTTCTTTACTGGGGAGGTGACAAGATGTTCAGAGGGATTGAGAAAATTACAAGAGGCAAGAAACTTTTGAGGATATGAAAACAGAGTTGACTGAACAAGAAAAATAATGAAAGATCACTGAATTGCAATCCCTGTGCCTTTTACGAGTTCTTCCTTCTTCTGGATGCAAGGAGTTTTCAATAGTAAGCAAATTACCATGAGGAGAGGGGAAGCAAACATTAGTAGTGTGTTTTCTAGTAAAGGGGGCAAAGTATGCAAGAGTTTGTAAATAGGTTGGATTGAAATATTTCTGCTCATGCCCAAGTATTACCTGGGGCCTGGTTTTCCTGGTAGTCATCAAGAACAGATGACTCTGCCTAAGTTCAAAGGGAATACCTTCTCCAGGTTCATTGTGAACATCTAACAGAAAAGAAAAGCCTCAAATTTTCTGTGTACATCAGTTGTACTCTTTCAGCACAGCCTCCAGTTAGCAGCTATCATGCACTCATGCCTCCTTCTATAAACTAAAGCTAACAAGCTCTGGTCAATCATTGAAATCTGTGCATAACATGTAACTATTACAGCAATTAAACTATTATTTTATTTCCTGGTGTTCATTGGGAAAAGTCTCTATAAAATATCCAGGAACAACAGAAGCACAGGATGAGACACAGAAGACGTGATAATTAATACTGTGACAAAAGTACCACCTTCAGACAGTACTGCTTTCACACTAGGTAGTATCCAAATATTTTCTGTAAATCTATTTTACATAATAATGCATAAACAGCAAACTAATATCTTCTAATTTTCTTGCTTTGCCAGAAAGGAAGCTAAAATCCTCCACACACATACCCCACCCCTGAACCCATCACACAGCCCTCTTTCTAGTTTTCTTTCAGAATATCAAGGACCTTTGCTCTTTTCTCAAGAGCCATAGATGGAAATAAGGGGCAGAGATCAAGGACTACAGTTAATTACAGCTGGTAAAGCATTTCCACAAGCATCAAATCTGTGAAAAGCTCGCGTGGCCTTGTTCACAAAGGGTGTATGAAACAGATTTATGAACCTTGTAGTCCCAAGAGAGGATATCACACTCCCCTCCTTGAGAATTGCTTTCATTTTCCCTCAGCATCAGTGTGCTTGGCCTCTCTCTCTCCCTAAGACCACCTGCTCCCTGTATTTCAGGCTACAAAATATAGGAGGTTCTGGAAAACCCAGGAAATCAAATTACCCTTCCTCCCAGGTAACCAGCTGTCTCTTCCCTTTCACATCCAAGGCTTCTGATCACCACAGTTTTTCTTGAAATGTATCGATCCTCCTGCTCAGCTCAAGTTCCCAGAGGAAAAAAAAAAAAATCCTTAGAAGTATTTCCATCAAAGAATTTCACACCCATCTCCTAATAAGACCCAGAAGAGACACTAAGGAAATACTGTATCCCATCAGTAAAAGCATCACTGGGTCTTACTAATATCACATGTTAGGTGTTTGAATGAAGAGCAGCCCATGATTTGTCATGTTCTAGGAGGCCAAATAAAAACTTCCATTGTTATTACATGACTTAACAATACTGATGATCACGTAAATCACCATATATTAAAACTACCTATGTAGCTATCAAGGTCTTTTTGGAGGTAATTTAGTTAGATGCCAAGTATACCACCAATCATTCAGAATTCTTTAATTTAAAGTATATATATATATTGAATAATTTATGTTAACATGGACAACACACTGTCTTCAAGGTCATACTCCAAGTACTAGGACTTACTCAGTTTTTAAGGGCAAGGGACTGGCTAAGGAGAGAAAGGAAAAGCAGAACATTTCAAAAAAATGAAACAATGCCTGCATACCCAGAGTATTTCATGTTAAATTCTATTTGGTAGATTTGTAGTGTGGTATACAACTGATCATCTTGATACTGAATATCAGGATCTAAATATGATATTAGGACATGTGTTGGCCCTACAGTGTGAATATAGAGCACAAATTTGCCCACTAGAGGTAAGAGGTTATACTGATGGATCTCTGTTCACACCCTTCACAAAAAGAATCAGAACATTATTGTTTTGAAAAAGCAGGCTAAACTGGCAGGGTTTTCTCCTATTACTCAGGTACAAGACTAGCTGCAGGCTCATAAGGACTGACATGCAAAACAGTGCAGAAGATATCAGAGGGAATCATGTTTTCCCTTCATATCACAATTTCCAGAAGTAGAATAAAGAGACTAACAACTGAGTATGCCATCCTTTCCTTGTATTTGTGAAAAGGGTGTGCTAGGTGAGCATCGTAGGTAAACCCCAACACAAAGTGAAGGGAATGAATGCATTCTCTGTGTGTGTCTAAACAGAGAAATCTGAATAGGTAAAGGTTTTAAAGGGTGCTTAATCTTAAAAGGCACAGAACATTATCCATGTTGTCAGAGGATTGTCATAAAATAGCTATAAGTGTCACAGCAGAATGAATAAGAAGAAGCTCAAAATTTCTGTGGAACGACCATATCAAAAGCCTATAAATGGAGACTGCTAACTTGCAGGTAGACGGGCAGACCACTGAAAAATGTACATCTTTCAGTCAGACCTTTGCGAAGCTGTCAGAAGATCCAGTCATTGCATTGCTTCTGATAAACATCTTTGAAATAACCCAGTGAATAAAGCAGACCCCTTTGGGTGGCTTGCTCAAGAAATCAAAATTGATTTCACAAGCTGTTTAAGGAAATTATGGAGAACAACTGTCTAAGCAGGGACAGTGACCTCCTGTAGAAAGGAGAGCCTGGACTACTGCACCTTGCTGAAGCTGGATATAGACAAGAGAGGTAGTTTTGGAATGAGAACCTCTGCTTGTATTGAGAGTTGTATAACTTAAGTGGTTTGACGTTCAGATCAGTATCCCCGTTCCTTGTTATACTGCCACTTCTTTCAATTGTCTTTCCGTATGACCACAGAACCTCTCAAGCTTCAAGAGACCCATAATAATCATCAAGTCCAGCTCCCTGCTCCTTGCAGAACTACCTAAAACGAAACCGTATGACGAAGAGCATCATCCGGATGCTCCTTGAACTCATGACAGGCTTGGTGCTGTGACCACTTCCCATGGGAGACTGTTCCAGTGACTGACCACCCTCTCAGTGAAAAGCCTTTTCCTAATGTCCAATTGGAACTTTCCCTGATGCAGCTTCCACACGTCCAGTTCAACAGAAAGATGAGATCAGTACCTCCCCCTCTGCTGACCCCCTCGAGGCAGTTGTAGACTGCGATGAGGTCACCCATCAGCCTTCTCTTCCCCAAGCTAAAGAAGCCAAGTAACCTCAGCTGCTCCTCCTAAGTTTTGACCTCAAGACCTCTCACCATCTTTGTCACCCTCCTCTAGGCACACTCAAACAGTTTGATGTCCTTCGAGGCACCCAAAACTGCACAGTACTTAAGGTGGGGCTGCACCAGTGCTGTGTAGAGTAGGACAATCTACACATTATAACAATACAACATTATGTTATAATACTGCTACATTACTACTGCTTTCTTACAGAAAAACAAACTGTCTTCAAGATACATCAGCTTTCACTACAGAAAAGAAGAAAACTGGAACATGTAAAATTCAGGGAAAAAAGCTATACTATTAAGACACTTACAGAAACATTTTCTAGGTAACCTGCATAATTTGTAACAAGGCCCAAAAGGCACAGATGTCTTCCTAAAATGATATTCAATGAAAACTTTTGCTCATAATGTCAGGTTTGATCATAATAAATGCTTTCTGGCACTTCAGGCTGAGAAATCCAAATTGCATGAATAGTTCCAAGTCAAACTGACCTTTGCTACATGGTCGGTAACCCTGGCTACACACACAAACTACTCCCAAGTTTTAGAGGTAAAAGCCTACTATACCTTCCAATAAAGGGGAGATTTACCAGCAATAAGCCATTCATTCTACAGCAGAGCACAGGTGATCATCATGAGTACATTTGCTTTGCTACAGTGTATTTTCTTGCAACTGTTGAACCTGTTCTCCTGGACTTTATTTATCTAAATACAGTGACAATCTTGTAGCCTTGTACTGACAAAGACCCTTTCTACCACATCAGCGTGTCTGTTTCATGCATTTTTAATTCAGACTATAATACGAAATCATTTGGGAAAGCCATGCTCAGCTTTAATCTTTTCTTTAAATAATTAGCAACTTGGCAACAAAGGATGCTCTCTCTCTCCCTGGATTGACATGCATCCCAGTGTCGAGACATCCGCACTCTCACCACAGGGCTTCGTAGTACCCTGTTCTTTGCATTCCTGGTTATGCAAGCTAAGAAGATGAAGTTTCAAGGAAGAATCCAGGCAGTTTTCTTTTATCCAGGTTCATTTACCAGTGTAGCACAGCAGATTTGTTTGTCTTCCTGAGAAGCAACATTCCTGTCATCCAACTATAATAATAATCCTGACACAGAGACAGAAACAGCCACCAGGTGCCAAAGCTAAGTTTATAGAAAGCATTCAGAAAATGGCTGTTGATTTTAGGTCAGCGTGTAGGCAACTGCAGTTCTATGAAAAGCAGCCACTCTTCTCAGATATCACCAAGACGCAGCTTGGTACAGCTTTCAATACATGCCACATACTTCTGGCATCTTTGAATAGCACCTATATGGACTGCACTACTGTCCAGCAGTACAGTATTTGACACCTCTGAGCTCCATCACAGATTTTGGAAATAGCAGCAGTTTATTGCTGGAGCACAACTATCTGTTAGGAGACGCAACATGTTATCACCACTTTGTATGTACACAGGGAAGAGGTGCCATCCATGTCCTGCCTGCCTTCCTTTTGAAGAAGTTGTTACAAGTGACCTTTGTTTGGACATAATCCAGTTGTGAAGCCTCCATCATTACAATGTGAATTTGAGATTTTTGAAAAGCCTAGAACTGTCACTGAAGATAAGTGAAGAGGTGAGGTGGAGCAGGAGAGAAGGGTCAGGTAAGAAATCGAAGTTAAACAAAGCCATACAGCTGCCTTGAGTCAGCATTGAAGCTGACAAACACAAGTTCCTGGGTTTGCATTCAGGCATTGAGCACATACCCGTCTGTAGATCTGGAACTGAAAACAGCTGAGGTGCTGAACTTACAAGTAATTTCCACCTCATGAATAGGCCTTACATGCTTATTGCCCTTCAAATGGAGGGAAATACTTTCTATCAAAGCCACTATCTGGCAAATCCTGTATGTCCCTCCAGCTCCTCTGTAAGTGCTACTTAATGTTTGTTCAAGGCAGTAATTAATTCAATTAAATTAATTGGAAAGGAAAATTCAAGGACAAATACTACTAAAAAACCCACAGTCATTTAAAATTTTTTCAACTGACAGTCATAGTCCAGGGTATCTAGTATAAATCCAGAGCAAACAGCAACAGCCTTGAGTTACTGAAATGGTGACCTTCAAGGCCAACAAAACCCTACTCTCACTTTTGCAGTAAGGGCAGAGGCAAACCAACTTGTCATTTCTAGATCAAGGTGGGCCTGCAGCTACCAAAACAAACAAACAAACAAACAAAAACCCTCAAAAAGCATACACACAAAAAAAGGAAAACACCAAAGGAATTATTTTTTCCTCTCCCATTCCTTGCAAAACAATTCAAAAGCAACTTGCATAGGCTTGTGCTTGGTGAGAGTGGGGACAAATGGAAAGGAAATTAGACCCAAGCAGCAAAGAATAAAGAATTCCTTTCTAATAAGATGTGAAACAGTAGCCAAAATAAAAGAACAACAAATATTTTCTCACATTTGTCTGTAATATCAAATCACTTCAGCTAATGTGATTCTGTAAGCTGTTCAGCCGGGAGCTCCAATCCTCACTGACTGAGAAGACGACTGCCTTGCTCACTCAAGTACACGACAACTTCCCATCCTAATAAGTAATAGACTGGCATTTGAGAGTTCATTCTCCGCTCCTTACGGAACACAGAGTTTGGATCAAAAAACATATCTGTGATTCTTGATATGATTGACTTAAACCTTTTTAATATAAACCTTCCTTTTCTTGCAACAACAGTAAGCTATATCCTCTAGTTTGTTTGAGAAAATTAAATGGACCACACTTACCAGATGAACCACATATTAAACAAGAAACTCATGTTGTTAGGGCTAACAATTAATCCAAGCTTTTCCCCAAGTACTTGTGGACAAAAACGACCCATAAGGTTCAGGAAAAGTCTCTGAAGGCTCTCCAAGCAAGCAGTTCTGCATTTAACACCTCTTACACTTAATACATTTTATCACACTGTCCTTTGAAAAACCCAAAATTCCTACTTCACATCTATGTCCCATCCTGGAGAAAATACCCTTGGCCTAGAAAGACTCTGTTTTATCAGACTGTTACGAAGAGCAAGTCTAAAAATACTTCAATATCTTCAGAATTTCCTCTTTCCTGGAGAAAACAAAGACAGAACCGGTACAACATAACTAAAGAGGTTATCCCTTGATGTCAACAGCCCACAGCCACAGCAGCAGTGAAACCATTTGACTGGCTGGTTGAGGGCCAGGAAAAGGGTTTTTTGGGCTGTTGTTGGTTTTTTTAGGGGGGTGATGTTTTTCATTTGTTGGTTCTCGATTTTATTTTGGTTGAGGTTTTGACTTTCTTGTTTGTTGGGGGTTTTTTTAAGTGAGAGACATTTCATAATTTGACAAAAACAAATTCATAGCAGTTCCTATGACAAGGCTACTGAAGATCACCTATAATTTAAAACAGTTGTCCATACAAAGAAAACAAAAAGAAGATAGATAATTTCTCTCCAAAGTGGCATAAAGACAGGAAAAAGGGGCATTTGTGGGTTGGGTTTTTTTTCCCCCCATACTAGCAGCATGCAGGGATATGAAGACTAACTTCAATAACATGGGAATGTTTCGTACAATGTAAATTGGTAAGCAATTTCTACGCTTAAGATGTACCAGTGATATGACTGAATTCCCACCCCCGCCACCCACCCCCCCAGAAGAAGGCTAAACTTTGAATAATAATTTCCTAGGCATTTACAGAAGGTGAGTTCTAAAAATTCCTGCAGGTACTTATAACGTTTCAAATTTCTATGAGAAGTGTCAGGAACACTTCATCCCCTACTGAAATACATTCTTCAGCTAGGGTGGAATACAGCAGCTGTTCAACTGGCAACAAGAAGAGACATGAAAAAAATATCAGGCCAGGAAATTATATGGATACCTAAGGCAAGTAGAATGAAATTACCAGAGTTAGAATTTGATCAAGGTACAAAGATTATACAGTTGGTAAAACTTTTGGGGATTAATAGTGATCTAAGGGTCATTCTTTTCAGCACCAGCAACTTGAAAATGCAGGGAAAGATGAGAGAAGAGAATCACAATTGCAAATGTCAGCAATTACTTGAACAAAACCATGAAGAATGTGCATGGCATTGGGTTACTGTGTCCATCCGCATTTATTGTGTGATTCAAAAGTTCAAAGATTACAGGTTATATGCAGGCATCCTTTTTAGCATCTGTATGTTTTTAAGTACAAACAAGAAGAATCAAACCTTCCAGTTTCAAGTATGGCTCTTAACCTATGCTGGCATAAATTGGTTCAAAAGTATTTAAATGAGAAAAAACTACTTAGATCGGAAGCACCAACTTTAAACTGTTTTATACACCATGCTGTTTCTGTAGATGTCTTCCTCCTGATGGGAAATAACATAAAATTAAATTAAAGGCGAATAATTCTACAGTGCAAGCTTGTATGAAAGAAAAAGAAAGGGGAACTGATAATGAGGTGGCTTAACTTTGTCATCCACTTGGTATTGTGTCAGATGTATGTGATGATGCAACCTTTGTGAAATGCTTGAACTCATTACATTATGCCTCTATACTCAATTTTCTTTCCTAATGCTCATCAGTTGCTATTAGAACTGTAAAAAGGCACTAGTGATTTCCTTTTTATTGTTAAAGAAGCCTGTAAGAGTGAGTTTGTCATGGCCTTTGTGTCTTAAACTGCATCCACCTTAATACAAGTCAGTCCAAATTTGGCCACTTTTCTTTCCACATTCCTCTAATGTTGTCTTTCTACTTCCTCATACATTTACACTTTCAAGAAAAAAAAAAATCCTGTCAATCTCTACTCTGTATCCTCTGCAGCTGCTTCTAAGCCTCAATAATTCATTGCCTGATAGTATTAGCATAACATACTTGGAATTCAAGACAAATTCACAAGCAAACTTGCATAGACAAAATTTCACTTAAAGGTTCCCTCCCGCCCCTTCCACAATTTGATGTGTAATGTGGTTGGTTTATGTCTTAAGCACACTTAAAACAAATGTTTTCTAAACATAATTAGTAACTGTTTTTCAAACCTCTTTTACCAACTGCTCAGTAACTGCTTTTCAACCTTTGCATAAAACAAGCATGCAATATCATTCACTGTTAGTATGCTCAATATTTACCTCGAATAGCTTTACAGTACATCCTTTCAGAGCAATGGACTTCACTAAAATTATAGGTGAAAAGAATAAATCTGCACTGACAAAATCTAATTTATTTTTTAGTGCTGATTCACTGTAGGATTAAGTTAAGCCTTCAGTGAAATTACTGCAAATTTGCACTTAAGTATCAGATCAGAATTTCATTCAGTATCTTTTACTGAAGTCAAATGAAAGCTTTTGTTTCCAAGGACATGTAATCACACTCTAAGGATTTATTAAGTCAGCCCCTCTCTTACTCTTTCTGCTGCTCTTTTCTTCAATAAAATGATTATTTCAGTAAACACATAAATGGACATACAAACCATGTATTCAGTTCCTAGTTAAGCAACCTCAGCTATCTTCTGCATACAATATACACAAGCCCAGAAAATAAATGCTTACTGATATAGCATCAGGTATTAACTTTTACAAGCAAATCAGTTTTCTCTCCAACTGCACTTAGCAGCAAAGTTTCAATAATATACCTTCTAATCACACTTTTATATGCAGAATCTTCTCATAGCTTCTGAGAACGCATAGGTCCCAAGAGCTGTCTTATCACTGTAAACTCCTTCCCAAATACCTTTTAGTATTTCAAGTTACTTATGTCTGCAGTTATTGGGTGCTGATTTGTACACTTGCCTTACTACCTAGCCTTCAGAGCTCTAGAAAGCAAATACAGAATTTTCATCACACATTCTACTACTTTTACTGCTGAAATAATGAAGCCTTCTATAAGTTATTATTATACTATATCTTCCAGAAAAGCCATTCAAAACAAAACTATGCAGTCAATTACCCAATAGAATGAAGCACTAATGCTAATTAGCAAGTTAATGTTCAATTATATTTAACAAAAACACTGCTGGGAACTTGAGAAGAGCCATAATACTGATGGCCCTTTATTATTAGAATGACAGCATACAGTAATTCAAGTCCTGCTACCAACAAGACCTCAGACTACATAAGAGTCCCAAGAACAGATGACTTTTCCTGAGATTTGAGCTTCCTACAATCTCTACAGCTCCTTGGGGAGCCATGTCAATTATACCATCATCAAAGCAAATGGCATTTTAAAGAGTCTTTGTAACAGACAGAGCATGCTAATGCTGATCAGAGGTGCAAGTGTAGAGCACATTTCTCCCAAAAGCTCTTTAACCTGTTGTGTATCTATTCAGTTGGTTCTAATCCCATCATTCTGTGACAGGCCACTGGTGCCCTCTCTGCCTTTGTCAGTCAAAACCCAACCATTAAAAACAACCCATTTTCCAGCATCAGAGCGGTGTGGAATGCAGTAGTGGCAGCAAAAAGATAAACTCCCATATAGAGAGTGTGATAACATGAAGTCTGCTGGCTTTCTTGCTTGACAGGTTATTCTTATTAAGATAAAATGTTTTCCAAAAAACTACTCTAAATAGAAAGTGAATAAAAAAAAGGAGTGATGGAGCATGAAAACACTTAATTCTTCTATATGGCATGAGCAGGAAATGAAACTTTGTCTGAAATTAAATTATCACTTTTCTCAAAAAAAAAAAAAAAAAAAAATCCCACATGCTCATTTTCCAGCAGCATTTAATCTATATACTACTGATGCTCTACTCATTGTATAATAGGACTCTTTTGGGAATAGATACAAAGAATATAAATGAAGTAGCCATACAAATCAAAAGGAAAATTGTAGTATTATGGAAGCAACTGGCATATCAGTTTGAAAACAAATGAGAACGCAGCAAGCCATCCCACTGCAAAAACATTCATATATGTGATATATCCACTTCACATTTACATATCAAGGAGAGCCAAAGTAATTCTAAGTTTTCTACGATTATTAGTGTTGAGAAATTGTGATGTCTATCCTAAATGTTAATGCAATTCCTTTTCACGTGATCAAAATTTTGTACTGACTGGCAAACTAAAAGTTTTTGAATAATGTAGTTCAGCTAAGCAGCACTAGAAGTTATTTTCTAAGTTACTTGTACATAATATCTACAATTTTTATTTTTTTCCTAAAGGTTGTTTCTAATACTGTTTCACAGTTGGACAAAGGTGAAGTCATTTGGTAAACTGTACAGATCTGCACAAGAAAAGAAAGAGCAAAAATAGAAATACTGAAAGGAGAAATCAAAGGCACAGGTGGAACAAGCATTTAAGCCTTCAGTTTTAAGAAAAGCCCAGAGAGTCTTTTGAACTGTGCAGTATTAGGAGGTGTTCAGAGAAACCAAATACCCGATTCTAACACTAGCTTTTTATTTGATCTGAGCTTTAGTCACACTTTGGGGTATCTGTAGACTGTTGAGGCTAGAAGATGACAAGGGGAAAAGGAGAGATTAAAAAAAGATAGAAATTAAGTCCAAACATACTTATAGAACAAGCATTGCATTCAAGACAGGGCGTAAGGTCCCCCAGGTGTCTACATCTTGCTTGGGATTATCTTTCTCTTAATTGTGAAAAATATCGACTTCCTATTTCAAGGACTGTAAAATTTCCATGGTGACACTGAAGGTCAACAAAAATAGAGGACAGCACAGGAAAGTGATTTTCCTAGGGGATGTTTTATCTTCCAGAAAGTCATCCCTCTGTGCAAGCTCTTCTGAATACATTTCTCCACACACATACTTCCACAATACAGAAGGAGGTCCTCATATGCTCCTTCTCCACTTAACACAACCACAAGCGTAAGTTGATGTAACTTTGTGGGAACAAGTTGTAAGCTATTTTTTTTTATTTTCTAGCAAGCAGAGCACCCTCAGCTGGACCCTTGATCCCACAGTCAATGAACTTTTACATGTACTTTTAAAATTCTCATGCCTTTTACAAATTCAATAGCTCTACATCAGCTTCATAGCTTTTTAAAAGACAGTGTCCTTCTGCAAGAAATTCTGTCCTTCTGGAAAACACCACATTTTCCTAAAATGAACTGAACACCCATTTTTGGCTTTGGTAAGAGCGCCTCTGTTTTCAGCATTGAAGTCTGATAACTCCATATGTCAGTACCAGAGACACTCCACTGATCAAACAGCACAAGCACCAAGTGTACTTCCCACGCAGCAGAAGAAAACTTCCAATTAACATGAAGTTAGCGTGGCATTCTGCCCCTACCCACCTCCCCCAAGGTAAACTCTTCAACTCCTTTGGCATACACTTACTGCTCAACTGAAGAATTTATATACCAAAATAAGACATCAGTCTCTTGTGCACAGTATGACAGCAGTAGCTACTGCTGGTAGCGTTACATACCTCTCAACTTTTGCTTGGATGTTCAGTTGGAAAGAAATGGCAGGGCGGCCTCAGCTGGACCCTCCCATCTCACAGCTCCTCTCTGTGCCTGTGCAGATGGAACTAGGAGAGTATTACAGGCAACGCATGTCAGCGGTACTGATCCCAACTCCCAACCAAGCACACCTGCATAAAACAAAAGCTGCTTTTTGTCAGGCATGTGGCAACATCCATAATTTTTCCTGGTTGAAAGTTCTTACACATTCAAGAGCACCCTGTGGCAACTGTGGGCACACTGATCCCTTTCCTGCAATTAGGTTCACTGGTTTATAGATTTCTATATCTTAGAGAAATATTTTCCTTTCTGCACAAAGGTTTTTATCAGAATATGATGCCTTTCATTAAAGAAACAGATACATATGCGCCAATATAATATTTGATGCCACCAAACACAATTAATTTGGAGACTTTTTAGAGTATCTACATAGTAAACTCCTTGAAGAGTAATCTGTTCACCTGGATTTCACTGTAAAGTAATAAAACAGGTTGCAGACGTACCCTGCTCTCCAGTCTGTATTGCAGTATTTATAAATATGGAAAACTTTATTCCACAATCATACCCATTTTTCAGAAACCAAATCACAAAAACTTCACCAGAAACCATGTGAACTGAACTTCTCAAGTCTGCTATGGAACAGGAATCCCTACTGCACATAGTTCATTTTAAATTAGCTTTTAAATGAGTGAGATAATCCCTATTTTTAATTTGATATTTCAGTAAAGGTTTCCATTGATCTCAGTTTTCCAAACACACTTGAAAGCTTCTAAGCAACAGCGGTAGGCTGATTTTTAATTTTGCTTTCACACCACTTGAGTGGATTCAGATTCTATGAGGCAAAATGATATTTGGCAGCAAATGACACAAGATGCCACTTGGCATCATACTCTGATTTTTAAGCAGAAGCTGTTGGAAAGCTTAAAATAATTTCTTTGTCTTACCCTACGGTGTCTGAAATACAGGTCTAATTTGTTAACAACCCCAATACTAGAATAAGGAAAACAGTGCATTAAAAGCTCCCTTTTCTGTAGATTAGGACATTGATTACATGAATTTGGGGAAATGCAAAATATTCCAAGGTAACACATCTGAACATTAAGATATACTACACAGTCAAGAAAAGCTACAGACAAGTACTGTTTCTACAGTTCAGTGACTTGTGATGGTCAGTTTAGTGGTTACATGCATATTTGTAGTCTACTGCAAACTCAAAGCAGAATTAGATCAACCAATGGTCATATCATGAAGTCACGAATAGTTATACCATTTAAGTGGGTATATTTAACTTTGTTTTGTCTAGCCTATGTAAACATCCTATCTCAGTTAAGCTGCAGTACCAATGAGTACTGTAAATATTATTTTCATGCTTCCCCCACCCACTCCCACTATTCTTTGTTATCCTTACTTTTATCTCAGTGACTTTGTCATTTGTGTGCAAATTCTTCTAATAGCTTTACTCATGCTTCCAAACTGTGCAAAATTATGAACAAAGCAGAACAAGTAATTCAGGCACTTGGAATACCTTTAGGAGGACTATACAGTCTTTTGACAAGCATTAGCTAAGGTCCTGAATAAACAGTATTTATTTTGCAGATACAGTATTTCTGGTCACTGAATCCTACAAGATCCAGAAGCGAAACCAATAACAAAGGATCCACAAGGAACAACCTCATCTAGCTGGAGAGCATGCAACCAGACTTGGGAAAGAGATGCATGCTATTTATTGTTTTGAAGCAGCACTAGTTCTGACTTATCAGGAAGAGAGAAGAATAGAGCAGTGATAACACCCCCCTACCCTTCCTCTGGTACTCCAGGGAAGGATCCATCACTAGGTGCTGAAGTGCCAGATATTAGTGCTGCTTGACACCTCTTGATTTTCACACATAATACAGTGGTCAGAGGGTAAGGTTTTTCACATCTGTGTATGGCAAACAATCTTTGTATCATTAAAGTTGAGATACTTAGAAAACAGTAATGGGATTTGGTTCTGAAGATGCAGAAGGACCCAGTATTAGTACAGTCTCCTGGTTTATCACCAGGGATGTAGGAAAGGCCCATCCAAAACTCTATTTTAGAAGCATCCAAATATCCTACGGTCCAACCCAAGCTCCCCGTAACTAAATACTGAAGTAAAGCATATGAGCTGCTGATGGTAGCGGTCCCTCCTTCGAGTTCTAACTAGAAGCAACATCTTGACCTTTTCAAATCAAACATTTGTTTAAATCTGCCTATCCTAAGAACAGTTATTTTGTCAAAGATTTCTTAAGCATCTCTCACTCACCAGTTATGCACTTAATTAAAAAGGCTGATTTTTTTCTTTAATTGCTGTTGCTACTCCACATAGCTTAAATAACAATATCCCTATTTCACTTGAGCAGCTCATGGCTCACTCACCTGTATGCCTTCACACAACCACCCAGCAATTCAGCACACACACTTGAGCATAATGTATTTTCACATTAAAGAGCAAGAAATAAAAGCCTGGCAGTTGCTGTTCATATACATGCAAAACAACATTTATTTTTGGTAGATGACAAAAACATAAAAAAAGCATAATTTAAAAGTTTAAACTTTTTTTTTTTCTTTTTTTTTTTTCTTTTTTTTTGCCGTGCTGCTTTGCATTCAAAAGAGGCGTTGGGGTATTCATCTGCTCAAAGGCCTGTCCAAGAGTACGAAGAAGCCTCTCAGGTTCGTCTCCTGTAATTACTTCTTTTGAATGTTAACCAGAAAGTCTGGCTCAGATACAGTGCTGAATGGGACATCAAAAAGAGACCTGGAATAACTGCACAGGGGAACAAGTGCAAAACAGTCTCCATGTGATTATACATATTCACTCACTTTATAGCAAGGACCTGCCTGCTTCTGTGTCTCAGGGAGAAATGAAATCCAAAATGGTGTTTTTTTTAAACAGAACATTTACCATTTTTAACACAACAACAATAATAAGACAAAAAAAAAAAAAAAAAAAAAAAAAAACATTGCCACACATGCACTTCACAGAGCTTGTGAAAAGAAGCTCTCAAACGTTACATTTGAAAGTGCTAAAATGATTGTTCCAAGAAACAAAGCAAAGCAACAGAGGCACAGAGCGCAGGCGTGCCAGGACAGTCTAACGCAGCCAATAGCCAGCACTGGAGCTGGGCAGGATCCCAGTACTTCATGATATTCCTACTCTGACTTTTGCCTTAAAAGACTTTGTCCTCAGTCTAGCTCCCACTGCTGCCAGCCTTTTCACCCAGTTCAGCAAAAGGTTGATTGGGCCTCAGGGCTTAAGTTTCAGACATGCTGGATGTGTGTTGACTTCAGCTGTCGTGAATGCTCAGCAGCACACATCTGGAAGAGCAAGACCTTAGCATGCAAAATAATTCCGTGCCGGTCACGTAATCACCTTACAGAAGTCACAGAAGCATAAAACTCTTTTAACATGGAAGACAGCCCCGAGAAGCACAGTGACTGAGAAAACTAACAGAACGCTCAAGAAAAATAAAGCAGATTGTGGGCTTGCAGGTGGACAGTACACATGTAGTGGTTTCTGTAAGAGGTAATTATTTCAAAAAATAATTATCTAACCAATTAACTTATTTTCTATAAGCCAAAGCATGTTATGAATGGGGAGATTAAATTTTCAATGTACTGACCTTAAAAGCCAATGTAGTTCTGAATAGCTTACTGCAAAACCTTTTCTTTTTTTGGGTGAAAATCAGTCATGACTTGCATTTTCTTCTCCATTCAAAGACAGCTACATTCTGCTGACATTCTGGTTTCCATGAAAGCACACAAAAGGCACTTAGGTACTTGAAAGGTACTTCTGCGCTATTTGGTTTACATAAATCCATGATACAATGACCACTGTGCCAGTTTATTCCTTAAAATGTTATTTTTATTACATCAGAATTTACATAAAAACATGTCGAAGACAACCTAGAATGTGGTAGGCACTGTACGAAGTGGGGTTTTGGTTGGTTAGTGTTTTTGGCTGGTTGGTTGGGGTTTTTGAGGTGTTAAAGTATCCCAAAGCCTCAAACCACAATTTCTAAGAGGTGGGAAGATAAGCAGAGAGTTCAGTTCTCTGGACCTATTAGGGAAAAATAGTTCCAATAACTACACGTTGTAAATGTGTGATTTCTATGACATAGGGAAACCACTTCACATTTTCCTCAACATATCAAAAATCCTCTGTTCAAAGAGTTTTATTTTAAAAGGAAAAAAAAGAAAACCAAAAGTCCATCTCCATCTTCCTTTCTAAAGCCTTTTGTCCTGCCCATCAAGAAGAGCCTTTTAAATTACAAACTAAATATTGCAATGGGTTATAGTGTGGCTTTCTGGGTATTTTATGAAATCTACTGCTGTCTCAGAGATGAACAAAGCAAGAATGACTCACTTCATTAATTGTGAAAGTCCATTAACTAGGATACAGGTACAAGGATTACTAAGTAGAAACCCTGTTTAAAAAAAATGCAAAGCATGCTTCTGATGAAACATACTGAATGAGGATTTAAGGATTCACAAAGAAAGCTGCCATTTCACATCACCTGTAGTTAAGTTTTGACTAGTTACCAGGTATTAAAGATGGGAATTTTTGCATTACAACAGGACAATGCTTGGTACAATGATGATTACAGATCCTATTAGAAGGACAGGACAGCAGACATAGGTATCATAGTTCCTGGCTGGACCCTGGGTTGTTCATAACTTTCTATGCACAGGGAAGAATTATTACAACTGTCCAAAATGGTTTCACTTCAGTAAAGTCTCCATTATCTATGGCTAATTTACCTGGTTACAAACTGTGTACCATCACTGCATTGATGTGCTCCTGCTTAGCAGACAAGCAGAAATACTGATTTTGAGTAATGTTCTGGGTGAAAGGAAATAAAAAGGCAGAGCTGAAAATGCTTGGCAAGGCAGAAATCCTTGTCACATTCCCAGTAGCAGGGCAGGCCTGTGCTACTATGCAAAGAGGCTCTTGGTTAAGGCATATGGGTCCATTTTGATTTATCAGTATAACCAGCACTGGAAATGACAAATACAGGCAAAAGGTTGAAAATAATTCTTGGACCAGGAGAGGCAAAGGTGGCTGACAGTACACCACCATGGCTACTTAGTCCTACCAGGACTAGAATATGAATAATCATATTCATTAAAATCCCTCAGATTATTTCTACTAGCCAGTTTTTTACCCTAATCCTTTCTTAGATAAATTTAGAGACATTGGTTGCTACCAAATTAACGGAAGTAGGTGTCGATCTTGCCTGATCTTGCCTGCCTTTTTGTTTAGAGTTTCAAAGTACTTCCTGAGAAAATTAATTCTTTCTTCTACAAGACAAGCTGGAAACATTTTCTCTGTTTATCTCCTCGGATAAAGAAAACATTTATTGGTAATTCATCTCTTCCTTAAATAAACTTTTCCCTTAATATGAACTGGGACACTCAATGGGTGAGCACAGAAGGCAAGAAAAGCAAAAACTCTTTCCAACATGCTGCAGGCCTTTATCTCATGCAATGATTATTAAGGCAGCCCCTACAGGTCTCCTGTCAATCTGAAAAAAGTTCCATGTTACAATTGAATCAGATGCAAGAAAAGCAGAGGCTAGAGACACAGAAGCTTAAAGATGCCATGGTCTGAAAGAAAAATTAAACTGCTTACAAAGTAACTGAATAAACTGTAAATTCTCGTGTCACCAGCCAATACAAGAGGCTTTATTGATATATATATATATTTTTAATCTGACATTAGCTTGAAGTAACATTTTCAAACAATAGTTCTTTCCTATCGATTTTCTGTGCAATCCATTACAGTGAATGCTATCACCTTTAAGCCAGCTACAGGGTTTTAACCTTCCAAGATGTCTAGGAACACAAACATGACAGTTTTCCTGAGCAGCATTTATTGCCATGTATCTTAAATTACTCTGAATGGGAACACCAGGAAAAAAGCTTCTACATGCGTTATGTGTAAGCTTGGTTACAGGAAGCATGGAACAAATTGAAAAGGGAGAAGTGACACAGAAGAAACTGATAGAAGCAACAGTAATTTTGTTGAGATAGATAATATCGTGGAAATTTAACCTTATGGAAAGCTTTCTTTATTTAAAGCAGGCATTTGATAAACAACCTTTTAATATTCACATTATGCTTCCTAGAGATAATGAAGAGCAACCAAAATGACAAGAAACAGCACTGCCCCTTGTTTCTGAGCCCACAGCACACATATAACCTGTCGGAGCTCCAAAATGCAGGCTTCCCTCCCATAAACCCCCAGCCCCTCACAGAACACGGCACAAGGCTTACTGCCCATTAGATATATGCACAAACCTCATGATAAGTGTTGAATAGAAGGTCTGCATGCAAAACGCTACCTTAATCATGGCAATACACAAGCAAGATCTAGCCAAACCTCCAGTAAACTGAGCAACTTGAGCATGTGCAACAGGTTAGCATTTCTACTTTCTCCATGTTCGCTGTAGTTCCTTGGACCTATGCTTGTGCTAGATTCAGGTCAGCCAGTAGTTTGGTGTAAATGTCTACTAGGAAGGACCTCCCAAGCGAAGATAAGGATAAACTGTATTTTACAGTTTTAACCTGAAAACTGCACTATGTTGCAACATCACAAGAAGCCAGTAAGGAGTCCACAAATACTTAACTAACCAATTTAGGTTCTGTGTTTCAGATGGCTTGACAATTTACAGCTGGTGTGCTCAACGAAGCAGATTGTCCAGGCACCAACAAAGCTCATGAAACAGGGGAGGGGTGTTTTCCCTGTCTACTTTCTAAGAAAAAGACTCCCATACTCCGGACACTGACCACTCTCTCCTAACCATGCATGCATGTAATGGCCTCAAAGGAACGAGCCAGTCACTCCTGGCTCCAGCGTACACGTCAGACCGTGCCTCGCACACTACTTCAGGCACAAGAAGTGACCAGTAAGGATGCTTACAAAGACAAGGTCTACAGAGTATCTGAAGACATATAGGCACCAAAATGGCAGCTTTAGATCACAAGGTAAATTTGCACACCGGTGCAAAGTTCAATTAAAAAGTGCCACTTTCTCCTTTTACACCTGGTGAAGTCAGCAGCCACACAATACAGAGCAATGTGTAACCTGCAGTTACCCCTTCAGCAGCCTGCAGGCACCCCCCCACCCCCTGCCAACATTTTCATCATTCCGTCAGAAGTTTGCTGCCTACATACATTTGAAAACATGTTATATTTGCCAGTTTGTTTTTATGCAGATTTAGTTTAGATTCCTAACTCCAAAGTCTACCCATTCCATTGCTTACCACACATAGAAAGCGGCAAGCATTATTTTATGGTATGTTAAGACTCCGTTGGCATGCTGGCAGATAAATCCAACAAAGGAAAATTTAGCTAAATTTCCTACATTGTAGTTAACACTACATGCAAGTGAAGCTGATACACTTGTTTTCCTTTCCTAAAATAGAAGCTCTGCCTAAAAATTAATACTCAGAATAGAACTGTGGTCTGTGCTCCCTGGCACCCCAAAGCCAGTAACTCAACTCTACCACTTCTAGTCACCCAGGGATTAGACATACATCTTTCACATCACTTTAGCAAAGCCTTCAGGAAACTCTCATCATCTGCACTGGTGTTAGCAGGCACATAAATACAATCACCCCACCACTGACAAGTCAGCAGCAGTTTTACTTGCATGAAGTTACTCTTTCCACTTCGTTTAATAGATCTAAGGAGTCTTCTGTAGTGACCTTAGTTCACTGTTCTGCTTGATTATTGGCTTGCAATTGCAGAATTTCCAGACTCAGTGGAGCACAAGCACAACAAGGTTATGTAAAGCTGAGCAGACACAGAGAACAAACAAAAGAGGATTAGACTTCATATCAGCAGTTTCATAAACTGTAATACCAAATTACCTAATTAATTCTATTATTCAGTCCACTAGGCTGGTCCTTGTGCCACCTCAGCAAATATCTGTCCAGTTATAATCTCATCTTCACTGCTGTATTAACTGCCCCAAAAACCTTGTCACTAGATGCCATATCAAAAAGTCCTCAACTGATAGAGGTCATGCTTCAGAAGATTATGACACTCATTAAAACACCTGCAACGACATACATTGTTATTTCACAAATCTACTGATGTTACTCAATACCAAAAGCCAGTTAAGAAAACACAACAGGTCTCATGTTAAGGCAGAAGGAAGGGTAATTATTCATCTAATACTGCCATAACTGCTGCTGCAAAGCAGCCACACGAGGATGTAACAATTACAAGTATACAATTTAAGTACACATAAATAGACTTGGTGGGTATTGAACTAAACTGTGAAATTTAACTTTTGGTATGGAAAAGAGTCCCTCAGTAAAAATTAAATTTCAGTCTTGTAAATCTTGACCATCTCCTGAAATCCTAGAAAATTTTGGATACAGATTTGCCAGCTCTACTTGTCAAGTGACAGCATTTTCTTCCCTTCAGCAAGTTGTCTTGCTTTTCTTCAGAACTTGAAAATCATTCTGGTGGGAGGTTAAGTTGAAAGTCCTCTTTATAAAAATATCTCACTTCAGTCTTTTCTGGTATTTCTCAGCTCTGGATTTATAAAAGTAATTCCACAACACATTCACTGAAACACCTAATATAAATATACCAAAGCTCACAGTCTTTAATGAGTGTTATATTAAACATGAATAAGGGCTATACCACTCGTATGCCACTACTGCCCTCTCTCGGGAGAAGTCTGAATCTCACATTCTTCTTTGTCAAAGGACTATAGTTCCCTTTACAATTATTTTTGTTACTAGTTTTGATAGAATAGATCTAGGCATATGTACTGTCACTTGCATTTTCTTTCTACCTGAAGCGTCCTCTCCTAGCAGGATGGATTTCTATTTGATCCCTGAGCAAGACTGAGAAAAACCTGCTAGTACACTACACCAAAACAAACCAAGAAACTCACAGCATTTGCTTAGACACAAGTGATCATAAGCAAGTGATTTCAGTGCTGAATCCATCTATGTACAAATGCAAGTATCAAATATATAACAACAAAAACTCAAAAAACTGAAACAACATGGGCTCAGATCACATAGAAAGAGGTATTAGAACAAAAAAACAATGACAATGGGAATAGTTTAAATATGCTCCACCATTGTTCATAA
The DNA here is from genome assembly GCA_035590215.1 of Microhierax caerulescens. NCBI lineage: Eukaryota > Metazoa > Chordata > Aves > Falconiformes > Falconidae > Microhierax > Microhierax caerulescens. The sequence continues at coordinate 50,944,682 of JAVJGJ010000061.1, read as the reverse complement.
AGGCATAATTACTCAAAAGTGGATGAAAACAAACCTAAAGGGGCAGCGGGATAAAAACTGCAATTGAACAGACATGATTTTTAAAAAATGTGTCAGAAAAGGCAGGGAAATGGAGGCATAAGTTTCAAGAAAAAATTGGTTAACCATAATTTTGAAGAAATTGATATGTCACAAACAACAACGAGCTGACTGCTTTGGCCCATTATTGGCTTGGTCCACTACAGCATAGCAACAGCAGAATGACCAGCAGAAGCAACACTGATTAAGTATTATTCTGCTCTCCTCTTAGTTAAAGCAAATCACAGCTCTATCAAAATAATTGTGCATTTTAAACAGTACATTTCAGATATTAAGATTGGATTTATAGAAATAATACTTGAGATGTCTCTATTCCACAAAAGGTACATTCATAAAGAGCATTCTGTGCTATTGGGGTTGATTCCTAAACACTCCTAAACAATCTGAAGCCATGATAATATTATAAAGGAAATACAGGGTATTTAGTCTCAATCAGCCCCTAGTAATATCATTAAATATTTGCCATTTATTCCTTCAATACACTACACATTCTGTCCTCTTCACAGAAAAGCTGACCAAATCATCCCTTTCCAGACAGGTAGCCCAGGCTCTATGCAGCAGATTCGAAGACCCTCAAGCTAAATTTTACCTGTTTAGTAATCAGTGCTAGTTTCTACAGAAAATACTTTTCTCAGCTTTGTTTCAGAACTTATGAGGGGGAGGGAGACAAAAAGAGAAGTCAATGTGATTGCTCACACACATTTTATTTATTTCACCGAGGAAGAATGCTTTCTGTATTTTCATCAAGCACAGCAGCAGCTTTGGCCAGCTGAGACCAAGATGCAAAGCACTTACCCCGCTACATAATTACAAGTACTTCTGTGGGGTTTTGAGCCTGAACAAAGTGATACCAAAGAAACCAGTAACCAAAAAAACTTTGAACTCCAAGTACTGTAACTTAAGAAACTGGCAAGAACAAGTAGGGACACTGTACCGGTTGGAGGGCAAGGCAGAGGCAGCAGTAAGGGGACTGCAGCAAGGCTCTTTCAACTACTAATTTTCAGAGCAACTATGTAACCTATTAATTAGACAGTACAAAATAAAAAATTACTACCTTTTCCCTCCTCTGGAACTTGCTTTCCAGTGTGCAGCACAACAGGGTTCATGTTTACCTCGGAGGCAACACTGTCAACTCCACCTACACGTGTCTTGACATTTTACATTCACACGTTAAGAAACGATGATTATTTGTGGACTGCAAAATACTATCTGAAGGACAGACAGATTATATACCATGCATTCAAAAGCAGCAGGTTGCTATGGTTTCCCCCTGCAAGAACAAAATGCACTTCATTAGGTTATCTGAAGATCATCTCAACTAAACTAGAAGGGTCCATCAGGGAAGCAGACTGCCCTTTAATCACAGCTCTGCCTTTGTGAAACAGTCTATTTTTCTCCTAAAACAGCTTTTGCAAAGAAGGATGTAGCTCTGCACATAAACTGAAACGTCCTAATGCTTCATGTTCTGAGCTGTGTACTAACCTAACCACCGAGTTCCCACAATAATGATAACTGACTTGCAAACTGCTGTATTCTTAATCTATGCTTTGGAAAAAGATATTTAACTCTTGATTGTTTAAACTACTACCTGAACTATTTATTCATTTGGTAAAGCATATTAGCAATTACAATCAATTAGTAGATCCTCTTATCTTGAAAATAAGTCACAGGTAACAGGAATCAAACTATTTCCTCTTTAAAAAAAAGATACATCACTCTACCAGAGCATTGAGAGAATGATATTCCAATCTGGCATGAAGCAATCTTCTCAATACTCAGATTATTCATGGGACACTTTGCAGAGTGTGACTGAGCTCCACTTTTGAGAAAAACAGCTGCAGGGTTTATTGGCAGACAGTCTTTCACAAAGCATAGGTATGGGCTTGGTTTGAGAGGTTTCTTCCTTGCCATCAAGCAAAGACATTCACAGAATCTAACACTTTAAGATACTGTTCTACTGTTGGTTTAATGCAATGGTTTGTGGGGCGAGAAAAAACAGGTTTAAACCGAAACTGCTCTCCAGTCTAACTTGCCACATTAAGTGCTAATGCCAGGCCACGAAAGGCCATTCATATGCAACCAGGGACAACAGCCAATACATCAGTGAAGGACACACCCTCAGTCCCCTAATCTTAAAGATAATTAAAAGGACTTTGCATTATAATGATGAGACAGTTACATTTCTCTAGCAAAAAGCTTAAAATAATTTCACCGTAGAGTTCATTTATTTGCAAATATATCTGAGTTAATAGCTCCTGAGGTCAGATGGAACTAGAGCCAGAGGAAAAAGCTTAAGCTGTAAATATTACTCTGTAGTGAAATCAAGGCACTAATTAGTTAAAAAAAAAAAAAAAATGGCCATGAGAGCAGATCCTGGGCGTGAGGAGGAGAATCAGCTCAGAACTGAGAAGATGAGTGAATGGCAGGAAACCTAACCCCACAATCCAGTGCATTCAATTCCAGTGCTTTAAGAGCATCAAATCCTTGTGACACGAAGGCAATAAAGATTAATTCCCCTGAACTGTGCTGCCAGGGCATTACCTTGGTTTTGGAGGCTGTAGCAGAGGGAACGCCTTCACCCAGTCACTTTTTTTCCCCAACAATCTTTCCTGTGTATTTTTGCCTATTTCCAAGTACTACATAAGCCATCAAAGAAAAATACTTCTTCAATCCATCAATGAAGCATGGTGCAAAAGATTACCCCTTTTAGCAAACTATTTCCAACCATTTTTAAGCCCCTGAGCTCTCAAATCAATCTTTCAAGTTGCATTTATTTGGTATTTACTGTAAAGTAGATTTTTTTGTAAAAAGCTTCCCAATTAGTTTACTTTGCTTCCTAATATTTTTCCTTAACAGAAACAACAAGCCACATACTTCCATGTCAAGATGCAACTAATAGGGTTCACACACTGCTGTTCCAGGGTAATGGAGAACAATCGGCTCATTATCAGTAAGCCTAGAGCAACTGTGCTGCACCCACACAATCACTGGAAACATTTAGTCTGCCAGAAAAAAAAAAAAAAAAAAAATACGAAACATGACTTTGTACTGTCTTGTAATGACAGAAGTATTTCAAACAGTTCTCTCTGAAGAAAAAAAGATAGTCCCCAGGCTGCTCCTCACAGGGTGATTAACACACACAGACACACCTTTGCAGGCTTATTAGTCATCAGAAGTCCCTGGTCTCAGCTTTTCCTGTCTATTCACGAAAATCCTCTTTGTTCTGAATCCAGCTGACGCTACTATTCCTAGAAAAGCAGTCCTGTATTTTCTCAAAGCAGGAAGAAATACCTGGCTGAAAAATAAAATTAAGGGTAGAGAAGTTGCAATCATTAAGAGCTCAGGGCTGTTGCTATTTTTCCAGTCTCCACCACAGCATCTAAGATTTCATACCCCGTGCTCTTTTCTTCTCTAACATGCTAGTCCTCATTATGATGCTTGTTGAAGGTTTTAACAAAGGCTGGAGGGAAAGGGTGTGAAACAGCAAAGAATTTTCCTGAATGACTTTCAATTTAAGTGCCTTTAGAATAAAAGGAGATTTATTCATTTTTTTAAACCAATGTATCACAAAAACAACTAAAAGAGATTACAATAAACATCAGCAAGCATACAGATCAGATACCTACAAGGAACTGGGGCATTTAGATTACATGTTATTCCAATACACTCATAAAAAAAGCTAATGGACTGCTATTATCCCTATCCAAAACAGGGTTTTGTGCATTATCATTGCAATCAAAGTGGAGAACCATGTAATAGTCTACTTAGCTCAGCAATTTCATGTAAGTATGCAGTAATAAGTTTCCAGCTTGAAAAAGGTAGATATTCTGTTATTAACTTCTAAATTTTCTTTATTAAGAAAATAAAGGGAGAAGAAAGCATGGATCAGATGCATGGCTAAGATGAGTATAAGAACATCAAGTAAGAGTTAATTACAACTTTCAGATCCATGCCAAGTTCTGGTATTTATGTAAAGTGTTACAGTCTCCATATTCAGTCTGACAAAACGTTCTTCTCCCAGCTGATTTGTAACAGGGAAATGCAGAGCCCATGGCCTTGCTTTTTGCCCTGTAAGAATGCAATGGAAAACAAAAATCACTAGAAACTTTTGAAATAACATGTTTCACTCAAATCACTTAATGTATCAATGTTAGGGCTAACTGATGCCCCCTCTCATCTCCATGACCTTTCTTCTCCAGTGAAGGTTAGACATCTAAATCCTTTACATAAGATCCACAAAAAGATAGCGGGAGTTGGATGCATCAACACCTTTAAGAACCTGGATCTTGGTAACAGACATTCCCTAAAGCAAGTGCAAATGGCTTGCAGACTTTTGTCTCCTTAGCCTCCCAGGCTGCATTCGCAAATGCTTGTTCTTAAATCCATCCCAGAGATACTCTCTACTCTGACATATTTGATATAATGAGCTTCAGTGAAGAAGTAGTGCCACACAAAGCACATCTCTTACAGGGCCCTAGACTTACTTGGGAAGCTTTACTTTTTTCCTTTTATTTCCCTTTCTCTCTCATGCCCCCTTCCTTATAATGATGTTAATGACCTAACTCAAGACAGTTGTTACAATAAGGGAACAAGCACAACATAATTACTGACAACTGTAACCAAAACCCCCATTCTCATTGTGTGTGGGTATACCTGAACTGTATATGAAACAGAAAAGAGGCAAAGGAGAAACTTCCCCATTCTTACAAGTAATATTTTTTTCACTGAAATCCCAGCAGAAATAGTTTCAAGAAGGGTTTATCTTAATTCTGATGCTATAGTCATAAAATATTATACAGTGAAGTGTAAAAAGCTAGCATTAACTTCAGTAGCTGTCTTGAGAACAGGGTGATAGTACATACACAGTTCTTCTTCCACAGTAAGAAAAAAATATTTCCCCACTCCTCAGTCTGCATACACACATTTATCTGAATAAAACAGCCATGGTGTACTGCTTCCTAATGTGGTTGAAGCAAGTCAGTATCAGTTTGTAACCCATCACAAAGTCATCATATTTCTGCTGTTGCAAAAGTTCCTCTAGCTGATAACGACAAGTTTATAGTCTCTAAAGGAGGTAACAACAAGATCTGCCCTCTATTAACCATAAACTCGTGATTTTGTCCAGGATAGCTTACAGAAAAGGAAGCCCTAATCCATTTCAGCAAGTACCCTTACAGAAACATTTTTTAAAGTCTTATATAAACATGCAGGGGGAATTGTGAATGTTACTTAACACAAGTACAACAGAACGATTATGAGAAAACTACATACTAAAAAGTACTAAGACTTCCCCGTGAAAACCTGCATTAGATTAAAGCTCTTTTGTTTATAATGATACTATTCATGGCAAGACACATAGAGGTTTTTCGTGTTGATAACAAGCATTTCTAGATCAAAGTGCAAAGAACACTTTAGGATTTTCTACAGAATCAGACAAAAGTTTTGAGGACCGATTCATAAAGATGAAAGAGACAGGGAGCAGCACAGCTCCAGCAGAGAAGACTAGCCAGAAGCTGAGGAGAACCCTGGCAAAGGCAGGGCAGGACCTCATCAACAAAGCCACCACCCCACAGCAGAGCAAACCGAGCCAGCCTGGCGACAGCCACAGGCTGCACTGACAGTCCTGTGATTACCGGGCAAACGAGAGGTGACAAATCTAAGGTCAGTCTGGGAAGTCCAACCAACGCACCTGGACCAGCAGGGGAGAGGGCTGACCACGGTCCTTCCTAGACCACAACTCTGAGCTTCAGTGAGGCTCCTGAACCCCTGGGCCGGGACTGTGGGTGGAAGTCCCAGGTGAGGCTAGTCCAGATAATTAAGACCTACTGGTGCTCTCTGACTCTGGCAGCAGGGATTAAACAGACATTTACACAGATTTCTGAAAGACACGTAGACATCGACTAAACAGAGGAGAGGTGAAGATACCACTCCCACAGCTATGCACACCACTTCGACGGCAGGATCACCACCCATCCCTGCCGCAGTCCCACGACTAGCACACTGCTCAGCTTGGCATAGCCGTGTATACTGGGATCAATGTGCCTTCAGCCACCAGACACACAAGAAAATTGGATGTTCTTGCCTCAGGCCTGACAACCACCAAAGCAGTAGAACAGACAGCTAGCAGAGAAGATTTAACACCTTCAGCTATCCAGTCTTAATCCTCTATTTCATATCTGCCAGAGTTACTAGGAGCCAGCTGCAACACATTTAGAAGTTCCTGGCCCTCACTGTTTGCTGCTGCTCCCTTGAAGAGTCTGCTGCCCACACACAGCAGACTGTGCAGCAGAGGGGGGTGGGGGTGGGGTGTGCACTCCCTTCAGCCACTTCAGCACAAAGTCTGGCACCTCAGAGCAAGACACCACAGCTGCTGCCCAAATGGCTAACAGCAGCCTAGACTGCACCAGGGTTTTTAACTACATGCACTGATGAAGGTGTTCTGGGCTTCCACTTAAGTTTCTAAACTCTAGGAACATTTTTAAATCAAATCCTTCCTGTACATTACATTTAATTGACATTAACTGGTTTTCCTTAGTGTCACTTAAATCTAGAGTCTTTACTACCAGAACACAAAATAGGCCAGTGGCTTTGGCTACTGTCAGCAGCTTCCAAGAGCCCCACGGCCCACTGTTCTTTAACAGTTCTCAGTCTATTTTTAACAGAAATTTAAGAAATACAAGCTATTTTAAACAAGCAGCATAAAAAGCAGTATCATTTACTTCACATGATTATGTGCATCATAATGACAGGAAGGCTACTGCAAATGTTTTCCAACTCTAAAAAAAAAGAGAACACTTCCTTTGCAATATGTAATTTTGAATTTTAATTGAGATAACTCGGTTTATTTATTGGCAACAAAAGTATGCATATTCATGAGATCTGATTTACTATAATCTTTATTTCTGATGTTCTGCATCTGTGAATACTTCAAGTACTTGAGTTTGCATTCACAGGCAATTATACAGGAATCTCACAGAGCAGCAACAGATCGATTTATAGTTAAGAGTTCGTAGCACCGAAAGCCAATTCTTTATCTTTCAGAAAGGCTGTGGCACAGCCACAAAATTTGGGATTTGCTTTCCACCATCCTTTTCGAACCAATTACTTTTTCTTGTCTAATAGGCATACAAATCAAGGTCATTATAATGAAAGTCAAACAGGTGATTTCTAGATGCATTCACTCCACCAATAGTCAGCAAAGGTCTGAGGAAGAAAGTTAAACAGATAAAAAGTGGAAACTCGTTTGATTCTATGCAAGTGAATGGTCTTTAAAAGGGAAAGACACACTATTTGGTCATTCTACCTTCACACCCAAAGGCTCCCTCATGCCGAATTCCATTGAAACTTCTAGAAATCCAAGTACTTACTATGCAAACCACATTTTTCTTAAAAGCCTCTGCATCTACTAACCACGCTTCTTTCTGGTCTTGCCTGCCTTGTCATTCATTCCAGCCTTCTAAAGTACAAAAAATCTTCTAATATAACAAGCTTTAATTAATCTCCAAAGAAAAGTCATAGAAGGAAAGAAACCCATAACAAATCAGTGAGAAGTACAGTGGGAGAAAGTAGGATGAATACGGCTTTTGATGCATACACTGAGTAAATAAGATGATAAAGCTCACTAGTGCACGAAACAGTCCCTGTGGTTTATACTCGCACTCCTTCAAATGAAGAAACAGGACGACAAAGGCTTCTCAGGAAAGCTGCTCCCTCCTTTTCGCCCGCTTGTGTAACAACAGACCAATGAATACCGGTAATGACAGCCATTTATACAAAAAAGGGAGTAAGTACAAAGTGCTTTTTAAATCGATTTTGAAACACAGTATTTGGAGCCACTTAGGCTAACTGCTGTTTTCGCAACTCTCACTCTAGGTGAAAATCACATAATGCTCTTGCCGGTATTTAGCCAGTGTTTCTAAACAGTAAAAAACCACACATAGGAACAGTTTTGTTGAACACAAATAAATCTCCAATAAATAATCTTCAATTTCTACACCATCTGCTTTAAGGTGAAAGTAATTCCACAGCATTACTCCAAAACATACGAAGATAACAAAACCAACTGCAGTTTCTAATAGTTGTAATGCTAAGACCTACCTCCGAAAGCAAATCCACAATGCTGTTAATTGCAGGTAGAAGGTACCAGGATTTATGCGCGCCAGCCCATAGTTCACTGTTGGGTGTGACTGACTGTATTAGACATACAGGCTAACAAATGTACCCTGATCTAAACAATTGCTGTGTTATCAGTTAGATCCGTCAGCTGAACTGTCTCACCATATTAGATACGCGCGTGGCTGGGGTTCCCCCCAAAAAAGTACGTTAATTTTACCCCAAAAGACTTTAAACTCATCTTGCCCTCTACTGCTGACAGGTGTGACAAGTTCTACTGTTAGCAGTACAATAAAGACAATTCTGTGCTATAGGGGAGGGTAAAATGCTGCCTGGAACAGGTTGGCTGTTTGACATTTGCCACTAATTAAAATGAAACTCATCCTCCCTCCATTTTTAAAGAAAGGCTTAAAGCACTTTAGAAATAGTGTTTACAGCAAATTCAAAACAAACATTTTCATAAGCAGAAAAAGTAGTGACAGAAAAACACTCCGTCTCAGAGGACCTAGGATGGCTTCTTTGACTCAAGCATTCGGTTGTAGACTATCAGTAGAGCTAGCTAGAAGTCGTTCCAGGAACGCAGCCTGAAAGCTAAATAAATCATTCAAATTCCCTTTCAGCAAAATTTTGGACAGACAAGCTAACAGGCTTCACTGGAAAAAAAAAAAGATTTTTTCTCAGGCCAGTTATCACGTAGGCTGTACTGGAATCTTGGACTCCCTAAGAGAATTTCAAAAAAACTATAAAGCCAACCTGGATTTGAATTCTTTCAGCCTTACTGAGATTCAGAGAACTTCTGACCTGTGGGATCGAACGCTACAACTCGAGTTATAAAGCAAGTATATTTATTGCGGCGCCGGGTGCAAGGGGGATCGCCTTTCCTAACTTGCACACACCATTTCAACAAGCAGTCCGATATTTATTACACAAAGTTATGCATATACATACGGTTTCCGAACATTCAGAATCTCCTCCCTCTGGCGCCTCTTCAATATGTACTTTTCATCTTCTTGGGTAGTTACCTGAAGTTCTGGTTTGTCTTTGCATACATTAGCTGTCTTTGTTATTTAGTTTCTGTTCTCTTAAAATATCTGCTGGCTAACGATTAGTCCTTCCTTATTGCCCACTCTAAAGGTGTCAAGCTAATACCTGCCCACTGGGCTGGTTTTAATCTATATCAGCACGATCCCCGGGCCGGGGGGATCTACCTTTTTTTTGGGGGGTGGAGACCATTTGAGTAGGAGGTCTCTGATCTACTACTACCACAATTATTTTACCTTGGTTTATTTTCTTTTAGCAGTTAGCACGTCCTCCTCAGAAGGCTCCTTATTTACATTCTGGTCGAGCTCATCTACATCGGTACTAATTGTCCCTTCCCGAAATGCGAAGTGCTGAGCTCCCACCATTTGCTCTTTCTGGGGTGTTAATGTTTCTGTTACCTATGTGGCTTCAGTCTGCTGCAGAGTTCTAGGTTTTTCACTATATCAATTCCTCCCATCTGCAAGATGCATATGTCTTCAGTATCTATATATTTAACCATACAAACAGTTTAAGGCTGCGTATCACCTCATTTATTACTCATATATCAACATATATTTTCTTCGAGGAGTCAAATCAAATATAGCTAAGGGGTTTGCCTCCCTTGAGTTACAGAAAGCGTCGGTTCACTCTTTAGGAAAACTTTAAACTTTCCAGCCAATTCATAGTAATCATCACAAAATAGCTCGAAAGATTTGGACTGAAGTAAAAATAACAGCTCAGCAGTTTTAGGAAAGCAAGTCTTTAAGAACCTGCGATCCATTTGAAAGATGTTACAGGTCTGCAAAATACCTCCTTGAGCCGTTCCTCAGCCTTATAAAAAATATGGTATTCACTTCCGATAAAATAACAAAACGTTTATTAAATAAATAAATAAGCATCAAGCCTCAAGCATGTCCTAAACGGGAGCTCTCTATAGCATGCAACTCCCTTCGCTTGCCTGAATTTTTTTCAGAAAAAATATTTTCTGCTGGAACATTTTCTGCTCCTGGGATACTTTTAAACACTGTTTTAACTGTTTCTCAACCACAGCATATCTCTCCCAGATCTTGCAACATAACTACTGATCTCAAACGAAAGAAGTTTATACACTAACCTGACCTGATCCCTGCAAGAAACTAGAAATAACTTCTACCAGCAGCAGACCCACCTTATCACAACCCTGAATAACTCCTGCCCACTTTATGAGCTGAAGTAAAGTTTGTTGTTTCCCTGAAGGGAACACACAAACAAGGGAGACAGAGGCGGGTATACGTGTAAACAGCCGCCCGCATCCCAGAGCTTGCCGGCTCCGGCTGTTTTAAGCAAGAGATTGATTTCATCCTTCTGTGAGTCTTGACCTCCCATGAAAACATGAAAATATCTCTGAGGGACTAGAAAATGTTTAAAAAAAACCCAAAACCTTACTGATCTATACCTAAAAGATTCGAGCCGTGGAGGAGGCGGAAGCCCCCCCCTCACACACCAAACGCCCGCCAGGACAACGAGCACCTAAGGGCCCAGGTACAGGCCGGCCGGCCGCCAGCCCCCCAACGAGCGGCCGCAGCCAGGCTCCTCGCAGCTCTGGACCTTACCGTGGCTTTTGCCACAGGGACACACCGGCTGCAGACCTCACACTCGGAGGGTAAAACTGCCGCAGCGCGGACGCGGGACTAGGGACCGGCCTCCCGCGCTCGCCAGCCCGCCCGGCTACCTGAGGGCGAGGGACAGAACGACGCCCGCCCTCAGGATGGTGCACCTGCCGCCAGAGGCCGCTATTGTGCCGGCTTAGCCTGTCGCCTGAAGAGGGCGCCCCGCCCCTTCCCTCTATCCGCGCGCCGTGATTGGCCCGTCTGGAAGTCGATCGCCCCTGAGCCCCACCCCCGGGCCGGGCGGAAGGGAGCGCGGGGGCGCGGCGGGGGCGGGGGGCGAGCGAGCTGTGCCTCCGCCGTGGGGGGTCCCCAGCAATACGTCTGCGGAAAGGTGCCGTTTGCACAGCTGCTGCTGCGGAGCCCGCTTTGCTCCTGTGTTGGAATATTGAAGAATGCGGCCCTCTGTGCGTCGGGGGAGGTTTTGGTGTAACACACGCCAGCCCAGCGCATCTGCCCGCCCCGCGCCGCCCACCCGCCGGCCTCTCCCCGCAGCCCCGCAGCCGCCCGCGCCATCCCGCCCCCGGCGGCGAGCAGGCCTTAGCCGTCCCCCGCCTGGGCGCGGGCGGTGGCGGCGGTGGGCCGAGGGGTCCCGTCGCTTTGCTGGTGATTATGCATGGTCGGCCCCGGGCCGGTGGTCAGAGCCCGTCGTCCGGAGGCCGTCGAGCGGGCAGCGAGCCCTCCTGCTTCTCTCCTTTGACTGATGTGCCCGCCGCCCCCGCCTAGGCTAGAGTAAGCCAAGAGCCCGCTTCTCGGGAAGAGGGAAATCTACAGCCATGTATTTTCTTAGCGGCTGGCCTAAGAGGTTGTTATGTCCTCTGGAGGTCCTGGAGCAACCTCTTCACATCCAGACGGATCCCCAGAGAGCTTTCTTCGCAGTGTTATCCCCATCTCAGCTCAGCATCTGGTACTGCAGAGTGAGTATCCATCTTTATGTTAGCCCTCAGGTCCTGCGCTCCCAGCTGAAAAGCCTTCTTATCTGTAAATTTTTTTTTTCGCTTCTGTTCCAGAAAGGGACGTAAAATTTGGGACTAAAGCTTACAGAATACTTCATTATTTGTGAATCGGAGCGGTTAAGCCTCCATGGTTACTAATATCAGAGTAGTGTTAAAATATGTAAAGTCAACCTACTTGGAGTTAATACCTGTTATTCCTGAAAATGAAACTTCGAACCAACTTGTTTTTTACTTGACTTTAAGTAGCGCTTAAGCTTACTATAATCAGTGTTTGTAGCAATGCTTTCTTCGCAAATATTGTTAGTGTCTTCTGCCTTGGTATGTATTGTATTTTATGTAAAAGAATATATGAACGCAGGAGATATGAAACATTTTTTATAAAACACAGAACAGACTAACGTTCTGTGTAATGATATAACACGCAAGTTCACAAATTCTTCTTTCTATGAAAAAGTTTATGAAAATTTTTGCTGCCCTAACCAGAAGAATTGCTGTGGCTTTTGCATGGAAATTGCTACTTCAGCAATATCCGGTTTGAGACTACCTGTATAATTAACATTAAATGCCTTGCTTTTAAATCGCGCTTACAAAAATGCTGTTGTCAGTTTGATTTGATGCGGTAAATGAAACAGATATGATACTGACTTTAAGTTCTGATGCTGGATCCTTTTAAATAATCCTAGATTAGACCCTAAATCAGTCTATAAATATTTCCACTTCCAGATAATTTATAGAGTTCATCTCGGATTAGAGGAGAAAACTTAGCAAGCCAATTTTAGAAAGCTGATACTGGAAGGTCTCAAATGACAGTTACAGCCCTAAAAGCTTGTTTTATGTTTTAACTTATGCTGAGATTTAATTGCTTTTCCTTTTGTTGTGCTCTGCGTGGCTGTTCATTAATTCCTGGGTGGGGTGCTGATAATGTTTTGGGGTTTTTTAACTTGTGTGAGTATCCAGCTAGGACATAACAGCCCAGCAAGTACGCTGTCTGAACATCATGGGGCTTCTTGTTTTCTTTCGTTTGTGGCACATAGTGTAGATAAAGTGTATGCTCTTCTAGCTTTTGCCAGTTGTTAAACCTATAGTTGTAGTCAGTCAACAGAGCACAACTGCTCTTCTGTTCCAGAAAAATACATTAAAAAAGCCCCCAGGCTTGTAGAATGCTTCTCAAGATGTGCCCTGTTGTCTAGAATATAGTTTATGGTCTATTTCTGAGGACAACGTTCTTAAACTTACGTGCTTGAACTTGTTTTGAAATGTTAAATGTTGTATAACTGGCTACAGACAGAGCACTAAAAGAATTCACTCGATGCAGAAGAGTTGAGCAAACTTACAGATCGATACAGTTTCTTAAATACACTTTAATTCAGTATGTAATGAGTACTTTTGAGGAAGGTGCTGACTTTCCAAGGCTTCATCACGAAGAAGTATGTTACAGTGACCACTGCTGTGGACATCCGGCCATTAGTGAAATCCCGTAAGACAAAGGTTTCTGTTAAGAGCATTTTTAAAGATAATCTCTTGGGTTATTTTCATGCATGTCGCTGAGGTTTGGGGTGGGGGTTCTTTTGTTTTGTTGTTTTTTGGGTTGGGTTTTTGTTTGAGTTTGAAGGGGAACCTTAAAATTCTATGCTGGAGTTCTATAAAACAAACTGAAATTATTGCATTCTAGAAGATGCTTCTATTTGTCGGAAGTATCTTCTTTGGAACAAGGCTAAGTTCTGGTCAGGCTGAACTAATGCAGTTTTCTTGAAGTAGAAAAGCCTTCAGGCTAATGTTCTTGTTAAGAATTTTCTCAACTGTCTTTGAAAGGTTTCATATAAGAATGAGGTGATGAGGCTGGTGAGGTTCTGTTTTGAATTTTTCAAGAGCAGGGAGCCCTTTGAAATACTTTCAGACTTGTGAATTTACATTCAGTACATGTATTTTTCAAGTGAGGTGGTAATGTTTAAAGCTCCTTTTCACCTACTGTGTGCTAAGAACTACTAGAACTAAGGAAAGTTTATCCCCAAGTATGGATGGTTTTCTGGATTGAAACAAAACCAGAAGGAATTCTGTTAGTGGTTTTGAGCCAAAAAGTCCTTGACTTCATGATCAAAAACATTCACCAACTCATCAGTGGTCTTTTCTATCCACAATCCAGTCTCTCCGTGCAAAATAACATGTAAAATGCATGGAGAGATTGGGTTGTGGATAGGAAAGACCACTGATGAGCTGGTGAATGTTTTTGATTGCGCACCAGTATTGGTGAAAGATTCTTGAGCTTGTGCCTCCAAATGTGTAAGTTTTTTATGAATCATATGCACATGTCACTTTACTAGTATGCATGTTGTCAAGCATAGACAACACAGAATAGAAAAGAATGGACCATTTAACTTGGAAGGGACCTAAAAATATCATCTAGTTGTTGGACTAGACCAACTGGCCTGACCAATGCAGGGCTGACCAAAAGTTGAAGCATAATACTAAAGGTATTGTCCAAATGCCTCTTAAACACTGACAGGCTTGGGTCATTGACCACCTCACTAGGAAGACTGTTCCAGCGTTTGAAAAGAAAAACAAAAAGAATGAGGTAAAGCTGAAATAAACACATTTTTAAATTTTGCCTTTATTTTGTTCATTAATGCTACAAAAAATATTTTCTTCTTTCATCCCAATGGATTGTATTAAATGCATTCCATGTTGGAGAACGCTGTTGCAAGTATTTTTCTTATATCAGAAGAAATTTTTGGCTTGGGTACCTCAGAAGATTCTGTGACACCAAGAGCCAATGAAACTGTTTTCATTGACAGCTTTGGAAGGCTTGGCAGTGTTTTCATTCCATAATGTTAAGTACTTGCATGCTTGGAATGAAAAATTTCAATTCATTAAAGAAACTTTTTGAAATGCTAAAATGAGGTAACTGATGTTTAATAGATTGAATTGGGAACTGTAGATGAGTTATCATGAGTCAGCTGTGCAGTCTTTGAGTGTCATGATCTTTCCTGCTTGCATCTGTATTCTAGTGGCTCTTATGGTGAACTGGGGATGGCTTTTACAGGGTTGTTTAGCTTGCTATTTTTCAGCCTGGTTTTTTTTTCAGCTCATAAAGGAATCAAAGAGCAGTGTAGCTGGCTTGTTGAAAGTGTTACTCCTTTAACAGTAGTGGCATTTAATTTTCAATTGCTTTTGTTATTTCATGAAATAAGAGCTTGAGTCAGTACAAGAAATTCTAGATACTCATCCACAGGGCTCCCCTACATATTAAGGGAAGATGTATGCAACCAAGGAAGGAGGTGTGATAGATGAGTGGAGCTTCCCTGTAAGTGTTGAAGAGCGAATTGTTGTGACAAGAATAGTCTGATAATGTAGTTGTATGCGTAAATATAGTTCAGAATGTCCCTTTTTTAATAACAAACTTGTGGCAATGACAGGAATAAGTACTGGTGTTGAATATGTAATGAAAATTCCTGGAGGTTGTTGGACTGTCTGCTATGACTGCCAGTCAAAACCAGTTTTGTGAGCTCTTTGAAGCCAAGAGTAGCTTGGCCCATCTCATTTTGAGGAGCATTTCTTATTTACCTAGGTGCTTATCAGTTTATGATTTAAGTCTGCACTTGTTTTTAAACTTTCCCGGGCTTTTTGTGATGATCTGGTGTTGAATCAGGTCACTCAAATGAACTATATAACCTCATGGGAAAGCATGCATGTCAGAATCCTAGATTGTTAAATAATCTGTATTCATTTTAAATGCTGAGTAAGTCTGTATCCAGACAGCTCTCATAACTCACACTCTTGGGTGCTTTTCAGTCTCTAGCTGTTGTAGTACTAGAGTTGCACTGGATACATGCTTTAAATGTAAGCATACACATTTTTTACACAGTTAGGACAAAACAGGGGAGCTTGTTAGAGAAGTGATCTCCATAACGTGGAATTTTGGCATGCTACAAAAGGAGTTGCTTGTGACACCAGTCCTTATAGTTTGTATGATAGAAGAATAAATATATTTTAAAAATACGCAGTTGTTTTGTAATCTTTTTTTATTGCAGGTGGCCATTGAAATAAGAAAATAATTGTTTTGACTGTGCTTTCAGGATTATGCTTTCATCTCAGAACTGTAAGCAGAATAATTTACTGAATTATTTTATGTGGCCTTTTCCTACATAGGATTAGATACAATCTCTGTAGCATTTTTATATGGAATTTGATTGCAAAATGAACAGTGGAAGTCTTGGTCTCAATGTAAGTGGTTGTGTATTGTAAATAATATGACACAGCATCAGTGCAAACTAAGACATCTTGCCTCTTCTGCTGGTTTTTTCCTTAGTAATTTAACCCCTGAGATGCTAACCTCTTACTGATACCCATCAGACACATGTCTGAAAAGGCCATTTCTTCTTATATGTCAGTAACAGTTGTGCTGTTGCTTCTATTACAAAGATAAAATGTTGTTATGTAATTAAGGAAATGAGGATTAACCCGTTAGACTGATGGATTTGTAATGTGAAATGTAAAATTGTTATGTTGAATATTCAGTAGGTCTTACCAGTTTTCAGTGTCTCCTGTATTAATATAAAATAGGTGACCCCTGAAAGGCATCTCAAAATTACTTGCATGAAGGGAAAAGCATCCTCAGTTATGAGTTTTGACTGTCCAACTAGTTTCACATAATAGAGTTATTTGCCAATAGGAGATCAGAGATGAGGGTAGAGAGTCTGTTCTCCATCACACGCAATTCCATTTAATCCATATTTAAGCACTTGGAAATTCATGGGGCTGAGGAGCAGCAGCAAGTATCTATTGAATATGGAAGGCTTTCCTTATTTGCAGCGCTTTTAAGCAGCAGATTAACTTTGGATTTTCACCTGGTAGAGTTAGTTGTTGACAGTTTTGATGCACTTTGGTTTTTTGAGCTCTTTCATAGTACCTTATGTGAAGCACAGCGTTGGGAATGATGGATACTCTGCTGATTCTAAGCTTTCCAGTTGCTTTTAAGATTGAATTAAAGGAGTTACATTTTTATAACTAACTGTGTTTTAAGAAATTCTTTTATCACCATCTTGTATCTCTGTTACTGACAAAATGGCTTTTCGTGGTCTTTTTATTTTTTTTTCTTTTTTTTTTTTAATTTTGGTCCTTTCTAATTAATTGTCCTGTTCCTTATGCGTGCATGCATGCTTTCCTTTTCTCCATCTAACCTTTCTGGTTTCTTAGTTTCTAAACCTACAGAACTTCAGCCTTTAAAGTGGAACATAGACCACCTAATGATGAAATAAAGTGCACAGTGTCACCAGCCTTTTGTTCTGTTTTTTCCGAGCCTTGTCTTTGTCGCTTAGATGGTAAGCTCATCAGAACAGCATGGTTTTTATTTTTGTCTTGGGCCTACAGCCTAATGAAGTGTTGAAGCATTTGTCTTAGAAAACTGAACAGAACATTTGTGGTTTTGAAAGAAATTGTCTCTTGATTCTAAACGTGATTAATTTTTTGTGTCATGCATACTAAATGTTAGGGGTTGAGAATATTAGGATTTTGACATCTATGGCCATGCAGGTTCTTGTATTGATGTTACATTAAAAAACCTAAAACCATATATAACACCATGTTGTTAGTCACTAATATTGTTGCATGCTCTCAGCCAAGCTAAGAATTTTTTTCAAGCTAAGAACTGTTGTGAAAAGATTGCTAGTCTTCCAGATATTCAGTGTCTGAAAGCTATAATTAAATGCAAAAAATTCTTTGGGAAGTAAATTGGTAA
Source organism: Microhierax caerulescens (assembly GCA_035590215.1). Lineage (NCBI taxonomy): Eukaryota > Metazoa > Chordata > Aves > Falconiformes > Falconidae > Microhierax > Microhierax caerulescens. The sequence continues at coordinate 50,927,136 of JAVJGJ010000061.1, read as the reverse complement.
TAGTGAATTGGTGGTGTTAAAAATGAGTTGTTTAAAAAAGAGAAGGAAGGATTGTGAAATTTACTTGGGTTTAAAATTCAAGTTACTTTGGATTTATAGTTACAATAAAAAGAGCAAAATAAAAAAAATGGAGTTCAGAGTTGAACACATCGACTATGGATAGGCTAGGCGAAACATTCAGAACTTCTCAATGTTCTTGGGTATTATTTGGGTAGAAATAATTGAATTCAGTGCAGCTTTATCAGTATTCTAAAATTATTTAACCCCTTGCGGCATGTGAGAATTGGAGTATGACTAAAGAAGTATGACTGTATCCTGTGTGATGCAGCATTCTTAGAATTTAGGCAAGGGTATGATTTTGCTATTGATATTTCGTACAGATATAGTAACTACTTCTTTGTTTTGCGTAAAAATTACGGAAGTGCTAGTGTCTTACAAGAACATCCACAGGTCTGAGCAAGAATATTACTTCTCATTTTCAGTAATTTTTTGTGTGACTATAAGTAGCAGCGTTCCTGTCTTGCTCTCCTCCCTTCTGGGTTTAAGTAAATTCGTGGTAAGAGAGCTACTAAAAATAAAGGAGCACTAAAAAGTTTCATTCTCTGAATGCATACATGCTGTTAGGTGTTTACTTCTCAAACTTAGGCCAGTAGTTTTCCATTGTATTTGCTGACCTACTTAATTTGTTAAATCTACTATATGCACAGTTCATCATTAACCTCCAGCAGTCAAACCACAGAATCCAAATTAAGGGAGACTCACTGTTTCATTATTTTATATTTTGTCAAATAAACAGCGATTGTACCTCTCTCCAGTATAGTTTTCTTCAAAGCTCGTTAAACATCTGTTAGGATATACACTTTCTCATGAGAGCTGTTGCTCAAGTCTCTGCTGCTTGTCCTCTTTAGACAGCCACAGCCTGTTCAGAGTAACGTTCATGTCTTGGTTTAGTATTGAAATGTCTACTTAATTTGCATTTACATCAAATGTGATAGAATGTTTGTGATTAGAGAAGTTAAGTGGTAATATTGCAAGTCTAAGCTCTCTGAATCTGCTGCAGAGTTTGTGTATCTTGATAGATTTTTTTTCCTAAAAACCATAAGGTTCAATGTTCTGAGACTACTTACACTGCTCAGTTACTGCTTAAAAAGGAGAAATGGGAAAGATGTTGTATTTTGTCAGGTAGAATTAACTAAAATAGTAACAATTTAAAATGATTTCACCATAAGTTTGGTTTGGGTTT
>JAVJGJ010000061.1:50889763-50909423 GCA_035590215.1 Microhierax caerulescens | reverse complement strand
CACCCCGCCCCGCCCCACTCCGCCGGGCCGCGCGCAGCCCGCGCATGCGCACAACGCCGCCGTACCGCCCCTCCCCAGCGCACCGGCGGAAGGGCAGGGTGCCTGCTCCCTGATTGGTTGAGCGAGCCCCGAGCGGGAGGAGGTGATTGGCCGTCCGGGTCGCGTGGCGGCAGCCGTTGGTGCCTTTGAACGCTGAGGGAGCTGCGCGCTCTTGCCATGGCCGCCTCGGGGACCCCGCGCCGCCGCTGCCAGGGGGACGCCGGTAGGTGCGCGGCGGCCTGAGGGCCTCGCTGCGGGGCGGGGGGGCGCGGAGCGGGGAACCTGTGACCGGTCTGTCGCTCCCTCGGTGTGCTCCAGTCCGGCCTACGCTCCTCTGTGAGAGAGCTACCGGTGAGGGTCTCCCGCCCAGGCCCGTGTAGGAATCCGCTTCTGGGGGGGAAACAGCGCCGGCAGGTCGAATCCTGGTCGTAGGTAAAAAGCTACTAAATATATCGGTGAACATACACGTATGTACGGTAAATGGTGACGAACCCGGGTTTGCCGGCTTACTGATACCGGGGCACGAAGCTGTGAGAGAAGCGTGGAGAACTGGTTACAGCTGAAGTGCTACTGCTGAGGGCGTTTGCCAGGGTTACGGTTTCTCACGATGGGTTTTTGGCTGTAGCTGAGTATCTCTCATCCTGCCATCGCCTGTTCTCATATTAAATTAAGTAGGTTTCATTTGCAGAAAGCTGCAGCAAATAGATAAGCATTTACTGGGCTTGAGACCCCCTGACTAATGATAACTGTATAAAGAAATTGTAACCATCTCGTTTCTGTCTGCTGTTTCCCTTAAAGCTGTTTAATTAAAAAAATATTAAAAATTAAGTAACTTCGATCTTTAAAGGAAACATTTAGCATTCAGTAACATTCCTTAAAATTGTTTAATTAAAAAAAATAAAAAATTAAGTAACTTTGATCTTTAAAGGATATGTGTGGCATTCAGTAACATCTTAAGTAGTCTTTCTAAACTGGAAGAAGATGATTAACAAAAAAATCAAGTTAAGTTTGCTTTTTATCCTTTAACACTTTAGACTGGCTTTTTCGTAGGTTAGCATTAACATCCCCAAAACATTTGGATTTTTTCTTTATGGAGGTTATTCTACTGCTGTCACTAGTAAGGTGCCTTGCAATGTTGTATATGTAAATCACAATTGCTAATTTTAATAGCAGTGTAATAAACAAGTCATTTTTCCCACTGTGTGTGCTATATATTTTCCTCATGTTTATGGGGAGAATTTTTTTTAAGCTCATTTAACTTAGATATGTTACCAGCCTCAACTCATTAAAGTTGAAAACCTTATGATTTGACTTCATAATTTTCTGCTGTTCTGAAAATCTCATTTCCAGCATGTACCCCGCTGCAAGGATCCCGTGGTTTTAAATCTTCAGATGCACTGAAAAGTTCTCTGTCCTCTGAGACATGTCAACGGGTCAGGAAACAGAAGTGTAAGTAGTTGTGAGTCACACAGGACACAATGGTATAATATCTTGGAGTACTGTAATTGTTAGTGCTTACGTGCTGTTGCTGTTCTGTTCTTGTTCAGAAATTGTTTTCTGTGGCAGGGGCTCACTGCTTACCTTTCAGCTCACAGGGACAGCAGCTGTAAAAACATGTCTAACTGAAAATAGCTTTATATGTGACTTCAGCTAATTAGGGGGACCTCTGGAGATGAAAGAAATTATTTAACTACGTTGTTAAGCTTGGCTTTAGTGATATTTTTATGGGGTTTTCATATAGAAAGCATCCCTTGGTGGAAAACTGACAACGTGGATCTGGATGGTGGTGGGGAAACTTGGCCAAAGCTGGATTCTCAGAACTGTCATCTGGGAGTCTCTCTCTAAACTGTTGAGTGCCTGGATGACTAATATTGAACTGCTTGACTGAAGCAGAAAAATTGGGTTGTAAAGTGGATAGACTGATAATTAGGTGGCATTCTGTCTTTTTATACAAAAGTCTATTAATCTTTAGTTTCGTTAAGTTTTCCTCACTGTGTGCATGCACATTCTCTTCCTTCATCGTTCTTTTCTGCATCCTCTTGAAGGTGAGGCAAATCTGAACAGTGAGAAGGGTGCACCTACCCCTGTGACCAGAAGGAGATTTGCATCTCTTGAATCAACAGTAAGACTCTTTTGTGATGTCTGTAGCTCTGTTAAAGTCCAGTTAAACCTCACTGTGACTGGTTAAATCATGTACCCCCATTATACAATTACTTTTAACCTACCTGAACAAACTATGAAACATATTATTGTGCCTGTATTCCTTTGTAACTAAGAAGGGAAAATGAAATTGCAGTGTTTTGGGGAATCGCGTGATAATTACTTGGGACTACAGTGTGGCTTGTCTTTGGTGTTACAGTGTTGAGTTTTTTTGCCTCTTGCTCACCACATAATTATGGTGTGGCTCCTGTTTTTTTAAGAAGGTGGTGTTTCAGTTTCTGCTTTTGTATAGTGGACAGGGTAGAGTAGAAATCTAGTGGTGAAAGAAACAAAGAGGGGATGTTACTCAACACACACCTCCTCAGTGCAATGTGTGAGGATATAGATTTGAAGATGCATAGCTTAACAAGTTGAAAAATAACCCTGACATACTAATTTAGTTCACTAGTACTTATGATGTAGGATGAAATTCTGCAAACAAATGGGTGGTGAAAAGATTAAAGTGTTTTGTGGAGTTTAGGGGGGATACTAGTGTCTCAAACTTGCTTAATCTCCTTCCTGTCACAATGGTTATGAGCTGTCCATTCAGAGTAATACTTACGAGAAAGCACAGTGGTAAACCCCATCCTAACCTGATACTTGTCCTTGTGTGTGGGAGAGAGGTGTTTGCTTTTTGTTTTGTGTGTGTGTCTTTAATAGTATTGTCTATGTGAAGTCCTCCACTCCTCACATTTAACTGTGGTGTTAAACTAGTATGCAGCTAGAGATCAGTTAAAATATTTCTAATACATTGTTTTCAAAAGCTAGCTAATGGGACTCTGAAGCCTAAAAGAGATCTTATCCTTATGAAAGAGAAAAAGAAACAGAAGACACTGGAGAAGGAGGTATGAATACATTATATGAGTGCAATCCTGTAACATGTTTCCTACCTAACAATCATAAAAAAATAAAAGCTGGTAAAATTAGCTTCTTTTGCAAAACAAGGCATACAAGTAGTTTACAAACATCTCTGTACAGAGCAGAGTTTATCAAATGTTATAGTATGTAGGAAGCATCGGGTTTGTTAATGGAATTACGTTAATTCCTACTGATTGTAAACTGCTATGCATTCGGGATTTTTTTTTTTAAAAGAAGCAAGTCCTATGTTCTCTACCCCAAAAAGGTTCTGTTCCATTTAATAACTATTTGCTGAGATTTTTGCTTAGTAATTGACATAAAGTTTAAGAGGCCGCTAGCTTTTCCTTATCAGTACGCTTCTGTGTACTAATCTATGCATCGTGTCTTAAATGTCACATTCTGTCTTTCTGTTCCACAGCCAACGAGGACAGTTGGCTTCTGTTGCAAGTTGAAGCTAAGACTATTTTAACTTTACCATGTTGTACTGGCTCAGTAGCATAAAATAAGTCAGATGAGATGCTAGAACTGCAAATCTGTGGTGTGTAGTAATAGAGAATTGTGGTGATTATATTAACTCCTTTCCTGTGAATGACAGTTGGAGATAAAATATTCTGATTGGAAGTTAATACGCCTTGGATACTTAACCTCTGTAAGAAAATCACAGGTATAAACCAGTGATGTTATTTAGGGAGAATAACAGTAGGAAATAAAGAAAATAACTTTTGTTTTAGATTCGTGCATTAGTTAGAGAGCGTGGAGAGCAGGATAAGAAACTTCAGGCTCTGGAAGAGGATTTTGTTAAGACTGAAGCAAAACTGAATGCCGCAGTTCAGGAGAAGACATCTCTTTTGGCAAATGTTGCATGCCTGAAAAAACAGCTTCTGGAAATAACAAGAACTAATGAACTACTAAAGTCAAAGGTATTCAGACAAATAAGTGCATATTTGCTTTGCCTTTGCTGTTATTAAGCTCCCTGGGCAAGAGGAAGCTTCAGTTGCTGATTAGCATCTGTTTCTATGTTCCCTGTGCTCCTTCATTGTCACAGGGATAGAGCACGCCTGGCTTGGGATCTTGTGTGCTTCTGTCTAAAGGCAGAGCAGAACCTGCTACTATCCAGCTCAAGGACGGGTAGAGTTTAGTAGTGGGAGTGGGATGCTTTTTGAGGGGTTATATGAAGAGTAATTAATATGAAGGAGTTATGCTTAGTGGTTTTATGTTCATCTCTAATAAGCTCTCTGAAGATGGTGTGCAGAAGAAAATGAGCAGCCTGTGCATGGAGTTAATGAAGCTCAGAAACAAGAGGGATGCTAAGGAGAAGGTATGACTATTTGCACTGCACAGGGTAGTAATTCTGAGCTGTTCAGGACAGGCAATGAAGGGCTTACTGCAAATGCAGATCCTGTGCGTTTTTTTTGTCTTTAACTTTGTAGTTTCTTTTACTTTCTGTGGAGTGAAAATAGAGAAAGAAAAATCAAACAATGAATGTTCTTGATTTTGCTGTTGATGTGCAGAGTAAATCTGAGTTCAAGTAAGGAAGTTTAGAAATACCTCTGTTAAAATATCAATCTGTTGGTCACACTTCTTTGAAAGCCAGTGGTCCTGAGTATAGTTTGGAGCTCTTACATGTTTGCATTTTTTGGGTGATAGTGGTTCTTTTAACAAATGGCTAAATCTTTATAGAGGGACACTGAATCACATTTAGCGTAATAGCAAGCGCTATCATTAAACAGTGGTTTTGAATTTATTTCAATTTACCACTATCTCTTAGACAATGGATTTTTTAATTTATTTTTTTCCCTAAATCTCATTTTGGTGGTAATATTTGTTTTTTTATTTTTTCAAGACTGCACTTGCAAAGCAGGAAAACATGGAAATGAAGCTGCAGGAAGTACAAAGGAATCTAGAGCATTCCAAAGGAAAAGTAGCACAGTTAGAAGAAAAACTGTAAGTAGTAAGGAAGAGAGCCTACGTAGATGTCATATCATTTAGCTGTGCTGACATGCTTATGCTTTATAGTAAGTATGTAGTTTAGGGAAAATACAGGCCATCTCCCTGCTGAGAAGGAACAGAATTTACTAGTATTTGTAGCCTGGAATAAATGTGGAATGAAGTTTTAGGAACTGCTGTGTTCTTGTAAACTGAACATACAAAATATTGTTACTCTAGTGTATCTAACCTTTTGCCAAAAGACTATCTGTATCATCTCAAACTGTAGTCTTCCAGTGTGGTATGGGTGGAGTTTTCTTGGATATGAGGTGGGAAGAGAGGACGTGTGTCTTGCAAAAAGAATTGTTCGTCTTGGAGAAAGACTTTCATGGAGATTGGATACTTCAGTGTCTGGTGCTTCAGTAAGTGGGGAATAAGCAAATAATGAACACGCATTGGACCGGCAGTCGAAATCCTAATTCAGTAGCCAGGCCTTTGACGCAGATTTAATGGAGACATGCACGTTCTCCAGCTAAGTGCATTGAAGAGCTGTTGTGGGGCCTTCAGAGTTGATTCTTAGTAGCCATATTCCCTGAAGAAAAGCAACTGCTAAGTGTCTTGGATGAAGTAGCTGTATGTAGGAAAAGAGAGTTCCATATCAATGCTTTCTCTTCTGCCCCAACGATGTCATTTGCCGCACAGGAACAGCGCGCTAACATATAAGCTATTTCTGAGGATGGTAGCCTGAGAAGGATGTATATTTTCTGTCTATTTTGCATGATTGGCACTGTAGCATCCTTGTGCTTTCTGCATTTACTTAACCTCCAAGTGATGAGCAGAATTTTTATACTTATTACATTAGAGTTCAAATACACAAAGCTACTAATGCAGGCAGTACAATTCACTAAGGGAGGAAATGATAATTTGTCTAGCTAATACAGCTGTTCTAGCATACTTGCTTGTGGCAGAATATGGCTCAGCATCTTTACTATAAATGAGAAGACCATATGGAACAAGTATCAAAAGATGGTAGAATCACCTCTTAGAGCCAATACCAGTTTGTCAGCCAAACTGGATTATGAAAAGTACTTAGCTGCAATAAGTTGTGATTCAATGGTTTATGTCTACTTTCTTATCTGTAAACAAACAGCTTACAAGTAGTGCTGAATTTGTTTAATTGCAACCATCATGAAAACTTCCTGGATTTAGGTCTGCTACCGAGAGAGGGAAAGCTGAAGAAAAATCTGACACTGAAAAACTCCTGGAATATATCACAGAGCTCAGGTAACAACAACTTGTTCTTGAATTAGACTGCATAAGTTAAAAGGCAGTAAAACTAAGTCTTTTATGACTGGTGAAGTAGAATCTTGGCAACAATTCTACTTAACAGTATTAAAATAGAAAGGGGGGGGTGGATCAGATATTTTTCCAGACAATGAAAAGAGGTTGTAAGATGGTATGTGAATTACCTTTCTAAATGTATATATGCTTTTCTGGCCTAAGCAAAACTATGGAATAGTTTTGTAGTGGGGTCCTGAAATAATGTTTTTAGCCTGAGTTATTTGTACATAAATCAAGATAAATCTTTTTCCTCTAAGGTACTGACAGTAATATCTTTTAGCCCTCTCTTGTAAATCTATGTACAGTAGGGCAAACCCAACCCCCGCCCCCAATCATGGCTTCCAGTGAAATTTACAATAGTCTGATTTGCATTTAAGAGTTGTGATAATTATGTATAGATGAGCATCAATCTGATTCTAAAAAGTAGTAATCCAGTGCTTTGTAACTGATTGAAACTAACCAGTTCTTCACAGTAATGTGTCCCTAGCTTAGAACATGGTAAAAATATGAAAGTATTTAAATTTAGCTAGTTCACTCTTTGCCCTCCTGCCACTATAAATTTACTCATTATTTACTGGCTATGTATCTTAAGATTCTGCTTATTTTTGTAAAATTTTGTTTATTAATATGTATACTTTTCTGTGCAAACTCAGCTTTGTGGAAAAAAAAAAACCAAACCCAAAACAAACAACAACTCTGGATGTAGCAGTCATCTGTAAATTATAGTGACTAATTCTGTTTTGATCTTTGTATTTTTTTTATGTAGTATATTTAAATGTGTAAACACTTTTGTCTGGGAAAGTAGGTGAAGGCAGTTTCCCTGTTGGAAACAGTCAGTCCTAAGCATTTTTCCTTTGTGCTGAAGTGTAAGCTTACAAGCAAAACTCAGTGGTAACAAATACTTGAATTTTCTCCTATAGTCAAGTTGCAGAAACTGTTGAGAAATACAAACTAGATGTTGCCCGAATGGAGGAGACACTGACAAAGAAAGACCAAGATATTGAGATTCTGAGGGATACCCTCAAAACGGAAGAGGAACAATCATCTAAACTGATAAAAGAGCTTAATGAAAGGTGTCAATTGCTTCAACAAGAAAAAGGTAATTGTTAATGTTTGTGTGCTGCTGGCATATCTGGGATCACTAATATGTCTTAAAGCATCTCAAGTAAGTTTGTTCTAAAATGTCAGTTTAGACTGGCTTGTTCCAAGTTAAGTCATGTCTCTGAGCTCCAGCTGAAAACAGCTAGACAATTTTCTAACAATAATGAAACTACCTTGAATCAGCTACCTGTTAAGTCTAGATTTGTATTTCTGTGGAGGGTTACTAAGGTAGATGGTATGGAATGAAATCTGCTTGTGTAGTAGGAATGGCTTTAATCTGAAAGGTGAACACATATCTCTTGTTCTTCACTCTTCTTTGAGAAGCAGTATGATATTGTCTCAATTCACTGTTAGCAGCTTGTGTGTGAGTTCATTCAGGTATTAAAAATGCATCTAGGAACCCTTCAGACACGCATCCCCCCTGCCCCAAACCAGCAGCTCTGTAGCCTGAGATGGATACACAGTTCTCTGTGTACCAGTTGACTTGTATGTGCTGCTCTTACGTGGAAGAAGCTTTGGGGAAACGATTTGGTTGTCTTTCTCCACCCATGCTGCTGTTCTGATGAAGGCTAATTGCTTGATCCAAAGATTCCTGCTGTGAAAATCACTTTTGTAGCAGTAGCACTTCCAGCCAATTTTGAGGAGTTTCCAGATGGGTTAAAGATACGGTTTTATGTTGTGGTCTGTTCTACCCCAGCCCTTGCCTAACTAATGTTAAAGCTAGAATGGGAGTACTATGAAGAATAGATGTAGTTCTTTGAACGCAGAAGGGAATTTGTGCTATATTGAGGATTCCTCTATACAGAGAAAGAGTTGTCTGAGACCAGAGAAAAATTCCTGAGTTTGAATGCTGAAATAGAAGACCTGGAAAAAAAAATGTCCTTAGAAGAACAAGAACACCAAAAGCTGCTTCAGAAACATGAGGAGGTGGTCTCTCAGCTGCAGCAAGAGAAGGTAAATACAGACTATAAATAACCTAAATGGGCTCTAATCCCAATGACTGGCACTAAAGGTTCTGATTCTGGTTACACATCAGATTACTGTATAAATAATGGCTTAATCTATGGAATGTATGAGTGTGTGGTGAAGTAGCTCTAAGAATCATAGCTGGTGTGATGGCTGCATTGGTTCTCCTGTAGATTTGACCTTATATTTGTGATTTAAAGTTTGAACGCTACAAATTAGCCTTTAATACCTGGAAAAGTATCGGTAGTTTTAAAATCTGTGGTACTCTGGCATGCAGGAGTCATCTGCATCAATGCACCAGAAGTTACTAGAGTTTCAAGATGAGGTAACAAGTGACAGACGTCTTCTTGAGGAAGAGCTGAATGATACAATGAATGAGCTGAGTAAATTACATGCTAAGGAGAAGAAAGCTGAAAAGTTGGTGAAGCAGTTGGAACAAGAAATGAAATCTCAAGATCTTGAACTTGCACAGATGGAAGTCAAGTTGAAAGGGTTTGTGAAATAAGCTTTCTGATTCTAAAGCTTTGACAGGAAGAATGTTAAATCAGTAATATAAACAAAGCTTCTGAGCCTTACTCATGTTTTAGAGACCTGAACAGATCTAGACTTATTTCTTGCTATTTGATAGTTGATAGTGTTAGATGTAATTACTATCAATAATTACTTGAATCAGGTTTATATTGTCTTAATATAAAACTGCTAAAACTTGCTTGAAAGGCCAATATGGTAGTAATACGACCTTGCTGTGAAGGGTAAGCTATATGGCTGTTGTATTGGATGTTTCTGCCTTGGGGACAGCAATGACTAGGAATGATGTTCAAGCAAGTTGTTTCTGTCTTTCACATATTGAAAGCTTACTGTCAGGCGTTTGATCTGTTCTATAGCCATCTTAGGAGGGGAGGGGGACATGTTTAGTTAAATCTGCTATGAAGATGGTGCTTTAATACTTGAAGATACTGGTTTGTCACAGTTAATTTATTGCTGCCACTGCAAACCTTCTGTAACTGATAATCGCATTTGGTAATGTATTCAGGCCTATTTAACTGCAGTGTGGAATACTGAATTTTTATTGTAGGAAGAATGCTGAGTTGGAGCAAATCAAGGAAATGCACAGCAATGCAGTTTTGCAAATCCAGGAAGAGCACAGCAATACATTATGTAAACTTGGAAAGACTGTTGCAGAGTTTGAAAGGTACTTGAGTTTCATTAAGATCTAGGATGGGGATTATCTCTAAGATTACAATAAAAATATGCTGTTTATTCATGTTCCTTGGTACTTAACACTGTATATGCGTGTTGGTACAGTATTAGAGCAGAGGATTTTGTGATGGAGCATTCAATGACATTAAGAAATGCATTTATTCCTTTTGAGTACTAGCCAAGGGTAATGACATACTTTGTATCCAGTTCAGTAAACTGGATTTTTCTTCTTCCCAAGTGTAACCAGTTAGAATACTCAAGTGCTCCTGAATGTCCATGACAGTTTTAACTACTGATGGTGTTATAGTTGCACTAAAATCTCTTGCAAAAAGACTTCTTGTTTAGGCTGAAAACTTGCTACATTTCTTGCAGATCTTTCTTCTCCAAATATTCAGGTTGTGTAAGTATTAAAAAAAAAAAGTGATACTGTTAGTGTGAAGTATGCAAGACACCCATGAAGGATCCAGTGGGTGTTTGCCAGTGCAAGTTGCAGATGGTAGGTCTTGTGGTGTTTTAAATAAGCTTCAGATGTAGTAGGTCTTTTTCTGTGTGTTTTGTGCAGTTTGTTGTAGTTTTACTGCTTATGGCTTTACAAAAATGTGAGGGGTTTAACTTTGGATTTATCAGTGTCAGAACATGCCATGTGTCCAGATTGTAAAATCCCTTATACTTGTTAGCGTGAGCTTGTATTGCTCTTGGGACCTGAACATGTCAATCTGTTTTTTGCTTAAAGTAACAAGATTTTTCTTATTTGCATTGTAATACCAGCTACAAGAAGACAACAGCTGAAGAAATACACAGTCTTAAACTGGAGAACACCTCTCTGCAAGAAGAAGTTGCTAACCTAAAGAAAATAGGCCAAGATAATTTACAGCTGCTTCAGGAAGCAGAAAACACTAAAAACAAAGCAAAAGAAGAATGTGCAAGGTACTAGACAGACAAACTTTTCCTTAAGCTAAAGAATGCCAGCCAAGGCTTGTCTTCTTAACTTGAACTTAACATGGTGCTCTGCCAGATAAAATCATTATTTGATGTTGCCTTAAGTTTTTTTTCCTTTTCCCAGTGCTGAAGGTTGACAATATTGACAGACAAAATTAAGTTTATATGCATTAGAAAACTGGTCATTCAACCAATTTTTGGACTTTTTTAATGTGGATTATATAGTAAAAGGAAAATAAGTAACTGAAATACGTTGGAGTATTGTCTCTAACAGAAATGCCAGTTACAATGACTGCTCCAGAAATAAGATCTACAGGGGCAAAAAAATACTTAAGGCAGAGCTCACTCTGCCACTCTACTCTGAATAATGTGTCACCTCAAATTCTGCTCACAAGCAGATGCCAGTTAAGCATCCATCAGTTACCACACTGTGGTGAGGTAAAGGTCCTCTCTGCCTAATATGAAGCACACAGTGCAGCTAGTAAGTAGTAACACCCGAGAAGTTGTGTTAGACCACTAGCTGAGGACAAGTTTCTCTGTCTAACAGCAGCTTAGTGGAGTACATTCTCTTTACAGCTCACCACGCAGAGCATGAGAAAGTCTGTTAAAGTGCCCACAGAAATAAGCTGTTTGAGGAAGTGGGGGAGTTTGGTCTTAAAAGGTTCTGGAGTACAGTTACCTGTACCAGGCAACTGTGGTGACTATCTATACGTTAGTTGTGTTACAGAACATACTGTGTATCTGCTGGAAGATACCCTTCCTCACTTTAATGCAGTCCCTAGCAAGGTTCTGAAGCTGAAGCCAAATTTTAATTGACAACTATGCTCTGGTCTTTCTAATTGTTGCATGTGGGTAACACATGCATAATGTACTTAACTGCATTAAAATGCTCTTTTGGCCAAACTGAATTGGGCACTTCTGATCTTCCCAACTCTTATTTCTTTCCTGATTTATAAAATGCCTTTAAAGTTTTGTAATGCTTCTGCTGTCTTGTACACCTGTAGCCAGTATATTAAGGTTGTCCAAAGGACAATACCCCAGCTTATTTGGAAACACCTGTGCTATTTAAGATGTTGCCCTTTGTCTTCCCCATCTGCTCAACGTTGCTTTCAGTTGCCATTAGAGCTGGCAAAAAGAAAAACACCTGAAGAGTTTTGTGTTTGATTTGCTGGTTGTGTGTGGTAGGGAAAGGATTCTCAGCCTCTGCCTACATGATATAACAAACAGCTGAGGCTGGAGAGGGAAGGCAATGCTGATAGATGTAGAGTTTTTGAATCCTTGAGTACTTCCACACTGAACAGTCTTGACTAGTTTTTGCTTGAGCAAACCTCTGCATGTGAAGCCTAACTGCTAAAGTCTATTCCACTAAAAGCTGCTGGCATTAAGCATACATAAGAAGCATTCTGTCTTCCCTTGCTTCAAAAGCATTACTTGCTTCCTCATATGAGAAGTTAAAAATACTCCATGTCTTGAACTTGAATGCTTTCTGTATTGTTGTTCTCTTACAACACTGTTTACACAAACCTTTATTTCAGTTCTTCTAACAACAGCTTTACAATCATGGCTACTTGTGTTTTCTAATTTAGAATAGTGTAAAAAACCAAAATAAAATAAAACTAAAGGGTTCATTAAGGATGGATGATTTTTTCCTCCAGGATACTTTTGGAAGTCCAGACAAAACTTGCATTAAAAGAAGCGGAAACAGAGAGAACAAAAGAGTCTTGCCACGCACAAATCACTAAACTTCAGGAAAAACTGGAAGAACAAACTGAAGATCTGAAAAGAAAACTTGAAGTGGAAAGATCAAGGTGACTTCTCAGTCTAAATCTGCATGTTATAGCACATCAAAGTTTTAGTGTGAAGAAGTGCTGAGAGCTAACAATGAACATAATGAAATTACACTTCTTGCTTTTTTTTAGGAAAACCATAAAGGAAGATGTGACCTCTAGCTTAAAAGAAGAGATAAAGACCTGGCGTAATCTATATGAAGATTTACATAACAAAACTAAGCCTTTTCAGGTGTGTTGTGAAGTAGTTGTTTATTAGTATCAGATTTAAAACTTTAGTAGTTGGCTCATGTTCTACATTATTCTGCAATGGTTGCCTAAGTTACTATCCCTTGAGTCAGCTATTCCCCTTTTTCAATCAATCTGTTTTTTTCTAGAGTGCAGAGAAAGCTAGGTTTAAAGTTTTTTAAAAGATTCAATACATATTTCAGCAACAACTAGATGCATTTGAAGCAGAGAAGACTGCGCTTTTAAATGAGCATGGTGCAACCCAAGAAGAACTGAATAAACTAAGTGATGCATATGCTAAATTACTTGGCCACCAGAACCAGAAGCAAAAAATCAAGCATGTTATGAAGCTGAAAGAAGAGAATACCCACCTGAAGCAGGTTTGTGAAATGAAAAATTAGAAATCTAGAAATTACTTATTTACTTGATTGATTTGTTTGTTGCTCTGAATATTTGTAGACTAATTCTGCTAAGTACTCGTTTTCTATGCTTCTTAAATTCCCTGCAAGAGCTAGATTAGAACAAACCACTGGCCTCCAGAAAAAACAAGAGAATAGTTTAGTTTCAGCTGATTATATGATATACAGAGGGATCACCAGTACAAATAACTACCCCTACTCTTAGCTTGGTTGGGTTTTCTTATATTTTTTGGAGGTTCTAGACTTAGTAAACTACCTGCCGAAAGCAGCACCTGAAAGCTTGAGGCTACCATACTGCTGCTATGGTGTTAAGCAGCAATTACACAGTGGTGCTGGTTTCCCTACACCTGTATGATGTGGGTTTTGTTGTTTATTTTAATGCCACTGATAATTGTGTGTGTTTGTATTTAGCATTAGACTACAGGGCTACTTCAGCAGATGATGAAGCAGGCTTTTCTCCTGTGCTTAATCTAACTTCCAAGTATTATGTTTTCTTTAGGATGTCTCAAAACTGCGTGCATTGCTAGCAAAAGAAAAGCAGACCAGCAGAGATCTTCAGGAGCAGCTGTATGCAATTCAGGGCATTAGGCGTTTTGATCCTTCCAAAGCTTTCCAGCATGATAGCAAGGAAAATATTCCTCCAAAAACTCCTTTAAAAGAAGGTAAGCTTAGACATTGACAACCACGTCCTTGTACCTCTTAAAATTAACCAGAGAAGGTACAACAGTCCCGCATAGTCTGCTGCATTTGGGGAAGGGAAGGGAATGGCATCTCTGGTGTGTTTCACTGCAGGTGTTGGAAGGCTGTGTCAATGGGCGCCTACAGTGTACGGTTTGCTGTTGTGCTTTCCAGCCCAGTTTCTTACAATCTACCTGAGCAGGTGACATATCAGGTCAGAGAACAGAGTGTTTTACACAGTGAAGAGGAAGGGAGCGAGTTACAGAGCATCAGCTGTTTTGCATGATCTCACAAGATGTGAACTTTGCTTTGCTACTGTGTATTGTCTGCAATATTCTAAATTCTGACATACAGCTTACATGTGACAGCCAGCCAGGTTGTGCAGGCTCTATCTCCTGCACAGGTGGTAGGGGTAGGAGTGTCTCGGCCAAGAGTTTTCAGCCCTGGTTCTTCAGCTGCTACCTGGCAGGACCTTATACTGCTGTAGGTGTAAAGGTAAGATGCAAAAGGTCTGCTGATGGGTGTGGAGTGGAGAGAAAGACGGCAAAAGTATAGGGGCACACAAAGGGAAGCAGTGCAGTAGAGGGTGTGGAAGGGTACAGATCTCAGCCAGATGGTCATTTTACGCTGTATTCCAGGGTCTGAAATTCTGACTTGCCTGTTATTTAGTGTAGTGCCTTCCTCACTCCACCAGACAAATAATTACTTGATGTGGTGCAAGCAATAGTGAAAAAAACAAACTTAGTAACATTTTTTCCATTGCAGGTAATAAAAACAAAATTTAATCTTTTTGGCATTAAGAAAAACATAAATTGCCAATAGTCACGTGTGACAGAAGACTTCGACAGAGTACTTACTCAAGATGAACTTGGATGCTATATATAGTAAAAATTAGTAGCAGTACTAGAGAAATGGTCTAAACCTCTATTTTTAGAAAAGCTATGCTTGGTTGTACTCTTACTGAGAAGCCCTAGGTGACCCTATGTTTCAGACCCCTGGTAACATGGTTGCAGTCCCAAATTCTAAAAAGTGTTCAGTTTCACCGTTGTGTTGGGTTTTTTTATATGCTGAAGCTGCTTAGTTTGCTTCTGTTCAGAAAAGGGGAATAAGCACTGAAGAATAAGGATGCAAATGAAATCTGATTTCACAAAATATGGTTTTTTGCATCTATTTCATGTATACAATTTTATATTAAATTAATTTTGCTGTTTATGGTTGCTTCAATGGCAGGAATGCTGCCAAAAGACCCTTTTTCCTCTCTGGCCTACATAATATAGAACCAATGTAGAAAATTGGTCTGTAAAGTTAGGTTTTATATTCTTAATGGGATCTATATTCAGGACACTCTAATTTTAAATCCTGGGGCTAGATATATGCAGCTGCTCATCTTCAGAAGAGGATTTTCAGGTCAAATGCAAATTGACTGCATTTACCTAAATGGTTTGCTTGCTGTGGCTAAGATTAGTGTCTTAAGAGAAATGTCTGTTTTATGAATGCTGTGCTTACTGGGCTCTTAAATTGTCATAATATCTTTGTAGCCAGCTGTTGTATTTAATCAATGCAATGTGAAGAAGAATAACAACTGAACGTGTCTTAATTGGGTGGGAGGGTAACTGCTGTACATGCATTCATTGTACAGGCTTGAATTTTAGCAAAGTGGAAAGTATCTGTTTAACTGCATCTAAAATTAAGAACATTTTAGCACAATAAAAATGTAAATTTAAAGAGTTTGTCTGTTTCCTTCACAAACCAGGGATAAAAATCAAAATCAAATTACATAGTGTAATTGACCTGATGTTCTTTATTCTAGTCTTAAATCTTCACAACAAAGCCCATGTCAATCTTGCCTCAGTGTGTATTCTCTAATCTTACAGAAATTATTTAGCTGAACAGTGCAAAACATACAGCCTGCAATTCCTTTATCCTCTAGTTTCCTGTGAATTTCTCTTAAGTTCCAGAGTTTACTTTTGTATTAAGCAAAATGTGGAACTCTGTGTTCTTGTTATTGTATCTACTAATATCCTACATATGGGTGCTGCAGAGAGTGCGCAAAGCTTAGCATGTTGAATATATTGCCATTTATACTGATACTATAAGCTTACAAAGAATTGATAATACCTAGGAAATGAGATACCAAAAATGCATGTTAAGTCCAATGAAAGAAATTGCATATTTGCTGGATTACTTGAACTTCTGATGACCAAGAATGAGGATTAACTTCAGGTGTTTGAATTGAGAAATACGTAGTGTTCAATTTAGCAGTTTGCCTGAAGCGTTGAGAGGCGTATTTAATAAAGAAGTTGCTGAAAGGATTTAATACTGGAGTTAGCTCTCCTTGTGGAGGAAAAGATAAAAATTTTCTTGTTTGAAAGGTGTCATTGGGGTAAAACAAAATTGTAGAGGAAATACGTGTTAGCCTGACTGGTTGGATGAGTCAGAATTCCTGATGATACATAGTCTGTATATACACTAGTCAGTGGATATGAAATGAGCAGCTGGTTAAACCAAACGATCTAGCGAGCAGCAGGGCAAAGAGCAATGGATGGGTCAGGGGGAACCTGTAAACAACTGAAAATAGAAGTAGTAACACTACAGCTATTATACTTGAGGTTTTCTCACAAGATGGCATTCATCTCTAGTGTGTGGTTGTTGAAAGTTGCATGCTCGGTGTTGTTCTACTTATATGGGGATTTTTAAGGCAAAATCACTTTCCATAGATCAGAATGTCAGTGTCTGAGAAGCCTTCATGCCAAGAAATGAAAGGCATCCGTAGTTTAATGTCATTTTTCAGACATGTAAATGAGCCTTTTATTTCAGGAGAGATTAGATTAGGGCAAGTGAATGTTAACAGAAGGTTCTTTAAGGTTTCTTAAAGAAGAAAACATGGAAATGACACTAAGAAAAAAAATAGTCTTTAACGCAACCTGAACCTCATTTTTGATGTTTGCATGCGGCATCAAGTTAGCAAGAGTTTGTCGAAGGGTGAAAGCACACCAAGTGAAACAAATACTAAAGATATCACAAGACTCTGTTTTTATGATGACTGCGTACTTTTTCCATACAGCCTTTGTTCTTAGGCAAAACTGCCAATTAAGCTAGAAAACTCTGAGTGTCATTTTAAATCCTGTTTAGGCTGTCAAGAGCATGCTTATAGAGACAAAAGAATAGGGTAGAGTCTAGCAAATAATTATGCTAGCCTTACTGCAATGTTGACTTTTGTTTTGGCTTTAACCATAGATGAATAATACAGAGCAGATTTGGGGAGAGAAGTAAAGAGTGAAAATAAAGGGGAAACTGAGTGCTGTGTGTGAACTGCAGTCTTAGTGGTTCCGCCAGTTCCATGCACGCATGAAATAATATGCAGGAAGAACTGAAACCTTCATACTGGTAGCTCAACTGACTTAAGTATTCGCTGCAGGAATCAATTGCTCTTTTATTGAAAAAATATATAATTTAACAAGAAATTATTTCTCTGATCATCCATCGCACTGTATTGTCACAAGATCTGGGTTGTACTTGGTTTAAATGTAAAATGAAGAGCTGCTAGCATCCTCAACCTGGCTGACCTAATTAGAGCCCTCCTCCTGTGTCCTGTAAAAGGAGAACTGCCAAAGTCTCGGTGCCAGTGCTTTGACTAAATTGTGTACACACAATGGCTGCACTTGCCTCATGCTGGCTGTTATGAAGTGAAAATTTAAGTTCACACTGAGCTGCTTAAATGGTACCACTGGGGATAACCCAAAAGCTTAACAGGATTCAGGCTGCACGTGATAGAGGGCTTGGAGTAGCATTTTGGTTTCAAAGGTCAACTGAGCTACTGCTTTCAGTCCATGTGCTCTCTGCAGGCAAAAGCAGACAAAGGGACAAGTGCGCAGTTGAACAATGATTTCCTAAGGCTGATGATTCCTTCTGTAGTTTGAGGCAATGCCTGAAATGCTGGTGGAAATGGAGCAGGTAAGGCTCTGGATATTTGCATTAATTAGGTTGCTGCCACGCTTTGATTACAGAATCTAGGGAAAAGGAAACAGGAAGAGAGAGACTTAATTATGCTTTAGTCTCTGAATTACAGTCTGAAATGTTAATTTAATGAGTGGCGCATTTATTAGTTACCCAGTGATGCATTATGCTTAAATGACTGTGATATGGTCTAGAATAAATTTTTGTTTATCTATTCCATGAAATCGTAGTGTTTTGTAAAGTAAGTGTAATAAAATACATAAGCTGGAATGCACCAAATGCAATGTAAAAAAAAAAAAAAAAAAAGACCATATTCTGTCACAAAGGTAACAATTTGCACATAGTTTTT
Source organism: Microhierax caerulescens (assembly GCA_035590215.1). Classification (NCBI taxonomy): domain Eukaryota; kingdom Metazoa; phylum Chordata; class Aves; order Falconiformes; family Falconidae; genus Microhierax; species Microhierax caerulescens. Next base: position 50,891,436 of record JAVJGJ010000061.1, on the reverse strand, counting down.
GTAACTTACACTGGAGACAAAAACGTGAAGGTATTTTAGAAGCCCGTTTTTGGCTCTAGGTTGTGCCTCCTGTGTTAAAGCTTTCCCTATTTTCCTCTTGCTCTAAGACTGGGAGGCAAAATTTCTATTTCCAGGTAGTTGCTTTTGTTAAGGTGTACAGTGAGCTCTTTCGGTCTGTGTTGGGAAGAAGTGTGACATAAAATGTGCTTGGAGTTGTTACCTTAGTGCTGCTGAACGGTTCTGTATTTTGCTGTAGATTTTTATTCTGAATTTCAAGTTATGAATTACTAATGTTTTCTCAATAGAATTCTAAGGTTAATGAAAGGGAATTATATGTCCATAGCTTAGTATAAAGAAGAATAGAGCATCTGCATTTCTGCCTTCTTGAAACTGGTTTACGTATGTATAACTCTGTCCTGTATATGTCAGTAGTTAGTCATAAGTAAAGGTCGCTTACAATGTGATTCTACTCAGTTTTAGTAGACTTCCCATTTCTCTTCACAGGAATTAACACACAGTATCAGCTGGTTTTCTCCCTTGACTACCAATTAAATAGTTTTAATGAAATCAAGCTGAAATAAATGTATCAGGTGGAGATGTAAGTGTGAATGTAGCTAAAATAAGTTACAGACGCTAATTATGTGCATCTGCTTAACTTTGGTTCTTTGCCTTTGTGTGAGTCAGATATAAAAAGCTTTGTCTACAGATTCATGTTACTTTCAAAACTTGCATTTAAAAAAAACAACAGTTTTGTCATCCTGTAAGCATAAAATTACGTGCACAGGGTCAGGGCTGTAAGTACTGATTGCTTTCTCAAAGGCAGCCCCCCCCTTCTCCATGCGCTTTACCAGTTGCTGTTGTATAAAAGCTATGCCTGAAGCAAATGGAAAACGCATGCTGTTGTCGTTTGTTACCTTGGTGCCACGCTTATACTAATGGCCTATGTATATAATATAAATTATGTAAAATATAATATCCTCTACTACTGGTTATACTAAATATACATCTCTCAACAGCCAAATGAGCTATTTTGGCCTAATTCTGAAAATTCAGTTCAGAAATGGGAGGAGCTGATCCGTCATTTCATGGGCACCAAAGGTTCCAGCAGGCGCGTGCTGGAGCAGCGAGTGCCGGCCGCGGCACCGTGCCCAGAGGCCAAGGGTGCCCCGGACCCTCCTGTACCCGGGGGAAACGAAGGGCAGGGGCTGCTCTCCGCACTGTTTCTTCTGGGACGCGAACGCTGTGGAGACGGGGAGTGCGGACTGCACGCGGAGGGCTGGCACTGCCCGTCTGGCTGGGCCCGGGGCGCCCTCGGTCTGTCACCGTTGCCAGCACCCGGCGTTCGCTGCCGGGCGTGCTCGCGGGGCGCAGCCGTGCCCTGTGCCGGGGGGGGCTCCGGCCCCGAGCCTCGCCGCTGGATAAGCTTCTCCGCGCCGGTGGCTGAACGCGATGCGGTGCGTCACAGCTCCCGCCCCACCGGGGGGGGTTTGGTCCGGCCCCACGGCCCCACCCCCCCACAGCGCGCCCGACTGCTCCCCCAGCGCGACGTCCTCCCGGGCGCTCCTCGGCGGCTGCCGCCCCTTTAAACCCCGCTGGGGCCCCGCCCTGCCCGTGCCTCTCCGCCAATGAGCGCGCGGCGGCGGGAGGCGCCTGCGTCAGCCGCGGCGCCGCGG
>JAVJGJ010000061.1:50844525-50888609 GCA_035590215.1 Microhierax caerulescens | reverse complement strand
GTGCTCCGGTCCTCTGAGCATCCTCCTGGCCTCCTCTGGACTTGCTCCAACAGGTCCGTGTCCTGCTTGTGCTGGGGCCCCAGAGCTGAACGCAGCACTGCAGGTGGGGTCTCACCAGAGCTGAGTAGTCACCTTTGTCGAGTTCAGTTTATGTAAAGCTTAAAAAGTACCTGTGCCTTGGTTTTCCCCTTGAAATGCATCATATTTTACTATTTTTTAAGTTATTTTTGGTAGTTATTAGCAGGTACCCTTTGGCTATGGAGGCACTGATAACCTGTCCTGTGACGACGCCCTGTCTGGACTTCGCTAAGATAAAAAGTATATAATAAAAAAGAAAACAGCACTTGCATGTTGTTGCATGTGCTTTTCAGAGAAACATGGGTTGCCTTAAAAAATTGTAAACAGACTTGTGTTCTGAGATCAAGATGACTGTAAAGATAAAGCTAAGCTTTTAAAACATCACTTGCTGTAGTTTGGTTTTTTTGGGAAACTCCAGATACTAATTTTCATCTAGTACTGATGGGACCATAAGCCATCCTTTGCTCGAAGATGTATTGTTGAGGACAGTGCACGTGCTGTGCTGTGAACTTTAAGCAATTGTTTTGGGAAAGACTGTTTCCATAACAAACCTCTACATATACTCTCATGGAGCAAAAGCTTTTCAACTTTAAAGTGAAAGACAGGGAGTAATTCGGAAGCACTTTCTTACTTCCTGTGCTGCAGTCAAAAAATAGTGGTCTGTTACAATGCAGAGTATCTAAGAATGCTCAGAAGCAACTGGGCTATTTGAATTGCATAGCAGAAGGCATTTACAAAATTATAATCAATTATTACAAATTGTCCTTGTGTATGAAGTGGTCAGGAAATCCAAGATTTCTGGATTCTGTACACCCAAAAGTTTTGTTCTGGACTGGCACATAAGCATATGGTTTTATTTTTGGTTTTAGTGGGTCCTTGTTTATGATACATGCAGAAGGAAAGCATGAAAGGAAAATAAGGCTTGCACAGACTGATGTGAATCTTGGGTTTACCATCTTGAAAGCTTGATGGTCCCCAGTGGAGGGGAATGAACTTTGAAGTGATGTACCCAACCGTCTCAAGTACTGGAATGTGTGGTAGCTGAAGTAAAGCTTTAGTATGTTGTATAGATTGAGAGTTTAAATTATCAAATCACTTTAAGATGCATCCTGTAAAACTGAGAGCTGTAACTTGGTTTTACTTACTGTTAGACTATCGTGTTGAATAACAATGAACTACTGTTCTCTTTAATAGTAAAATTCAAGTCTGCAGTTCTTATAGCTGTTGTAGGTAGGCCCGCAGTGAGTTGTATTGTATTGCTGCAGCTTCACTTGTTGCAGGTTGTGGACCCTAAATGTTACATGTTTTGGGTCCGTTTTCAGAAGCTGTTATTTCCCTGCTTTCAAATTTTGCACGTAGTTACCAGATTTTGAGTGAACTTAAAATTTTTGTCTTCATTACTGATTTGGTTTTCCCTTTTATTGTGGAAGTGAATGAGTTTCCCTTTAAGTTTTGTTTTTGTTGTCTTCAAAAGTATGTTTTAATACTTAACTAGGTACAGTATTTGCTCCCAGGTTCTAGTATTCTGTGAGACACTCCAAAACACTTGTGGCAACGAAAGCTATTTAATACAACAGCTCTGACTGTAGCCTTGCGTACTTTCTGAGAAAAAACAGTAACAAATAGTAGTAGAAAGAAAACTTTTCCTCCTCTTCTTTCCCTAGGAAGATGTTGATATTCCCAGTAGGCGAGTTTTGATTACTGGTGCTACGGGACTTCTTGGTAGAGCTGTGTTTAAAGAATTCAATGAAAATAACTGGAATGCAGTTGGCTGTGGATATAGGAGAGCTCAGCCCAGGTTTGAACAGATTAATCTTCTGGACTCTATTGCAGTTCATGACATCATCCACGATTTTCAGGTAAGTTTCTGGAGTATGAAGTAGATGGAAAGGGTACGTGATACATCTAGTAATCAGTTAATAGCACCGTTCTGATAACTGAGCTGATGTGGCTTTAGTGGGGCTAATGCTGTGGCAGAGCTCTAAAAAATGTACAGTTGCCTTTTCTGCCACATCTGGCGTTTGCTCTGTAGCTACAGATAGGTCTGAACTTTGCTGTCAGCACCATAGACAGACTGCAGGTAACAGGTGTGTGTGCTGGCACATTTGCATTGATAATTGAAAAAAAAAAAAGCTAAATGTGAGTTATTGATGTGAAGCACTTCTTTGGAAGTTGAAGGGTACTTGAATACAACAGCAGTAACTCTGTCTGGCGTGCAGTGCAGTAAGAAGTCTGTTGTTTTTTCAGTCTAACTTGCAAGAGGAATCCGTAAAACCTGAAATACATTATGAAGGGTGCCATTCTATAAAGTGGCTTTAAGTACCTTGTTAATAGTCTGCATATGTCAAATAAGCCATGTGTCAATGTCTTATCTAAAAATTTTAAGTATCATTATGTGTTTGTGTGAGATATATCTTATATTATTATATTTTATATTATTTTACAGTTAAGAAAAAAAAAAAAACCAACAGCTTCAGTCTTGCTGTAAAGTCAAAGCTACTGAAAATCATAATTACAAAATTAATGTTCTATTTTTTTTTATATCTTGAAGCAGCATGGTTCTATTTTACTTCCCAAGGAAAACATGCTCCTCAGAATGCCATGATTAGAAATACTACTACTGCGTTTATTGCTTCTCAGAACTTACTGAAATGCCTTTTTGTCTGAAGGGAGTTCATAGCTAGAGTTAGGGTACAACTGCAATCTCCTGACAAGGTTTGTGTTTAAAATTAGTCTTTAATTTCCAGCCTCATGTTATAGTGCATTGTGCTGCTGAGAGAAGGCCAGATGTTGTAGAGAGTCAGCCAGATGCTGCTTCTCAGCTCAATGTGGCTGCTTCAGGGAACTTGGCAAAAGAGGCAGGTAAGACACTCAGATGGATTTGGTTTCTTGCTAAAATACCACATTTATTTGTACAGGGACATAAATAAGAATAAGTTACTGAAAGTGCTGAATGTCATTTATGTGATCAGTTTGCTCTCAATCCGTTTTCCATAAGGGTAGCTTGTCTGTCCGTGTGAAGGTGAGCAGACAATGCAGTGCGAATGAATGGGGCTAGAAGATGAGCTCCTTTGGAGTTTTGTTTAAAGTTTTATTGGGATTTCAAACAAGGCATGAATTAAAATAGGCTATGTATAAACGTTTTCATTCTAGCTGGAGTTGGAGCCTTTCTGATCTACATTAGCACAGACTACGTATTTGATGGAACAAGCCCTCCTTATAAAGAGACTGATGCACCAAATCCTCTCAATTTATACGGTAAAACCAAACTGGAGGGTGAAAAGGCAGTCCTGGAAAATAATGAAGGTAAGAATACACTCACATTTTCAATAGAGGCTTTCTATTTTTACTTACTTGTATATTAGCTTAATAGAGTCATAAGTTAGTGGTGAAGTTGCAAAACCATGGAAACGAGATTCAGAAAAGACTGTGCTTAGGAGTCAGTCTCCTTGCTTATAAATGATTCCTGTTGTTTGTAAGTTACCTAAAGCTTTATTTCTTATTTCTTCCAATCCTTGTTTGTGTTACTAGTTTCTGCTGATGGACAGATGGGCCTGCTGAAGGCAGTAGGCCTTTGCCTACTGTGAATCAACTGTTCCTAAGGAAGGATAAAATACATCATCAATATATTGCAATGGCACAAGCTTTATGACAACGTATAGTTGCTGTTATTTACAGGGATGCATTGCAATTGTTCTAAATGTATATTTACTTAAAGGGAAAAACAAGACTTGCTGTTCAGTAGTAATGCAGATAAAATCAGCATAGGTTTTTGGTTTTGCTCTTTTGGTTTTCTTGCTGGTCTCCTGTTTTGCTCTCGTTACATAAGCCATCAGGCCATCTATTTTGCTTTAACCCACCTACCGTACCGCACACGTCAGGTTATAAAACTAAAAAAGTTTCAGTAGGTCTTTTGAGCCATTGGTAATGAAGCTAATGCTCTCTTGAGAACACAAGGCAGGCAGTCTTTTTCTCAAATAACGAATACTTCTAAAGATATTAAAAAAAGATATATTTCAACTACTATTTAAAGAGAGGAGGGACATACTTGCTGAGTGACCAAATAGCTGTTTTTAGAGCAGCAGGAAATCAGTGTCATATTGGACTTCTTATTGTATTTGTTTTTCTTGTACAAGTACTTCTTTCAGTTTACTTTTCTGTGAAAATAATTTATCAGCTTTTCCTTTTTGTCTTTTTAATAGCTATAGCATTTTCCTACAAATCTTTATGAATTGCAATTATTTGGTGACTTCCACTTCTATTTCAGAACTGATTTTTTTTTTCTTTTCTTTAAGCTAAAGTATCCATATTGCTTGTAATGAATTTGTCATAGCCTGCTTGGATTTCCCCTCAAAGAAGCCTTTTGAGTCTTCATGGCTGAGATAGGCTAGTACGATGTATTTCGTTGTAAAACATCTTTCTCTTTGCACTTGTTTACTGTTCTCTTTGCACTTGTTTATTGTTAGTTTAATTTCTCAAATCACTATTTGAAATCTAATACTTTTTACTACTGTGTTCTGTGAAAGTATTCCTTATTTGTCAAGCGTTTTAATTATTTGTTCCAAGGTTCATGTCTTTTTTCTGGTAAATAATACCCTCCTTTATGCAGGAGGCTTCTGCATGCTGGGTGAAAATTCTCTGTAATTGCTGGCTGAATACGGTGATTTGTGGTTGGTGGGAGTTTTGTTCTTGCTCGTACCCAGGGAGGATGGGGAACGCTGGAGTAACTGCATAGTGCAGTTGCTTTTTTAATTTTTTTTTTAATTTTTGTTCTAATCCAAATAGGCCTTTTTTCTTTTGCAGTGCTATTGAGAACTTGTTAACTTTCTGGAAATCAATGGCATAAATGAAAATAAGTTTATATAAATATAGTGTATATAAACTGTTTTAATTGATACAAATTGAAATTATATTCTGAGGGCAAACATATTAATTGCATTTTCTTTGCGATTTATAGATGCATAATACCGCCAACATAATTCTTAACACTTCAAAACACTTTTCAGGTTATGCTTCATACCCATTTATAACAATGTTAATACTTTGAAAATATTCTTTTAGGTGCCGCGGTACTTAGGATTCCTGTCTTGTATGGAGAGGTAGAAAGACTGGAAGAAAGTGCTGTGACTGTTATGTTTGATAAAGTGCAGTTCAGTAATAAATCTGCCAACATGGACCACTGGCAGCAAAGATTTCCTACTAACGTCAAGGACGTAGCTACTGTTTGCAGACAACTAGCAGAGAAGAGAATGCTGGTAAGAATATAAAGAAACAAGCCTCTTCAAGGTAAAACCAGTTTGAGTTCTTGGCTTGGTTTCTGAACAACTGAGAACTGCATATAACCTGCATTATTTTTTGCATTTCTGGAACACTGAGGGGAGGGGGGAGTAAAGAACTAGCTGTAATACTAGCTGTATTTTCACATGACTGTGGATATTCTGATACTTGAAACAAAAGCGAGGGAAGTGATGGGACAGATCTTTCTGAGAATTGTCATGTGTCCTGCCAGTATAGAGGAGAGAAATGCAAATACCAAACTTACTCTAATACGCCTTTTACAAATTGCTGTTTTGGACTAAAAAACGTAATCCATGGTGGTTGGATGTCATTTTCAAAGATGCCCTTGTTTATTGTATTAAGAACACGTAAGTGGCAAAAACAAGCCACTGGGTTTGAATATTTTATTGTGCTTATGCACCACAGCATCATCAGATTATCATCTTTGCAAGGTAACAAAGCCAACCAACTACCTTTAATTTTCATACGTGTACCTTGGGAAAAGGTGGACCATGCACATATGGTGGATGCAGCGCAGTCAATTTGATTGGGCTGGTACATGGTTTGTGGTTTAACTTTCAAAATGTGTGGTGCCTTTTGCATTTGTTTTTGAGTAGTGAAGAGTTTAGAACAGCCAGGTTGCTCCTCCCCAGGTGTTTGACCTTGGTTCCTTGGTTGACTTGCTCCTTTCCCTCCTGTTAATTCTACAGAATATCAGCTGTTTGTGAAAAGCCAGGTCAAATACATGTAACACCAGTTGTCAGTTTCAACCCGTAGTCAGGTGTTCCCTGAAAATGCACAAGGTGTTTCTAGAACATCAGTGAGGTCCTGTAACATGCTTTTCAAGGGGGGATCTTGCTGGAGGATTATTCTGCACAGTTCTTGCCCAGGATTTAGTCTGAGGGCTGCTAACTGCTTTATTTCAGCTGTGTTTCCTGTTTCTTCTGTAGGACCCATCAGTAAAAGGAACATTTCACTGGTCTGGCAATGAACAGATGACTAAGTATGAAATGGCATGTGCAATTGCTGATGCTTTCAACCTTCCCAGCAGCCACCTGAGACCTGTAAGTGATGTGGTGTTCTACCTGTGGAAAGGTGGATGTGCTTTGTTGTTTCAAGTAGTAGGTCTCATGCTAACTATACAACTAAGGTTCCTCTTCAGGACAGTCTGTGTATGCCTGGTGCAGCAGAGGGTGCTGTCTGGTATCTAACTTGGGAAAACAACAGCTGCTTTGACCTGTTGAATTACGAAAATTACCCAGTCAGTCAGTAATCAGTTTCATGGTCTGTATTGTAATGGTATTTCTGCAGAACGGTTCCCCTTAGTCGTGAGTAAATCAGTACTTTTTGTTGTATTTTCATCCTTAAAAAAGCTTACAGATTCACAGCATATTAATTTGAAGGTGGGAATCTGTAAGAACTTGTCAATGTCCAGATTTGTCTCTGAATAGATGCACTTAAGAACTTCATATTGTTTATTGCTTTGCTTAAAACACCTGTCCTGAAGTTTTATTGACACTTAAAAGTAAGAGTACTCTTAAAGGCGTACTGGTAAAGTTGTGAGAATATAACATGTAAGTAAGACTTTATTTATATCCAAAATAAATTCCAAGGATTCTGAATTAGTAAAGGCTGTAGCTGAAATGTGGCTTGGAAAATGGAGAGAAAAAGAACAGTGAACACTTAAGTCAATCTGAATTTTTTCTGCCCAGATCTATTTATCTTCAAGTACATCGAGCAAGACATGATTCTGTCAACAGTTTAGAGCATCTTTTACCTTGTGGTTACGGTTATAGGGTGAAAATAGGAGTAAAATGTAGAAAAAAATAAATGGTGAGAGTCATTGAGAAGAAGTTAAATTTCCCATTGCTCTGCCTGACAGCTCTTACGCTGCGATGAAGTTAACCATAAAAAAAGCAAAGAAACAAAGAAAAAGATCCTCCACAAAACAGTTGGAAGGAAGGAGGGGAACATAGCTGTATAGAAAGCTATGAAGGAAAACATCTAAATGAGCAAATGAGAAGAAATATTTTGCTGTCATACCGGCTTACTTCTTGGTGTGTTGTGGTTGTTTTCTGTTTATTTTTTAGATTACTGATTGTCCCGTTGTGGGTGCTCTTCGTCCAAGGAATGCTCAGCTGGACTGCTCCAAGTTGGAGATGCTGGGGATAGGTCAGAGAACACCGTTTCGAGCTGGGATCAAAGAATCACTTTGGCCTTTCCTTGTCGACAAGAGATGGAGACAGACAGTCTTCCATTAGTTTGTAACTTTTTTAGTAAAAGTATGTTATGTGGCACTTTTTTAAAAGAAGAAAATAGTTTTGTATGAGTGTTCTTAAATTGTGACATTTATGAGTTTTCATTTAATCAGGTAAACATAAGGTCTTGCACTAGTGGAATTGTTAGCCTAAAAAAAAGTTCAGTGACAGAAACTGAGCCTATCCGACATCATGGATCTTTCCTTCCGTTTGTACCAGTCTAACTTCATGTCTATTCCTAGCGGATTATGGTTCTTAGTAATAAGTACCATTTGATGCTAAGAATGACTCGTCACTTGTATACTTAATTTTGGCTGAAATCTGTTGTTGATGCTTAAGGTCTGTGCCATTGTTGTATATACCATTTCTCTTCATTAAAAGACATGGTCAGTTACTTTGTCACCAAAAATCATGAGGTTTTTGTTTTTAACTTCTGAAGGTGGTGTTCTTATGAAATTAAACTGAAGTAGGAATCGTTAAATGTTTGTTTTGCTTGAGCTCTGATCAAAATGTTTTTTAAAAAAGTGAAACTTTATTTTTGCAATTATCAAGTGTACTTTTTATGCTTGAAATATTTTCAGAATGTTCTGTAACTTGAATGCCTGCAGCTTCATATTTGTACAGTAAGTCGTATGCATTTGTTTTAATGGTGACATACAAAAGCTAGAAAAGGGCTGGGAGGGTAGGGAACAAATAGTTTTGACCTGGGGTGTTTTTTTTTGGGAGGGGGTCTGGAGTTGGATTTATATTTTTTTTTCGGTTGGGGTTTGTTTTTTTTATAGAAGCATGTAATACCTTCATCTTTCTCTTTTTTGGGGGGCAGTATTTGGGATTGGAGAATTTAATGGTAAGGAAGATGTTTGTTAGTCAACACTGTGGCTTCTTTTGCACAGACTGCCAGATCTTGCACTGATGTAGCTTGTTCTGGAACAGCAAAGCACATATGGTGAGGGTTTGCACCATAATAATGTAACCACAACAGTCTAATACAAGCAAATCTTAAATCTGCTTAAGTCTAGTTCTTAAAGCTGGACTCGGTAGCCACGCAAAGTGGAGGAAGAACATGGTTTGTAAAGAGTAGCTGCCTTCTGAAGTTCTAGAATCTACAGTATAAATGTTCTGATATTGCCAGCAGATTATTAGTAAAACTGGGAAAAGCTGCATTTGGATGATCATATATTTTTCTGTGGTTGAAATGAAGGGGGATGGGAAAATGTTTAGCCTTTAATTAAAAAAAAAAGGGGGGTGGGCCCCACAAAAATAGACCTACTGAAGATCTTCTGAAGGTCAGCTTTACATTCAGTTAAATTTCCAACTGTCATATGCTAAGAGTTCATAATCTTGATTTGCTTTTAGTCTGAATTCCTGATGTACACATGGTAACCTATCTCCAAAATTACAATAAATATATATTGCCAGCATGAGAAACAGTTGTTGAGCCTTTCTTTACCATCAGGATTTATCTTAATCATAAATATTTGCAATTTTTCTTGAAATGTCTGTGCCTTTTCAGTGATTCCCCACCCCCTCTGTTCAATTAATTATTCCAGAGTTAGATTACGTTGGATCAGTGTTTCTCTGTCATTGTGCCACTGCCTTGGGGCTATGATAAATGTACAGACACAAAAAAAAAAGCTTCAGAAGGTTTTGAAAATACGAGCCTGAAACATCCTGAATCTTAGTGCAGGAAGATTCCAAGTACATCCCCTGTGCTTTCAGGCAGCGAAGTTTTCACTAAATTTGACACCATATTTTCAAAAAAAATCACAGTAAATTTAAAAATTATATTAAAAAGATTTTAAGGACACTGAGGTGGATAGTAGGCTTACTATTTACTTTTTTTCCCCTTTTTTAACTTTTTTTTTTTTTCCTTGGCATACATAATCAGGAGTAACAATGTTTTTCTTAAAATCAAGGAGCTTTTAGTCTCATCTCCATTTTAAAAATGTGGGAAAATACGTTAGTATTTGGAAGGCAATATATGCCATTCTGGATTTATTGCTGATTTTTGTTAATTATATTTAAATTTTGTTCTCAAGTTGCTTGTTGCTAGGTGCACAAAATCAAATGTGGGTGTTATGGTACTGACAAGGGCAGTAGCCAGTTCAATTCCCACCTCTCCCCACCCACCCCCCATTCCACCCCCTGCCAAGATGATGCAAAACGGCCTGTTCCTCCTGCAGGACAGTGTTCTAACTGTCCATCGCCTTCAACTGGCATACGTTAATTGGCACCACAGCCATTATTGTAAACTGTTTGGGAAGTTTGCCCAGGAAGGAGGACTTCTCTCCCCAGCATGAAAATACCTAACAGGGATGAGTTGGGCATTTTACTGGGAGGAGAGAATTGTAATTACGAATTTTTCTTACACTCAGCAAGTGAATGAGTCCCAGTCTTAGTGCTGTAAATGCTGAACTGCAAAATAAAAAGTAATTTACCTCTTTACCTGCCACCGTTTGTTCAGCAGCCAGCGCTGCAACTACTGCAGGTGATGTGGGCAGGCAAACACCTATGTCATTTATTGCAGCCCTGTGGATACTCTTGAAACAAACCCAAATGTGCTACAGGAGCAGAATTTTGGAACTTATATCTTGAAAATATCTTGTTCATAGTTTTCAAGGAAACTTAGATGGCAGTTAATCGTGGAATTGTTTTGGTAGTTTGGTGGTTTTGGTTTTGGTTTTTTTTTTAGCACCTAAATATAGAAGTTAACTATTCAAGTTTCTAACTGGTTTTGAATCTTAAATATGGGGCGGATCAACCTTGCCCACTCTTAAATTGGATGAATATTTACATTTCATCCTAGGGTATATGGAACTTGCCAGGAAAAAACCAAACAAACCAAAACCAACAACCACCCCCAAACCCAAAACAACAAAAGAAATGTGTATGCACTTTTATTTTTTTTCTTAAGCTCAACATCCGCAGAATCATTTTTGTGTTCAGTAAAATCTACAGTTGTTCAAACAGGAAGGGGTGGTTTGGGGAGCTCTTGAGCTCTAGGCAACATTCCAGACAACACTGCTACGTAAGATGTTGGCAATCTGATTGACTTTCTGTATGCGTTGCACCTTGTATATGGTGTTACCCAGCCCAATACTTAATTTTTCCACTCAAGAAGAAGGAGAATATATTCATGTGCAAAGTAAGGGTTTGGAGCTAGTTGCAGTGAAGTGCTGTAACTCTGGAGTAAGTTTCAAAGGATGATAGCATGACTGGAAGACATGAAGATGATGAGAAGTGATTCTCTTAGCTGCATGCCTGAACAGCTGGATGAGCAAAGGTACAGGAAAATCAAATGTTAAGGCGATGGGAGGTTTCCCACCTCCTACTGCATCCCTTCCACAAAAAATTGGATACATTCACAGGCAATGTTCAGTGGAGACTAGATTGCCATCTAGACTGCAGTCCAAGGGTCTTGTTACTCATGGTTTAAAAACATGTCTTGGGTATGGTTTTGACAATTCAAAATTTATTTTGAAGTGTAAGGAAAATCGACCTAAAAGGTTTTGAAGTAAGTTACGCTGACTATAACTGGATTAAATGGGTAGCTCCTTTCATTCGTTAACTCCTATAGCATGGCTCAAAAGTATAACCTAGATTGAAGTTTCACTACGTTAATCCTTTTAACCAGGAGTTTTGGGGAAATACTGCCTAAATTCTGGCAGAATGATCATGAACATCAAGCTGTCATGATTAAATATGTGGGAAGTCCCAAGCTGAGATACTAAATCCTTTTGTATAAATGTGTGTTAAGTTCTGCATTCTGTTCAGATAAATATACACTTTATTTCAGTATGTTAATGATAAAATTTAGCAATTGATATTTATTTAGTAATGCATTTTCCATTTTGCTCCATATGTAGTCTATAAAAAATAAATACCAAACCCCATCTGGCTATCATTTCTTTATTTTACTACCATAATATGAAGGCTGTGACAGATTACAAAGGTGAAAGGCAAGTATTTTCTTAAATGTCATGTCTGTTTGCTACATAGTTTTCCTGCCAAGAAAAATTGTTCTTAATGCTTAAAAGGTGAACATCATAGCTTTTACATATGATAACAGTTACAAAATCAGTAACAGTCTATCATCATGGAAACAACAGTTCCTCTTTTTCATACCAAGTCAAGAATAACGAATAATTATTTCAAAGGTTCTAGAAGGAAATGAAAATGTAGTTAACTCATTCCTGTGAAGAAGACTACCGTTCTGTTACATCCTGCCGGGGGGGGGGGAGGGGATGATCTGCACACTCAGCATCCCTCCACTGTGAAGTGTAGCAGAAGTTGTCCTGGAGAATCAAGTCTCAAGGACACTTTATTGCTAGACAGACACCTTTCATAACATTTCCCTCCTTTGGTTATAGATATCTAAGAGGTGCAAGAGGCAGTGGAACCAGTACTGGCTGATCACTAAGCTGTGTTGCTATTTAAAGAATCAGTCATACTCTTCCTTTTTGTTCTCTGGCTTTGTGTTTCTGGCTCCGTGGCTCTGTAGGTGTTTGTGTTGGTCAACAAGAGCCCAGGAACTGTTCAGGGTCAAAATTGTTGTGATTGCCTGAGACACAATCTTTGTGTGCAGTGGAAAGAATAGCTTCTTTTTCAGAAGCAGTGACAATTTCTGCCAGCTTGGTGATAGTGAAAGTACAGCAATATAGAGTCAGTCCTGCTTGAATCCTCATTCTAGAGTTACTTGATGTTTATATTCATTTACTCATTGCTCTCTGTCACCTGAGGGGCTAAAGAAAGAAAAATCACTGGTTTAAAAGTCTCATTTTCTATTTAGACTGCAAAGATGAACTTTACTTTTTATCTTCCAGGCCTTCTAAACTCAATGGACAGAATTTAATGAACGAAAGAAAGTTTATTATATCACTTGGGATCTTCTGATTCATTTCTACATAAAGATGAGCTAAAGATCATACAGATTTGTCCCTAAACAAAATGAAAGTAAAACAAAGTTGAAGTTACCCTTTTATAAATGTTTTAGTTCTTTTCTAGGTCTCCACTGTTTAAATTAAAATAATACAACCTATTTACGCCATTTCAAGAGAAATGTAACATGTTAACTAGTGTTGTGTCCTTTCTCTACCTTGTAAAACTAATTTTATTAGCATAGCTTCACAGCAGTGGTATCTGTTACTACCTGTGCACAGAAAAGAATCTCAGACTGTTCTTCAGTGACAGAACTCTGGTTTTAAACACTACTTTTGGGTTTATTGCTGGGCTGAGGCACTGCAAAAAGGTTGTTGTGGTAAACCTTCACAGAGTTGTCATTCTCTCCACTCGACTCCATTTTGCTGTTAAAAGTTTGTTGTAAGTAACTAAAGTATGGATCAGTTCCAAAACTGGCATGTTTCTTTTCTCATAATTGGTAAACTGAAAAGCTGTCACAGAAAGGTGGGGACTTCTTATTAGCACAATGGTCCTGAAGCCACGAAGCAATACTGACTGCTAATGTCCAGGAAAGCTGGGCTCCTGCGAGCTCAAGAGAAACCTGACATTTTTCAGGAGTAAGTTATTTGAGGAAATTTCTTGGCTGTTTTGGGAAGCACTAAGACATAATAAGTGTTTGCTTTCTAGTAGAAGCTCTGTAACAGAAGTGCCAGTGATGTCATCTGCAAGGGCTTTTGTGCACAGCTAGACTTTCATGCCCATCAGATTTACAAAACAGATTGTTGGGAGTTTTTTTCAAAAAGAAGGTTTTAACTGCCTGCTTGCATTCCAAATTTCTAATTTGATAATAGACAAATTCCCAATTTGCTAAATATTTCGCAAACAAACAAACAAAAGGTAAATGTATGAACAAAACTTGCTGGATTCTGAACTGCTAGAGTCTCTTAAATTCCAAAATTTATTGTGTTCTCTGTTAAATACTGAATGAAAAATAAAATGTCATAGGTCTACATATCCACTCTGCTTTGGCACTTTTTGGGGTGAAACAGGAAAATCAGGTGATGCATGAAACCCTTTTGGTAAGAGACACATTTTTGCAAATATGTGAAAATCTCTAGGAAAACATAGTTTCAGTTCAAAACAATTTTTTAGTATCTCTCATTTCCTATGTTATAACATTTCCTATGTTATAGAGTAGACTTCAAATAAACCAGATTGACAGAAGATGATGACATTTCTCATCACACAAAAAGAAATGTAAGTTACAAAATGGCAGATTGGCATTTTTCCCATCTTCCATCTTCTGGCTGGAAGAGG
This sequence comes from Microhierax caerulescens, assembly GCA_035590215.1. Classification (NCBI taxonomy): domain Eukaryota; kingdom Metazoa; phylum Chordata; class Aves; order Falconiformes; family Falconidae; genus Microhierax; species Microhierax caerulescens. The sequence goes on along the minus strand of JAVJGJ010000061.1, from coordinate 50,874,780 downwards.
ATCTGGCTGAGTGATCAATGCACCTGTCACTTCCGTATTAAATTGCTATAGCTGAAGGAAGACAGAAGCAATTTGCACCAATTGCTGCATCCCTGAGCAAAGGAGAGCCAGCGTTCTGATACCCAGATCAATCCACTAAGCTACCGTTGTCTTGTAGCCCCCTCAGAACTCAGATACCGATTTGCCAAGCTACAGCTGGCTTAGGATGCAGCCGTTTGAGTAGCTTTCTCCTCCCGTACCCATTATGGGCCTTTGAGAAGATGCATTTAAAAGGCTGTTGTGAAACATGGGGACTACAATTGAAGCAGTGGGGTTGGGGATTTTCAAGTGTGTGTTCCATAATGAGAAGGATACCACTCAGGGACCATCTCAAATTCTGTGAAATACAATGGGCAGACTAATCCATAAAATCCAGTCATCTTGCTGTCCAGGCTTTATTTGCATCAGTATTTGTGTAATGTGTTCACTTCTTGGTACAGGTTCACAGGAAAACTTCATTAAAAAGTGATTCCTATGAATGAAGTTCTTCTCCGTGTTCAAGCTTTTAAGAGACGACTGAAATAATTCACTCAGCCTTGCCTGACACCACCCACCTATAACCACATACATATAAGCATGTATCTGAACTCTTTGCATATGAGTCTTTTCTGCTGCAGAGGTGATTATTGGTATCTGAATTAGGACAGTTGGCTGAAACCAGTTTTCCAGTGGTCAACAGCACAAGAAACAACTAAATCTGTTAAAGAAGGGTTTTCCCCCATCCCAGTACTTGCTTTGGAGGGAGTGCATGTCTATCCAGCAGGCTCAGGAAGTATGCTGCCTGCGGAGGGCACGATGGCAGCAGGCTAACACTTGCTCCAGACCACCCTAATGTGCCTTCAGGAGGTACCTGCAGGAGCTCCATGGTGGCCCCTGCCTGTGTGGCATCCGTCAGAGTAGGCACAAAGCAGGGCAAGCAGTCAGTGGGGTATGAGGGCAGAAGTGAATGCTCATATGTATGCTGCTGTGCATGGATGGGTGACAGGGCCAGAAGCTGCAGCACCATGAGGACTGGGGTGTTCTCTGTGTATGTTGGGGGTGGGTGGCAGGAACCAAAGTTTCAAAACAGCGTTTCATTTGCCTTAGAATTTATCACTTTCATTACTGGCTGCAATAACATGGCAAAATGGATAATCCAAATTTAAATCTATTTCCTAAATGAAAGGAGAAAACACATTAGTGAACTGTGACAGGCCTGTGCACACCTGTCAGGTAACTTGATTTCAAGTGGTATCTGTGATTTCTGACCTAATTTATGTGAGGCTGATTAACACTAACTCACTGATAACATAAATTATCCAAGTTTTTAACCATTCTATTCCCACATGCTCTATAATTAAATCAAAACTGGGTATTCTCTATAAGTGGCACATCTTTATTTAAGCTGTTGGTTTAATGTGTTAACTTCACAACCAATCACTCTCATATAAAAATGCTTGAGCATCTAGGGATTACAGAGTAAGAGAAGCTTAGATGAACTGCATAATAAGATGGAAATATATAGCCTCCTACGATATACACTGGTTTTGATGAGATTTTGGAGTTCAGAGATAAATTGAACGGTAAGCTTAGCACTGTGTTGAGGGATCTTGAGTTGCACCTTTGAGCTCAGAGATTTTGTGGCTTTGCAGTGTTGTTTGTTTACTTTATAACTCTTACCTGCCTGAATTTGTATTTAATTAAAACTTTGGAGAAAGAGGCTTCTGTCTGAAATGGCTTCTTTATAACATGAGAAAGGGCTCTCGAGGAGGTTTGGCTGTTTTGTGACATTATCTTCCAAAATAATGACTGCTGTGTAATGTTATAGGGCATTTGCCAGCATGAAAAATTGTCCTTAATAGTTACAGAAAAAGAAAAAGTGTGTAGACAGCAGGGATTAGGAATTACATTAAGAAAACTATTACAGAAAAGATTTCTATCTGTGCTTAATGTTCGACTGATTTCAGTAGGGTTCCTTACCATGCTTACATTTAAGCACAGACATAAAACTCAGAAGCATCAGTGCTTGGGAGAACCTTCATGAAAGGTGAATAAGGATACAGATGTCCCCTCACACATATTTTTAAGTTTCTATAGTACTCTGCTGAGGTTATGGAATTCATATCAGTATCAAAGCGTGGAGTAGTTAAGTTCCAAATCTTTTTATTGCATTCTAGGAAGTGGTAGTGATGGCACTGGGTGCCATCACAGGGGGATGGACCTGATCAGATCCCCAAAGCCACTGCTTGTACCCCAGCCCCAGTGACAATTCTGTACTAGCAAGAATATGTGCAGATAGGGCTTGCATAGCATTTTATGGGATTGTCATGTTGGTAAAAGGCAAAGGAGGGTATAAACAGCTTGTGGATTTTCCTTTAACAAAATCTGGGGAAAATAATTGCTCACACAGTTAGTAGTAGTAGAACAGAGAAAGCAGAGAAACATTTTATAGGAAATGGTCCTCTTATACCAAAGCACATTCTTTTACCGTTTGAGCTAAGGGAACAGCTTATGTGGTTAGCAATTGTGGTAACAGGCTCTTAGTCGTTCTGGTTGGCCCACTAACAGGAGACAGAATAGAGACATTTGGCCCATATGTCCAGGTAAAGCTTCTTTTGAACCCTCATGACTGATGTGCTTTTAACCCCTGGTTGTGCACATAAACATGTTCTGACCTCCTACTGTCGTCTTCCTCCCTCCACCAGCACTCCAGCACACAAATCTTTTTAGTCATCTGTAGGAATTTTAACTACTTGGGGTTTCTGATCCTAATTTTATATATATATACACAAACACACTTATTTGCTTCATATGTCTGATGCACAGTTTGTTGTGCTTGTTGCCACTGCCTGTGTGGGAAGTTTCCAAAATAGCCCTGTGCTTTATAATTTCAAGTACCAGGTTCTGTCTTGCCTGTTGGTTTAAGCACTCCATTTTAATTTTCAACTCAACAAGCAAATGGCCTAATTTTCACAATTACTGATCTTTATCTAATAGTGAGTGGCTTGCAAATTCTGAGTCATTAGAATATAGGAAAAATCAGACAGTAGTTTTGAAAGTCCTGAATGTGGATGGGCAAATAAGGTATGGAAAAAAGGCTTAAAAAGTCAAGGTTAAAGAATCGATAAAAAAGCAGCTTGGATTTATATACCAGTCCTAGCCACTTAGTTCTGTTGACTCAGGAGATGTGAAGAGGTAGCACAAATATCCCACATCACTTCAATTAGTTGAACCCTGAAGAACTCATCTCTGAGGCAAACCCCAGCCCTGAGACAACTATTGGAAGGAGTCCCAAGTGCACCATTTCTACTGTGAAGAAAATGATGTCCTTCTCTGTAACAGCTGGAATAAACAAATGGGATGCATCTATGACCTGGGGGAGGTGGTGGAGTGCATGCTCAGCAAGTCTGCAGGTGGCATCAAATTATGATGAGCAGTGTGCTCAAGGGCGAGGCTGCCATTCAGATGGATATAAACAGGCTGCAGGAATGGACAACGGGGACCTTACAAAACTCATCCAGGAGAAATACCAAGTGCTGTACCTGGAAAGGAAGAGCCCTTTGTAGTTGATCCAGCCTGGGGAGCAGCTCTGCAGGAAAGGCCCTGGGGTCTTGGCAGACAGGGAGCTGTTGAACAAGAGACAATGGACATAAATTGAAACATGAGTCGTTCAGACTGGACATAGGGAAAGCCTTTCACACCATGAAGACAGTTGGACACTGGAACAGGTTGTCCAGAGAGGCTGTACAGTCTCTGTCCTTGAGTATTTTCAAGACCAGATGGAATAAAGCCACCTGTCCTTACCTCAGAGCTGACCCTTCTTAGAGCAGGTGAGATTAGAAGCTTCCCGTGGTCCCCTCTACTGGAGTTATCCTATGATCCTGCAACAGAAAAAGGTTAAAAGAATTAAGGAAATGCAGAAGTAAGTGAAACACTTTTATATTTATAAGCAGCAAATAGTCAGTGGGAAACCCAATAAGAAAAGATTAAGATGAATGTTGCTGGCACTTCTAGTAGTCTATGTGAATTTATTTGACCCGTTATTCATAAGAAAGGCTGAAGAAGGTCAAATTCTGGAAACCAGAGTAAGTGAGATGTTAAAAGGTTTTATGATTATGCTGGAACAGACAGGCAATTAGAAGTATTAAAAGCTGACAAGGCACAAGGTCAAGATAAATTATATATTTCCATATCCTAGCAGGAGAGGGAAGAGAAACATTTTGAGCAGCACATGCTTTGCAACAGTAGAGCTTCAAAAGATGGGTGTAGGTGGATCTGAAGAGCTGAAAATGAAGAAACATGCCCCCATATACAAGGGGGCTTTATTTTGACCAAAATAAAAAAGTTCAGTTTCCATGGGAAGACAGCAGGAAGGGAAGAGCGTGTAAAAAGAAGGGTCCAAATGAAAGCAAAATATGTTCCTTTGTGTATTGTGTATATGTTCTGTGTATTTTCTCAAAATAATTAATCTAAATTGTAAGTCAACAATCTTGCATTAGTTTTACTGTTCCTTGCAAGAACAGGCAATACAAGCACACATAGCCCAGTGGATGACAGCAGCAGATACGTTTTATCCCCTCCCAGGTGTGTGAACATCAAAGAGTCATCATGAAGAGCTTCTTGATTCACGTAGGTGAAGCAGTAGCTTCAGATTTTCTCCCTGAGGACCTAGAGCACCATATGTCCTGGACTATGGGGGACTGTACTTTCTCAATTAGCTAAAGGAAAAATAAACAGGAACCAAGTCTGTGTATGACTGTTTCAAGTCTTTAGTGGATAGTTAGCTCTGATATAAATGCAACTGTTGCATACAACATATACACTGATGACAGCAGTACACAAAGGCAACAGATATTAATAAGAAAAAAATCATAAAGAGACATTGTGAAAGTACAAGATAGCTAGTATCCCTAAAAAAAGTCCTCTATCCTCTCTCTGAAAACAAGTTAAAGACATTAGCATAAATGAAGATATACCTAACTCAATAACTAAAATATTAACATGCGTAATATTAATCTTATCTTTCATGCAAACTAGATGTAAATAAAAATACTGTAAAAGCAAACCTCTGCCTTACAGAGCTATTTCATCCTACTAAGATGTAAGCAATGTACAACATGTTATGCCATTTTCTTTTACAAAGGCATTTCAAGGCTATTCAGGAGCCAGGCACTGAGTGGAACATGCAAATACCTATCATACACACTAAGTCTCTAACCATTCTGCAGCAGGCAGTGCTTGTCTCAATTTATACATGGTCTGCATACTTATGTGTACTGTTAATTTCAACCTGACTTTTAAAAGCAGGAAAAGAATATTATGTATCCAGTCAATGTGAACCGGATGCATAATACTTTTTTGAACCTTTACTTGTACTTTTGACACCCCTTCTCTGCATTATCTACTCCTTACAATTGTGGGGAGCTGTGCACAATGTCTTCCTCCCTCCTGCTGACAACTGTTCTAGTTTATTCTACCAGGAGAAATGTGCAGCTTCTTCAGCCTCCAGAAACCTGATTCATCAAACTGTGACCACGGGGGCATTCCTATTGAGTGCCTGCATATATCACAGATCTAGAAGCTTCACTTCTGGCAGTCAAGTGTTAAAAGTAATGCAGAGAAAGGGAAGAGAGCAAGTTAGAAACAAGAAGTCCAGACAAAACTCTGGAAAGGCTGGCTCTAGGCCCCTCACAGCACAGAGCAAAGGACTCTTATTTTCTCCCTTTTCTGGGGCAATACATGCGGACTTTAATGAAGTTTATCAAAATTATTACCTTCTGTATTCAGTCTTCCTTTCATTTCCATTTTAGTTCCAGATAACAGGTTATGATTGGTCTCTTTTTTTGCTGATTTTTGAAGAGAACTTCCAGTAGGGAAAGGAGAGATACAACACAGAAGAGTAAAGTAAGGCAATAACTACGGGGGACAATATAGGAAACAGAGCACGTCTGAAAGATGCAAGGCAATGTATTTAATAGTGGAATGTTAGGCTCATCAGGGTGTACTGCAGGTAGATGCCACATGCCTGAGGGTGCCACCGGCCCTGCAGCCCCTTTTCCCTGGCCCTGGCTGGGTTTGGCTGCAGTGCGGGGTCAGCCCTGACACAATGCAGCATGCTCTAGGATCAGGCTTCCCAGAGGCTCCCTAGGAAAGAGCTGTGGGAAGGGTCCCTGGACCTTTGCCCCCTGGGATGTCTGTGGTTACCACTGCCCCCTGCTCTTCCTGCTAGTGCTGAGGGGCTGTGGCCAGCAGATGAGTAGCTGGGCCTGCTCGCCTGCCCCATGGGCAGCCCCTCCTGCTGCCCTGGGAGAACCCTGACCAGGGAAGTGCTAAGAAAGGCATGTCCAACTTGGCTTTTTGAAACTGTCAGGCCAGTATTAAAGGAAAACCCTCTAGGCTGGGTGAGAGTAGAGACACATAGCTTAGTTTCCCTTCTTGAGTTAGTGGTGGCCATTTTGACTTTCTCTTCAAAAAGTATGTATTTTACTGATAATTTATTAAAGGACAAAGCATGGCATTAGGCACCAGTGAGCATCTAATAGAAGCAGAATGACTAGAAGAAGATTGAGAACACTTCAGGCTTGTAAATCTGATCTCAGCGGCAGAAAATACATGGAGAGCAATTATGCACACAGAACATTTAGATATATGTAATTGCTTAAGGGATAGTCAGCATGGATCCTGGAAAAGAAGATTACGCAAGATAAATCTGCTTGGCAGCTCTGAGTAGGCAGGACAGAGAGAATGGATATCATTTATCTGGATTATGGGAAGGGAGGGGAAAATTTCTTAATCCTACATAAACCAAAAGATGACTCATTTTCAAAGTCCGTAAGCGTATCTTGAGAAAAGATAGCTAGTGGACTGGATTATGGCAGGTAGAGACAACAAGCATAAATATCATGTAACACTTTTATTACAAAAATTCTCCATCTGATTTTCAGAGACTGCTTAGTGAACCCCTGAGGCTTTGAGTTTCTCTCTTTTGCATGTAAGTAACCCCTACTGACTGTAGTACTGCCCTAACATAACCTGAGTCACTGCAGCAGTTTCTATAGCAGAAGCTTAATCTTGTATTCACTTACGAACACCTACTTTCACAGAAGTTAGGAATAGAGGAAGGGCTCCAACACAGCATCAAGGACACTAGTAGTAACTAAGTCACCTGTGGCAGGACGTGGTGGAACATGTATTAAGACCACATGTTGCATTAACTCGGGGACAGAAACTACTAGAGCCAAGACAACTGTCTGGGCCTCCATCTTAATTTTCATTTCTATCTGCAGCAGCCATTCTTATGATTTTGTTTTTATTCTACATGAAAAATTTCAGAACTTAGCTGAGAGCAGAGCAGTGACATTTTCACCTTAGAGTACTTTGGCTGGGCTGGAAAACCCTTCACAAATTGGGCTCCAGTGGGTTTTCCATGTCTTCAGCTGCAGTTGTAGCCGGCGTCCACCTAAGGCACGTCCTGCGTAAGGACTCTCCTCTTCAGGGCCTTACTGCTGACAGTGCCACCATATCTAGGGTGAGGCGCCGAGCACTCCTCAGGGCACTCAGAAGAGCTGGAACTTTAAAAATTAAATAACTTCAAAACCTCATTTTAATTCTCCACTGAAAGCTTCACCCAGCTTATGGAGGGAAATTAAATTGGTCAGAGTAACTTTCATAGGTGTCAGTCTCAATTTCCAGTTCTCAAGTATGAAATGGACTGCTTCATGGGGGCTCTAGGACAATAAGAAAACTTTGGAAGAAAGACACTGCCTGCTTCTTGCTGGCCAAACTTCAATGTTGTCAGCATTTCTATTTAAGTTGTGCTTTAAAATTAAATGCATTAAACTTCTTTTTTGTACAAACTACTCGCAGAGTCTGTGGCCTGACTCATCCTTACCCCTTAAACACCATAGCAGCAATTAGTTAAAAAAGATGAACTCCTCAAGATCTTTTTATTTTTTTCCCCATTTTTCTCTTCAGAGACTGAAACCCCATGATGTGCCTGACAGCTACCAGCACAAGAGAAAGGTGAGAGCAGAAAGTAAAGCCAGAGAAGTTCCCCGCACGCTGGCAGTTCACCCTCGCCTCCACCGCCTCTCCTCACCCCGGCACTTGGAACACAAAATGGCGCCGCTCGGCTGAGGGGTGAAGGCTGCCGGTGGGATTTCAGCGGTATAGACTTGAGAGAGTGGCTGCAAGGTTTGGCTTTATTAATTTGGTTTAAATACATCTACGATTCCTTTAGGATTATGTTCAGGACTACCGTCATGTTCTTTCTTTGCAGTAAGTTATCCTGTCTTGAGAAAATTTCAGGAGAAATTGCTAAATTGCTGTGCTTCCTTAGATACTGTGGCTTTAATTTTTTATTTATTTATTTTTTTAAAGTAGAATGGTTTAAGCTGCTTTACTTGAGAGGAGTCTTGAAGAATCCCCCCCCCCCCCTCGTTTAATACTTCTGACTTCTCCAAGTTGTAAAATGGACCGGCTGTTGAGGTGTGAAGCTTTATGTTTTTGCTCCGTGCTTGCTACTGTGCTGGGTAACCTCAGTGACTACTGAGGCTGTGAGACCTTGTGTGGAGATTTAGCAGTGCCTCTGAGTGCTTGACATGTTTTTTGCTATAAAAAGCATAGCTCTTACCAGTATTCTAAGTAATACAAGTGGTTATTCTGATCTAGCGTGTTTTATTGCTACAGGTATGTCTGTTATGGTTTCTATTTGGACCGTTTACTTCTGTGGGCAGTGGGTTACTGTGATACTGCTCACGAGTATTTTGCTTTAGTGAGTTGTCGTACTCTCCTTGCTCTCTGTATTTCTCTTCATTTATACGAGATTAGTAATAAGAATGAGATTCCTCCAGATTTTAAGTGAGGTTCAGGGTCATCATCGTGACAGTACCCAACCTCAGCCTGTGTGAAGGTGCTTAATGCTATAGAAGATGTGCATGAAATTGCCAGATGGTGGTTACAAGCCTTTTATAGTTTAAGGGCAAATCTTAAGAATACATTCTTATTTTGGTTTTGTGCTGGGAAGAGCGTACAGAATAGAGAGTAATGAAGATCTTTACCTCTCCCTTCAGGTGGGGAAAAGAGCCACTTCTTTTCTTTGGCCGTGTTACCCAAGGCAATGATCTCAATGCCTACAAAAGCGGTAGTTGTTCTTTGAGCACGCTCTCTTTCTCTACAAAAGAAACAAACAATGGAGGAGACATACTGATGGCTTCTACTAATGCATTAAGTAGTGCAGCTTAACACGTGATAATGATGTGAACAACCTGTGAACTACAGGTGGAATTTGTGTAAAGCTGTTGTTTTTTTCAGGGCAAATGAGCCATGAATGGTGGCTAGGGAAGAAGCCTATTCCAGCACCTAGCCTAGTGCAAAAGCAAGCACAGCTATTCATGGTGGAGGGCGCCAAGCCTGTTCTTGAACTCGTGATCTATTCTTATGCCTAACTATTCTGTTGTGAGAGGTGGGTTTTGTTTTGTGTGGGTTGTTGTGGTTTTGTTTTTTTTTTTGTTTTGTTTTATTTAATGTATATGTTGTGGCGTTGGTTTCTTTTGTTGTTCAGTTTTTTTTTGGTTTTTTTTGTTTTTTTTTTTTGAGGGGGGGGGTGGTAGTGTTGGTGACATCAGGTTGTTTAATCTAAATCTTTGTTTGCATTGCCAAAGATAAGAGGTGTCATAGACTTAAACTGAAGCAAGGCAGCAAAGATTATTTGCAACAGCCTTTTTTCTTTGAATGTTGCTAACTTGTTCAGCTTGTCCTTGGGAGCCGTGGTGTTCGCTTTGACTTCGAAGTGTTTGTCTAAACCTGAGAGCCCCTGCTTGTGACTAGGGCTTTCTCGCGTTGCTGTAACACAGTGGTAAATGGGCCGCGTATAGGAAATTGCCCGCGTTTTCAGGAATGAACCACTTGCTTCTGGAGTTGTTTCTCTGCAAAGCTGCCGCAGGAGGTCAGTATTGTCCCATTTGACTGTTGCTCTGGTTTATCAGTTTTCTCAGAACAGATGGCACATTTGTTAGACTTCATTGAGTGTATTTTTTTGTTTATTGAAGCGTAAGGAAATTTCATATTTGCAGGTAGAAGCAGATAGGTAGTTAAAAATTTATAATGTTTATTATTTCTTTAGGTATTTACATTGATGGAAGCAGCAAAGTACATGATTTATCCAAAGTAGCTGGTTTATCTTCATTTGTCAATTTGATGGACACATACTAATGGTGTGAGTAGGACGTTCGTTTCCCCTCTGATGTAACACTTGTAGAATAGATGATATTTAGTTGGTATTATGTACAAATCACTTGCTGGATGTTACTTGCCATTAAGATTTCTGTTGTGTTTTTCTGCAGGGAGGTTAGAATAGCTAAAAGCAATAGTATTTTCTTCGGCTTGTTTATGTGTAAATGCATCTGATTGTTCCTATTGTGCAGGATAGTTAAGAAACGGTAACAGTGGCCCGAGGTCTGAAAATTTGTGTGATTTCAAGCACGTTGTTGCGTTGTACTTTTCTCAGCTGGTAATAAGAAATCATCATCACAAGTTTGGGATTTTCCTTGTAAAACGTACTGAGATCTTGGGGTGGAAAACACTATACAGGATTTAGTTTTGTTTATCTAATTTAAATATAAACAATCTCATTTTAATAACGTGTGAAATCTCTCTGTTTTATATGGAACATTCATCTGCTTCATTTGAAAGTGTCAGTTACTCGTACATGATGACAGAAGTGCATCAATAAAGCAGCCAGGAACAAAATACCAGAGCCTTCTCATTCTGCCTCTTGACACTCTGGAAATCGTAAGTGTTTAATTTTCACTTACTACAGCAGATTGCATAAGCATTGAAAACAAATGTACCTAATCTTGAAATGCACTTTTGACCCCTTGTCTTTGACCCTGACACACATGTTGGCATTGGAAATAAAATTCTGGCGGTTTTGCTTGGTTCAGTAAAAGGCAAGTTTGCAAAGATAGACAGGAAATCCATTCCTACTCTGTAGATTTATCACAAAAATGCCTAAAGCAAGCAGCAAAGTAAGTTTGCTTTACTGGAGTCAAACTCACACCTTTGCTCTTTCAAAGACCCTGTTTACAAGTTAAAGCCATGGCTCAGTCTGTCTTTCTTCTTAAACTACCAATCTATAGGTGCTGCCTGAAGGCACTTGCAAAGAAAAAAATCGGGAGATATCCTGCTGCTATCATGGTCTAACAGAAGCGCTTGATGTTCTGAATATAGAATGATTGTGTTTCAGTAGTCTGAAAGCCTGGAGAGCTGAAGCTGAAATGATGGCACATGTGTGCTGTCACCAGCACAATCTGATTGCTCTGCATAGGAAAAGTCCAATTGAAGTTACCCAGACTAATACAAATCTTTCTGGTGCAAAATGCATTCCCAATAAGCCTATTAATGGGCTATATCATAAAAAGATTTCAAAAAGGTCAGTTGAAATGACTCTTTATGTTATCTTCCTCAAAGGCTCTGCCTACGCTTGGAATAGAGTTGTGTTTGAAAATGGTGTTGAGGCACAGTTTGAGTTCAGCTCTTGCTGTTCCATTACGACAATGATTTGGCAGCCTGGCAAGAGCTTGGATGAGATGTTAGAGGCTGCTTTTTTTTTTTTCTCCTGGAGGAGGGGAAGGGGTTTACTTTTCTTATATTTAAACAAAGTGCTGTCTGGCACAGTTACTTGGATATTTTTTTTTTCCTTAGTTTGTCTGGTTTTGTACTAAACATTTTTCTGTGTTGCATGTCATGGGTGATGTGGAATCCATCTTAAATTGCTTTTAAGACTCTTCTCAGCATGGCTTTCCTTCTCACAATAGACCTGATCCATATTTGCAAGGGGCAGAGTTAAATGGAGTTATTATAGATTATGAAACAGACTAGGCAACACAAGCATGTTATAAGCGCATAACAAGAAATGGCTGCTGTCACATGGTGATTGGGAAAGTAAATGAACAGAAGGAAGTAGGTGGTGGAGGAATAAAGGTGCATATTTGTTACACTGGCTAGAAAGTGAATGCAACAAGGTTGTAGCACAATTGGGAAGAAAATCTAAGTGTTTTGATATCCAGTTCTGTGCTTTGTTTGCTAGAAATAATGGATTTTTATTTAGGCACTGTAAAGGGACTGGTCAGTGGTGATTACTTGTTAACAACACAGTTGTCAGTTTTCCACTGAGCATTCTTGTTGGCAGTTTCTGTTGTGAAACTCCATTTTAAGTATAGAAACAGATATATTAAGAAGAAATAAGAATTTCTCATTTCCCTTGCTGTCTAGGAAGATGCTGTTGACTTTTTTTTTCTCAAACCATTTCCTCGTTCCAGAAGATGTGATTGCAGTTAATAAAGTAGGCACCATGGTGTGGTGAGGACTACCAAAAAGCAATAAAGCTCCAAAATTCTTATGGAAGCTGCTGATGGCTGTTTCTTTCTTTGTATTACCACTATGGCTGGTTCTGCTTCATCACTCTTGTGTGTGTGTTTATTATATTCTCAGTTCTGTCGTGGAATTTTTATTTGCATTGAGAGAAGACATACAAATAGAATGAAAATGAAAGACTATTGTTGCAATGCCAAATCTAAACATTTGCGTGTGAATAGGTGTCTTCTCATCAAAATCCTCTTGATGGCACTGGAGCCTTAGATATGTATACTCAGAAGCCCTTTCTTTTGGGTACCAAATCCTATTATCTAGGTTGGCTCATCTGTATTCAAAAGATCAATGTTGCATTATTACAAAGATCCTTTCAAGTGTAAAAAGGATGGCACTTCATTACAGAAAGTAAAAGAAACTAATCAAACTTTCTTGGTGAAATCATTGACTTTTTTAAGTAAAGGGCAAATTTAAGAATTTGAAAGTCCAAAATGTAAGAGTGTCTTACAGTTGAGGCTCTGTGCTGCTCTAACTTAAATCTCCTGTAACAGAGTTCTTGGATTTTCATATAATCTGAAGAAGAAAGTGGTGTGATGCAGCTCTCCTGATGGCTTCCGATTAAGCCAAGTTGCCATTTGCCCTCCTGAAATCTGATGGACCAAATAGCTTTAGAGAACTGTCCAGTGTGCAGAGAGGGTCTTTATATGAGAGAGCAGATGAGATCATCTCTTCATTTAGGGCAGTTAGGCTGTGCCTTAGCACTGTGCAGATTTTCAATAAACCTGAAATCATAGTGGACTTAATTTGAGTCCTTATCTAGGTTGTCATGTAGGGTTGTGCAAGTTTGTCATAACAAATATTCAGCTATTTACTCTTCTGCCCCCCCGCCCTTTGTCAAAGGACAGCAAACAGTTGTACAGTTCCCTGGGCTATTACCAATAGCTAGCTTTCCTATCTCATGCCTCTTGTAGCTTTCCAAATGCTTTTTTTTTTTTCAGAAATGGGTTATTACCACTTTACATTGCCTGCAGATAGATACAGGGCAGAACCCAGACCACTGAACTTCCACTCCTCAATGAATTGGTACTGATTAGCAGCTCATCTGTGAACACCTCACTGTGAATATTTGTAATTTGTGCTAGATTTACATGTATTAGTTTTTTTTTCTCCCCCCCCCCCTTACTTCCCTTGTCTGATTAGGTGACTTGTGTAGCTCACCAGCACTGGCAGACCTTGCCATTGAAAATGCTGCTGAGAATTCCCTTTTGGTGACTGAGTGCTCAGTTCATTTTCATGAATAAATCTCTAGCATCTGATCATCCACAGAAATGAACATAAATGGGTTATGAATGCAGCCAAATCAAAATTCAGTTTTAGTTTGCATGCATATTCATGAATGTTTCTTCCCACCACTTCCTTTCTCACTGACAACTTGCATGAGTGTAACTGAGTTGCCAAAGTTCAATGCAATACCAGATCTCGCAGGCACTTAAAGCAGATCAGTCTGGCCAACTAGCAATACTTTTTACTTTGAACTTGAAGGAAGCTGGTTTGAATTCAGGATGTAATTAGGGGTTTAATGAAGTCGTTTGGAAAAGATAGAAAATATGCCTTAAAAATCTGAACCAAGAAAGCAAAATCACTGAATTGCTTCAGTGACGTACTGGGAATGTAGCAGACTAGCTTTACTGGTTTCCATCCCCTTTGTTGTGATTAATAGTTAATAGCATTACAGTACCTACCCTCTCTATACTTCAGGGGTCTTTTTTTTTTTTTTCTTTGAGTTTCAGGTTCTCAAAAATGACCTGTGAATCACATGTAGGCAAAAGCTAAAGAGCGGTTTTAAAATAAGATTCTTAAAAAATTAGTCTTGTGGCATATCTAATAATTTGGAGCAAGATGTGGCTGACAGTTGTAGTCTTGGATGCTGATGTATTCACATTTAGCTAAAATACTTCTTCCAGTTTGTTCTTATCTGCTACTTAGTTTTGAAATTAATTTTTGTGGCTAATATTTGCAAAATGTGTTGACTTGAAATCTGAGCACGTGTTTCTTCAAATACACTGTTAGAGTACCATTCAGGGACATAGGATAGCATTGTGCTGTAGTTAAACCTTATCTGGACTTACACCAGGGCATCTTTCTTTGTTTATGAGCTATTTCATAAGTGTTGTGCTTCTGACATTGGAACACTGGAGTGGATTCTCTTATTTCATTGTTTTGTGAATCATTTTTTTCTTTGTTTCTGAGAAAGCTGCATGTGCTTCTTGCATGTGAAGGAAGCTGAGACTTGTTCATATGAGGACAGAAAAAATTCTTCTGTAAAATTGGTTCCTATAACTGTGGTTAGTTCCAGTTGAATTTCTCAAAATTAGCTTCTGTAAGAGAAGTTAATATTCCTTCCTAGCCAATTTAGTTTACAGGTAACTAGTAAAATGTAACAGGTAATGTAAAAGGCTTCTCAAGACAATCTGATTAAGATGAAATGAAAAGCCAAGGTAGGTCTTACTAAGAAAAGCTGTATTTTACAATGAACAAGGATTCAGTGACTGTTAGCTTGCTTTATGTACAAGGTCTATGTATCACTCAAAACACAAAAATGCTGTAGACTAGGGTGAGACTTCAGGGGTGTATAGGGCTCAAATTGGTTTTCTGCATAGTGGCATACTTGACCCAGATGAAGGATAGAATTGTTCAAATGGTTTTTTACACTGTGCAAAACTCAGTGCTAAGTAGTTTTCAGCAGTGTGGGTATCTTAAGCTAGTGCTGAAGCACTTGGTTTTCGGGTTGGTGTCACTGAATTCTCCAAGAGATTGAAATTTTTGTTTTGTGGTCAAGGCTTTGATGCTTCCTTGCTGTCACATCAGTGTATATAAGATTTAACATGTGAAATGGCAGACCAGTTTTACATGGAGCACTGCTCTATTTGTTTTTTTCTCTCTGTATCACAGAACTTAATAATTAAAAAAACAGTGATGATGGAATCTGACGTGCGGTATTGATTTTTTTTAATTTTATTTTTAAATTCTTTGATTACAGTAGAGACACTGATAACATAAGCCCCTCTAGATAGCTCTCCTTGTGGTTACTCCAGCTATAGATGTTTTTTTTTCTGGGGGTTAGCATGTTCACATAAGCACACCAGTCCAGCCCTTGTCCCCTTGCTAGCATGTTCAATAAAATGAGCCTGACCTGTGCTTTTATCCCTAGGGTTATATATGAAATGTCACATTCGAAGCTGTGCACTTGGTCAGGAAGGTCTTATGTGATGTGTCTAGCAGTAATGAACCAGAAAATACCCAAATAAGGGTGCTGCTTTGAGTGGCAGACTCGTGTTGCCATTTAACTGTCAGTGACAAAGACTTTATGAATAGGAATACTCTGATGTACTAAAAAAATAAATAAATCTCTTAAGCTTGCCTGCATAAACAAAATTGCTTCGGAGTGTTACCTGTGACTTCTACCTCATCCTGTTTAAAAATCTTTATGTGCCAGTTTTCCAGAGCTCAAGGGTATAACGCTTATTTTGTCTAGTGTTGGGAACAGATTCCCATGATACACTTTATTTAGTTTATATTCATTAAGAGATTACATTTACAAAACAACCTTGGGTTTCTGGTTGTTTGGTAACTACTTAAAACCAGTTAAAAGCATAGAGTATATGAATAACCATAGGATGAGGAAATGATTTCATTGATTTGTATTTATACAGTTGGTTTCAGACCTCTAAAAATGGACACTGCTTACGGTTTCAGCATGTAAAATGCTATTAACATCACCTGTAAAAATCAGCCTGGACTTCTCTGTGGAAAGAGACATTTTAATACTTCTGGTGATATTATTTAAGCCAACTTATTACTGAATGTGCAAAGAGGCAAGAACAAAGGTCTCAGTGCTATAACTGCTTCTCTAATCGGAGAAACTTTGCTCAGGTGGATGGTGCCACTTACTGGAGTAATAACTTTTTCATTTAGCCATAGCACCTGGTGGCACAAACAATCAGTTGTGAAAGAAATTATGGTCCTATTAAAATTATGTGTGCTATAATGCTCACCTTGGGAGGTGCAGTATGGATCTGCTAATGTCAGTGTATTCTCCATTATATATCAAAAAATTGGAGTATAATGTATTTCTGCTCTTCAGTTTGTTTAAAGTATAACTTTTAATTGGAAAGTCAAAATGAACCAAACATCTGTGTGTTTGTCTTCATGCTCTCTGCTCCACCTGCTTCAGCTGGATATTGAACTTGATATGTATGGAAGCTGGCAGAAATTTACAAGTGGGGAATCCAGATAATAAACATACTGAGGTCACAGCATGCTATAGAGCTGGGCAGGTAACATATTTCTGCCAACACCATGATGCTGTGATCATTTTTCTTTGGTAGCTTTGTGAGGTTTTTAATTTTCTGAGTTTTTGTCCAGGTGTCAGAAAATAGTGAAATTTCACAAGAAATTACACTGGATGTAGGGTTTTTCTAAAGCAGAACCAGTGTTTGTCAGCATTTCATAGCTAATTGTTCAAATAGGCTTGTAAGCCCACTGTTTATGCTCGTGCAACTCCTCCTCATGTCTTCCTTGTTTAAGCTGCTGAAAAAAAACCCCTGGACCTAACCTGAGTATAGCTGAGGATTTTCTTACAATCTTTATATAACAGAAGTGGGTGTGAGGCCAAGTCGGTGTATCTTAAAATGCCAGCAGTTACACCTGTTGGATGGCAAGGTTGAACTGTCCTTAGTATCTGCTGCTACAAAAATCTGTCCTTCCTGTCAGTATTTAATTCCTGTATTTTCTTTTCTTTTGTTCTTTGTTACCTTCTAGGTTGTACTGGGTAAGAGCTGCCTACCTACTTTGCGTCTTCCTTCTTCAGACCTGCATATGTCTATAGGTTGCTTTTTCATGCTTCACCAGTGTTTGTCATTACCTTCTGTATTACTTAGCTAGTCCTGTTCCTCAGTCTTCTGCTGAAGGTTCCTTTTTAAAGCTGACGATTTTGGCTATTATTATAGTATAATATAAGAAAAAAAAACAGAATAGAAAAGATGGCTTAAATATGAGGCTCTAATCAGATACACTGGAAGAATTTACTCCCTAATTTATGATGTGACTGTACTGCAGTCACAAGTGGCTTGAGTTGAGAGATAACCTCTCCCTTTAATATCAGCAGTAATTCTAAATAAGACTGTGGATTTCATGGCTATAGCTTGAACAGAACATTAGAAAAATGTGATTGTATTTTCTAGCTCTTACTTCTTGCGCTGCCACAAATGTAGCTGACTTTCAATGTTGGTTGGGTGACTTGAGGTTTTCCACCCCTTGTTCCTGCTTCCCAATGTACCTCCTTTGCATAAGGAATGCTAAACTGGCTGCTTTGTGCTCTAGGTAAGGCATTGGAGACGGCAACCCTGCAATAAATTATTGTGAATATAATATTTGGTAGTCCAACTACTCTATCCTCAGTTCTCCAACTTTGAGCTAATAACAGTGATTGGAGAAAACTGAGCATAAACTAGTATTTACCTTAAGGAGAGAAAGTAGAATCTCTCCTTATGTGCTATGATGGGTTTGCCTTGGGATTTCCTTTTATTTTCTGAAACATCTGATATTGGCTGCTATCAGAGATAAAATGCTGGATTAGATGAGCATTGGATAGTTGTGGGGTTTTGGTGTTTTTTTTCCCCTTCTGGAAACATTAGCAACAAATGTACTACACAGTTTGTGCAAGTATATTAAAGAGTAGAAATGTGTCTTGGGCTGAGGCTTTGCATTATTAACAATCCCATTAGAGAAGATTTGTAAGAACACATACAAATGTAGTTAGTAATTATTACGTTATTGATGGGCAATAATGGAAGGACAGTAAAACTACTTTCTCTCACTTAGCAGTGATTATATCTAGAGTTTGTAACATGAATTCTAAATTGTGTGTTAGATGTTCTTTTGTTCCCTACTATTTTTGTCAGTATTTACATTTTATCTAGTTTGCTCAGGTCATTTAATAGTTCTGTTACAAGTGTCCTTGGCACTCCTGCCCTAGAACAGAATGTGCTAAAGGAAATAAATGGAAGTATCCTGGTGGTTGTGTGGCTTGATGTTCTGTTTTTTTTTTTTTTTGTGAGTGTGTCTTTGTTGTTTGGGTTTTTTTTTCCCCTTGGCTTCTATTTGCCATTTCTGTCACTGTTATATAGCAGCCTTAGAGGATGCAGGACTGAAATCCTCTGCCATTTTACTGTGACTTATGAAGGCTAAAGTAGAGTGCACAAAGCTATCAAGCCAGATTGCAAGTTTTTTTATGGGGCTGTTTTCTTTACATTTCAACATTTTATTTGCTCACCAACTGTTTCGACTGATTCATCATCTTCAGGTGTTGATTTCAAGGGAAATGCTGTGCTTGATCTGAAGAAGGACACAAATAAATGTGGATTGTATTTGTAGCCTGATTTTTTTAATGATTATTTTTAATGCTCAAAGTAGTCGTGCTTTTCTTCTACAAAAGTAGCAGAAACTGAGGGGAAAACTTTTTTTTTTTGCTACAAATTTATTTATTGTTATCCATATTTTGTAGAATGTGACCCTATTTAAAGAGGTGTATTAAAAATACTTTTTGTCTTTTTAGACCTCTTTTTTTCTGACTAAGGCAAATTACTTGTACAGAACCTAATGAAGGCTAAGTCAGACATAACTGGCAAGTGGATTTATTTCATTTCATAGCAAATTAAACTATGATTTTGGTTTATTGGTATTTTAATATAAGGGAATGAATCCAATACCTATTTTTTTACCTGTTAGACTTATTGTCCATAGCTTAAAATTTGTTCTTGAACTGCCTGACTGCTCTCCCTGTCTTGATTTTTCTGGTGCTGTATCCCATGTGAATTAGAGCAGCCAACTTATACCACTGGCACCTGGTACTAGGGGGCTGGCATCAGAGGATTTGGTTTGACAAGAACAGGGTGTTTCTGTATCTCAAAACATTACTGCCTTAACATTAGCTTTGCTGTTGGGAAGCACCTTATTTCAAGAATAAAGCCCCAAAGGTTCACTCCTTGGGTTCAAAAGGCTCTCCTTAAATGTTTCGGGTATTATAAAAACTCTGTGCTTGACAGTTTTGAAAACATTAAGAGCATGTGTATAGCTAATTTATATCAGATCTTAATTTTGTTTAGCCATGCCCTTTCCTTGGTGTATTAGCTATGTGTCAGGGGCCAGCTATCTTAGCATGCAAAACCAGCACAGGCCAAATCCCGAATAGCTTAATTTTCTATTTTGTATGCATTGGTGAGGGGGTTTAGAGTGCAGTCCCAAAATAGCTTTGATTCTGGTAAAGAGCTGTGTCTGATTAAAGTTAATTTTCTTCTTCGTTATGATTTTGACTCATGTGGCCCTGACTAGTCCTGGGTTTCATGTTAATCCTTACCAAAAAAAATAACACTAGATGCATCTGCATATTCTGTTAAGCCTGTCTTCCCATCACTTTATCTCATTAGCTGCTTGATCACTGTTAAAAAAAAAAAAAAAAAAAAGTCTTTCATTAGCTCCCAACTTCAAAAGACTCAGATTTTCAGATCAAACAGTCCTTCAACAGCTGTTTAAAAATCTTTAAATCCAAGAGGTTAACTTCAAAGAACACCTTGTGGGTGTTCTGAACCCAGTTGACAGGTAAACAGTAATTTATGACCAAAGATACACATTAATGAAATGCCTTTAAATCACCAACAATCTCTTACTCTTTCCCTTTTGATTCTAGTGGGAGGTTCCTAGATTGACAGCAATATAAGTGGATGGCTTAATTAGCCATGGAGAAAGCAGTGATGTTCCAGGTTTCTTACAATACCATTCTACCAACATGCTTAAATTATGCTTCATTAGGAGTGGCAAGCTACTCCAAACAATAAAGGAATCACTAGAACTTAATTTTCACTTGTTAGTAGGCATTTTTGTTAAGGATAGTCAAATTTAATTTTGAGGCCAGTTGGCTGATGTGTAGCGCAGCAAAGCTTATCAACAGCCAGTATTCTGCAGGATAGTGGGAAAGAGGAGGAATATCAGATGATTTTGTGCTTTTCTGTACCCACCTTTAATAATAGTTTTACCCTTTTTTTTTTTTTTATTTCATGACTCCAGAGGTCTAAGTGTTTCTTGTGCTATGCTGCAGAAACTCATGAAGTGATTTTTGAGAGGACACATAGAATGAGTGGCAGCTGGGAAGAGAACATGGATCTTCTGAAACAATTGTCCCATATGCAAATCCATCCAGTTTCCAAATGCTTGACTGAGAGCATCCAAGGAAGCCCAAAGTGCTATGGAGTGTGGTCTGATTAAATGAATTTACTCCTTTCCTCTGATATTTGAAACCTATCACTTGGAAGAACACTGGGAATTTTAGATGTTTTAAAGAAATGCAAAGTTAGTACGTGACTGTTAATTTTTTTTTTTTCTTTTTGAGGGAGGGAGGAGTGTTAATACCCAAAAGTTAATGTGGCTGATTGCATACTGGTAAGCTATTTCAGCAGTTTCATCATCTCTCTTTCCCTCCATCATCTGTCAGCTATGCTGCTGTGGTTTAACAAGCTCTTATGATCCTCTCCAAAAGAGCTGAAGTTCTGTGGTAGGCAGGACAGTTCCTTGGTCTCTTCTTTACAGTCACAGAGCTGTTCTGAAGTTTGTTAAACTGTTTTCTAAATAGTAATTAACTAGAAATCTTTACAGATGAAGAACTCAATGGTTTTTTGCATTAACCATTACTAATTGGTATGGGTTATAAACTTTATATGTTTGACAATAAGTCTTTCTGGGGCACCTGTTCATTGCTTTACTCTTGAGGTTATTCCTTAAAAAAAAAATAATCTACAACAAACAGAACATAAACACCTCAAATTTTCATATCTGAGGTTGCTGGACTATCATAAGAGAGGAGTCAACAACATTTTTTTTGCATAATAAAGACCAAGAAAGCAAGAGGCTAACTACCTAAGCTGTCAAAGTGTCCAGTTATTCCATACTTAGTCTCAATAGGAGGTAATTTCACATTTGGTCTATTCCTTTAACTGGGATGTTTCAATTGTGAGTGTAGCTGGTAGAAATTGTTAGAGAGGATGTACCATTTACAAACACTTGAAGTAATCTGTGCTGTGAGAATGAAGGAAGGGATATATATTTACATAGAGTATTTTGACATCAAATTGTGACCTTAGTAAGTAGGCTCTGCAGTTTTATGGGTTTATTACCTGCTTCTGTTGCGATAATAACAGAAGTCTCAAATCAAGAATTTAGACATTTTTTTTCTAAAGCAGGAATGTTTTGGAATAAGCCCAAGTGATCAGCTTTGTCTCTGCTCATTCTTCATCTCCCCTAGCAGATGGCTGGGTGGCATCAGGTCTCTCATCTTGGCAGTATGGCTGCCTCTACAATTTAGCTGGTAGGGAAGAAGAGAAAACAGAGTTGTATCATTAGGTTATTAATAACCTATAAAAAGCAAATTAGGATCACTCTTCTGTTGCAGAAGAGGCTTGAGAGAGTTCTGCTGAGATAACTGCTTTTCAGTCCTGCCAGAGCTTGGAATGGAGCAGCCTGCTTGGTGCCACACCTACAGGCACAAAGGGGAAGACAGTATGTACGAGAGGGGATTTTCTAAGTGAAAAATTAGAACTGATGTGAAGAAAGCAACAGGAAAAACAAATCAAGCAAGTTGTAAGAGACAGATTGTTCAGTGCTCGGATGGATAGAGTTTGCATCAGGATTTAGCTTCTGTCATGTAATTATCATTATCCAGTCATTATGATAATAAAATGGGCTTTTAAAATAGTACCCTGTCACTTGGGGTATTACTATATAGTCTCCCAAAGGAGGGGTAAAAATACCTTTATTTGTGATACTAAATTATTCAGTAGAATATAATCCATTAGGAATCCAGGCCTAAGGAAAGGAAAATAGTAAAGGCCGTAGCAGGTCATTGCTTCTGACATTTGTGATGGTATGATTCTGAATGAAGATGTCTGAAATAGTATTTTTCTGGAAGAGATACTAGTATCGAGTGCCTCTGTTGGGATGGGGGAAAGAATATTGCGTCTAGTTCGCAAGAAACAGTATCGCTGGTTCAGAGCTCTCCTCTTTGAAGTTTCTGCAAACATTTATTCTGTTGCATAAGTAGTTTTCTTAACACACTATGGGATTTTAATTCTTTGGACTTTTATGCCTTTTATATTACAGCTCAATCTTGTGTAACAGTAATGGGAGGGATAAAATTTCTTCCATGATTGCTGTAAGTTCAAATGGGATTGTAAAGTGAGATACTGTCTAACATTGGCTTATCAGAACCATAATGATGCCATTGCTGGAACAGAGTGAACAGAGAAAAGATTTAATCAAAGACAGTTCTGTTCAAGAAAACCTTAAGCAATTTCACCCATAGGAATACTTCTGAGCTGAGGATGATGGGAAAAGCATTTCGAAATCTTTCTTTCTTCCTCCTTGGTCTTTCAGACTTAAAATATTTTAGATACCAGACTGAGCAGAAGTAACCCATTGTGCTCCTCAGTGTTACAGTATAAATGATTTCAAGCAGTGGTAAGTCAAATGTCCTAGTATGTGGAATCGAGGTTTCCATGCACCAGGCTGCCCGTGCTCAGCAGGGAAAGGTGGTCTTGCACAAAAGATCCTATAACCTCAGGTCCTACTCCTGCAGCAGTATGCCAAAGTAGAGGCCTTTAACTGGGTTTATAACTAAATAATTAAGTAAATGGTTAAACGCATTTCTAATGTAAACTGAAGCCAGATGCCCCTCAGCTAAACAGTACATCAGAGCTTATACTTCACCTTCACCCCTGTAGTTACATAGCCCAAACTGTATGTACAGTAAAGCTCCTGGTTTGTGGCATATGACAGAAGAACAAACATTTGTCTTTTATTTTCTTCTTAATATTTTTTTTTAATTGAGTTGAACTGGTAGCATGTGGATGAGTCGGTGAATACACTGCAATTAAATGTGAGTATTTCCTGTTCTTCTGAGGGCTGGGCTTTGCCAGCTTAAAGTATTTTAGTCACTCAGTCTGAACAAGAAAGCAGCCAAGACTTGAATAATAGACAACCCAAAGGTACATTTTAAGTAGTTCAACTGGACAGTGTTTTCATAATAATATGTGATTGTGGATTCATTTGTTGATTATTTTTAGCAGTTCACATGTATGCTATAGTGAGTTTTCAATTTTTTTTTTTATTTATTTTGTATTTTTCCTGAATGGTACTTAAGGATTTTTTGAATGTCCACCCTCTGCAAAGTGACTAGTTCCTATCGCTTTCAGAGGTATTTATACGTTGATTTTCTTTTGACCTCAGTGAGAGTTAGTTGATAATACTTTCAGGGACTTAAGGTTAAGATACACAGGAGCCGAGTAGCTGTTAAAACATGTTAGGAAGTAGGCTTCTGAGATGTCTTTGAAATCTAAACTTACATTCTGTGGGTAAATGATTGTCTAAGAGTAGTCTGCCTGGCTCTGAGAGGAGCACTGCAATCAGCAACACGGGCAGAAAGAAAGAAAACAAAGTGACAAGTAAGAATACTGTAAAATCATATAATGGGACATGGATGCAAACATACCACAGAACTATTAAATATAGTATGATGCTGCAAAATGCAAAAGCAGTGAAATTTGGGTTATAAAGCCTCACTGATGAGTCTGGCTTCAGGCAAGAACCTCTTCTGCAGTGTAAGAAAAACTTTAGATTTTTGAAGATAGCTGGATCAGTGTCCTCTACAGACACTTAGGATGTTTGTCAGAATGGCATATTCATATCTGGAGAAGGGAGAGATGGGAAAGTACACCTGAGTGATAGTTTAGCAAAATTGCGGGTCAATGTTAAAAGATGGAAGAGCCAACTTCTTCTTCTTCTTCTTCTTCTTCTTCTTCTTCTTCTTCTTAGTAGTAGTATAGTGTGAAAGGGGGCAGATCCAAGAGCCTGACTTTTAGCTGTAATAACAAGGCTACAAATGTCCTCTGTCCTCATCTGAATAGTTTTTTGGGTTTGTTTTTTTTTTTTTTTAATCTTAACATGGACCATGATATTTACTGAAAGAAAAATGTTACTTGTTTATCTGGGCTGGTGATTATTTGGTAGCAGGGATTATTTGGGCTACCCTCTTAAGGCTTCTTTTGACTGTTGTCTACAGCAGGAAAGGGCGTGCAAATATTTGGCTGCTCTGGCAGGTTTTGCCCATGGTTTTTCAGGCCTATTTTGGCAGAGTTCCAAAGTCCAGTTGCCTTTACATTGCTTTTCTTAGATTGTTTTTTGTTTACTATTTAATTTTTTTCTTTGAAATTGGCTCAGCTTTGCCTTACCAATATGACTTTTTTCCTACTCTGAGGTAGAATACTAGTAGCTATTATTTCTATTGAAATATTATGAGCGTATGACCAAAAGAACTGTTACAGAAGCAAAGGGAAGATTCACATTTGGCGGGTAAAACTTTCCATACCACCGATAATGAAGTTACCTAGAAGTTAGCAGAAATCAAAAAGCCATTTAGAGTTGTTCTCTTCTAATAGTGGTCCCATACTTGATCTCTGAAAAACAAGTCTGCGAGCAGCTGTGGTTCAGTAATAGCTCTGTGGGCTTCAAACCTCTTGACTCAGCACTTGAAAGTTCAGCAATGTGACATGCTGTTGGCCATTCAGCCTACTGAGGTTTTTCTTTTTCCCAAACTCCTTAAAGTGTGTGGTAATAGTCAGGTATATTTCTGTAGTTGAGCAGAAGCAGATAGATTCTATAGTACTAAATACATTTTCCTTCACTCACTTATCAGCAAAGACTTAGAAGTGACTGTGAAGGATTGCAGTGATAACAACAGGATGCAGAGAATAAAGGTGGCAGCTCATAAGTGTGATGAGTAAAAATGAAATTGTTCTAACTCATGCTTGAGTATTAGATATGTGGCACCTGCACAGGTATTCAAACTTAATTGCCTAACTGAATTGGGCAAAGTGGTAGGAGGCATAATTAGCAACTCATTGCAGTCTTTTCAGCCAAACTGCCTCTTGGAAAAGAAAATAAACCATTAAACTATCAACAGTGTATCATGCATATTCAGTATTTCAGTTTTTATTGTTTTTATGAAGCAGATTGGAGTAGTAAAGTCAAAGCCAGTTCAACATTTGTGGATACAAGATACTTTGCTTATATGTTGTTTTTACCTTGTTCTCTATACCTTTGCCTTTCTTCATTTGCCAACATGAACTACACAGGTATTAACACTGTGTCAACTTGATTGTTGCACCCTTACCTCTTAGCTATTTTTTTTTCTCCCTAATGCTTTTGCATCTAAAACTCACTGACCCATAGTTCTCAAGCTTTCAAGGTTTAGACTCGAAGCTCACAGATCGTTTATTACCTTGGCCTTTACTGTTGTGTTTAATCTTCTTGGATGGGCTATGTTAACACATCTCTTGGTGTTCAGTATTGCAGGAAACTTAGCATATGAAATTCAAATGAAGTATCAGACTGATGCAAATCAAGTAGATGTTAACTCAGTCTGGGAAGTAAACGTAATCATGAAGGTCCTTAAAAATTTTGTTTCTTTAATGTTTGGTGATTTTTGGGACTGACTACACTCTGTCATACTTAAAGCCATAAGATGTTTCTTTGGGATCTTTGGGTCTGTGTTACATCTATGTGCTAGCAAATATGTTTTTGTTTGACAATTTGGGTATAGAGCTATACAACTACGCTGCCATGCCAGCGACAGTGAGATAGTAGCCTGGAGTAAGCCATAAACAAGCATTTATAAAAAGAAAATGGCCAATAAGGACCCTCCATGGAAGTTATAATGTCTGAATGTTGAGAATAAAAGTTCTCTAAGGCAACTTTTGCCTTTTCTTAAATATTTTCCTATACCCAAGTGTTAACTAGAGTGAAGTCCTGAATCACGATACTGCAATAAGCTTTATACCCCACTATCAATTTGTTTGCAGAACAGGGCTCTAAATGTGGCTGAAATACTTGTTATTAAAGTACTATCCTAGGAAGCCTTTTGCCATTATTTTCAGTTACAAATTACTATTTTGTTGGTTGGTTTTTACTGTCTTATTTGAGGTACATGAAGTTATTCTGACTGGAAAGAGATTCTGTTGCTTTGATCAGAAATTTTTGGTGGTTTGTTTGAAGGAAAGGACTCTAGCTTTCCAGAGCTTTAACTCTACACATTGACTTTAAGTAATTTCTTCCTTCCAAATGTATTTATTTTCTGTCAGTGATAGATACTGTTGAGCACACAACCCCCAGTGTAAACAGCCTCCCTTTTTCTATGGTAACAACAAATGTAAATGACTTGAGATCAAAGTTGTGAGTGAACTTACTTATTCTATCCCTTCCATTTTTCTTTAGCTTCTTTCTTTTTAAGTGAAGACTGTCTATTGAGAAATGTTATTAAATACCAAAAAAGAACAACATTTTTTTTCCCCGAGTCCCAGAAACTATTCTAAATAGTGGGGAAATCTTTGTAGCATCATGACAGTTGTTCCATAAATCATCTCCTTCTGTCTTCAAAGTATAATTGCTCTTTGTAGAAATAATCAATTTTCTCACTGAAAGTTTTTTTCCCCCCTCTTTTGGATCGTGTTCTTCCATCTTCATTTTTTTGGATTTCTTACTGCTTTGGTACTGTGTGACTGTTACCAGCATATTAATCATGATGTTGTTTAGCTAGATGATACGTATTTTGTTTGTATATATTTGTTTGTCTGTTAAGATTTCTAAAATATTTAATGGTATCAAAGAATACCTGGCCTTTAAGAATTTCCAGTTCACTTCTATATGTCCATGCAGGTGGCCACCTCAGTATCTGAGGTACTTGTATCACATTGGAAAAAATCTTTTATACATATCTGTTAATCTTGAAGAAGAAACATCTCTTTGGGTTTTTAAGGGTTGCTGTCAAACTACAGATGCAAAGTAAAAGGTTTGATAATATATAATGGTCTGATTGTAACAGAACTTTCCTGTCTGGATCTGTTCTGCTCCCGCATACCAATCAGCTCCGAAATTATGTTTGTAGCAATTTCAAGGCTATTAGGCCATTTGCAAAGGAGAACTTACGAGTTTTACCTGACCACTGAAAGTGCTAAATAGTGCTCTAAAAATAATCTTTGTGTTTGAAATGATGAGGGGTGGAAAAAAAAAAAAAAAGACCATCAACTAGATACAGTGTCAAGAAACAGAATGATCATGAGAATGATGTACCAAACCTGGAGAACGTACAGTGTTTTGCTTGTCTTAGATGTTACTATTGCATAATTTTTGCTTGTGATATGGAACATACCAACTTAGACTTTAAGGCAACCTACCGATTCCAGAAACATTTGGTTTAAAATTTTTGTGTTTAGCCATATCATTATACACCTGAATATTTTTGTCTTGCTGTAGAGATTTTCTTCCTCACTTGCAATATTATGGGTTTCGTTAATAAATGTTAATATAAGACATTAAATCTATGATACCTCAACAGTCCCAGTTGATGATATTTTCTTTTTTTGAGATAATTCTCCAGATGTGATACAGTGTCTATGGCTTAATTACTTAGTTAGTTTTTTGGTTTTTTGATGTACACAGTCTTCTCTTGCTGTCTTCTTCATCTGTATTAACAACCTCTACTCATGCAGCTAATAGTCTCTGCTTATAGTGTTATGGGCCCGAACAGACTTCTTCATGTTGAATAGATGTTTAAAAAGTTGTTAAAATTCTATGGATTTCTGGTTTCAGTCCTTGGAAGCATAATCTGCAAGTTCAGCTTTTGTCTGTTAATGTAAGTCAGTTTTGTGTCCCTGTGAAGGTTTTGGTTACTTCAGAGGTGAAACATTTCAAAGGAATATCTCTCTTTTGGTTAAGGCTCAGTAGCGAGGTGTGTCACAGTGGAGCAGGCTAGTTTCCCTAACTACTTAATAGCCTACCTTAACAGGTAAAGTAGAGCCTTACATTGAACAAGGCTTTTGTGGTTTCTAGGCTTTCCAGTGTATGGCAGAAGAGATATTTGACAGCTAAGGAGTTTTCAAGGCAGTCTTATTTATCATGTCTTTGTTTTCTTTCCTGGACTTAGTACAACTAACCATTCTGTTTTTTTCATGAAAACACTGCAATTACTAGAAAAGGAAAAAAATGGATTGTGATTTTCAAGGTAAAAATTAAAATGGTTTTACTATTGAATTCAGTAATACTGGAGGATTAGCCTGTTTCTACACCCTTGCTATCAGCAGAACTATAGATGTGCTTCCTGACTGTTGGACTTTCAGTCATGGATGCTTTTGTGTTGTTAAAAAGTTGCAGGCAGAAGTTCAGGGAAAGTCAGCTTGGGTATCACTGTCTGCCTTACTGCAAATGCC
This sequence comes from Microhierax caerulescens, assembly GCA_035590215.1. Lineage (NCBI taxonomy): Eukaryota > Metazoa > Chordata > Aves > Falconiformes > Falconidae > Microhierax > Microhierax caerulescens. Next base: position 50,846,026 of record JAVJGJ010000061.1, on the reverse strand, counting down.
ATGAGGTGGCCTTTCCTGTGTGGAGTAGCTGCAGGCATAATAAATCAATTTTCTTCTGGTCCCCTTTTATAACTGGCAATGTGTGTGTGTATGTGTGCCTTTGAATGACAAGACTCTGCCAAATCCATACAAAGATACATAAATAATAGCCTTATTTAAATGTTACATAAAAGAGGCAGAGGGTAGAGAAGCAACACAGACACTTAAAAGCTTCTTGCTCTGTGGGCCATGGGACCTCTAGAGTTTTTTAGGTAGCAACATTATACAATGTAAATGATGACACTCTTGAGGTAGGGAGGTGTGGGAGACAGATAAGGTGTCTGAAATGATTAATTAGTGCTCTAGTGACAATAGTAATTGTATGTGATGTTGGACTCCTGTGCATGTTGTCTTGTCTGATGGCAACAAACAGACATATCCTCCTCCCTCCCCCTTTAATTTAATTATTGTCTGTAACAACTAATCTGTTTCCCTAGCCCAGAGCATCCTCCTCTGTGAAGGGTTTGTTACTCTTTCTCTCTCACACATACTTTGTGAAACTGGGTGGTTTTCTAGTTAAGGCACAAAGGCCACACACACACACTATTGTGTGGGTTCAGAAAAAGTGCAAAAGCCTTAAGGCAGGATATTGGAAGTACTGGTCAAGTTCTTTAAAGGTGGGTGCCAGTGTTATTAAGACCAGATAAAATTGCCTGTCCTACTGCTTTTCAGCTGCACAAGGAAAGTAAATTTGATTCAGACCCAGCATGGGATCCATACCATACAGTAGTATCGTTAGCAGACTTGGCAGAGAACTCTCAAACTGCCTATGCTCAGACGCTTAAGTAGCCTCTCCTTCTGTAAGTGGCCCATCCATCTTGTCACCCAGGCATGCTGATGGGGCAGTATTTGAAAGCTTATGCCATCCTTGCCTATGCTGCATCTAGCCTTTGGTTTACTGGAGAACTTTGAGTTTCTCTCACTGTCTGCAGCTTTTTCCAACACTTAAAAACCTAAGTCTTTTAGAGTATACCTATGTTATCTCCTAGCTTACAGTGATTAATTATAGTACTGAACTGCTGGTTAATGCAGATATGGCAACATTGTAGGACAGTGTCTTTCAGATGAAAGACTAGATCATGTTGGTAAAAATAAAGGGAACTTACAAAAGTGTGATACTCACAGAAGAAGGGGTGGGATGTTAAGGGTGAGCCTGAGCTAAGAGTTTGTAGGGCTGCAAAAGAAAAGCAGAGTACTGATTTGAAGAACGAAGTTCGAATTTCTCAGTGACTATGTATTCTTTATTGGCAGCACTGGATGCATGGGGGATCTTTCCACCTAACGTGCATGCCCGTTGTGACAAACTATCTCATATTTATACAATGAAAGAATGAATATACAATTAATGCCTAAACATATTCATTACCTAAACCCGCCTACTCTCGCTTCGCATGCTAATGAGCTTATCAGTCCTTTGCACTTGCATAGTTCCTTCCAGGATTTGTGGGCAGGGGTCTTCGGG
>JAVJGJ010000061.1:50825465-50844425 GCA_035590215.1 Microhierax caerulescens | reverse complement strand
CTGGAATGCAGTCATTTGGCAAGCTTGCAACATCTTTATCAGTCTGAGAAGCAACTAACCTACACCTCTTGGCCCCAATGAGTACATTTTACAGACTTAAACAACTTCTTCCTTGACTAAACAGGTAACATTAAGTAACTATTCTATTCTAATCTTAGTACATAGATAATGATTTATCCTACTGTCTAGCTAGCTTTTCCTGGGTTCATTATTAACTATTGCTTGCCTGTTTCAGTACTCAAAGGCAGTTAAGAGAGCAGAATGAATCAACAGGTGGATCACTGAAAGTTATTTGGAGGTTAATTCAACAGATAGATTTGTATGGAAGCTTGCTCATATTTTTTCATTTTTATGGGGAGTTTTGCCTGAATAAGCAAGATTGATTGAGCCTGCAGATGTTGCATTACTATTAAAATTGTTATTTGCATTATGAGAATTGGACATTCAGATCCCTTAGGCAGCTTGGAAAATGTCACCACTACACACATAATAAATATGACCCATATTAACCTACTGTGGGACTTTTGTTTCCCTTGTTCCTGGACTCCTGAAAGAGACTGTTACTGCCTTCAAGGTAACTATTCTGATCTCTTAATTGAGGCGCAGAAACCTCTGCATTTGTGTTCAAAGGTCACAGATTCAATATGACCAGATAACGTACTTCTAGGTGTTTTTACACATAGGAGAAGTAAATTAATGAGCAAGCCACGTAGACAATAACCCATTATAGGAAGGGATCTATTTCTGCTGCATCCAATTTATGATATGCTTATGCAAATTTAAATGTCTTTGTACTGATGCAGAAGAACATCACTGGAAAAAAAAAGGTAGTCAATAGGTGGATAGATGAGGAAGACTGTAAAGGGTTCAGTACTTAGACTGAGCAAAAGAACTGGTCTGAAACTGTATCCAGTTTGTTCAGCAGAACTGCATTTTGTGAAGCAAAAAAGTTAAGAAAGTGTCCTGCTGTTGCCTAAATTTCCTTTTTAAGAGCTGAGAACTTGATATTTCAGTTTTTTTTTATCTCTCTGTGTCTGCGTGTACGTTTTGTTGTGTGTCTTTTGAGATGTGGACTGATTTGCATGCCTATAATAAGAAAAGGAAAAACATAGGCCACAGCTTGACAACCACCTGTGAGTAACTTGCTCTTTTATTTTTAGCTCGTTTTGTTTTGTGATGTGTTGGCATATATTGATTACATGGGTAGATTTTTAAGATGATGAGCTAAAGAGATTGAGCAGCACATGCAGTGAGAATAAAACAATTTAATCAAGAATGCTATTTTTATCTTCAATATGGGTGCTACTTGCCTTGTGCCATATTCCATTTTTACCTGTTCACTGCTTAATTGCTCTGTTATAATCTTCAGTATAAACAAATCTGAATTTTAGCATCACAAAACTATTTTTTTCTTGACTTTTCCTTTTTAATTTTTAACTTTTTTATTGTGCTACTACTTTCAAATTAAACTGACTCCTATACATCTTTCATCATTTATAATTGAAGTTTTAACTATACTAATTCCAGCTGAATAATGTAAAATGAAAGTGGTAGGATAGTCAAACCCTATTGTTTAAGGGAAGGAAGAAATGACAGGAATGCTCAGTACTGTAGAAATTAGCACTAAATGCTTGATGGAAAAATAGTTTTTTCTCTCTGCACTTTCTCATCTCACTGAAAATCTGATGGAGTATGAGAAGAACAGCACTAAAATGAATTGGATAACTTGAAGAATATAGGATGTGGCATTTCACAGGAGATTAGTGAATTTAAGGAAAGTTATGCATCAAACTAAAGATCGCTTTTACTACGTTTTAAATCTTGTCTATCTTTTTTTATTCTTTGCACTTGTTCATTATTTTTTGTTATTATTGTTACAAAATGAATTAAGTAAACCAATTCAAACTATCATAGGATTTACAGGGAATATACTTAAATGTGAAAGGCTGTGCAGGTTGATAGTATTAAATATAATAAATACTCTCCACTCTGATTTGGACATGTAGGCTTGCTGTTTATTTAGCTTGGTGTCTGGTGCCATGAGCCACAGATAAAAAATCAGATTTTGGTTTTTGTTTCCTACTATTTTTTTTTTCTTAAGGAAAGAAAGCTGCACAGTTAAAGCCTGTGGCTCATGGGGTTGGGGACTGCAATCTTTGTGACTCCATTGGCTCTAGTGGAGGCAGAATGATTTCTTGCTCATAAGGAGTTATTTGAAATAAAAAGAGCAGGAGCTGGAGGAAACCAAGGGGAAAAATAGTGTTGTGTATTACACCCTGTATGACAGGGGAGAAGGTTACAGCAATTTCCTCTGCCATAGGAGTTTTAGAATGCACATCTGTGGGAGAATGTGCGGGGCTGACCGAGTGCATGCATTTGGGAAGATGACTTCTAGTCACTGCTGTTGACCTTGGTCAACTTTGCATAAACCACTGTGCAGCTGTAACTGGAGCCCAGTCCTCCCAGGTACATCTTCTAATTGCCAGAGGGCAGTATTGTTGTTATGCACTCTGTTCAATACTTTCTGTGCAGTGTATCAACACTTCTGGGAGTGGTTGAGCAGATGCACCTGCAAATCCATTTGAGGATGGGGAGTGGGGAAATTCTTCAGCTCCCTTTGCTGTATTGCATATAGAGCAGAAGTGAAATTGTCTTCCATTTCATAGATGATTTTTCCCCCCTCCTTGTTTATGTGGCGTTTAAGATGATATTCCTCACATTTTAGTGCACTAAGCAATATGTTGGATAGAGAAGTATTCTTCCACTAGGCTTGCTGTAAGATGAGCAATGTAGTTTCTGCGGAACTTCTACGAGTGAAAGTTACCGTCTCGCAGTGGAGGAAACGGGACCCTTGTATCCCAAGGACAAGTGCCTTACCTTGTCTTCAGGTACTCAGCGGAAGCAGCTACAGTCAAAGGCTCTTGCTGGGTCCCTAAAACCAATGTCAGTGCAGCAGTTTATGTACAGGCAGTGTCTGTTTGCTGAACTTTGAAATAATATGATGCCATTATGTGCTCACTGACACATGCACACTGATATATGCTCGCAGATCCTGTGAACCATCTGAACTTCTGGACTTAATGTACCACATTACGCTTGTCCTCCTGTCCTGGAGTTGTGCCACTGAGATCGGAAAATCCAGTTATAACCTGATGGAACTACAATGGGGTGTGTGTATATATATATATATATATTTACTATCTGCCTTGTTCTGCTCTTCTGTACTTGTACTCTGAGGGGGAAACCACGACGTTTTGTTAGTTTTTCTTTTTCTAGAATGGAGAAGCATGTGAAAACTGCAGATAGATGGAGTCACAGAGGCAAGTTCTTACAGTGCTATTTGGGCATTCCTGGGGACCTTTAGCAAAAGGGTGGGATTTCTGACTCACGCAGCATGACAGTTTTGTGATTTCCACCACCACTCTCTGACCTGCTATCCAAGAACTGCTCTGTCTCTACCAGGGTGTCTCTGTCAGCCGCCTAGCCAGCCTCTAGGCAGTAGGAATGACTATGGTAAAACTAAACCAGAGGCTGGGTCTAATCTTTATGGTCTGCATGTTTGAGTGGTGCTTTGAAGATCATGTTGAAAAGTTGGATGATGAATTCTGCAAATGATAATGTAGTATAAGCTAGCTGATGGAATTAGAATTTAAGGGAGCTGTAGGTGCTGTGTGTATGGGCACCTGAATTGCACTCATGTGCTCTGGAACCTCTGCCACCATAGGAGCTTTGGCAAAACCCTGTATTGTGAGTATGGCACATGCTAATTCAACTCCCCAGGTAGCTGTACTTCACTGCAGACTAACCAAGCCAGAGAAGAGCTCTTTTCTGTCAGCTTAGTTGTGTTTCTCTACTAGTTTTGCCACAGTGGAGATTTTAATGAGGTAACAAACTTTTGAGATCCTTATCTGTAATGTGAAAGGAGCAACACCAAAACTTAGCTTAAAAGTAGCCCCAGCTGCTTTTTATGAAAACACTTCTATTGCTATTGCTCTTCAGCTGTGTAGTTCACAGTCTAGTAACATGGTTCTGATAATCTTGCTTCAGCTCTGTGCCATGAAAACAAACCTAAAAATAATGCAGAGAATGACTGTAGGCAGAGTACTGGTTGTACCGAGTACCGTAGTACATACTACAGTAATGTAGTATGAGTTTCTGCATGAGGAACTCTACAGCTCTTTAAACAGTCACAACTAGATGTAGACAAGACCACACTGTGTTCCCTCCCTTGTCTCTTACCTTGTGATTTTTTTTTTTTCTGTCCTCTTCTATACTTAAAATTCCTTAAAGGTACTTAAAATACTTGTGTTTTTAAAGTAAAAATTTAAGCTTTGCAAGTTAGCCTCTATGGCAGCCCATCCTTCACTATGCAGTAATGTCAAATGGGGACCACATAGGCACTCCCTCCATTCTGCAATATCCCTTTCTTGCTGATTGCTACAGCAGTCTATAATCAAGTGCTCAGCTATTGTGAGCATACTTCAGCTTCTTGTAATTGCCCTTTGTTTCAGTCAAGAGACTGGTAATTACTCCTGTGGGCCATGCCTTTTGGTTTAGCAGCATTTGATTGAAACCAGTCATTTATTGTGCTGAAATCGTAAGGCTTTCTGCAGTGTTTACAGATAAGCTTTCTGTGTGACAGTCATTTAGTCTACCCAACCATCCATATGTTAAAGATATTGCACATTTTCCCTTTCTCTATTCAGACAAATCAACGGCTGTTTTCAGTTTGATTACATTTCAGTTCATAGAGATCATCCTCTGGGTCTCCTCCTACCTTCTGCTTGGAGAAAGACTGCCTTTTGCTGGGCCTATGCTAGTTTTTTGGCTGCTGGAAATTACTGATGTGAAACTTGATAATAAAATGAACTAAATACCTTTATGTACACATTATTATTATTATTATTATTATTCTATGCAGCAGTAAGTAAAAGGGAATATACCATTGTTTCATGAGACATTTTAAACATTGGTGGTTTGGAACCTACTGATGCTTGTATTATCAAGTTGCTCACAAATTATTAATTGGAGTTCATTTACAAGCAATATAAACCTTTCGCTTTTTGCCAAGTTTTCTTGGTAACTATCTTAAGTCTGAAAGTGCTTTGTTGTTTATGAAAGAAGCCAGAAAACCTTAGAAGAAGAAAAGTGGGATGGAATTCCTCTGAGCACTCAGAAATAGTGAGATGGCTGATATGTGTCAGAGGGTTAATTGAGTTGTTTCTGGGGTGGGCAGTCTGGGTAATAGAGGATATTTGGGTGGTTTTATGTCCTAAGAAATTGAAACGGGCATGTTTCACATTACTCACTTAAAATTGGATTAAAGCTAACCATTGGTAACCTGAATCTTGTTATAACCCAGAAGTAAACAAAATGTACACATTGAATTCAGTGACTAGTAGGTCATTAGGCGCTCTTCTGCTCATCTTGGTGAGCTTTGTGCAAGGCATTACCTATTATCACTCCCTCTCCCTCAGACATCTAGGGTTCTTGCTCCCTTTAAAAAGAGAGCATTCAAAAAACATTATACCTTTTCAAACTTTATTCTGTAAATGAAATGGGCAATAGTTTGGATTTTGACACTTGAGAACTGTACCTTATATTATGCAAATCCTTCCTGATTCATAGGACTTAGTTTTGTTCTTTGTGCCTTGTTGGTAGTCAGATAATGTGTGGCCATGAGGGTTACAGGGCTGGATATTTTGCTTGAGCAATCAAGACTTCTGCTTGTAGATCATACGTAGCCATCTCCCAGGTTTCTGCAGATTAGGATCACTTAAATCCATAGCTTAAAGTCAGTGAGTTATGAGTCTATACGGACTTTTTAAGTCTGTGTGATCTATCACATTGAGACACTGAGGCCCAGTGTGTTAATGGTACTTTATGAGCAAGTTGTCTTTTCAGTTCAGTTTGTTTGACCTTTGCATAGCATTTTCTCTAGCAACGTTTTTTTGTAGATAAATATAAGATGGTGCTTTTGTTGGCAGGGCTTCCCTTGAAGGTCACGAGTTGGTACAATACGTCATGAAGTAAGGAGTTACATTTGATAAGTGGTGATTCAAATTGGCAGTGGTTGTTTTTGATATATCTCACCAAGACTCAAATCTTTGGCTGCCTTGATACTTCAGAATTAAGTTTTGTGCAGTCAGTGGCTGATTTTATTGTTGACGTGCCAGCAATTACATAATGCCCTTCTATGTTTTATTATTCTGCTTGATCTTTGTAGGAGCTCTTATTGCTGCAGTTATGTGCTTGAAATCTGGCTAGCAATATAGTTACACATGGGAAATCACTTTTGTGATCATTTACAGAATTTTTAATCTGTCTTTACCATTGTCTTCGTTTTAAGTAAAACCATTCCCTCTGGCTTTTTTTACTACCTTAACTAATATAGTAAAGGTTTGGGTTTGAACAAAAATTAATGTAAAGGGGATAGGTGACATTTCATAGGTAAATTGATTACTGCTTGGATCCTAGCCACAGTGATCTGTCTTCCTTTGCTGTGCTATGGAAAGGTAAGATCTAAGAATTAGCAGATAGATATGATACAAGGTACAGTGAGAATTTGAACTGCAGGCTGTAACTCTTTCCATTCTTAGATGTGTGTGTGGTGTTTTGCTGGTTGATGTGTCTTCTGGTTTTTAAGCTTTTTTTGTGATTCTGTTTTATGGCCTATGCTTATTGTGTGTGACTGCACGGGATTGAACTTGAAAATGTAGTAATGTCTCCTGTCCATTTTTCTATGCATTTTGCTTGTTTGATTCTTGCTTGCTTTATTGTAATGCTCCTTCCAGCTTGTACCTAACACTGTCAAATTTGCATGCTGCTGAGCCCATGGGGTTTGTTTTGCCACAAAGGCCTAGGTTTTCTTTTGTCTCCCTTCTTCCAGAGGCAGGTTTTTCCTTCAGGAATTTTGTAGTTCCAAGGTATTACCCAGTTTATAGGAGACAGTAGGAAAAGATCGGAGAATATAGGTAGGCCAGATGAGAAATATGAAATGTTCGTGCCTACATTATGCCCTGTGATAGCAGGTAGAAAAAACTGTGGCTAGGAAGATGTGCTTCAACGGAAGAAATTTTTCTGCAGTGTTGTATTTTCTGCAAGTATTTCTGATGTTATTGCAATGTCTGATTAGTAAAATTGCTTTTCTTTGCACTGATGTTAGTTTGTGCTTATTTGCTTGTTTGAAAATGGAAATGGAAAATTAATATCAAAGTGTGTACTGTTGTTTCTGACTTGTTTGCCACTCTTCCTCTGGTACAAGTATGTAATGCAAAATCTCCCAGAAGAGGCTTGACAGGGTAGTCAGTAGAGGGTGGGGGTTAACATTGAGTCTCTTCCTTTTCTGATGTTAAGTAAAAATCAGAGTCAGAGGTGAGGTCAGTTGCAGCATTCCATAAGTTGGTCAATAGGGTTTCCTTGTACATAATGAGGGTGTGCAGTCTGTGTCCTATGGTGCCATTGCTAGTAAGTCCTGTCCTGAATTACACCAAAGTATTTAGCTGCAAAAACACCTGGAACGATGACAGTGTTTTCCTTTATGAAGATCTAATTAGATGTCCTTCTCCTTCAAGGCTTGCGTAGCACAGACTAAGTGAATACAGTAAAATAGTTGGGCATTTGAGAGTCGTATTACTGGTCCTAAAACAAAACTGTTGTGACAAACTATTAAATGGAACACTATTCCAAACAAATCACTCCTCTTGGCAAGAAGAGAAGTCTCCAAGTATCTCTTACAAAAGGAGAAAATAGTTCAATCAGCTTATTGAAGCTGCTATGTTTTTTCCATACAACACAAATGCAGCAAAGTTAGTGCTCAGGTAGGACATCCTTGAGAGTGCTGATGAAGGCAGACAGGCAAACAATGCTGAGAAATACAGTAACAGGGTGAATGTGGCTAAAACAGCCATCCTGACAACAACTACTTGAATTATTACTCTGTATATCCTCATCATTAATATTGTTGTTTGGACAGTACAGTTGTTAGTAGTAGAACAACTTTTTGGTTATCATCATGTTGTCAGCCTATGTTTTGGTTAACTAATACATTGTGTGAGAACTCATCCTGGTGTTCCTGTTCCTCAGTAGTCTTTGTTATTGTTTGGCATTAGCAATGACACGATATTTGTGTGTTCAAAAAACAGACAAAAAAATCAAACCCAAACACTAAACCCTGTTCCCTGCCCAACCCAAACCACCCCTTTCCCTAGTAAGGACATAGCCTAGAAACAAACAGCATTTTAAACAAACAACCCACCCCGACTTTTTTAGCTTGGAGTTTTGGGGTTATCTTTGTTAAAACTGAGAAATTTGTGTATTCTTGAATGGACTTACCTTATATGGAGTGAAATTCAGATTTAGTAGCGTAATTCTGCATCAAGAGTAGGCTTGGAGCAGAACTGAGGAGAGAAAGGTGTTTGGAACAGAAAATCCACTACCTTGCTACTCTAGTATTTGCAAACACAAATGACTTGGCAAGCCATGCACCAGCCTTGGCCACCTTGGATTTTAATAAGTGTATCTTATATGTACAATTAGCTAGTTTATTTTTTTCTCCATACTAAAATTTTCTTTTGGTGAAAAACTCAGTCTTGCAATAACATGAATTTTTGAAGTGCCAGATTAACAAGATTCTAATGGATATACTTTAAGGAATGATGAGGGCCTGGCAGAGAATGTTTATTTTAAGTCCCTTCCAATTCTACCTCTTAAAATTGTAATTATTAATAAAATGAGACCATAAAGTGCATCGTACTGCAAAAAAAAAAGACTGAACGCTTATACTCTGGCTGACATGGGCTCATACTTATACATGTAAGCAAGTCAGTTTGCATTGACCAAATATTTCCGTACATGCATTAGTTAAACTTCTACAGTGACATGGCAGTTCTCTGTAGATGCACCAACAGCCCTATATAAACTAGGATGGCTGGTTTATGGGTTCTGAAAATCTTGCTTGGAGATCAAAAAGGGACTCTTTCCAAGATTCAGATATGGGAAGGAACTCTTATCCTTCAATCCTGGAAATAACCACCCTGTATTTTTGTGGTGGCATATGTAGTCTATACAGATTTAGATGAAAAGAGAACCTTAGCTCAATATGCGGAAATTAGGGCATTAAAATGAGCAGCATCTGGTCTTGAGGAAAAAAATGAAATAAAATGAATCAGAGACATGGTGAACCTTAAATTATTTAAGCTCCTCCAGTGGTAGTGCTCAGTAATTGCTTTCTCTTTCTGTAAATGTTTCACAGCTGTGAAGTTTCCAAGTGAAGAGCTAAAGTGCTGGCTATTGTACAGAAATTAAGGCCAATTTCTGCTTGCCTTGCTCACTTGTAAAATCTCATCAGGCCTGCTTCTCCCCATCTTGTGCTCTCTGCAGTCAATTACACCTGTGCAAAGTGGTTGTAAATTGCTACTATTTATGAGCTGACAGGGTTTTGTCTCACTTTGTGCCCTGTCTATAAGGCTACAAAAAGTAGTATGTAGTGCAGAATCAGGCCCACTTTTCTCACAAAGACCCATAGAAACATGGCAAGAACATTGGGCAGTGTCTAAAAGAATCAAACCCCCAAAACGCTGAGAAGACACCAGCAGGTTGCTTTTCTTTTGCTGGATGCTTCAGAGATGCAGCACAGGTCAGTCCCTGTTAGCAAGTTGCTTGGGCGGTCAGGCCCCACAAGAAGCGGATCTCCTTCAACTACAAGACTAGAACATAACTGCGCACCTTTCATGTGTCTAAGGAGTTTAAATGTAGAAGTTTTAGGTTTTGTTTTATTCTTTCTTAATAACGAGTCTGGAGTAATGTCAGCAGTACATTCCTTCTGCACTGTTTAAGAGTGCAATTTTTTTTTTTTTTTTCCAGGCAGCATGCAACAGCATAACATAATTTCTGTTGTAGTCTCTGCAAAGGATGTAGGCCAATGCTGAGCAGTGGCCTGGGTGAGTGGAAACCACAACCCCTCAAATGAACAAACAAAAACCCCACCACCACCACCCCTCTATCCTCTAATTCAGCAAAAGTAAGGCAATGGTTCTTGACCCTCAGAACCGGCAGAGATGGAGAAGAAATAATATTCATGTACTGGCCAACTAAACACATCATAGAAGAAAAGCTGTCTTCTTGCCTTTGTGTAGCACTGCAGACCAAAGCAGAATGAAACACAGTAAGCTAATGACATGGGTGTTCCCATTTAAGGTATGTCATGTGGCATGTTTGGTTTTAAACAAATGGCCTTTAAAATGGAGAACTGACCTCTTGCAATGTTTACGCTGCAAGCTTGCTTTTTCTCCTAAGACTGGCACAATGCGACTACCTAGTTGCTGGTTTTCTTGCAAGAATTACATATATTTAGTTTTCTGTATGCTTCACTTTTACTCTTGGATGTCAGTTTCAGTGTATTTCTTTTTATGATAGCTATGAATTCATGTATACTGTTTCCTGTTAGTTGAAATTCTGTCTTACTGTATGTTAGCATTTCTAAATTAATTTATTGTACGCTGATTTTTAAACAGGTAATCTAAAAAGCAATTGCTTTTATTCTGATTGTGTGCAGGCAGCCACAGTTTTGGGAAATGAAACAGAATTTGGAGTCCTAATAAGTTTAGATTAGAAATACAAGTATTATCTGTCTGATTTGCCTTATGCCTTTCTGGGTTTTTTCAGCATTGGTGTTTTCACCAATTTCACAATTCATCTAAGCATGGAAAAGTTCCAGGAAATCTATTCCCTCCTCCCTTGTAAAATGGGCACCTTCAGGCCAACATTTTAAATCAGCTTAAACTCAGATCTTGATCAGTGCCTGGTGTCACCTGCAGGATGGTAACAGTGCTTATAACATTGGCATGCCGTGGTATGGAGTTTGCCACAGAGATGATTCATGTAGATAAATGTTCCAAATGACATGGGAGGGTTTGAAAAATACATCTTTCTGAGGAAGTACGAGGGGAGGAAGAGACTGGCTTTCTTTAATACGATTCAAGACTGCATAATTGTGTCTGCTTTTGCGATGGGGACATTGTGGTACTTGCGTGAGGATTTTTATTATTTTTACTCCTTCAGCTAATGTAGATTTGTGTTTTCCTGAGGACATGACTCCAGAGGAGGTGTGTCACTAGCAGGCTGTTTACACTTCAGCAGTAAGTGGCCTTGATTTTTTTGGAATGACTCAAATGTGTATGTGAATACATGTAAAACTGTGCTGATCAAAAGTGGGATCTGCCACAAAATGTAATGGCATAAAGATTGGCTTTGCAAGATTCATCTACAGCCACTCCAGAGAACATGGCATTTGGTTAGATGTCTCCTGTGTTTTTTTCTGTTTGTCCTTTTTTTTTTTTTTTTTTTTTTGGAAGGCAGGTGGTTACTGTTGAGCATGTCTTCTGCCAGACTGTGTAAGCTGTAGAAAAATCCAGCCTAACAGCTGTACTGAGAACTTAAAATGCTATTGAATCTTTTAAGTGCTTTAAAACAGTTCTCTCTTTTTAAGAAGTACAGCTCATTGATGCTACAAAGAAGATTTAATTAGCTGGCATTTATCACCCGTGCCCTATGGTAGAATAAGCTAGAAATCTTTACATAATCAAATAATCTTGAATTTAACAAACTTGTTTGTTTAAAGAGTGTATTTTTTAGAGAAATCCATAGTCTACTTTGTAAATTCTTTTCAGGTCTTTCTGTTTTTATTGATTTTGATTAGCCAACTAATTTGTACTTAATCAATAAGTGTGATTCTGAGAGCTTATTTTGAACTTATGCCTTAGTATAGAAGGCTGAAATGAAGAAGGAATTAGCCAAGTATTTTGCTGACATTCCAATCTATTTTAAGTGAATGCAAGCTTTCTAATAAATATTTAATGGGTAGTTGTTTGTGGTTTAATAGAATTAGATAATTCTATTAGAATCCTGTTCGGAGATTTACATGTACCATACATCACTGCCGAGGACACGGTTAATAATTTAGGCTAAGTGAGTAGTAATTAGAAACACAGTCAGATTAAGTAGGGACTTTTTTTTTTTTTTTAGGTTACCCAGGGATTTAAATGGGTATGTATTTGCTATGTAACTGCAACTCTATTCTTAGGTTCTCTTTTGCACAAAAGAACTAATTTGGTGAGTTTGGGACAAGACTTAAATGTGATAACAAAGCATGATGCCCCTGGGGTTTATTTAATATCTTATCCTCTGAGTTAATGAGTTGGAAAATAGTTCACTGTTTATCTACAGTAGATTGAGCAGATGTTGCCAATTCAATTTTATGGAAAGTAATCTCTGAGAGATTGTCTTCTGCCCATTACTTTTTCATGGGTTGAATCTCTGCTGTCCTCCTCTCGGCTTCACGAGAACATTTCCCACACTGGTCATGGAGTTGACAAAAGATTAGTGCAGCAGAATTTGTAAAGCAGGTTAATATGAGGAAGCTTTGCAAAGATTGTTTGAAAATACCCTGAATTTAGTGTTGTAAACTGAATGGTGAGGAAAATGATAAGCAATTGAGAAGGCACTGAGGAAAGTTAAAACTAAATAAAATATACCACAAATATTTCTCTATTGCTGCCACTTACATCAGCTTTGGTTTTAAGTGAACCTTTAGAAATGGTGATACAATGTGCACAGAAGTCTCTATGGTCACTTAATTTAGGGCTAGTGTAAAGAAAACTGTGGACAGCTGCAGTAGGGTGCTGGCTGTAGTCTAGACCCAACCTTACTGGATCTCAATGTGTGTGATTAGACAAAAAGATGTTACCTACTGCAGCAATCTTAGAATGTGAGGACAATATGAATGCATAGCTGAGCCAAGGGAGCATGGCCAGCGAGAAGCTTTGCACCCCATCTAGCCCCCTTCCTGAGCTGAAATGAGGAGGCTGTCACTCCTGTCTTGCGCTGTCCAGGAAATGAGCTGCTCTCGGTCTTTCCTCTAGCTCTTTGCATTAAAATATCACTGCTTTTGTGCATCTCTCATGGATTACAGTGTATTCAGTTACAGTCTGTCCTACCAGTGTAAGAGATGCTGACCCTGTTTTGTGAGGCATTTGTTCTCACGTTCATGTACATCTCTGAACGTGTGTGTTTTCCATTGGAGAGCCAGAGGATGGTGTTTTCAAGTTGACCCAGCACTTAAGTTCTGGTGCTGTTGTCTGCATTCAAGGTACATACTTACTGGTGTAATGCAGCAGGAGCAGGACTGCTGTTGCATGTGTGAGAGTTTTGCCTCAAAATCTAGGTTACTTTAAGATTTAATTTTGTAAGCAGGGAAGTTCAAGAGGCAATAGTACTGCAGAGGCTTTCTGCTGCCACTTCCCTTTGGTTCTTACTACTGTCTGTTCTTATCACCTGTAAGATGTAAGAGTGTGTTACCTAGCTGATAGATATACTTTGCAGAATTGTTCTTCAAAGAACACTCATGTTGTGAGGTTGAGTTTGAAAAAGGCTAAAACTTCAGTCTTTCAAAAATTCAATTTTTTTTTTTTTGGTGGACAGTAAGCTAGTTATCAGTGTGACTAAGTATACAGATCTGGGGAGCAGCATGTCATTGTCCAGTTATACAGCAGGGTCACGTAAAGTACAAGAAGACAGTTTCACAGGAATCCTTAACTTTGAAATGATTGGAAAACAATGTAGAAAAGTGGAAATTCAGAGTAACACAGTGGGGTTTTTTTGTTTGTTTTTTTTACTTTGCCTCACCATTATACTTCTCACTTCTCAAAGTTACCTAAGCATGTCTCCATAACTCTGTCAATGCTGTTGTGTGGTATTACTGGCTTGGACTGGAGATGTGCACTGCTCTGAAGACTGCCAAGCTCAGAATTAGACCTCTATGGTTTTGAAGATGGTGTCATTTCTTCACAAGTGTGGAATCTCTTTTATGGAATTGATATGCTATTTAACTTATTCCTTGAGCTAAATCCTCAAGAGCTGGAGACCTGAATCTGATCTTGACTTCTAGTGTGCGTGTGTGTGCATGTGTATGTGTGTGCACAGAAAGAAATCCTCCTAAAGCACTCTGAGCAGGTTTTGAAACATTACTGTTAATGCTATACTCCCTAGGTAAAGTGAGGTTAATAGGCACTGCATTGGCACAAAAGGCAGGATTAAACCTGTTCTTTTGGGATATTCTTTCTTAAGCTTCTCTTAGAATTTTTCTAGTTCTTGCACGGATAAAAAAATGGCATCATCCTGGTTCCTGTGCTCATTTTGAGTTTGTCTGCTTTGTTCCAGTTTTATTCCTTATGAGGTAGTGATATGTATTGTGTTCTCTGGAGAACAGTTCCATTACTGTGAGCTGTTAGTTCCACTCAATATTCACTCCTTGGAAACAATGGTTTGATGGGCTGGGACATGGATTGTTATATTAAGCAAGAAAATAACTTGAACTGCTCCTGTAATTACTTTGCATGTTGTCAGTCTTGTAGAATTTCTGGCAAGCTCACCTTCATTGCTACATATATAATGTTACAGTACTTAGCATTTCTGTAACATGGCTTTACACCTTCAAATTGTTTTATAGTTATTAACTAATTAATCTTATAACACCCCTGTAAGGTATATCTGTTTGTTTCTGCTTGGGTGACTGTGTGGAGGATAATAATATGTGGCTTGAATATTAATAAACACTAAAGTAGTATACTGCATTTGTGCTTGGTGGCTTGTTCAGGTTTTTTAATCAAACTTGCTTTGTTAAACTTTGTTTCTGGTTTAGCTTGAATGATTACTGTCAAAGGCAATGCCAAAATGTAGGTTCTGGAAGACATATACAGTCAAATTTTTTGCTAGTGCTGATGATTGTACTGCTCCAGTAATGTCAGAAAAAATGTAAATGCTGCAATTGTGGAATCTGATTATTATTATTAATTAGGCACATACTCGTTCAGAGGCTGTTGGATTTTATTTATATATATATATTTTAGTATAAAGAGGAAAGCACTGAAGTCTCTTCCTTCAGAATTTGTAAGGGATGATAACCTCCCTTAGCTTTGTTTCTCTACTGTTTTTTTCAGTTCCTATAAAACATCTTATTATGCAGACATCTTATAACCCTGCATCAAAATAAGACTGTGAGTTGTAATAGTTGAAAGTGATGCTGGGCAAAGATTTTAATGAGAATGATGAAATGATGGGTAGATGAACCATGAGGGTTGGGATATGTTGTGGTTTAACCTTGGCTGGCAGCTAAACCCCACACAGCTGCTTGCTTGCTTTCACCTAGCAGGATGGAGGAAAGAAATCAGAAGGTTAAAAGTGAGGTAACTTGTGGGTTGAGATAAAGACATTTTAATAGGTTAAAAAAAGCTGCATGAACAAAGCACAATGCAAAACAAGGGATTCATTCACCACTTTCTATTGGCAGGAAGGTGTTCAGCTATCTGCAGGAAAGCAGGGCTCCATCACACATAACGGGTTGCTTGGGAAGACAAATGCCATCACTCTGAAGGTCATCCCCATTCCTCATTCTTTCTTCCAATTTTTATTGCTGAGCACGACATCGTATGGTCTGGAATATCCCTTTGGTCACTTGGGGTCAACTGTCCTGGATGTGTCCTCTCCCAACATCTTGTGCCCCCCAGCCTCTTTGGTGCTGGGGTGGGGTGAGAAATGGAGAAAACCTTGAGGCTGAGCGAGCGCTGTTAAACAATAGCTAAAACAGCCCTGTGTCAACACTGTTTCCATCACAAATCCAAAACACAACATCATATAAACTACTGTGAAGAAAATTACCCCAACCAAAACCAGTACAGGCTTTAAATTCAATTAAGTTACTGCATTACTATTTTACTCTTGCAAGTCCAATAGTCAGCTCACCAGAGTGAGTTAGATGTGCGTTTCCCACCAGCATCTTTGCTTCTAATATGGATTATTGACTTTTATGTCCCTAAAGGCTGAACGTAAATGTGCTTTTACTCAAGCCTTGATAAAACCTCCCTCTTCTTCCAAGGAAAAAACCTTCCAAATCCCAAACAACCAAAACACACAAAAAAGGACACCCCCAAAAAAACCCCAAAACAACAACCCCACCTCCCCAAACAACAGCATACCCAGACTTTAAACATAGAAAGCACTTTATTTTGTAGGCAGGCACCTTCTCCTGGTGTTTGCCTGACCTCACCCCTTAAAACTAGCAGTATTTTGCCTGCCTTGTGCGCAATTTGGGTGTCTTCAAAATCTGAATCTTTGCTATCTTTACTTTTATACAGTGCTTTGTGCAGTAATATTATCATCTCAGGTAGGCAGTTGGGTTATAAGCAATTAACTGAAACTAGTGGGGTGTTTTTTTGTAATTTTTTTTTAATTTCTGTTTAGAGTTGCTATGAAGTAACACATACATCTTCTGTAATCCAAAGAAGAAAAGTTTGAGGCACTCAGTGTAAGTATGAAAAATTGTATATTAACTATAGAGGACAGACAAGGGAGGGCAAGAGGAAGTATTGACTTCCATGAAGTGCCTTGGCAGCTGTGTTGATTATTGAAGAATATATGTTTTGGCAGATGAGTTGCAATTAGAGTTTCCAAGAAGTTGTTTGGGTAGAGACAAGCATCATTAGACATCATTCTTTCAGAGGTTTTGGCTAGGTCACTGGACGAACTGTGAATTTGAGTTAAGGACCTCACTGGGCAAGTACCTCATTTATCATCAGCTAGGGTTGAGATAATAGTCATCAGTCCATTTGACTGTAGCTGAGAAGTAAACAACTTGTTTTAGTGATGATTTGAGAGACTCATCAATAAAATCATCAATATTCTTCAGTGCAGTAATCTGTCCGTGTCTCAGTGGCCAGCATGATCTCTTGGCAGTACAGAGGAAGGAGAGCAAAGTGGTCAAGCTGGTTAGTTTTCCTTTTGTTTCCTCTCATTTCTTTTGTATGGAGACACTTTGGAATCTCAGGAGTAATTCAACCAGGTCATCTAAGATGTGATTCTCTTACCCTACAAAGCCGTCCTATCTTGTTGCATTGAAATAGTCAAAACCTATATAAGGCATGCGTAGCCTCTGTTTTTTATGCAGAAATTGTTCCTAGAATACTGGTATTGACTGTGCTATTCCTGGTTTTGTTTAATAATGAACAAAATGTCTTCCTTGGAAATATTCCCTGTTCATATTGACATAGGCAAGAATTTAACTAGGCCACCTCAGCAGAGCACGACATGTTGCTAACACAGCTGTGGAACTTCCAAACCAGGTAACCTCTGGCCAGCTTGGAGGGCAGGCAGAACAAATCTGTATTTCTTTGCATGTCATTTGATGTTATAGCCTGGCTGCATCTGTGTTGAGCTGTAACTGTAGTCAGAGAAACACTTGGGTTGATTTGAGCTAATTGAGTTGATCAAGTGTTGTCGATTAGTCCAATTTGCACGAAGTCCCACTTGTCTTGTCTTAACGTGGAACAGCAGCAGTGCTAGCAAATGAATTGCCATGTTAGAGCTCTTGTTACGTATAGACGATAGAGGGGTACATTGTTTCTGTAGTGGAGACTGACAGACCTGGAAAATAGTGATAATTTTCAAAATCTGACTAACACTTAAAAGTTTGTTTTACATAGTGCAGAGCTTCTTTTCCTGTAAGCTACTAGTGCCCCAGATGCAGTATTTGAACAGGGGTAGCTGAGTGGCTATTGCACGCTATATTTGTGTGTTTGGCAGGTATTTGTATTTGAATCTATGCTCATTTTATATTTTAATCTATGTTAATACTACATTTATACTGTTCTTTCCCTTCCATGGCCCGACTTGCCACTCTCCAAAGATATCAGTAAAAATATCTTCATTTTTGCAGTATAATTTTTGCTCTTCTCAGTTGATACACAGTAATGAAGTGAAAAGCACTTCACAGATGCTAATGAGATAAGCTGTGCAATACCTCAAAGCATAGAGCTAGCATACCAATATTCCTATCTTACAGATGTGAAAGCTGAGACAAAAAAGGGTTAAGTGGTTTGCTTTAAGTTATGCAGGAAGATGAAGTTAAAGATGGGAACAGAAAGAAACTAGATACTACGCTGAGTAATGGGGCTATGGCCTTCATTTCCTCACTATGACTGCCTTGTTTTTATATTCTTATATGTAGTTCTAGGTAAATAATAGGACAAAATATTACTTGTGTGTTTAACACTGGAGAAAGGGAGGCCTTCTAAACTCTAGCTGGGTAAAAACACGAATGACCATAAATGCCAAAGAAATTTTCCTCCTGCTTGTTAGCTGTGTTGCATTCTTCTGAAAAGAATGCTGCAAAGGTGCTTGCTTGCCTGTACCAAGTGAAGGGCCTTGGGCTGCCTTAGAGCAAGCAGGCGCTCACTGTATCCTCTTCTCCCTTGGCTAACTTGATATTAAAAGAGTTTGGGATGCAGCTTTATGAGTGCAGAAACACATACTGTCAAGTGATTTTTATTTTAATCTGGTTCTTTTTCATGTGAATTATTTTGGTTGATGTCAAAACAAACTCTACTATAATATTTGGAACTTGAGAGTTGACTTGCCAGTCATAGCACCAATGGAACAAGGATTCTTCTCCTAAAGCACCTTTGAATCCCTTTCCGTGAAGATACATAAATTTTTGCAGTGGAAGAGTTTCATGCAATCATTAAGGTGCACATCCCTTAATGTTTGGTCTATGTAAAAACAAAATGCGCTTTTAGCTTATAGCTGTAAGTAGAACAGGTAGCTTTGACCAACCTGGTCTAGTGGAAGGTGTCCCTGCCCATGGCAGAGGGGTTGAACTAGATGATCTTTAAGGTCCCTTCCAACCCAAATAATTGTATGATTCTATGCAAATTACTTTGTAATTGTGTGGTGATGCACACAAGGCTGCATTTTATGATCCTTTACTCACGATGGAAAGTACTTACATTCATAGACTGGTCAGGGTGGGAAGGGGCTGCTGGAGATCATCCAGTCCAACCCCCTGCTCAAGCAGGGTCACCTAGGGCAGGCTGCAGAGTCATGTCCAGGTGGGTTTTAAATGTCCCCAGA
>JAVJGJ010000061.1:50794313-50824991 GCA_035590215.1 Microhierax caerulescens | reverse complement strand
GCCACCCGGGCACACTGCTGGCCCACGGGCAACTGGCTGCCCACCAGACCTCCCAGGTCACCCCCAGCCTGTGCTGGGGCCTGGGCTGTTCCTCCCTGCGTGCAGGACCCTGCACTTACCCTTATTGAACATCATTGGGTTTGTCTCCAGCCTGCCCAAGTCTTGCTGAATGGCAGCGCAGCCTCCTGGGGTGTCAGCCGCTCCTCCCAGTTTGTATCAGCTGCAAATGTGCTGAGGGGACACTCCGTCCCGCCATCCAGGTCGCGGGTGAATAAGTTGAAGAGGACTGGACCCAGCACTGACCCCTGGGGAACACCATGGGCTACAGGCCTCCAGCCAGGCTCTGGTCACAGCTCTCTGATCTGTTGATCTATACATTTCCATTTAGTAGGACTTCTGTGGGGAACAAAACTTGTACATGGAAGTAAATGTTGCCTTCATGCATATCAATCTCTTCTGCTGCTGCAAAATGAAATCTTTATGGAAAAGGTTTAAAACTTCGCTTGAAATCAATGAGAAAAAGTTTTAAATTTGGACTAGAAAAATTATTTCCAGTAAAATCAGTTTGTTGGAAAAGCAAAACCAATTGTTAAGTGACCTATTTCACGTATTCTTTTCTTAAAAAGAAAACAAAACAAGCTTCCACTTCGTTGCCTCCAAATGCTTCTACTGAAAATAGAAGTATTTTGAAGTCTCATGAGAGCTGACATTTGGTTGTTTTGTGTCTTCCTTCTGCTAACTTAATTTCCCATGTTGAAAAATATTTAAACATCTTGTGCATTGTGAGAGAAATATCTTTTAATTTTTGAAATAAATTTGTTGGTGGTTCTCTAGTTACCTACCCCCAAAAAAGGTGAAATTGTCTACAATATTATTTCTCCTTTGTTTATTGTTGCTTTTCCACTGCTTTTTCTATCTCTGAACAGTCCTACTTCCACATTCATGAGTAGTGCACTACCTTAATATTTTCTTCAAGTTCATTGTATCTAGAAAACATTTTTCTTCTTACTTTTTTCGATTTTTGAGTTTGACAGCATTCAGTGCATAGGCAGTGTTGCCATTTCTCCTTTGTGTCAGTGAGCCCTCTGTGGGCTTTTTAATGTATCTTTCATATGGTGGCATGGGAGACAGAAACATTTAGGAAAAATAGAAAACAGTGATTTTGAAAATGAGGAACCTCTGTCAGGAAGACCCAAGGGTGAATGTAGTACATAAAACTACCTCTAACTCTTCTTTAAAAAAACAAACAAATAAAGAAGAAATGCCCAACTAACCAAAGTTTGACTAAATTACAAGTTGTCTCTGTCCTTTTAAAGGAAACGTGAACTCCCTTTGAAAGAAGGAGATGGCTTTGTTTGCATAGAGACTTTTTTTTTTCCTTGCTAGTATGTACAGCTGTCTATAAAAAGATGTGCTTTCTTTCAATGAAGCACTACTTTACAGATGTAGTGGAATGTACTGCACTGCATATGAAAATCTGAGGGAATTATTTGCAATTTATGTGATTTTTGGGTGTTTGCATCCAGATACGTTTGTACAGGAAAAGTCAACCCAAAGCTGAATCAGTTTATCAGTAACTCCACTGTGCTTTTCCACATCAAGTGGAGGTGGGACACAGTAGTGTTTCTTCTAAGGAGATGAGTGAAGTCTGAAGGGTTGGCCTTGCACATCTTACTGCTACAGGTGAATGGGAGGAGTGGAGGTCCCTGCTTCGTGCTGTAACCATGAAGTGGCAGCATTGATAAGAATTTGCCTTCTAGGGTACTGCTTCAGGAGGCAGCAGGGCTTTGGGTGTTATGTTATTTCTGATGGTCTTTGGCCCAGGGCAGCTGCTTATGTTGCCTAGTTGAACAGCCTGGTGCTGCCAGTGTTATGTTGGAAATGCAGTAAGTGTGCTCATGAGCTGAGAAACAGCTAAGATCTGTTCAAGGAGGTTAAAGGCATGTTGCCCTGTGGATTGAGCAGTGATCATGGTAGTCTGTGCATGCAGGAGCAAGTTAGCCCAACAGAGCCTCTCATGTTTGTTTGAAGTATGCCTGGTCACATCTGTCCAGGACTAACCAAAGATTTAAAAACATAGGGTTTGTGCAATGTTTTCTGCCTATGGCAATAATGTATTTCTGGGTGTCTTTTGTGGAAAATACTCTGTTGCCTTCTTGTGGTGTATATACAGCACTCTAGATTACCCCATTCAGGAGCCACTACTGGCAAAAGAAAAAAAGTATTATTTTTTGTTCATGAAATAAACATGGATTATGATGAACATTTATTATGAGATAGACACAAAATATCTCTCATTTAAATATGATTTTTTCATGCCTTGTAGGTGATCTCTTCCCAAAAGTTTTTTGTTGAGGTAGAACAACTGTATCGCTACAGAGGCTCTAACAGCATGGAACTTGTCTAACCTGGTGGGAGCACTGTCTTGCATATCACTGTGCCTAGTCAATACTCTATTATTGCACGTTAAGTGGTTTGCTACAGTATCCTGTGCACAGGGTATTAGAAGGGATGTTATCTAATTTCCTAAGCGATAATGGTATAAACAGTATGCATTTTTTATTATTAAAAAACCAAACTATTGCCTCCACTGAGTTAATGTTTCTTTTATATACGGTTAGCACCCAGGAGACTGACTCATAAATCAATGTAAAATTAAATGGAAAGTGCAAAGTTTTGGAAAACTTGAATTTATTACAGACCGAGAGTCTTTGACTCTACCTGCAAACAAACTTGCTTCATGGTATTTTTATTTGACTGTAGCATTCTTCTTGGTTTTAGTTGGTCAGAAAGAAGTCCAAACCAAAACCCCACCAACCTGTAACAAATAAAAACATTAAAATGGAGTGAGAGGAAAATACGTATTCCTGTATTGGTTTTGTTCTGCTCCTTTTGAATGTTCCATCACTTTCTATTCAGATGATCCATACAAGCACCATTTTATAGGTTCCTTGTACTCTATAGTAGGATCTTTGTTTATGGGAGTAGTGTGTATAACTTTGAAATTTTTATTTGTAAAGGTTTTTTATTCCCTGCAATGTAGTGACATAAAAATTAAACATTTTGTGTTCATCTGTTTTGTTTTATTAATCCTGCTGAGGTACATGGTTCATTCTGAGCAACTAGTGATTCACATAATAGAAAAGTTAAAATGTTAATGTCAAAACAGACATCTTTTGAATTTGTTACCAGGGGCCCAGGTAAGAGGCTCCTAATCTTCAAACCCTCAAATTTTCTAAAACGTTATCTTCTAGCTTCACAGAGGTTAAACGTTTTGTTTTGGTGGTCTTTTTTTTTCCCCTCTCACCCCTGTCTGGCCCAAGTTCATTCAATACTGCTGTTAAAGTGGGGAGGTACTTAAAGAGCTCCTCACAATTTTCTGTTACGAATCATTGTTTAGTTTTAGGTGAATCTTTACTAAACCAGGGATTTGCAGTGAAAAAATCACACCAGTTTTTGCAATATGGAAATAATATATGCTGATAACTTGCAGGTAAAATAATAAAAATTGGTTTTAAAATGCAGTTTTGGGAACTAAGTAATTTTAATTTGGAAAATGCCCTAGTGTGCCAGCGTAAATCACACCGTTCACATTTCAGAGCAGTAATGTGACTTGAAAGGATGTGTGAGCCTGCAAGACAAATGACGGCAAGCTGCTGAGCTTTATGAGATTTTATTCTTCTTGGTTTACAAGTGGGATGAACAGTTCAATCCAGGTTTTATGCTGTAATAGTGAAAGCAAATAGAAAAAAGGCTAAACATATATGGGAATAAAGGGCTTTTTGGCACCTTGAAGAAATTCCAGTAATGGCTGTAGAAATGTCATAAATCAAACCTACAGAACAAAGGTTGACCTTAGCTCAAGATATCTTAAGTTGGCGTTCTTTTCCCAGAAAAATACAGAGAAGCTGCTATTAAAAGAATAGCTTCTATCACATCTACCTTTATGGCAAAAAACCCTAGCCCATTGAAAACCTGTACTCATTTTCTAATGAGTTTCTAGAGGCTAATCCTAAAGCCAGTACAGATGAAAATGTGTTGTCTTAGAAAAAACCTTCCAGGGGAAGGGCTGTCTGTGTGCAGCATCAGAATGTGCAAAGGCTTTCTGTCGGAGGCTTCCATGACTCCAGATGCATTACTTTGTGATGCAGGACTGCAGTAACTTGCTAAGAGTTTCTAATTGACTCTTCCAAACGCAGTTTCTTCATCATAAAACAAACAAAAAACCCCCAAACTAAACAAAAATCATCGCCTGAGAAAATGCTGCAAAAATATAAGTAAATGTCTTGTTTCAAAATTGCACCAATCCAAAGATTTAACATAATCTTTAAAAGATTCATAAGGCAAGGGGAAGAACATATATGCAAGAAATGGTGTCAACTTAATGAACTTGGAAGTCTGGTATCTGTGTCGTGAGAAGAACTAGAAATGGAGTTTCTGCCAGACTTATCGGACTGAAAGAACTGAAGAGACCAGTAGGGAAAAGAATTATGTGAATTACGTGATACTCTTCTTTTGTTTCTGACTTTTGAGTAGGTAAGATTATACTGAATATAGTGTGCTTTTGAGTTTGTCCAAATATGATTTCTTTTTTTCAGCTGTATTTGTGTGACGTTGTTATATCACTTGAGAATTAGTTTGGGAATTCTATACAAATCTTTCTGCAGAACAGAGATGTAGACTTTGCTAGGAAAGACTGTCTTAGGCAGTCACTGACTTTCTGATATGTCAGTAAGAGGTCCCCAGGAGGTCTATTAGAGTATCACAGTAATAGTGGTTGCTTACAATAGTGAAGGAACCTTTGCTTGAGTAATGTACTCTGATCTGATTTTTATGTCCCCAGCAAGCCTGTGCTCTATAGAAAAGATGAAATTCTAGCCAGATGTGTACATCAGCTGAGGTGTATGTGGTTACCATGGCCCACAAGACAGTATATAATTCTGTGCCTTGTTCAGTTAATTGCCATACAGAATGTCTTTATACTTGACCAGCTTGCGAGAACAGAAGAGGATAACGACCAGGGTCTTCAAGGCAGCATGGCTGAGATTTTGAAGGTGGATAGCCAGAAGGCAAGTCATGTGCCTGTAAGGACATTGCTCACTTGAGTGCACAATATGTTAACTACATCTGGATTTAGCATAATCATCCTTGACTAATAAGAAGAGAAGAGAGAGGGTTTAAGTGCTGAATAAATAAATTACTTAATTACATGTTATCAGAGAGGAACAGATGGTCAGTTTAGTGCGTTCTCTGACTGCTTGTGCTTTCAAGAGAGGGTAGATCCACACTGACTTAGTATACAAGATTTCGCAGTGTTAATAACTAATTTGTGGGTACAGTGAACTTTTCTTGTTATCTTTGAGGTGTGCTTTGCCAATACGTATTTTAAGTGACTGAAGGGTCTTGATGTCTTCAGGAACTAACATAAATTTCTCCTTCCTTCATACTGTAACTGTGTATTTATCGTAATGCTTGTTATTCTTAAAGGTGAGAAATGGTTCGAGATACCACACCAGAAAAGCTGGATGGCTGCGTGACATGGATATTGTACTGTATAATGTTTTGCCATATGTGTGGCCGAATCATAATTTGCAATCCAAGTTTCAGATAAAGAAAATGGATTTTTGTTCTTTCAAATCTTCTGCCAACTTCTGAGAAACGTTCTCCTTGAGTTTTCTCAAGCCTAGAGTTCAGTGCCTGCAGTATTGGTGTCAGCTGGCCTGGGCTGCTGTTGCTGCATGAAAAAAAGTGAGATTAGGATATGATCGGAATTGCTTTCTTTTTTCTTTCTTTTTTCTTTTTCTTTTTTTTCTTTTTATTCTTTCTTCCAGAATTGAGACCTATACCACTTCCATTTTTAGGTGGAAAAACTCTACGAATCTAGTTCTTTGTAGACTCTCTGCCTTGCATAGCTATCCTACAGCCTGAACTTGGTGTGGTGGAATTGGGTACCTCACACTCCTCAGTTTTCCCTTCCCACCTTTTTCCTTTTATGAGTAATTGTATGGAGAAATTAAGTGTAGGGGTGCTTCAGCTTTAATTAATGTTTAATTAATTTTGATTAATAATTGTTGCCTAAATGAAGAGAAGGGGAACAAATCAGCGTTTACCTTTTGTACTCTTGTATTAATTAAGAGAAAATAAACAGTTAAAGGGAAATTCTCTGTTCTGAAACAACAGTAATAGAAAACAGGTTTGTCAGTGTCCTATTAAATAGTGATAAATACTTTTCTATTACCTATTTTTTCTTAAAGGCAACATGTTTAGTACTTCCCTCTCCCTGTGTGTATATATGAAAATAAAACACAGTAACGAATAAATGCTTAGGCCTTATTAATAAGACATGTTCAAACTCTGAACTTTAATTTAGGATCCATGCTTAGAATGAGCTTAATTTCTAAATTTTTATTTTCTTCTGTTAATCCTTTATTTTTCTGCTTAATCTTAACTTTAAAAAAAATCCTCTATTTTTTTTTTCACTTGAATTTAATTCTGAGCTAAAATTTGCTATTGAGGACCAAACCAGAAACTCAGACTCCAAGGAACTCATTGGGCAGGAATGAGAGCTAATACCAGGTGATCACCTTACTTGGCAGCATCATTAATTTCCACGTTTCTGCTCTATGACTTTGGTATCATGGCGCTGAAGGTCAGGGCCATAGTATTGAGGACTGCTTATTTTATGTACAACAGTTACAGGGGATGCTGTTTTCTAGTGTGCCTGGTGTTTGGACAATAGCATAAGCAATAGAGTATCAATTTTTGTCATGTAATAGTAATTATTATTTTACATGACAGGGCAGGCTCTTTATTGAATTAAATTAAAATGTGATTGCATCAATGAATAGCAGGAAGAGGAAGGGCAGGTTAGCTACTATATGCTACAAATACTTCTTTGAACTTCTTATTCAGTACTTTTATTCTTATGTAAATTCAGACAATTATTGAAGTGGAGGTCACTATAAGTTTTTATTGTAAGGTGTACTAGGCTTCTGGATTATATCCAGTTGGAGGGGAGGGAGAATCCTGTTGTGGTGTTTGTTTTTTCCCCTAGACCTTCTGCATAATTGCCAACCTGCAGTCTTCTCACTTGCAAAACACCAAATCAGGGAAAAAACTCCAACCAAACCCAAACAAAACATCTAAGCTGCAACTTTGAATCACAAGATGATTTGAAAGGTGAAAGACAGATGAGTTGTCTAATTTTTGATGGGAACGTGTTGCAAGGAACCATACTGAATAACTAGGGCTCCAGTGAATCCACAAGGACCTGAAGTGGCTGAACATGTCAGTGGAAGACGTCAAACTCGTATCAAAAGGATAGAACTCCGTGAGATTTGTATCTCTACTTGCCTGCCTTGGCAAGGAACATTTGTGGAGGTAGAAGAGTACACAAATACCAAAAATATAGTTATAAAGCATATGTAGCAGTCTTGAACTCTTACAGGACTCACTGAAACTTTTTTTTTTATAAATTCAGTTTTGCCTGAAAAATCTGCATACACTTTGAATGAAATTGAATATGTTTCAGGGCTCAAGCAGCGTGTCTTCCATCTGAGGCAAAATGCAGATGAATTTCAATTAGGTGTTCCCATTATAATCTGTCTTCACCGGTAGCTTTCATCAAAATTGCTAGGAAGTACGGTATAATGTATGATTGGGATTTGCCCACTAGCAGCAGTGTGCCCGTTATCTTAGTTTTAAAAGAAGTGCAAAATAATTACCTTGATGTGTGTGTGTATATCGGCTTCTCACCATGAATGACTTAATTGTGACAGGTAATTTGGGATTTGAAAGTAGTTCTGTATGTATGTGTTTTGTGTATGTAATACGTATAATGGTTTATATTCTTTTCATCTTCATGATGATACAGATTACTAATTAGGTTGACAAAGTAAATGTTTCAAAAGATTTATTTTGATGTCGGCAGAGTAGTCAGTAGTTACTTTAAAATGTCTGTTTTGTAGTGGTGTTTTGTTCTGAACCTGATTTTTATGGAAATCTTTTTATGTGCTAACCCACAAGGTGAATCCTAGAGTGTAAGTATTAACTCAGGTTCATCACCCACTCAGGATGTGTCTCTTGGTGTCATCCCTCTGCCAGTCTCTGAAGCTCTTCTGCCTTACCATAGCTGTTGCCCTGCAGGGATGCTGTGATGTCCTGAAATGGAGTCTCCCTACTGCCACACACCATTCCCACAGCTGGGGAATATCTGCTCCACACAGGTGATGATAAAATAGATGAAGTTTCCATCCTTTCTCACTGCTTTTTAGACAAAGAGATTTTGAAAATCTGTCATGCATACATGGATAGTTCTTTTTCGTAAATAAACAATAACTCAAATTTGTGTTTCAGGCAATACCAAATTCAAAGCTGTGTTAAAATTACTTCTCTTGGATTCCTGACATGGCTGTTTTATTAATTGGTTTTATGACAGTAGTATGGTGTTTAAAAACTTTCATTAGTACTTGGAGTACTCGCTTGTCTGCATGACTTTCCTGAGAACTGTATTAGAGGTGCAGTTTACTGCCCTTACCCTGTCAAGCTGGTTTAGGACTGTTTAAATATAGTGTACTAATATTGTTCATCGGCTGCATCATTTTGTTTGGAGGGTTTTAGATGTTTGATTTCTTTTTATTGCCTGTGACTAGCACTTGCAGAAGAGAGAAGTGAATTTACTGAGTACTTCATTGCTGTTGAATGGACTTGGTGTATTCAGATTAGCTGTAGTGATAAGAAACAAAGGTGAACATAGCTGTGGTTCAGTGCTGAAAAGAGGAGGGTAGAACGTGGTGTTGAACTGTAATTGTGGAAAGGGAGATATTTTGATTAGGTTAATAAAGTGTTCCCACTTCAGAGAGACGTGACAGAGCTCTTTAGTGTGGTGGTTTCTGATTTCTGTTTAGAGGGATGGGGAATGTTACGTGAAAGATGCAAATCATTGTACTTCAGCAGAGGCATGTGTGCTTTTTGGAGTGCTATATGAAATTTGCGTGTGAGACTGAATCAAATCACTAATAGGTGAGTAGGTGCTTAGATTTTAGTGTAGTTTGGGTTTTATGTGCTTTATACTTGAGAAGACAGAGTTGGCCCTCTCTGCTGCTGAGCAAGCTGGCGTCTGCTAATTTAAATAATATTCTGTATTTTCATTGTGGGTTTCAAGGAAACTGCTCAGCCTTGCATTTGATATTGCAGGGTGAATAATACTTTGGTGTCCTAACAGTGGCAGCACAGAACAATCTTTCCTTCCATCCTTCCTTACTCTGATAAATGCAGCAATCCCACTGATGGGTCACTGCACTGAAAGTCAGTCTTATCTAGTGGAGGTGCATGTTGCAGGCTGGAGCTGACTCTGGAGTTCTTGTGTATCATAGCTTTGGCAGCTGCTGACACATGCTGATAATAGACTTCTTGTTAAGCAGCAGCTTTGGTAGAAAAATCAGGTGAGCTTAGGTAAGTGTGTCTATCTTATGCTGCAGCGAACAATGCTCACCTGTGAGCTTGTGGGTGAAATAAGGAGAATTCCCATTTCAGTATATGCATGATGAACTTTGAGAGATGGCAGAAACCTCAGTACCAACAATCAAGAAAGGAGGAACTGATAAGGTAGGCATTCCTGTACGCTCTGCCATCTAGAATATAAATGTTAGAATTGTCATCCTATTCTTGCCTTTAGGAAGAAAATGACAGTGATGTATCTTCATTGAGACAAATGTTGCAAGGAAAACTCAGCCCAAACCAAAAAAATCCCAATTAATAATAAGGAAACATGGTATGAAGTCAAAGGCCCAAAACTTGGTGGTATATAGTGACGGCTTTCAGCATGCCTTACAAGGTAAATGCTTTGTAAGCAATATCATAGCACAATGTTCTGACTGAAGAGGAAAACAAAGCATTGCTTACAGAAGCAGTGAGCAGCAAGATGTCACTGAGGCCAAGAGCTTAGCAGGATTGCAAAAAATGCTGACTGGACAAGAACAACCACAGTTAACAGGGAATAAAGTATCATAGTTAAAGTTAAGTGGGATTTTAGAAGGGATAGGAATGGTGTCCTTGGGTTGAACTTCATTAGGGTTTGGGAGGAACCTTGGTATCTTAACAGGAGCCTTCAAGATTGTTCTGCTTCACACTGGTACTACTGGCCTGTGATTAAGTGAAAATATAGGAATAAGACAACGGTACATCTAAATGGATGTATCAACTTCCACTCTTAAAACTGGATTATCATTTCACACTTTGGTGTGTCATACAGATGCATGCATACTTTCTTTTCCCTTGGCAAGTCAGAAGAGTAACAAAGACATCCGGGGAAAGAAAAATACTAGTTCCTTCGCTTTGTGAGCAAATGTTACATGCAAACATCCTGAACAGATCCCCTTAAACCGGTAGAGGAGATGTGAACCCAGTGCGAGCAGCTAACGGGGGAAAAAGTGGAATGTGTTGGCAACAGAATGTAAATTGAGGTTTCTGTAGTGACTCATAAACACTAAGAATACTCAAGTAAATTCAGGGTTAGACCAAAGTGCTCAAGGTAGAAAGACAGCTCTTGAATTACTTCAAATGACCTAGTAGCTTTTGACATGAATTATTTGTTGAACGGGTTCAGTGCCTCACACTGCTGAAAAATCTCTTTCAAACCACCCTTAGCTATTAATAACCTCCTACGCAGTGTAAAGGATAGCAAAGAATGGCCCAGATTGCTAGGCAGCATCAACTGCAAGCTTCGCACTTGGTGCCAATATTGTGGTCTTACTGTCTTACCTTTTTTTTGGTAAGTATTTGAATCTTGTTTATGTAGAAACGGATGGGCTAGCATTTCCTAAAGATCTTAATATACCATGTGTTCACAGAATGTAAACTGTTCTGTCTGGGGCAAGTACAAAGCACTTAAAAATAACGTCCAAAGAGTAGGTTCAGATGGATAATTGTAAGCACTAATATCTAATGATAACTTTGACTTGGCACATCTTCTGTCTTTCTAGAATTGCCAAAACGTTCTTAATGGAAAACCTCACAGCTGCTGATACAAAAATGTTAATAGACAAGTGTTTTAGCAGTTTCTTTTCCAAAGCTTCTGCTAGAAATACTCACACTGCTCTTAAGTGCTTAGAAAGACCTTTAGTGAGGGAAAAAAACTGTCCTTAGTGAATTAATAGTATTACGTTTCTGTTGTGATAAATACCTCTCAAAAATGGTTTTTAGCAGCAGAGGAACATCAGTTACTAGTTATAAGCTTATATCATCTCTAATTAAAAAAAAAGTGTACCAGAATTAAGTATACTGCTATTGGATTATTGGTACCAAGATTTTGTTTCACTTTCTTCCTTTTTATTTTGTTCTTGACAAAATAAAAACAAATGATATAGGGGAAAGACATCAGACAGTAAAAACCCCAAACAGAAAGTATTTTTTCATTTTTTCCCTCTGTGAAAAATAAAAGTTTCATGGGAATAATTTTAGCAATTGAATTTTTATTCATGGTTTCTGACTAAAAAATTGTTGTGATTTTTGAGTAACTACAGGTTCTGGAATGAAACAGAGGTTTTTATAAAAACAAATTTCTTAATATACAGCTTTTTCAAGCTGTATTTCCGTCCTCCTGTTACAACTCAGTGTGTTTGCATGTAGTAAGAAAAACAGATTTATTTTTTTCTTTTTTTCTTTCCTGAAGTTGTTCATGAGGACTATTCCTCGGTGTCTTCTGTCCTGCATAACAAATACAGGTCTCTTTAGAAATTCATTATGTGTTCTGGCTCTATATTGCCTATTCATGTTCCTCAGTTGTTCTCGAACCCTTTAACCTCAGCTATTCTGAGGCGTTTATTTTGGTTTGTAGCTGTTCTGAAGTAAGGAGTTTATTTAAACTGGCCAGCTCCTACAGTTAATGCAGCATCTCTGAAACTGCCAGCGAGCCTAAATTAGGTTGTCAGAGTCAACATACCGATCTAGTGAGCCTATTAAAATCTTAATAACTTTTAAAATTGGACTCTGGGTAACAAAACATTGTCCCTGCGCATTAGATTTTCAGTAGATAAATCCATTAAACTCTGCCTTATCACCTTTCTTCTCTCTCTGTTAGAGACTGCCTAAAGAAGAATTTTTAGAGATCTAGTGAGTATCTCTAATATTGGAACATCATAAATCAGTTATCATTGGACTACATTCAGCTCATCCAAATAAATTCTGCTGTGTTAGGAAAAATCTCTGCTTTTCTTTGGGTCATCTTACTGATGGTGCTTAGATTTCTCTGCCCGAGAGGAAGGTAGTTTGTTTCAATGATGCAAAAGCAGGGGGAAGATAGCTATAGTACTTGTTTGTTGCCTATTATTTCTGAGCCAATAGTCCATCCTGCTTTTAGTAAAGGAGCTGTCAATTATATTTAAAATCAGCTTTCTGTTGTCTCAGCTTCAGTTCTGTGCATGAGGACATTCTGTGAGTCCAGTAGAATTACATTGATCTCCTCTTCTCCCTCCTTCTCTCTCTCTCTCTCTCTCTCTCTCTCTCTCCAGTAAAATGTCAGATAACTGCATCTATAATGCACTGCCATAAACTGGAATTTCCTCCTTCAATTTACTCTGATTGGGAAGGAAAATTCTTCTTCTGCCACAATTCTCATGTATTACTTAAGTTCTCATTCATTTCTAGATGCAAGTGGGAGGTCAAAATGGAACTTTTTAATGGGAACAAAGTTGCAGCCTTAATTATGAAGGAAATTGTAGATTACTTGTAATAATCAACCAAAGTTTGAC
Organism: Microhierax caerulescens; assembly: GCA_035590215.1. Classification (NCBI taxonomy): domain Eukaryota; kingdom Metazoa; phylum Chordata; class Aves; order Falconiformes; family Falconidae; genus Microhierax; species Microhierax caerulescens. The sequence goes on along the minus strand of JAVJGJ010000061.1, from coordinate 50,812,242 downwards.
TGTTAAGTTTGACTGGCAGAAAAACATCTGTCATCATTATTACTATGTATGAGACCAAATCCATTTGCAGACAAGTAGCAAGTGATTAGACAGAACTAGGAGAAGCAAAAGGACTTTTATGAGAGACTCCTTGTAATTCTTTTCTTTCAAGAAGGATAATTAGTGGCCTTTCGGATATTTCAGCCAGTTGTAATGCTCTGTGAAAGGAAATTAAATGAAACCAAGCGTGGTTGTATATGACAGCAGTGACTTAAAACGAGCCCTTCTGCTCTACTGTCCTATAGTCTTTACATTGTGTATCCCTTGCAAAGTGGTTATTAGCAAAGAATCTAGGGTGTTTTGCACAGCAATTAGTAACTAAAGGAGATGCAAAAGATGGCATATGTATAGTACATGTAACGTGGATGTCTGATTCTTGATAGTAAACAATGTCTTGGAATGCAGTAGTCAATTCCTCTGTAGCGGGGTCAGAATGTGTACTCTAAACTTTGAAAAGAACCATAAAAGGTGAGTTGAGGAACATAGTAGGTAAACAAAACTATGACAAAATAAATATGCCTGAGCTGAAAGGGAGTCATCATCAAAGACTATGAAGAATCTATGTCTTCCTGAGAATCTGTTTTCTCGAGTTATTACCAGCTGTGGTCAAACATGCTGCTAAACTCACTGAGCTATTTTCAGTAGATTTTTCTGCCTTAGTGCAAAAGGGTGAACTTGACTTGGTGTCTCTTGAGCAAACACAAGTTCTATCTGCAAAGCAGTCCAAATGCCAGCACTTTATTATCATTAAAGCCCAATTATCAAGAAAGCTTCATCAGAGGATCTTAATGACACTATATTTTGATATTTAGATGAAACATTCTATTAGAAGCTTGAGTGAAAGAGGAAGTGATAAAGACAATTAGTTCTGCTAACTGGAGTCTGTGGGAGCTTATCTACGGATTTGCTCCTTACATGGTTAAATATTCCCTCTGCAATTTAGGTTTTATCCAACAAAGAAGATCTGATTTCAGATAATTCTTCTTTTAAGAAAACAGTTGGTACTTCAGTCTGTCACTCATCCATATCCACTTATGCCAGGATAAACACTCATTTATGAGAGAATTCAAAATAAAGCACAACATGCAACTTACCATTTACAATAAATTGGTAGGTAATATGTTTTATTCTCAAACACTTGCTTACCAGTGGCTATATCTCCAAGGAGATGAGTGCTATTTAAAAATATTATATGAGCTTCCACTTCTCCGGGGAAGCATAGCTGTCCTTGTACAGTTTGTAAAATGACTGTATAGTAACCTCATTGAATACTGGGATATTTTTCTGTGTTTTTTTCCCCCTCATTGTTTATAATGACCAAAAAAGAAGCAGCCAGGGCATCTGTGTCTTTGCAGACAAGAGTGCTATTAACTTGTTACTTTTGAAGTACACATAATAAACAATACTGAGCAGGAATAGTGGCTTCTTAGACTGGGATCCTGTTCTGCTTGGTGCAGACGCACACTACATGAAGCTCATAATTTACTCCCAAATCTTTTATAATCTAAGCATAAAACTCTTGTCAGTAATGAAATCTGACAAGTGGCTGGAGTTGGTAGAGGCAGGGAAGTGATGAAGCAATGGGTCTCAGCATAGCTGCCAGTCTTCTTTCTCTAGCTTAGAAGAATTTGACTTTGGGCAGAGGAATCTGTTCAGTCTGGACAGAAAGTGAAGGTGATGGTCCCTCAGATGTGACTGTTGTTAGTGAAGCTTGGGTTTAAGTATGAGAGAGTGAAGTGAGGTATGAGAAATCTTATAGAACTAAACTGCGTAACACTTGGTGAAATACAGGCTGTAAATATTGCACAGCACTTAAACCCCTCAAAAAACAAAATACCCCCCCAACACAAAACAAACAAAAAAAAAAAACCCAAAACCAAACCTTATTGGAGGATCTCCAAGCAGCTTGCAAATATCCATTAATTACCTCTCAGTGGGAAATGGTACAAAGATCATTTCACTTGTTTTGGAATTGGAAATCAGTTGCTGTTAATGTGTAGATCAACATTGCTACCATCTGTTATAAATAGGAAAGAAAGTAGAGATTATGGACAAAGCATTAATTTGCAGTCAGGATGTTCATACACAGAATGTAGCCACCTGACCTTGAATTTAAATTTAAAAAAACCTGTGAGACATTTAGTGGTTTCGTGTAGTAAAAATCTTCATAGCTCAGATTTTGCATTATCTGACTTTTGAAGTGAAGATTGAGCCTTGCTACCTGGAAGCCAAAAAAACTGATTATGCTTGGATGCGATGGTGTTACTAACAGCCTGTGCAACTGAAAGGGGACAAAAGGTTCAGGGACTTTTATGGCTGCTTGAACCTCTAAGCCACCGCTGGTTTTCAGATTACCTAAGTGAAGTCTCACCCCAGCTGCAGTCTTGGGCTGTCATCTTTACATTGCTGGTGAATTATAAACCTGCCCATCATTACTGTGATGCGTTCCATACAATAAAGACCTGCTTTAATAAGGCTCTATTTTCGCTTCCTTACTTCTCCAAAACTTGTTTTTCTGTAGATATTGAAATAATTTTTTAACTATTTAACTGACCTTGTCTGTGGCTTTTTGATTATATGTGCTTCCAAGACTTAGCCTATTAATCTCTTTTGAAGGATCTGATCATAATAGTAATCAAAGTTATTTTTTTCAGATTGGTGAGGATATTCAGACAATTTTGGTTTTAGTTACTGTTCCCACAACAATGACTTTTCTGTCCTCAAAGTATCAGTTACACCAGGCAAAAGGTGAAATTGCCTTTCACTACTTGAAAAACTGGGCCAAAGTAGCCAACAAATGTTTAACATCAAATACTTTGTTCCATGTGAATGAACACTTTTGTCAGCTGCCTGGGTAAATAATAGCTCCTATTAGGCGATAGCCAGTACAAATGCACAATGAAAACAATCTCTCATTTTCTGTAGAAATAATGCACTGGTGCCCTTGAAATAGCTGTAGGGTTTTTTTATTGAGAATCACAGCACGAGAATGAGGAGGTGTGTGTCTCTGTGTGTGTCTTACTATTTCTTTTTTTTACTGCTTTTCACAGAAATACTCATCAGTCTTCCTCTTTTGTTCCTCCAGGTTTGATTAGAAGCCTAGTGTATTGTGGGGAGGAGTGGGATGAAGTGTATGCTTATTATGACTAACCAGAGGGTAAAAGCCTTTTCCTGACTTGATCTTTGAAGGTGCACAATGTTCTTGGTTTGGGTTTTTGGGTTTTGTTTTTTTGATTTGGGATTCTGTTGTTTGTTTGTTTCTGAGCTGCTAAGAGAAGTAACAATGTGCCAGACATCTTAAGAATGGGGGTAGTGGTGCATATGTCACAGATGCTAGAAGGGAGGCAAATAAATACGAAGGTGCTCCTTTTAGAGTGTAGTAAGAGACGTAATGGCTTCAGCATGTGGAGGATTGGGTAGCCTTGAAGGTTAAAAGTCAAATGCTCTGGTAATGATTAATTGTGGTTGTATCTGATCATGAATATTAGTTTACTTTTGTTCACTTACTGCTGCTCATTAATGACATTGATGTGCCTTTTGTCAGTTTAGTAATTCTGGACTCACTTAAGAGTACTCTGGGAAGCTCTGCCTCTTGTTAGTTTGTGTGTGTATTAAGTGGAATTTCTAATAAATGTGGGCTCACCAGTAAAAGTGAGCTGCCGAGCCATTTTATTTTAACTTCATAATACACCCACTGTGGTTTCTAGCATGACTGAAAAAATACACAGTAAGACCCAAATTCAGCCGCTCACCACTTGGTGCCACTGTAGCTTTGTGAACTGTAGTATCACCAAAATAACAGAAGATCTTTCTTCCTCTAGGTTTGCCAAGTGCCGTCTGAAATACGACACTGAGCAACCATCCTTCAGCTGTGCTGGTCTGAGTCAGAATAGGTGGTGGCTGATGGACAGTTTCTTCGTATTGCTTAGAAGGGAAAGGAGATGTTGGAATCTATGTTACATGTTTTAAATCGAATATGTAGATATGAAAGCACTGCAGGTGTTTGTTTTTTGATACAGCTGTCAGTTCAAACCTGTCAGTGGACTAAACCATTTCAGTGACTGTTCTGAGACTGTTCTTTTCCTGGAGAGGAAGAGAGACAACTGTTGAATGTACTTGCAGGTAGTTACATAAAAAATACAGAGAACTTTAACATGTGTGTCGCTTACTCCATTTGTTTAAGTATATCTCGCATAGGACATCTGTCTGCTTAGACTATAGGATCTTCATCTGAAAAGTGTTATGTGGTATGGGTCATGCTTCTGCAGGCAACCTCATAATCTTTCTTTTGTTTCCCAATATTTATACAATGCAATTATATTTATATTATGCAATTATACCGAAGGAGACATACAGCTTTTTTCAAAGGAGTGTTTGAAGCTGTGTGGATGATGAGAACATGTTATCTCCTTACAAATTTCTGTAATGATGACAGCTAAAAGTGACTTCTGCAAGGTAAATGTTCTTATTTGTGTGTTGAAGGCAGGATTGCACCATCTGAACATGATGAAGAGCTGTAAGGCTGGCTTGACAAGTTGTCTGACAGGGAATGGGAGTATCGTAACTGGAATCAGGAATGGGAGAAGGTCTGTGGAACTTTTTTTTTTTTTTTTTTTTTTTGGACAGAGTGAGGAACTTATTTGGAGTCGAGGATGAAGAAATGACAAGATAACACTGAGAATAGGAATATGACCAGGAGTAAGAATTTAAAACCACTCTCACAGCCTGTCCTTTCTCCCCATTTTCCCTCTACTCTGTTACCCTTCTCCTTGGTTGTGCAGGCACTGTTGTTTTATGTTGTTAACATTAGAGAAGGGAATCTGAGCCAATTATTTTTCCTGCAGATTGAAGTGCTGGGATCTGATGTGTGGCTAATGGGCAGCTGGAAGCAAAAAATTCTGTAAAATAAATATATACAGGAGCTGCATACGATTGCAAAAATGACCCTATTTCCCATATTTTTCTAAGCACTTGACAATAACTTTAGTGGAATTTCCTTTCAGACTTTTAAGTGTGTGGATTTACAACTGTGTAGTTTTCTTAAGTACAAGTTTTGTGTGATAGATGTATGCAGATAACACTTCATTTTGTTCTTTGTTATGCCACCATTAGTGAGGTGCTTAGCAGATATCTGTACCATCATTACTTTCTTGTTCATGGATTTTAAAGCAGAGAAAACTGAATCTGGCTGATTCCACAACAAAAATTCAGGTATTAAAATCAAATTCCAGGACCTAGAAACTGGCTTAACATTTCTGTTCCTGGAGAGATGACTAAGGATCTTTAATGGAGAAAGAAATCAAGTTATGAAGATTGAAGAAATCAAGTCTAAAGGTGGTGTTTTGCAGTTATCCTTTTCTGATACTTTTCAGAGTTGCTAGTTCTGTTATAAGACTCATGTTTTTTTCTCATAGACCCTCCATTCCACTAAGAGATCACTCATGGTTATTTGGTCTTGATTTTTACTGTTTATTTCAGCTGGCCCTGGCATCCTGCCACTCTATTACTTGTCCTGTACATAATGTTGTATGTAATATCAATCTGAAATGATATTTCAGTTGCAAATTTCAGCAGAAGGGGGCAGAAATGTAGTGCAGAGTAGGGTGTCTTCCTCATACCAGATTTACTTTGTTTGGTAAAGTTCTTTGAGTTGTGCAATATAGTTTATGTATTAGCAATTACTGTTGCTACATTGGGATAGTCCACACAAGAAGGCATAAGACTTTTGAGACTCCAGAGGAATTTCAAACTGAACAGGTGTGTCAGAACTTCAGTTTACATGGTGAGCCAAATAAAAGAATGAAGTATTGCATTTGGCTAGCACTTAGGTAGAGTTACAACTTGATGACAGATGGATAAATATCTGCTTTTATGGCCAATGCTTTCATTATCTTTTGGAGTCCTGAAAACATTTGACCAATTCCTTTTGACCTTGCAACATCATGATCTTGATCTAAGATCTTACTTAGCATGGCTAATCTTACTGGCCTCAGCTGTAGCCTGATTATTACTCTGATTTATGTTGTTGCTGTGCTTGTCTCATGACTCCTGCCACCTATTTGTTTTACATTAATCTACTCTTAAAAAAGCAAAAGGCAAACAAGTCAAAGCTTCCTAACAAAGATGGTGTCTTGTCAACACTTCTCTAACCCAATGACCAAGAAGTAAGACAAAACCCCTGTTTTAAACCTAAAGATGGTACAATTTTGCCAGATTTTGGAGTATCTGACACCATTCTGTGCTTCCCCTGAATTTCTCCTAAAGGTTACTGGAATATGTCAACACCAGAAACGGTGCTCTGCGTTTCTCTGGTAGTTCTCATTCTCCTTCTGTGTGTACCCAAGTCATTTTCAAAGTGGCAGAACTCCAACATGTGTGAACCTTAGTATATTATAGTTAGTACTATGTAAAAGATTTCCCTCCCTATGTTCTTTAGCTACAAGGAATGTAAATAAATAGTGTTTTTTTTAAAAAAAATAAAGCTTAATTTTTTTAATTCCTTTAAGTTTTCAGGGCTCTGAATTTTTTCCTCCCCAAGCTTTTAAGGGTAGATGTTGCTGTGATACTAAGGAGGCAGAAATCTTTGTGTTATAAAATCATGAATCTGATTTCAGTGTTTAATGTTGTATAGTTACAGGGTTATGTTAACATGTTTTGCCTTTTGGGACTTTTTTAACGTGAGGATTAATATAACAGTCCTTTGGAATGAAAGTTGTTATGGTAATGGAAAATATATGTACTGCTCCCCTCTGTAAATCTCATTTTTCTCTGTAGGTTTCAGGAAGTAACCTACAACAGAGATACTAACAAAACATGTATTTTGTATGCTGCATCCAAGCTAGCTTTAAAGAGGTTAGCTGGGTACCAGAAGTAATTTTTTTAATGCAGCAGTCCAGAAGTTTTTTTTGAGCTAATCTGTCCTTCATTACCATCTTGCTACAGCTAGACTGCTTTCCTGCATGAACTTAGCTTTAAGCTAATGTAAATTTTTCTACACTAAACTGAAGTTAGATGTAAAGACAGACCAAAAATCTGATCCTTCCCTTTTTTTTTTTTTTTGTCACTTCTAGTACAAAGGAAGGTACATGCATGAAGGAGGGTGTGCTTAGGTAGACATGCAGATGAGTTTTCAAGCAAGATGAACAGCAAGGCTTAGGTTCTGAATTACCTTAATTTATCAGTGTAACCCTATTGAATTCATCCCACCTATTTGTATTCATAGTGCTCTATGAAATCCTTGCTGTAGTACTAAAAATAAGACTATGATACTGTTTTGCAAACCACTTCTGATTTTGCAGTGCTGACAATTACAAACTTTGAGGGGGAAAAATGAAAAATTTTATGCATACATATATAAAGCAGCATGGGCTTTTGATGATAAAAGACAAACGAAGTTCCAAAGGGACTCATGAAGTCTGTCTGACTTTTTAAGGCTGTGGTGATGAGACACATGAAACAGTGGATCTTAACAATTGAAAAATAACCTTAAAATGTTCTCACAGGGTATAAACAAGAAGATAGTTAGGAATCTACTGTTAAAAAAAACTTCTGCTACTAAATAGTTATAATTTGATAGCAAAGATAAATTTGAGGAAATATCAAGACTCAAAACAAAACTGAGTGATGATCTGTGAAAAAATAGTTTAACATCTAAAGACTTTAGTTGTTGGACTTAGTAAGTTTTATAATCATAAAAAGTACCAGTTTATATTCCTGGGGACTTAGTTCTGGCAAGCAAAGCCACATCAACAAACAGCTTTAATGCATGGCATTTGATGGTGCAATCTTTGGTGAACTTGAGCTAATAATTTTAAGGTGCCATTTTTCTTGTCTGAAGGAACCACTGGAACAAAACACATTTCTTCGTGGCAGAAATCTTAAGCTGAGATAGCCGCCCCATCAGACTCCCTCTGCTTCAGTAGCCCTGTTAGCAGTGGTCAGATGCTAATTCTGTACTGTCACATCATAAATGTTAACCTAGAATAAAATGCATACCTTTGGAGCAGGCTATGGGGGAACGCATAAAGCTTAAGACATGCCAGGTGTATTATCTTCCTGCACTCTTGCATTCTTAGTTATCATCTCTCTCTGGTACTGGCTTGCATTGGCTTCAGCATGTATGGGTAGGGTCTTAAACAAATAGGCAAGTATTTGGTTTCATTGTAATAGAGGCATTAATATTTGCTCAACATCAAAAATGTATTAGTAATCCGTTGACTTATTGATTAATGGGGAACGTGTGATTTTGAGTGTTGAAGCATGATGCTGCCACGTTGACTTAAAGTACACACTACAATGGTTAGGGATATTTTTACAGTACCATAAATGGAATAATTCCTCAGGATTTAACTGTGTATGTTCTAGGGGAAAAAAATTGATTTGATAAATGGAAACTAATAAGCAGACATTCAATTTTTATCCTGTGCTTTTTCAGGGAACACTGCCTGTAGCTGTCTTAGTGTTGAGCAAGCAAATACACGTTTTACTGGACAGGCTGACTACTTAGGAGTTTACACTGGTGATTAACAAAGAACTGTGATTGCAGTTCTTAAACTGAGATTCATTCTGTTTAGCTGAAGTGCTTAAGGATATGTGTGGATTTGAGGAAGACTGAAACTGCATTTCTGTACCAGAAAGCAATTACTTAGGTTACACTGAAAGATCTGTTTTGTAACATGATTTTAGAGCATATTAAACTTGTCCAAAGGGAAAGTTAAAATGGTACGTGTGGACTCACAGAGCCGTTGGGAGAACAGTATTTTGAGTGCTAATAAAGAGAACAAAGCAAAGCAGTAAACAGTAATAAATAGTGCGAGTTACTAGTTTCACAGGCCAGAGCAACTCAGAGAAGTGGTAGAGTGACTAGAGAAAGCAATAGCCAGTGAAAGAAGAGACTGGAACGTGAGCTGTCATGTCTGTGAGAGTACAATTGGCCCCTCAATAGGAATTGATAAGCTCATAGCCCTCACAGAATTACACCTTGAATAGGTAATGGATGTAATCAAATGTACAGTCGAAGAACTGTGTGAGAAGGAGACATCTGCCAGGGAACCTTTAGAAATGCAGGGACAATCTAATGCTGATTATTGTGGGAGCACTTCAGGAAAACTATCCTTACTATTTCAGTACTGTTTCCTGCCTTCAGATTTTCTTTTTCTCTTGCTGCTGCATTTGCCTTTCCGAGTTCGGATGGATAAGGAGTGTTAGAGTTGGATCTCAAACAGCAGGAAGTTGATGGAAATGTGCTTCCATAGAGTCTAGTTTCCACTGCAACCCCAAATTGTTTCCTAACAGATGCCCAGTCTTCCCCTTCTGTTATGTTTGATTTTTCATAATTTGTTTTCTTTAGATATATTCTAATCAGTATGATATTCTGGTAATCTGGAGTGAAACTTCACCTTAAGTGAGCCCAGTTTTTTCTGTATAATTTGAGGCAGTATTTCTAGGGCAGTCCTGTGAACTGATCACATGGCTGCTGCACTTTTCTTTAAGTCCGTTGTTTTAAGAATATTGTTTGCACTGTCAGTCTAAACCAATACAAATTTATAGATCGCTATAGGTACCAATTCCACAGTTAATTGTCAAGGTTCCTTTGGAAACTCATGCTGTAATATTGAACATGTTGAGTAGGCTGCATATGAACATAGCTGAGTAAAAAATCTCATTTAGTTTCAACTACCCATTACCTCAAATTGACCAAGCTTTGTTTACAGACTTGCACAACATTTCTTTAACTGGTTGTAATTAAGCTTATAGGAAGTAATTAATTACCAGCAAGTTAATAGAGATAGTAGACTGTAGAAACAGAACTTTAATAAAATGGCTCAATAGTTTTTACCTATTGTTTAGTCCTATCTGCAGAAGTGGGAGGAGTGCTCCAGTCATTTAAGTGCAGTGTTACAGTTTGAAGACAAAATTACCTCTGTATTTTTGCCCTTCTTTTATGTCTTTGACGTGAAAGATGTGCAATGTGCAGGCAAGCTATTTATTACTCTTTTTACTGATTTGCTTTGCTCTCCTTACTGTAAACAAATATTTGTCTTTCCCAGCCATCCTTAGTTTATAGCTGTTATATGTATGGAGTAACACAAACTAGTGTTTTACCTCTTAAAATATCTGTAGTCTTTGGGCTGAGATCTTTTACACTTAACAGCAATTTTTGTTCATTGGTTACTTCCTCTTCAAGATATTTTGTAAAATAGCATGCAGATACTTTGGTAAGGGTTTATAGCATGCTATATAAATAGCACTGCAGATTTTTTTTTTTCAGCAGAAAATAGATGAAAACAGTCTGAGTAGGTTTGCTACTCTGCCACTGGTTTGTTCCATAGCCTAAGCTGCATTCGTATTTTTAAAGTGGTAGTAAGGAAAGGTAGTTCAGGAGTGGAAGGCTTTGATTCAAAATCCTGTTCCATGTGATATTCCATCTTTCCCTGGAGAAAGTCATAGTGACAGACATTTTGCAGTTTTTAGGTGGCGTATTGCTGGTATCTCTGGGGAACTCTTCTCCTTGTAAGAAATAAGCATCTGTCTGCCGGAATGGTAGAGTCAAATGAGGAGAACATGTCACTAGAAGGCTGAGGCAACTAGTTCTACATTTTGCAACAGAAAATCATTATTTATGCAATCTGTAATAATCTCAACAATCATTAAGAATCTCCATTGCCAAGTGTCTCTCCCATACTAGTTGTAAAGATGAGGGTATGTGGGTTCAATCCTGTGATAAGGGGTAAGTGCCTCATCTTTGGGAAAAAGAAAAGAAATAAGGTTGTCTTTCCATTTAGTCCTTAGTTGAAGGGGAGTGTTGGTTTCCTTTGTATTTTCTTCCAAAAATCAAAAATTAAATAGTTTACTTTGGAGGGATGCTTGAAGGTCAATTGGAATATTTTATGTTTCTCAGATTAGGCTTTCTGAGGTGGAGAGATTGCCCCCTTGGAAATGGAATTGATACTTTACATTGGCTTTTTTTTGGTGGTATTTTTGTTTGTTTTAGCTATTAAACAAGTATGATCCTGAACTCCAAGTGTTTTTAGAGAAGTTTTATAGCAGGTATGTCAAGAAAAGCAATGCTCTTTTCTGATTTCTATGCAACTCTCTTTGTTTATTGATTATACAGGCATTCTACTGGGCAGAATAACTGCCTCAGATCTTTGGCACTCACCCTTTTTGCTGGCTTAGGCAATTTAATGTAATTAATTGTAATAGCTTTATTTTTCTTATGTGGTTTAGAGTTTAGTCTCTGATACAATGATGTCCTTAATGCAGATACTTCAGGATTGTTTTCATTAGGATCAACTGAATATAATTATTTAAGCAACTTTAAGCTGACCTAAGTTAAAAATTGATGTTCAAACCACAGCATCTTTGGAAAAAAAAACCAACCCAAAAAACAAAACCCTCAGAGTAATGATTTTGTAGTCAATCAGCAATCATTGTGTAAGGGCCGAGTCATTTGCTCTGGTATCTATAGGAGTGTTATGAACAATAAAAAATAACATGGGAAGAACAAGTGCAGAGGTGAAATACTGTGTAGCGCTCTCAAGGAAACATCTCCACCTCTGGATACTTGGTAGCAGGGACTTGCCAAGAACTAATTCTTTATCATAGTGACCGTGTGTAATCCAGTCAGCGGTAATTGCAGTAGTTAGAGAAGGTGACTGTCAGAAATTTGCTTTGTTCTAGTGAAGCTTCTTCCTTCTACAACAGATTTTTTTTCTTTTTTCTTTCTCCCCCCCCCCCACACACACACACTGGAAAAGAGGAGGGAGTTCAGTTTGTTCTTTACCTTATATATGGAACAGAGCCCTCTAGACTAAGGAAGATCTCATTTTAAGGTTCAAAGTTGTGCGCAAACATAGCAAAATATACTGAAGTCGGTAGTCAATGAAAAGTAAAGCCAATAGGAATTGCTGGCATCAGAGTAAATTCAGAACCCAGTTTAAATTCTTGTATTTATACTGCAGTGGACTCTACATCCAAGGAAAGTTCACACAAGATGGAACTTATTCTTTCCCACTACATCTGAACTATTTGCTTGGTTGCAAGTGTTGAGAGCAGTTTTCATAATGAGTTACAGACACAGTTCTAGGACTAAACCCATGTTTAGGCATCTGACAACGGGCCATCAAGATGATTAAGGGACTGAAGCATATCTCCTATGAGGAAAGACTGAGAGAGCTGGGACTGTTCTGCCTAGAGAAGTTAGAGTGGGCTGGGTGGAATCTCATTGATGTGTGTAAATACCTCAAGAGAGGGTGCAAAGATGATGGAGCCAGGCTCTACCTGGTGGTGCCCAGTTGCAGGACAGGAGATAATGGGCACAAGCTGAAACACACGAGGCTTCATTAGAACATCAATAAACACATTTTTACTGTGAGAGTGACAGAGCACTGGGATGGGTTGTCTGGAGAAGTTATACAGTCTCCGTGAGGATCTTCAAAAGCTGTCCAGATGGGCAACCTGCTCTAGGTAAACCTTTTTGAGCAGGGAAGATTGACAAGATGATCTCTAGGGTCAACAAGATGACCCCCTTTCCAACATCAACCATTCTGCAAATCTGAGAGAGATGGAAAGGAATTAATGTTTCAAATTCATCAAAGTGGCTTGCTCAGATCCTTGTGCAGCAAGGTAGTGAAGAATGAAACCACAGTCATTTGACTTAACTCTGCTGCCCTCTGTGTGCTGTGTTGTCTCTCAGGTTTCTCTTTGCTCCCTTTTCTCATTTTCTGGATGTGAAGCAGAAAGCTTTACTATTATGATCTAGTTTCCAAATGTGGAACAATAAAGCTGAAAGACATGGTGTGAGGGAGAGCTAGAAATGCCCTTTTAAAAAATCGTGACACCCAGGTGCACAGTTGTGCTCTCAATTGCTTGAAAATTTTAAACTATTTTTATTGGTAAAGTCACTGCTTTTCTTGATCTTAATGCCTATTGAATAAGACGACAATTTTCTTAAGCCAAATAACTGTCACTTTGTGTTTTCCTTTAGGATTTCTGTGTTTTGAAAACATTTTTTAGCTGCTTAGGAGAACTGCCTTCTGTACTGAGAGACTTATGTCAATGAAGAAATTGGTGCAGAAGATTCCTAGCTCTAAGTGTAGTTCTTCAAGGATTTCAGGGAAGCTGGACCTGATGTGATTAATCCTAGGGCATTTAAAGAATTGGCTGTGTAAGGAAGAAAGTGGTATCTGGGGAAAAGCAAATATAGTCCTTCACGAGAGGATAGGGAAAGGATGAGCTGGGTAATTAAAGACCAGTCTGTTTGGCTTAAATATATCAAGGAATAATTGGATAGACATCTCATAAGCCCCTGCCAGTTAGCAAGATCGGTTACCAAGTAAACAGATTTCTCAAGGGCAAATCATGACAAACCCATTTAATTTCCTTGTAAGGTAGCATTACAGGTCAGGTGGCTGGGAGAGAAGCAGTAGGTATTATATACTTTGACTTGCCTAAAGTCTCTTGCACTGTATCCATGTAACCTTCTCTCAAGTCAGATGAGGAAAAGTGGTCTAGACAAGTGTATTGCCTGGTGGATATAGAATTGGTCAGAAAAAAAAATTCAGAGAATATGTATATTTAGCCAAATATCGGAACACAGTAATATATCAAGGAGAGCTTGTCAATATCCTATGCCTTATATTAATCAGTATATTTATTAATGACTTGGACAGTAGAATGTAGGGTACTTTCTGAATCTGCCAGCCCTGGCAGAGTGAGAAGGAACACAAGAGCATGGGGAGACAAGTACAAATATCAGAATAATCTTGCGAAATAGAATTCAGTAGGGGTAAGAGCAGGGTAAAGCACTTCAGCAGGATGAATCAGCTGCATAAATACAGCACGAAAACATTTGAGTAAATGGTGTTTATATGTACAGGGATTTAGGATTTATAGACAATCACAAGTAGTAGTCATTAATGTTAAGATGGTAGTTAACACCATATTAACCTACGTATAATACTTGTGAAATAATCTCAGTCTTACTCAACATTGGTGAGGCTTCTGTTAGAAAACTGTTCCAGTTTTATTTTTCAGATAGCTGTGGTCCCAATGAAGGCAGCCCTCTGAAGAAAAACAGTAGGTCCAGAAAAACGTTGCTAAAAAGGAAGAAAGTAATAAAAAAGGAGCTAGAACTGTTTAACCTAAAAATAGAAGGAAGATGGATGCAATACACTTGAAAATATACAGAACGTTACTTCAAGAAGAAAAGGAGTAATCTAGTATCTATTTATGGTAGGTGGAGCAAATATGGAGTTTAAATTACAGCCTGAATACACAGAAGCTCCTAAAGGCTGTAGACTCTCCATTGGAAGAAGTTTTTAAAACTTGCCTTTAAGATGAGATTGATGAGACCTGGTCTGTTTCGTTTACCTGTGTAATGTATTTGCTGCAGGAGGATGTACTTGATAATTCTGTGGTGATTTCACCTCTGTAATTCTGCCCTAATTCTTTGATCCTGTGTTTTGTACCGTGCCTTTTGCTGATTGTGCTGACAGAGAGACTGGATAGTGTTCTGTATGTCTGGCTATAGAATACTAGTATTCCTAAAAGAATGAGGAAGAACAGGGTAGTAAAAGTTGTAAACATCTATCCAATCAAAGCTATCATTAACTCATGAAAGTAGAAATTTCAGGGTCATTTCTTACGAATTAATTCTTATGAATGAAGAGCAAAGGTATACTCAAGACAATGTGTTTTAAAGTACCGAAACTGGGTTCCTCTGGTATTTACAAAATTCAGGAGGACAGCAAATAAACCCTTCCTCTTTCTGGGGCTTTTTTTCCTTTGAGAAATATAAATCAGAAAGTTAAGCAGAAGTCAGATTTGCTGAGGAAGATATGGCTTGAAATCCATTCAACTAATTCAAAATCCACTTAAGTTAGTCAAACTTCTCCCCATGGATGTAACCCAAAACCTAGCTGAGTCTGTCAGAGGGGGTTTGTCTGTTCTAGGCTCCAATACATAGTAGACGCAATTAAAATTGTGTGAAGTACATACCTAATATTATTTTTTACTGTAATAATTATTCATGCAATTGTCTCAGTTTTACAGCAGAGGATAAAAGACTGTGCTTTAATATAGAAACCTTTTTTGTTTGTTTGGGTTTTTTTTCATTGTGAATTAAAATCTTCCTGATATTGGAAGGGATTGTAATGCCATTCCAAGAAGCTCCTGATCAGGATTCGCCAACTTAAAGTAATAACAGGTTTCACTGCAGACTCATCTTGATCAGACTGAAACCTTACCAAGTTGAATTAACAACCCTGCACACTTTAAAAAAGAAGATTGTATTTATCTAAGTGTGATTTTGGGGACCCAAATTTTATAACATTTATACTTTTATGTATTCGCTACCCAAAGGCAAGAAACTCAGATTATTTTAGGTTTCTAGTGAAGGGGGAGATAAAATCAGAATTGACAAGAAAAAAATCAACTTATATGCAAATCTTACATGTGTATAAATATGCTTGTAACAGGAAAGAGGTCATAATTACAGTAGCTGTTTCCCTTCTAACCCTTCTCCAGCTATTTATAAGCATTAAGTTTTTGAAATTTCCCACCATTGGGATTGAGACTGTCCATTGTTGAATCTATGATGGAAGGAGAGTTTTCTTTGTAGCACTGAATGAAGAAATTTTCAGTTGCATTTAAACACCCTCATAGCCTTCCTGGCTCGAGAGATGACTGGTTCTGATTCATCCAGATTGAATCTTAAAATTGTGCAGTAAATATTATCTGTTCCCTGCTGTTTTCTCTTCTCCCTCAAAAACAGTTCCAAAAAACTAAATGTAGGCTTATCTGGTGAATGGTGTAAGCCAGTAAAGGTTAAGTTTAAAGAACTTCTTATGAGAACTGCAATGAGTGAAGGGAGAGAATAACAGCTTCTTCCTCCTTCTGGTTACAAAAATACTTTCTTTCTCTTTAGAAACTGAACAGCAATCACTGGGTGCAGTTGAAAAGCAAGACTTGGATACTTAATTTTAAACAGTGCTTCTACCTATTGCTGTTAGCGAAACTGGGAATTTACTTCAGCTTCCACATACAGACATGTTTTTCTCCATCTTGGTTTGCAATAAAAAATAGGAAATAGGGATACAAATGTTTGTTTATAAGAAAACAGAATGGCAAGACTTACAAAGTTAGCCAGTATTTCCGCTGTAAGACTGCAATGGCACATTTGCTGACGGCAGATTTAAATTAGTTTCCTGCCTTCCAGTTTACAATCTGTTTCTGTCTTCACACCGTTTTCTTAGAGTGAGAAAGATTTGCGAGGTAAAGTGGATTGGGAAACTGTCTGTGGTTAAAGCTAACCTTTACTTTCTCCTCCAGCCCTCCACCATCTTTAGTTCTGTGTTTGTTTCAGCCAGGTAGATCCGTTGGGCAAACGCTTTGTGCCAGGACAAGTGATTGGGTGAGACAAGGAATGGAAACAAGACTGATGGTAAAGAGGCAGAATCACCTCTTTCAGTGGCACCACTGTCTCAGACTGTCTTGAAGTGTTCTTTAAACTTGGCTTTCAGTTAAATGCACAAACCGTCAACTTCTGGTAGCCTCGGCTCAGGTCTTCAGGCTTTTTGCATGCCTTTGTTAGTCCCTATGTGGATTTTAATCATACCTGTAGCTGCCAGAAGTAATACCTTTTTTTTTTGGCATGCTTCTGCTAATAAGTTAGTTAGTTTTTCAGTTAAGTTAGACGTTAATAGAGATTTAGCAAGTATATCTCGTGCTTGCTCTGTTACAGGTCATGTGTCAGAACGCAGTTCCACTGTGCACATTCATTGACCAGCACATGCATTTAACGTCAGTGGGCCTCTGACATGTAGTGCTATTGGGTGCAAGGGTTGGAGAAACAGTCCCAAGGACATGGCTGGAAGCTCAAGTCAACAAAAAGGTCACACCACTTTTGATTTAACGTTGTGACTGTAGGCTCTTATTATGCACCATGAATAGAACTTTTGGCATACTTTTTGTGAAAATTATTTCTAAAGATTTAACTTAGAACACAGACTTAGGATTCTGGAGCTTATACTGATATTGTATAAAGTAGCATAGAAGTTAAATATGGGATCAAAGGATGTTTCTTTAAAAGGTGTGGTGTGCCACATGCATGTAATACAGGTTAACAGTAGTTCTAGTGTTAGCCTATCCTTATATTATAATGTTTAATTTTAAGTTTCATTTGGAATATGGAATATTACTGTTGCTTTTTGTCTCTTACGAGATGCTTAACTAGAGAACCACAGATGTTGCATACCAACTTAAAAGCTCCAAGTTAATCTCAGAAGCAGCATTAGCCTCTCTAAATTGGCAACTTTGTATGCAGTATCCATGCTGTAAAGCTATGGTGAAGAGAGTTCACCAAAATATGAACTGTACTTGGAAATCGTATCTACTGAGAGGAGTGTTTTATGCAGATTTTTTCATTCTCTTTTGATGTAATTGTCTCTTACACACAGGAACAGGGAGAAATGTAAGATGATGCAACCTGAAGAGAAAGAATTCCATACTGTTCTGGGCACAGCAGTCATCAGCTAAAACCAAACGCAGGGAAATCTGTTCAGTGGATTGTAGAATTATATAATTGTTTAAGCTGGAAAAGACCTGTAAGAGTCCAACCGTTAACCCAGCACTACCAAGACCACCACTAAACCATGTCCCTAAGCGCCACACCTACATGCTTTTTGAAATAATTCCAAGAATGGTGTTTCCAGCACCTCCCTGGGCAGTCTGTTCCACTGCTAGATAACCCTTTCTGTGAAGAAATTTTTCCTGGTATGCAATCTAAACCTCCCCTGGCACAACTTGAGGCTGTTTCCTCTCATCCTGTTACTTGTTACCTGGGAAAAGAGGCTGACATCCTCCTTGCTACAGCCTCCTTCCAAGTGGT
>JAVJGJ010000061.1:50737686-50794213 GCA_035590215.1 Microhierax caerulescens | reverse complement strand
CAGCTGAGGAGGACCTCACACCCGAGCAGGGGGATGTGCCTGAAGGAAACCTATGCTGAAATAGGCTTGCTGGCAGGACTTGTAACCCCATGGGGGACCCATATTGGAGTGGCCCATTCCTGAAGGACTGGACCCCGTGGAAGGGACCCATCCTGGGGCAGGGGAAGAGAGTGAGGAGGAAGGATCAGCAGAGACAGGGTGTGATGAACTGACCATAACACCCATTCCCTCCAAGGAAATGCTTGGGCAGGGCAGGGCACATAGAGACACTGAGAATTAAGTTAAGCTTTGGAAGAAGGGAGGGGTTGGGGCAAGGTGTTTTTTCCTTATTTGAATAGTAATAAAATAATTTTCCTCATGCCGACTCTGTTTTGCCTGTGACGATAACTGCTGAGTGATCTCCCTGTCCTTATCTTGACCAACGAGCCTTTCATTATATTTTCCCTGCCCTGTCCAGTTGAGGAGGGGAGTGATAGAGTGGCTTTGGTGGACACCTGGCATTCAGCCAGGGTCAAACCACTACACATTTAATGTGGCACTGGTTTTTAACAGAGATTGTCATCAGGTGCAGCATAAGACAAAGATTGGTGGTACACGGTCAGCAACTTGGCATGAAAGACAACAGGATGAATGAAGGATATGAATGAGCTGCAACAGAGGATAAATTAGTTATGTGCATGGGCTATTTGCAGCCAACATTCTCCAATTTTATAGGCCACCTTCAAAAAAACTGCTGCTTCTACATTCACAAAGCAATTGGGTTTCTTAACTGGCATAGCTATGTTGTGCCTGTAACCAAAGATCTGGTTCAGTTCAAGAATTTGAGATAATTGTTACATTGTCTTCACCACTTTATTTGCTTGCTTGCTGAAACTAAGTGAACCTTTGACAACCTTGTTATGAATTTCCTGTAAGAAGGGAACAGATCTTGATGCCCTAACAGATCTCACGAGGGCAAAATATAAAAAGATACCAGCACTCCAGCGATGCTGTAACTGTCATTCATTCAAATGTCTCACATAAGAAGTATTGAAAACAAAACTTTCACAAGGTGTCTTGAGAAAAGATTTATTTTGTTGAAATGTTGTGTCTTTCTATTAAAAAAATATTACAACAAAGTGTATATGAGATACTAGTTAACATATTGTGTAAAATGATAAGGAAATAATATAGTCTTAATGGTCCTTTCCAACCTAAACGATTCTATGATTCTAATGTAAAGAGAATTTGAGCTCATTTTTATTGCATCCACTTATTATTTGTAAATAATCAAAGTATTTGCTGTAACTATGCCTATTTCTGAAACATACTGAGCATAAAAAACCCTCTTATTTTTAATAGTATAGGAAACTTCTCATAAAGTGAGTGACATCCTCCTATATTAGAAGGTAAGTGTCAGAGAACAGAGGAAATTTTGTCAATTACTATTAACATTTTGCGGTGTTGGTTTGTGAATACCAAATACAGCTCCATAAAAAATAGGATTAACTCTTTAATGGCATATTTTGGTACAAAACTTCTTAGAACTGAGAAAGTTAATGATAGAATCATATAATCATTTAGGTTGGAAACACCTTGAGATCATGAGGCTCAACTGTTAACCCAGGGTTGCAAAGTCCACCACTAAACATGTCCCCCAGCACTGCACCTCAGTGGTTTTTAAACACCTCTAGGGATGGTGTTTCCACCAGTTCCCTGAGCAGCCTGTTCCAATGTTTGACCACCCTTTCTGTGAAGAATTGTTTTTCCTAATACCCCATCTAAATCTCCCCTGGTGTAACTTGAGGCTGTTTCCTCTTGTCCTGTCAC
Organism: Microhierax caerulescens; assembly: GCA_035590215.1. Taxonomy (NCBI): domain Eukaryota; kingdom Metazoa; phylum Chordata; class Aves; order Falconiformes; family Falconidae; genus Microhierax; species Microhierax caerulescens. The sequence continues at coordinate 50,792,404 of JAVJGJ010000061.1, read as the reverse complement.
TTGTTATCTGGGAGAAGAGACCGACCCCCCCTGCCTACAGCCCCTGTCAGGCAGCTGTGGGGAGCGATAAGGTCCCCCCTGAGCCTTTTCCAGACTAAGCACCCCCAGCTCCCCCCGCCGCCCCTCACAGGACTGGTGCCCCAGCCCCTTCCCCAGCCCCGTGCCCGGCTCTGGACACGCTCCAGCCCCTCCATGTCCCTGTGGTCGTGAGGGGCCCAAACCCAAGCCAGGGTTCGAGGGGCCTCACCAGTGCCGAGCACAGGGGGACGGGCACTGCCCTGGCCCTGCTGGCCACGCTGTGCCGGGGACAAGCCGGGGTGCAGGTGGCCTCCTTGGCCACCCGGGCACACTGGGGGCTCATGCCCAGCCGGCCACCAGCCCCCCCCAGGCCCTTTCCCGCCGGGCAGTTCCCAGCCCCTTCCCCAGCCCGCAGCGCTGCCTGGGGCTGTTGTGCCCCCGGGGCAGGACCCGGCCCTCGGCCTTGTTGAACCTCCTCCAGCTGGGCTGGGCCCCTCGGCCCCTCTGCCCAGGCCCCTCTGCAGAGCCTCCTGCCCCCAGCACATCAGCTGCCCCCCAGCCTGGGGTCCCTGCAAACGGGCTGGGGGTGCACTTCAGTTGAGCTGTTGATCCTGCTACCTTTTTTTTGGGAGAAGCTCTAATTTTTATGTGATCATTCACAGGCACTTGTATGGTTTCTAACCCATCGATAACCCTTGCATCTTTGCTGCCACATGGATCTCCATTCCCTGCCTCCACTGAGATGGCAGACCAAAGGACCCTGCTAGCAGGCTGTCCCTCAAACATTGGTGTGCTGCCCCCAGGTTTACTTAGCGAGTCTGGTTGTGTCCCTTTCCCTCTTCATATCTAGTTTAAAGCTCTTTTAGTGAGCTCTGCTAACTCGTGCAAAAATGCTTTTCTTCTTGTCACACATTCTGTACTTCTATTTCTGATCAGCACCTCTTCTGTTACACTAGCAACTAACTGTTTCAGATTTTTTTTTTTTAGTAGACCTGTCTTACATATGCTTAGAGAAAATAATTGTATGCTCTAAAGTAAATCTTCCTTTGTTTTTTTTTTTTTAAATGAATAGTATAATAATATTTTCTTTTTTCTTAGTAATTTTATAGGATATACAAAAGTTACAGAAGTAGATTTTCTGTAACTGCACGGGTACAACCAACCTCAAAGTAACACGGAGGGGGAAGAAGCTTGATGTTTTCCCTTTCATGGACTTTTACCATAACCATATTGAACAGCTGGGGAGATTTATGCTGCCATTTGAAAGAAGTGCATGTTTCAGTGTTCCATGAAACAGTGGCCCTTTCAGCCTTGTATTGCCTGTGTGATAATAGCTCCTACCTCTCAGCGATTAGTCAGAAAAATTTCTGCTTCTTTTCATCTGTCCCCCAATGTTTAGGTCAATCTAATTAAGATAAGATTCTAATTTCTTTTTATTTAAATTCTCAGTTTAACTATCTCATCTTCTGACAAATAGGTATAATTAGTTCTTTTGTATAATTTATTAACTTCCCTATTAAGTTGTGTACAGATTAATACCAGGCATGCTGGTAAAAATAGCTTCCAATTAGAAGGTGATAGATGGGTTTGTTGTATTTGATAAACAGGTTTTGTCATAATTTCAAATGAAACTGTATGGAGCTGTTTTTATTTAAATCCTGTCATATCATGAGTCAGTATTGGACCAGATTTCATCTTGTGCTTTGGCATGGTAGCTTTGCAAAAAGGGTAGGAGATTTAAAGGTATTAATAACATAAAAAAAGACAATTTTGAGTCTTTTTAAGAAAGGTATAAAGAAGAGTTAGAACGGAAGTGAGAAGTGAAATTTTGATCCTTGTCTTATACAGCTTCATGACAGGAGAAGTGATGTCTCGTTATGCAAAAGGAGGACCCCAACATGTGCCAGTGTGTGGTGTGACTTCTGCTGATACTGCCCCTTTCCTCTTTGGGTGTGTCGGGCAGAGGTAGACATGAAGATGTATATCGAATGAGAACTACAATGTTGGCAGCAGTGTTACCACCATTAGAGCACTGCCATTTTCAGTAAAATCACCAAACAGATGACATGGCTCTTGAAATTTCCGTGAAGAAGAATTTAGCGAATAGTCAAAGGATATCCATAGTGTGGGACATACCTAGGGCGTGTCCAGAGGGATGGGTCTGGCTATGGTCAAGTTTATGTGAAGGGAAATGAAGATTAAATAAAAATGAGCTTGTGACAGTTAAAAAAGCAGATGTCCTGAGTCCTGATCTTGTGCTCTGCCCATACTTGCTTCAGAGAACTCATTTTCACTGTACTTTTACACAAAAAAGCGTACATTTTCTGTGTAGCTTTACACAGAAAATAATACAAGACTTACATGAACATATACTGTTATTAAATAATCTCCTTAATAATTTGTGTTTAGAATTGTCAACGTTGTGTATCATCAAAGAAACAGAAAGATTTCTGATATTTGCATTTCTTACCACAGCAAAGTCCTGTGCTACTGATATTTCTTAAATGAGCTATTTTCTTTTAAATAAGTGGTCCAAATAGTCCATTCAGTTAAGCACTGTAAATCCAGACTAAGTCAGTCAAAATGAATGTATTTTGGGTTTAGGGAATCGGGCCCAAATGCTTTCTTCCAGCACTGCTTGTGCTGAAGTTTCTTATTCTGGTCCTTTTTTGTGTGTGTTTTTAATTTCTTAAGCAAGATCTTAATCTGCTTTGCCAGTTTGAATGAGAACATTTAACTACCTGTCAAAAGCATCATAGCTTAAAATGCTTAGAAGAGAAGTTACTAGTTTTTAATTTCCAGTGGTAACAGTTTTTTCTAAAGTTGTTTTAGTTTTGTTTGGTTTTGGATTTTTATTTTTTTTTAGAGGGCTAGAGGGAGAAGGCACAGTTGTTGGCTCAGACTGTTCATCCTTCTTTTTTTCTTTTTCTATCTGTTAAAACCCGCCATGATTTCCCATCTTTCTTTGTCCTGCTACTGACTTCGTGCACAGGAGTGAATCTGGCTTCCCAAGATAATTTATCTTTCTGCTATTTCACTTGACTCTAACTTTGTCATTTCCTTTCAAGCATTTTATTTACTTTGGAGGTGTTTATACAGCAGGCAACATTTTTGGCTTTCATTCGTATCCATCAGATCGGTTTTCATTGAGTTTACAAGAACGGTTTTTCCTTTGACCTTAAGGGTGAAGAGTTACTATTTCACCCAGTATTGCTGGTAGTTTCTTCCCCTAGGAATTTTTCGAAAGGAATGAGCTTACTGTATGACTGCCAGCATTAAATATCCAGTTCTGAAGGAGTGCTTGAAAGTAAAGGACCCTTGGCTGCTGCTTCTTTCTTTCTTTCCCCCCCTGCCCCGCAAAGGAAGAGGCAATAAAAGTTCTGCCTGTTTGACTACCTGCAGAAAGTTAAAATATCTGAGTCATCTGAGGTGCAAAACCTGGAGTGATTAATGTGCTGGGCATGCTAGTGACTTGAGGTGATGCAGGTTGCTATGTCCTAGTAAAATCACCAGCACCTTTTCTTCTTGTTGACACTTCATAGAAGCATCAATTGCTGTCTGTAGAGCTTGTCCAACTTCTTACAGAGAGAGTAAAAATGTAGTAATTAGACCTTAATCTTCCATGTGACATGTACTAGACACTAAATACACATTTTACAAGGCTTACCTGGATTATCAACTAGGAGTTGATAGTAGTGTGGCATTAAAATACCAATAGATAACAAGTAGGTTTTGCTAAAATATAGAACCCATTACAGACCCAGGGAGAGATTTCTATTGAAGGGGGTACAACAGTGACTTTTTTAATGGTCTGCCTTAATTGACAGTTCAAACTTTCTTTTGCCACTTTCATTGGTACCATGCTTTTATTGTCCAACTTAAACTTGACTTCCCTGTATGGTGGGTGCTCCTGAAGGACCCAGCCACCAGGTGATATAGGGTCCTATGTTCTGCATTGCATCACCTTACTAACAGATATGGAATAGGGCTCCTTTTTGGTGTAACTAAACCATGTTTTGATGGTATTTTCTCTCATTTCTCCTTGTAACTTCTCAGAGGCTCTTTCTAGCATGTATGCTTTCTAGCATATGCTGTTTGGTTGCCATAGTAACAAGTATCTTTCTACTTGATTGTTCTGTTGCTGTTTTGACTTCTATTTTCTTATACCTTGCCCATCACCATCATGTTCGTTCACCTTAACAGTGCAAAACTGATTTATTCTGCATCAGAGGTTCTCTCGCAGTATCTAAAGGCTCAGCACTTACTTTCTTGTTTATGTCACAGGATCCAGCTTGGGCTGTTGGTCAGAAAGAAAGAACAGTCAGTAAGTAAATCCTGCCCTTTGTTTTTAATTAGCAGTTCTCTGATAGACATTTATTCCTCAAATATATTTTTGTGAAATACCATTTCTTTTTCCACCTTACAGAGCTCATGGGTTCAGGACCTTGATTGTTTCACTGGAGGCTCCTTTTAAATCTTTCTGTGTCTTAGCCCCTGGCTATGAGGTGGGCACAAGAGCATTTCCCTGTACTGGAGGGCTAAGATGCCGAGATAATAGAGACTGCATAAGTAGCACAGGTAACTAGCTTGGGGAGTTCCTAAAGCAAGGCTTTTGTGTAGCTCTAATTATAAATACCTAAATACCTTTTTGACAAAGCAAAAATATCCATGATTCCTTTGAAAGGATGATAGAAATAATTTGTTAAAATGGCCAAATATTTTTCAGTTATGAACATAAACCTGCCCAGCTCGAGAGTTTTCATTTTGATGACTTTAACATAGTCTATTAATGATCTTGGAAACTAACTCCATTCACTTAATTAACTTATTAGGTGCAGCTTGTAGAGAGGAAGATAATTCAACTAGAATGAGGCTAACGGAAGCATGGGTATCACTCACTTTACAAGATTACCATGGTTTTCTCCATCTTCTTAGCCAAATGTATTTAAAGGTTATGTTGCGGAAGTTTTAGAAAAAAAGTTGAAATACTTATAAAGAAATTATACACTGCATGTATATAATCATCAATCACAGCTGTTAAAAATGTCATTTGCTCTTTTCTTTGTCTTCTAAAGAAGCAGTTCAGCCTCTTTGGATTCCTCTGGCTGTTGCTGGTATTATTATGCATGAACCACACATATGGTGTGTTCTTCCTTCTGCTTAAGGAACAAATTATGTATTGTTACAATAGTTCAAAATATTTTGTCAAAGCTTCTGAATGGTATTGATCTGGTGGGTAAATTGTCCTTGCCATAACATTTTATTAAATTGTCCTTGCCAAAACATTTTATTAAGTAGTGCACAGAAAACAGGAAAGGAGGACAGCGTTCTGGTTTTGGGGAGCAAAACTAATGAATCTCTGAATTTGGTAGCTGAGCTTGGAACGAGTGGAACAGGAGCAGACTTGAATTTTTCTGGCAGAGAGCTTGAGTCATTGTGTTCTCTGGGGGCATCCTAATGGTGTGGTTGAACCCTCATTGTTTCTAGGTAGAACTGTTTCATTTTGAATAAATGGAGACAGGACAAACAAAAATATTTCTTGTTTGACCAATAAGGACATGTACTCATGTATATTGTTAAGGTGGTCAAGGAAGCTTCTTGTGGGTTTTTTTGTAATTATTATTTTTGATAGTTTTTATTTATTATATATTAACAGCAGAAAGAGGCCAGCGGAAGAGGCTACAAAATCCATTAGTATGGTAGCACTTGATGCCTTAATAAGAAGGAGAATCATGTCTCTTAAGAAAAGGAGAGAGCTCAGGATGAATCTTCCATATCCTGAGGACATGCTTTAAGCACTGACTTGATGGTTAAAAACACAGTTAATGCTTTTTGCACCAGTAGCAGTTCTGTGTTTACTCCAGAGAACTGATGTTCCCAAATCCACATTTGTGGATGTAGACTTCATTATTCCTGCCAAAAATATCTTGATGCTATTTTTAATCCAATTTTTAGATGGAGAACTAGAACACTTAGAAATGTTAATGGTGCGATCTTGCCCAGAACCTCAGTCACAACAGTACCTTTCCTGCCTCTTCAAATGTGTGCTGAATTGTAATGATCCTAATACAGATCCCTTCTCTGCTGCTGTCTGAACAGTACTTTTTCTAGATGTTCCTCAGCTGTGGTTCAGAAGGAGTTATCCAAGACAGGCTTAATTTACATCTTAGCTGTATTTGCAAAGTGTTAACATTTTTCTTGTGGTTTTCAATACTTCAGAAGACAGACAGACAGAAAAGTTTGCCTTAAAAATAACCTCAGAAGCAGCATAATAGTATTCTACAATTGTCATTTAACAGCTTTCATAAAAGGAATGTTAACTGTTGCATACTGAATTAATTGTTTTTAAAAATAGATGCTTGTCTGGCATTTGCAGTGAGATAAATGCAAAAATAATTAAGGACTAATAATTTTTTTTTTTTTTTAAAAAAAGGAACATACTTGGATTTTAGTGCAGTTTGTTGTAGCGATTGGGTCTGGAGTATTAAATTTAGAAAAATGTAATCTTCATATTAGCAGACAAATTTACTCCACTGTGATTTCAGGGTTAAATACTTAGAGGCTATGAGGGTTCTTGTATTTTAATGTTGGTGACAACGCGTATATTAGGATGAATTACAAGCTGCAAAGAAGACATCCAACACTGTCTCCATTTTGAATACAACAAAATCCTTCACCTCCCTTCTAGCAGGAGCTGCAGTTGCTTTCGAGATGATTGACTTATGCTTGGGTTTTTTTGTGGGTATTAACAGAGTCTTTGGTATTTTATGTTTCAGTGATCTTGGGAAATAAAATATTCAGGCATTAAGGTGAGATTTCAGGAAAATTTGAATATCCCTTAAATGGGGTGCCAATTACTGCAGTATGTCTCCATGGCAATTTTTTTTTTTTAATTACTGCAGGTATTTATTTTGGTTGTTTCCTGATGTATTTATTTGTTTATTTAGGCGTGGCTTCATTTCCACTGCTTGAGGCCAGCCTGACATGCTCTAAATCATTAACCCTGTGCTCCAGGGAACTTACCCTTATGGCAGCATCTTTGATATTAGATTGGATCCCTTCCGGGCAGAATTTAATTGAGTGGTATTTCTAGGGGGAGAGCTGGTTCCCTCAGTTTCTCACTGCTACATCAGGCCATGATTGTTTCAGCAGCTGATTTAGAAGCCAAGTTTCTGCTGTTATAGGATAGCAAAGGGAGAGCAGGCAGTGAAGCAGAGGGCACAGACTGTGCTTTGAAGCATAAACTAATACATTTCTTTGTTTAGGGATATATTTGCTCTAAGTATACTGGAACTTTTTAGTTATTCATACTCATACAAGCAATATGAGATGGATTAATACTATTTTATAGCACTTTATTGTAGATTACAGGGAAACTTGGAATTCTGTCCACGGTAAGTAACGGAGACAACCATTTTAGCAATAAGATAATAAGGTGATATATCTTATCTTTACCCTGAGTTATGTAACTGGAGTTGTGATTGTTGGCAAGCTCAGCCTCTGTTAGGACTTAGAAAAGGAACAGAGGAAATTGATTTTTTAAAATTATTTATTTTATTTTATTTTTTGTCATGGCTATAGAATCTTTTCTTACACAAGCAGCCTCTCTGAAGTCAACAGAGCTGTTTATAGATATTTGCTTATTCAGGGCTTCATAGGCAGGGAGCTGTCCAGAATCACCGAAGTCTGCATTGTCAAAATACAGAGAAATGGTGATAAGAGAGTGGTTGTAGGTATCCACACACAACCTCTGTGAAAGCTAAGACACTGTACCCTTAGTCTGGTATTTTTAGTAACCAAACCCAAATGCTCCTTCTTCTATAAGTGTTTCAGGACAAAGCAAGACTTAAAGTAAACCCCAAAAGAACCAGAAACGTCAGGTTAAGTCAGGTGTAACAAGAAGGGGAACCCCAAGTTTTGCCTTCAGGATATTTCAGGGTGTATGTTTTCCTATGTACCCTGTTTAGCTGTGCCATAGCAGTTCTGTCCAGCTCAGGAAGCCTCTGGATATCTGACATGTTTAGTATTAGGTATTAGTCTTTTAGATACTCGCATTTTTTGGCTGTGTGTACAAGTACAGAATAGGACCGATTTTTGTAACGTCTGTTCTGCCCCTTTCAAGAAGCTAGTGTTTTTTTTTAGTTATACATGGTTATAACAGTGTTCTTAAGTTTAAAGATCGTATTAAGAATGACACCATAAGCCAGAAAACAAACAAAATACTAAATTGACACAATCTTCTAAAAGCTTTGGATCGCTCTTTTGTGTAACTATTCAGGAATTAGTTGATATTTTACTTAATAGCTGCCTTCTGTAGGCATTGGACTGTAGTTATTGAAGGTCTTGGTTGTTTTAACACTTTATAGGTGGTTTTGTGGTTTGTTTTTTATTATTTTTTTAGTAAAGTACATGTACTAATCCAAACTTTTCTGATAACTGTTTTTCTTACTTCTAGGCATTTCTTAATGTTAAAGAATTTCCCCTAGAAAAGCTTTCTGTTCATGACGGTAGTGGTGGACCATATGTAGATGGAGGAAAGTATTCATCCTTGGGCCTCTTAGTCATGCGCGTGAACACTTGCTGCATTTGTCAGGACAGTGTGGAGGCTATTTCTTAATCCCTATAGACCTATCACAGACAGACGAGGTGATGCAGCTACCTAAAATTTATCTGTATTAATGTTTCACAGGTAAGAATGAAGACTAGAAATTTGCTTTGAAATGACAATTAAAAGACCTTTCTCATGAAATAAGTGGTCAGATTGGTAACACACCACTTGATGAACTTGCTGTCTTCATTAGCGTCAGAAACACGTGAAATGGATGCTGGATGTGAAGCCCTCAGGAATGCCTGTCGTTTGAGTGATGCCCTTATAGCCACAGATGTATGTAACATGCTTTTTCAGCAGGAATTAATTTGGATGGTTTATTTGCATGTTCTGAGATTACATGTGTCTCGAACAGCTTACAGAATTTCACCCTTTTCACTGTGTTTAGATGGATTAGACTCCTTCCTTCCCTATCTAAATCTGGGGTAGTTCTGCTGTTATCTAAAAGCAGTTTTCATTAGAGGAAAAATGTACATCCAAGTAAAATTTGAAGTTGAAAGTCAGAGTTGAGATAGAGCTGGCTGCATCACTTGATCTCTATCTGAATGTTACTGGCGTGATTATCACAGTGCACTGGCTCAGTGGTGAGGATGTGCAGGCCCCAGACAGGAATTACATTTGTTGGGGGGAAAAAAGTGAAAAATTTCTCAGCAATTACTCTGGGTTTTTGCTAGATTTTGCTGAATAGTGCAAATGTAATACTACAAAGCTTTTTTTGGTAGTTTGAGTTCCGGGAAAGGAGAATGTTCGGAGGAGAGAATATGTGAGAATAAAAATGAGGCAGTAACATTCAAATTTCTCTATTAAGGCTGTCTGAGGCTTGGGGAAGCACATAAGTAGAAAACTAGGTTTCTTGATTTTCCCCTGCCCCATAGCTCTTTGGAAAGGTGGGAGTAGAGCCTTGATCCCACAGTATTTAGCTTCTTTCTATGTTGGTCACAGTAGCGAGTTATTGATATGCAATGAGGTAAACTGGAGCAACCGGGGAACCTTTGTTCTGCAAAGATAAATCAAGATAATGAACGAGCAAACAACTGTAAGTGAGCAACTGTGGGGGATAAAAAAAAAAAAAAAAAAAAAAGTTAAAAAAATTCCTGAAAGTCCAGTAAAAAAAGAACTGACAAACCAAACCCGCCCTCCTGCCTCCAAGAGTCTGTCTGCTTGGAGATTGCTGCTTTGTGCACCACACACTAGCTGTGTGTGCAGGTTCTGCTTTTCTGTGCTTTTTCTCTTTATTTCCTTTTCTGCATCAATTTCTCATTGACTGAGCACGGACCTGCCCTTTGCAATCCTTGCTCTGTCTAGATGAGCCTTACCCTGGGAGAATAAAATGGGCAGGATGTCATTAGGCTTGAGAGTGAAGGACTTTAGAAGTTGCTGCAAGGGCACTTGCTAGCACTGCCGTTATTCCACCAGCAGGCAGGTGAGAGGAATAAAACAAGTACCTTATTTACAAAAGCCCTTCAGAGAAGTCTCTTGGGACAGATGAAGTTCTTCAGTTGGCAAAGGTCTGGATGTTTTCTGAAAAGCCTTCAGATGTTTTCCCCAAATAACTCCCATGTTAAGACTTAAATTCTGTCCCACTTCCCTCCCCAATGTAATATAACCTTAGAAAGGTCTTTGAGGCTATCACCTTAAGCTCTGCAACCCCACATTTTCTGAAAGCTTGTAAATTATAGGTTTCAGGGTCTCTCATCTCTGCCATGACTTATGTCGAAGCCTCATCATTTTACACCAACGCCCATTCCTTTGCTTTCTTTCTTTTACCAACACTTACACAGCAGCAGCTGTGAGATTTGCAGCAAGAAGATGTCACATAATGAATCAACTAAGTGAGGTATTTAATATTTTATGAATTTAGGTCCTTAGTGTTCTTTTCTCCTGCCTTTTTATTTTTATTTAGGAAAACAAGTGGAGTCATTCATGTTGCCTAATGTTTTACAGCAACAACATCTGTTATGTTTCCCCTTTTCTTTTTTTTGAGGATGTAGGCATATCACATGTGGCTCTTACAGCTGCATTTAACATAAATCACAGCTGATGTACAATTTGTATTTCTCTGCCCGACTTTTAAAATAATTATTAGAGATTAATCCACCTTCACCAGGATTCCTGTACTGGAGTTTTCTTTTCTGCTCCCTACATTTATGTTTTCCCTCGGTGTAAGGTAAACACAGCAGCATTTGAATCAAATGAGAAATGTGCCACATTCAAAATTGGGCAGTATAAGTTTGTTTACTCTTTTCTATTCTCTACCATTAGGACTTTTAAACAGGCTCTCATAACTTACCATCTGGATTACTGCAGCATCTTTGCAAGCTGCTGTCAAAGCTGTATCACCCTCTTCCAGTGTATATGAAAATGCAGCAGCTCTGAACATCCTGCCTGCGATATCTTCCTCTAAATGAACCCCATCTTTATGCCTCATCAGGTTTTCATTTTATATTTTATCCTGTTTACATCTTGTGCTACTCAGTTTCTTTTTTTATATCATCTTTTATTACATTGTTCATATTCTTTCTACTTTACTAATGAACATAACCCCTTTTTTTTCTGCCAGTTAACTGTAGCTTTCTGCCATATTACTTTGTTTGGAGGCTTTCTGTGCATAATCACAGTGCTCTCTTAATTCAAAATCCATACTGAGAACCAGTTCTTCTCGAAGGAGATTCTTCTATCTGTAGTGTTTGTTTCAACAAAGGTAATGAAACAGTGCAAAATATTTAACTTCCCTGGATAGTCATTTAATTTTGCTGTATTCCCAAGAATCTTCCCCCCTGATCTTGTCAAATTGTCTTTTGTTAGCCAGCACGCTGAATCACAACTGTGATTCTTTTGTGTCTCTGAGCATACTGCAGGTTTGAGCGTTGTGTTCATTTGAAGCAAAATTGATACTAATGGTCATATTCATAACAGTTTGCAGGTGTGTATCTTTATGGGTTCTTCATAATATGAATTATGCATCTTCATGTGTATTATGTTTTTCAGCACTGAAACTAATAATAGAACTGATACTAACAGAGAAGATTCATGTTTTAGTAAAAACAAAGTTAAACTCATGAGATGGTAATACTTCAGAATCTGAAATGCTTTAATGTAGAAATTATATTTGTAATTATCTTTGTTTCCAGGACTCTGATTCCAGATTTTGTAGCATATTGTTGAAGAATACAGTTAAACTTTTTGATAAGGGATGAGTGAAATCTAAATTTTCTGTGACATTGAAAATGATAACAGTCAAGGATTATTATTTGCAAAAATGGATAGTCTGATTTTGTACCCTCTTGAAGGGAGTGCTTGTGAAACTTCCACCGCTGCTATACAGGACTGCCCTCAGCTAACACTCATCAGTGAACTTTACAGCTCCGCAGCCTCTTCTGCTTCGCTGTGAAATTGGTGCTTATGTGCTGTTCTGGTGCTGCTGCTACTGCCAGAACTGTTGAGTTGGCTTTCATTGTGATAAGAAGCGAGCAGGAAAATTTCTCGCTTATTACATCTCTTAAATTCAATTAGTGCCCCTTATACCATGGGAGGCCACTGCAGTATCTGAAGAGAAGAAAAAAAATATTATTGCAGCCATCTCTTGTTTGTACTGCTTAGTATTTTCCTAGAGTCCTGCTCTGAATTTAAATTCTGTTCACTGCAAGTGTCACAAATCAGTAGTTGTTAGAATGCATTATTGTCATGGTTTAACCCTAGCCAGCAACTAAGCCCCACACAGCTGCTTGCTCACTCCCCCTAGCAGGAAGGGTAAAAGTGAGAAAACTCATGGGTTGATATGAGAACAGTTTAATAATAAAAATAAAATGATGATGATGATAAAAAATGGTATTGGAAAGGAAAATAACAAAGAGAGAGAAATAAAACCCAAGAAAGACAAATGATGGAAATGAAAACAACTGCTCACCACCAGCCGGCGGGTGCCCAGCCAGTCCATGAGCAGTGGCCCCCCAGGCAACCTTCCCTCTAGTTTACTGCTGAGCATGATGTCATATGGTCTGGAACATTCCTTTGGCTGCTTGGGGTCAGCTGTCCCAGCCGTGTACCCTCTCAACTTCTTGTGCCCCCCATCCTGCTCACTGGTGGGGTGGGGTGAGCAGCAGCAAGGGCCTTGGCTCTGTGTAAGCGCTGCTCAGCAGTACTGAAAACATCCCTGAACTACCAACAAACCTAGACCATAGCCCTGTACTGGCTACTGTGAAGAAATTTATCTCTACCCCAGTCAAAACCTGCATAATTATGAAGAAATAAACATTTTATCAGATTGCCTTTTGAGGAGGTAAATAATTTAACTAGAAAAATTCCATCACCAACAAAAGCATGTTGCTGACTGACAATTTTTATCCTTTTGAGATGCAAGGAGTTGTTGCATGCTGAGTGAATATTGATCTGCTGTATACAGATAAATGAAATTCCACTTACAGTTCTTTGGTTGCTCACTTGTCACCAATTAAAACTGAAGAGCATGGTCATGCACCAAAAATATTAATTAACTCTCTTCAGTTGCTGGTTTTCTGCTGACCCAAGAGACTGTGGGCTGGCTTGTTTGATCCAGCTGTGTCTGGCCTGTACTATATGCAGGAGCTCTTTTCTGGCTCATGGTATTCCCTTTCTACTACTCTTCATGATGACTGTGAGTAGTAGGGTGTAGCCAGGTGTTGTGTGTGTGTGAAATAAATTACTTGTTCCTTCCTTCCCCTGCTTCCTTTTAGATTTATCTGATGACTGTTTTTATTTTTGTTGGATATCTTATATCTGTTTCCCACTACTAACTGCACAGTCAATGGTCATATTTAAAAGCTGAGTCTTTCCTATGTGTGCAGTCATGTTACAAGGTATGAACTGAATTAAAAAAATCTGTAACAGAGCAGAAAAAATAAACTTCTAAGTAAAGGATTTGTTCTCTGGATTATCAGCTTTCAGAAAGTCACAGGAGTCCTATCAGGAAAATAACTGATTGCCAGAAACTTGGCTAATATTACAGGAAGAGGAGAAAAAAAAAATGACAGAATGAAAGCTGGGGAATAAGATTAAAAGGAGCACTGAGTTTGCTGGGAAGAGTATCTGGTCAGCATACCAGCTGAGGCATCTGCTCTTTTGGTGATGTTTCTACCCATTGCTGCAGCAGAACTTTTAACAGCCTGCAAGGAGGTTGTTCAGTGGAGAATTAAGGAGCTGTAACAGCTGTCCTAATAGAAGTCAGGTCTCTGGCTTTCTTACCTTCCCTTGCAATTAGGTTTTCTAAAAAGAATGGCTTAAGAGACAAGGTAGTAAAATAAATAAGGTGATGAGGCTGTATTTTGAGCAGTTTCATGTGCAAATCCTGAGTGACTCTGCTGACATCCAATTACACAAGTGTAATGGAGATCATCATCTAGGCCTTGATTTGAAAATGACATTTCAGTGTTTTGGCAGCTCTAAAAATACTGACATTTCTAGTAGCTGGAGGCCATGAAAATATTGATTCAGTAACAGAATTGTTTTGTAAAGCAGTGATAGTTGGCTGGCTTCTGAACTGTATCATGTTGCTCCAGGCTCTACGGTATACTGCTAACAAGGAAAGGAGTAAGGCCATTGAAAACCAAATGTGTCAGTGGGGAACATTCCTGAAGGAATCAAATATGTCATCTACCACTCACAAAGTGTTGTTGCAGCTTTCTGACTATACATCCCCTTGTCAGACAACTTGGGAAAAATATGTAGCGATAAAGCCAGATTTCTCCTGTAGCTTAAGCTAATACCAGAGGAGTGGTCACCAGATTCCTTTTCCTAAAGGGACCTATTAAACGAGCATCTGTCAACTGTAAAAATTCTGCATACTGAATGGTAAAATATAATAAAATCCACAGCATTTGGAGAAATTAAAATGACAAAACACCATTGGACAGAGTAAGCTTGTTTGTCGATGTCAAAATTTGCATGAATTTGAGCCGTACAAAACCAAGTAGAAGCACTTACTAGTAGTATGTGGGCAATGTAGTTATCTTTCCATTAGGAAAGCAGTAGGGGAAAAAAACAAACCTTGGGAAAAATGTTTCATTAACAGTGGTTTTTTTTTCAGAAAAAACTTTACATATTACAGAATTTACATAGACTGTTAATATTTGAGGTGTTTGCTTTTATGCGATAGACCTCACTGCATTTACTGCTCAAGGAGGAATATGTCCTAAGCATCTGTTTTCCTTCTGCTCTCTCCACAACTCTTCTGCTTTCATCTTGCTTTCTGGTTAACATATGCCTCATCACCAAAGGAAAAAAAAAAAACCCCAAAACTTTTTGGGCTGTTTCTTGATTTGCATGTCTAGGAGGATCACAATCTACTTTTTAATCCAAAGGAACCAAGAGGCTCTTAATTTATTGCTTCTGGGAAGCTAAAGGTGCAGTGTCCTTTTTCAGTCCTGCCTTTTTTGGAGCTGGTGATTTCAGAGGAGGGAGAGAATTCAGGGTTATGGCAGCGCAATTTTCATAGATAAGTCACTTCAAAACCTGCTGAACAGGAAATTTAAGACGCAGTCTGACCCCAACCAATGCAGTCTGATCAGTAAAGCAGTTGTCTGAAACTGTTATGTGAAGATCGGTATTAGCAAGGCTCTGCAGGCTGTTCATCCAAACATGAGCATTGATAATATCTGCAGTATAAGGGAGTTGGAGGTGAGGGAAGGGGAAGAGGGACAGGAGAGTGCGATTCAGCTCCTGTTCCTATGGTAATAGCTAATCCTCCTGGTATCTGAACAACGTGATTGCTCCTATACCAGTAATTTAAAACTTGATGAGCCATCAATGAAACCGCCTTGCAAGTAGCACACAAATCAGAAGTCAAAGCCAGTGATTCTAATGATCATTTCTTTTCCTCCTAAAAGTTGCTTGTATTTTGGGGACAAGGTACTTCTGTTCTGCTACTGTGTTACTCTACTACTGCCAATACAGTTGCATAGAATGAACTTCCTACTTTTGATTCATTGCCCATTTTAAGTAAAACCAAAAGCAAATATGTATTTCCCTCTCCTCCAAACTTGGTGTAACATTACAACTTCAAAGAGAGAGGTGGACTAAGCTGATTTTAAGGGAAACTGTCTGGGTGGCATCTAAAGCTGTAAAAATTAGTATATTGTACCAGAGAAAAAAAATCCCTTGTACTTTGATAGGGGGCAACTTCAGGAGCTTGTCTATAAAATTTTGTGATGTAGTTCCAGAGGATGTAATGGATACAAAATGCTGAGACTGCAGCAGTGATGGCATAGATGAGGGAGACTTAGACTTCAAGCTATTACAGTAGTAGCAGCTAGAAGTTTCAGTGATATCTACTTGCATCTTGTCACTGGAATGAACACTTGAAAACCACCAGAAAAAATTTGAATTGTGAGACTCAGTTGTTACAAGAATGTTAACTAGAACTTTTCTTATTTTTTTCTTTCTTTCTTTCAAAAGGAAGAAATCACTGGGTGAAGGTCTGAAAAATTACTGGGAGACAGTCAGGAAGTTGAAGGACTTGGTCTCATTCTGCTTTTGTCTTGTGAGCTGATCCTTTCTTTTAGGACTTTCTCAGCCCAGTAAGATCAAACTATTTGTGAGGCCTCTAGGATCTTAAGGAGCCTTTTTAAAAAGATATTTTTAGTGTCTGGCTCATTGTGTCTGGCCCTGTTTCTCCTCTGTCTTGCTGCATGCTCAGTTCTTGTCTGTCTGTGGGGTGGTGTGCCTGTTTCAGCCTGCTCCCTGAATATGCAGGCTGTAGAGACGCTTTTAGGATTAAAGTAGGACAAGCTGTGGTTTTGGAAGGAAGAAGTAAAGGAGGAGACCTTGTCCTCCTTGCTTAGTTTATTGTCACATGGTTCCTGTGGTCTCCAAGTGCAGGTGATCTGTTTGTGTGATCAGGGTAGTGGCCAGGCTGTGTAAGGGAAGCCGGGGAGCTCTGTGGATGTTTCTTCTAGTCCTATATGTCAACGAACTTTTACTTCTTCAGCCCAAACCTACTAATGTTCTCATGAATAGCAGATACCTAATTTCAGTTTTGATTGTTTATCTAAGAATGTATTGACCACACTTGGTCTTTCAATTTAAAACCTTGGAAAAAGAAACTCCTAGAAAGTTGAAGAAAATGGACATCCCAAAGGCTGTTCTTTACTGATGGGGTTGCTTTTCACGTACATTCATACAGCTGAGGTGAAGCTTTACTCTTACACCATCTTTGCCTCTGTTGCAGTTTGAATTGGAAACCCAGCATTTTTATCTTAAGAGAAATTTTGATACTGAAGTTTCAATTGAAAGTTTCTATCAAAAGATATGAAGAAAAGCTCTTTCACAAAAAATAACTGTGTTTTCCCCCAGATGCCAAGGAAGTGGGTTCAGAAACATACCATGAAATTGGAATTTCTCAAAGTGCCTCTTAAATCTTTGCTGCAATTACTGTAATTCACAATAATAGATCCAGCACTATTTTAAAAAGCTTTTGAAGGTTGTAAGTAGCATCCATAAATTGTGGGTTGTGGGCAATCTATGAAACCATAGGTTTCCAGGGCTTTTATTTAAATGAGAGAATGAGAGAGAAAGATGTAATAAAAGTAGTTATGAAAAAATATGAAAGTTTGAGTTGTGCTGAACACCAACAAAGGTAGGAAATGCCTGAGCCTTTGTAAAAGTTGTCTTCAGGCTGAATGAGATTTTGCAAGTCTGGAATGAGACTCTTAATCCAATAGTTCTTTTTATAGAGACTGGTTAAAATGGTAGCTCACTGGGGTAGAATCCGTAGAGGACACAGCCAGAGGGACTGTTTATGCTTCTCTATATTGGTACAGACTTGAGTAGTATGGTGAGGTAGGAGAATGGATCATCTGCTTGCACCTTTTCCACCCCCACCCCCAAGTGATCTTTGGATGAGTCATCATCCAAAGCTTTGAGCTTGTGCACTACAAAGGAGTGTGGAATCAGATTGTACTCAGCTTTTTCTGTAGCCTTGGTTAATTAAATGTATGCTTATAGAAGATTTTTCATCTGAAGGAAAAGACTGTTAGTGTCTGTGTTACTGTGCACTCTCTCTGTGTGCTGCAGGTCAGCTGGTACAGACTACAGTAATTTCTCTGACATTGTGACTATGCAGAGAAATATCTGCAGACTTACAAGGGGAAAATGATGTTTTCTTCAGTCACTTCACAGCAAAACTTAAGAAACACTGTAGATCAATAAGCTTAGTTGATGAAAACTAGTATAGCTTTATACACTTGATGAAGCTACTCAGATTACTTCCTGCGATGTTCTTTCCGTTTGAGCTGGGTCTTGGGATCATCTGCTCTACTTGAAGTCTTTTGGTAGGTTGTACATGCCTAGATGACAATGAAGGTGGGCCTGAGACAGGATAAAAACTGTGGCCCAGCTTGTGGGAGGCATATAGAAGAAGAAAAATCAGCTGGTTCTTTTTTGTCCGGGTAAGGTTATAGTCTGAAAAAAAAAAAAGAAGTGGTCCGGAATGGAGTATTTCCAAGAGAAGTGCCGGGAGGAGCTTTGTGTTTTAAGGTAACTTGTTCACTGTGCTGGGGGTGGGAGGAAGGTGGTTACATTGGA
Organism: Microhierax caerulescens; assembly: GCA_035590215.1. NCBI lineage: Eukaryota > Metazoa > Chordata > Aves > Falconiformes > Falconidae > Microhierax > Microhierax caerulescens. The sequence goes on along the minus strand of JAVJGJ010000061.1, from coordinate 50,774,223 downwards.
ATATAGTAAAGAAGAGAGGAAATGAAGGGAAATGGCCACCAAAAGAAAGTATTAACATAAGATATTAATAAAGGGCTCAGTAATTAAAAAAAATGGTAAACAAGAGCAGAAACTGCTAATCAGAGAGCTATTTTTTAATTTGAAAAAAGCAGAGTATGAGAAAGTAATGTGTTTTTAATATGCTTAAATGAAAAAGTAGTTCTGTCTTTAGAGCAGAGAACTGGTCTGGGAAAGATTCAACCAAGGAGTTGGAGGATTTGCCTGAGTATTAGTCCCATTGGCCCTTTCCTAGAAGCACAAGAAATTATTAGTGTTTAAAAAAATAAAAAAGTATTAGTAGTAAAGACTACTTTATAAGGATGCAGTGGCTATTAAAAGATAAACAATTTAGGAATGATATTGAGGTGTTAGAGGAAGTCCATAGAGTAACTTTAAACGCATATGACGCCGAGAGATTCAAGGAGTACAGTCCATTGTTTTTATCAAAGGCAGAACTGGAGAGAAATTTAATCAGTGTGTACATAAGGGCTGAGAAAACAAAAGTTTCTTTGTTCGACTGCATAGATATATAATGAGATACACACTCAGACTTAGAAATAAGGTGTGTTGCTTCAGTAGTACAGGTAATTAACCTCCTGAATAACTTTCCATTGCTGTTGCATTCTCTGGCATCTTAATTCAAGTTTGGAAATAATGTTTGAGAAGTGCTTTGGGAAGTACTAGGGCCTTTCTCAGGCATGAGCTCAGACAAGATGGTCAGACAAAATAACGGTGTTTGTCTTCATAATCTGCATAATTGAAGTATGTCATATACTTGTGAGGTAACTGTGGTTGGTGAGATAATGGAAACAGCTCAGTTTGAGAAGCTGGAGCTAAGCATGCAGATCTTATTCAAGCCCTGGAGCACGTTTGGCCCTTCTCCCAACACCACATGCATAGTAAGAGCTGTGTAAAATGCCTTTCTTTTCTCTTTTGCAATATTCAAAATCTCACCTCTGCTACTTGGGAAAGAAGGACTTTTGCTGAACACAAGGTCCTATATCATGATCAAATGGACTAAAATCTGTGGTGTCCTGGGAAAAACACTAGTAAATAAAAAGATGTTTCATATTTTGTTTTAACTGGCTTTGCATGCTAAGATGATGAACATATGAGGTACACATCAATGCTTTGTTGTATGCCAGATATTTCTTATCACCTTGGCTTGTCCTTGTCCATTAGTTGCTTGATATTTCAATCTTAAACATAAAATGCTAGTCACCCTTCTCAATCTCTTCTTGAAAATAATTTCTATAAAATTTTGGATTTTAACAAAAAAACTCAGAGAAGTTCATCTTTATGAAGCGTTGTCTCATGCATCAACTGCCTGAAAAATCAGAAAAATATGCATAACGGAGTCAGTGGAAAACACCTATGTAAGAGTGGCTTTTGTGAGTGTTGTAACTGGTCAGGCATGGTATCCTACTGCATATTAGTACTGCACCTGACAAGAAAGACGTGGGTGAATTATCACTGTATGAATCTGAGTTCATTGTTGTGAAGGAGATTCTTTTGGTGACATTAGTGTGTCATACGTTTTGAGTAGACATGTGAAAAGAAAATCATGGCTAACAAGGCCTCATATTAGCTCCTATACTGTAGGGGTTTTGAGTGTATTAAAGGAGTGGCAAAATGTATAGCACAAAATCTTTATCTGTATTTTACAAACTCCTGCTTGTAAAATAGAGTCTTGGAGAGGTCAGATTGTTCCACATCATTAACTAGGAGTTACTTCCCCAAAAAGGTTAGAGCAGAAGACACTTAGGACTAGTACGGTGCAGAAGTAGATACGGTGATTCATAAGGGAAAAGTGACCATCACCTATAGCTTTCCATGGGGCATACAGTAAGTGGGTCCACTAATAACTGCATCACTCGGTGTTTCGATGAAGTGAACCTTCTGCACATAACTTTGCCAAAAAGTTTTGTTGTACACTTTTTCTAGCTTTAGAAATGTCTATTTTTAGTTTGCACATTATGATGATAGTACTCATCAAGAAAGCTTGTGGCTAATATATGGGATAGGAGGAACCCTTTAAATGTGCTAGATGGAGTTTAGAAGCACACGTATTTTCCATTTTAATGGTTCTTGCAGACTTTATTCTCCTGTGGCATGTTTGAAAATTAAGTTTAAGGTACAACCTGGTATCATGCAACTCTTTGAGAAGAAAGTGGTTAAAAACAGTATCTTGTACTTATGTGTGACTCCTTTTCTGCCTTTGGATGTTTGAGTCCCCTAGCCACTATCAAAAAAGTTCTTAATCTGTTTAATGAGCAGATAATACATTCCTATAATAGTCCTGAGATATGAAACAATTACATTCTTGTATTCAGACTGGAAAACAGACAGGGCAAGGTGAGGTGTTATGCAAAAGACTGTGCAGGAAATAGAAAAATCACAAAAACAATATGAAGCCCGATATAACAGCATGCCTTTTGTTTGTGTTTGCAAATTCCAAATTAAAAGCTGAGAAGGAGTAATTGTGTACAGTACTGTGGTATTGTCTGCAGTTTTACTTAAAACACTTCTGTGCCACATGACTACTTATTAGTGGATAACAGTAGGATGTATGAGTCAGTGTGTGGTCTGCCAAGATGTATTTGAAGGAGCTGTGCAGCCTTCAGCAAGGAGAACCTACGGAGCAAAAAATAAAGAAATCCTGTCATGACAGAAGGCTTCTAAAGGCGATATCTCTGTATCCGCTTTGGCTGATGCATTGTGGTAGGGTTTGTCTTGTCAAGTTTTTGCAGTCATATAGCAAGGTATGAAAGGATGTGACATAACTCAGTTGTTAATGAAGCAGTTCCTCCATTGAATGCTACAATATTATCATGTGTGTTTTCTGACAAAGCATGAAAGTATGGAGCTGTATTTGAGAAGGAAAAAGTGCCAATGAGAAATGAAATATATAGAAACTGTTCAGTAAAATGTGTATTTCTCAGTGTTGCTTGTTTTTCTGTACCAATGTATTGGAGATAATTAGGTGACTCATTTAAAACAGACTCCCCCACCTACTCAAATGTTTTGGTAGGTGGGTGATTGCTCCCAGGCTTGTAGGTAAATGAATTTCTCATCAGCCATTTGGCATCCCAGGCAGTGATGTAAATCTTCTGACAAGAAAATCAATTGCATTACTAACTTTCACAATTTGATTACTTTATAAAAAGTCTCAAGAGTGGCTCTCTGTGTGATTATATAGACTTACTTTTGAACTGAAAGCTTAGTCCCACATGCTTCACAGTTCTAAATAATTTGTAGTAATTATTTTGATTAGACAAGTATTGAAATGCTATTTCAATAATGAACAAGGTGATGTGCAAATTACAGAGAAGAATATGCACAAAAGCCTTAAAAATAAACAAAATAAGGCTAAATTAAGCTCTGAAATTATTGGATGAAGATTCCTGAAGCTTATGTTCACCGTTTTTTGAGTTCAAACCCCATGTCAGCTTGAATGATTTGCAATGAGATTAGTTTTCTAGATGAGACCTCCTTCCATTTCTCTCCTTTTTTCCAGATATATTTTCAGTGATCAAGTATTAAAAATAATGCATATACGTAATAAATAATGGTAAATTGAGTTACTGTTAGTGGTGACCCCATTATAGCAGAAAATCTGTAGACATATTTAGATTCATTTAAAAGAAAATATTGACTGCCTCTCAGGCAAGCCATCCAGCCATCTGGATCTATTAGACTGTTTAATATTGTGCTTAATATAAAAGTATGGTGAAAATAATAGAAATTAGCCATTGACTTCAGAGTTTTGTGTCAGTTGAAACATACATCTTTACTGGGCTATAGATCAGACCCTATGTAAAGGAATCATCTGTTATTAAGAGCAAGAATTTATTTTTGCTGAGTGTGAGTGCAGAATGCATGAGTATAGCAGAAGGGAGGCATTCGGAGTTTGTGTGCCTTAGGAAATGTTCCAACCTTCTGAAATTTTCAAAGGGAGCCTACTTACAGGAATATCAATAGAGTGGGTTTCTGTGAGCATGGGAGCATGGCTAGCCCTTTCAAACCATGTTGCCTTATAAAGTTTTTAAGGTTTGTGGGCTAGATCTGCAGAAGAGCTAAGAGTGACAGAAAATAAAAGATTGAGATCTTCAGTATACATTTTTTTTTTTTAGCATTTGTCCTTCAGTGCAAAGTTTTCAGCCCTTAGGCTCCCCAGGTGATGGCTCAGAATGGGGATCACACCAGCTCTGAATCATTTCAGATTTGCTTTCAGGAACGAAGGTAAGATTACTCTTACAACATAACCTCAGGAGTAAGAGGAATTGGTCATAATCCCCTTTTCATTTAACAGCTCAATATTTCACAGTCCCAGCACTGAGTGCTTCCATTTTATGTTAAGCAGGTACTGAATGACATCCAGCAACTGCAACTGAAACAGGAACTAGACACCTAGTCTTTGCCCTCTCTGCTCCCCTAGGCTACAGCAATATTCTTTGCTATTCTTTCTCTTTTTACTGAGTGGTTTGATGAAAAATGGAGTAGTTTCCACAAGAAGGGCATCTGGTACTCTTTCTCTCATCCAGGAGTAATTGATAGCTTAGAACTGGGTGGTTGTGTGAGAAGAATCTTCTATAGCAAAGACAGGGGCTGGAGCTGGGAAGAGAATTGAGCCTAGTGTTAAGTTTTGTGTGGAGTCTTGTTCATCAGGGACTCTCTGGAAACTGATATCGGGAATTGAATGTATAAGTTGAGCAACTTTGTGCTTATGGAATGAGTGGGATAGGTAGATGGGGATGTAATCCAAGCTTCTCAGCACTGGCAATAATGGGTGCTTTCTGCACGTACTCAGTTGAACAGTGTACAAACAGTTTATACTGAAATGTATGCAGAAGTGGTGCTTGATTTGTGTATGGAAGTACAAACATACTGACTTATCTACCTGCTTCTTGAGTGTGTGTCTAAGAATGGTTATTGTACGGCTGGTGGGTAATTCCTTTACCCTTGCACGAAGCGTCTCAGAAAATCATGGAAAATGTTTGGTTTTGCCTTTCTTCATTCTCCTCAAAGATGTCAAGTCATGTGTGGAAAACAAAACATTCAATTTTAAGTAAATTTCATTGGGTTTTTTTTTTGTTTTTTTTTTTTTTTTTGACTGGACAAACATTGAAACGTTACAATGATTATCACAATCGTTTGTGACAACCTACACCATATAACTGAGTGAAAGGACTCAGCCGTTGCTGTGTTGTAATCTTTGGCTGCACTGCAAGTGGTGTGGTGTGCTGCAGGAGGCTGGAGCTTGCAGTAGTTTATGGGAGATGCAGATCAGCCAGGGAAGTGGATGGGAAGCAGCACAGAAAGATAATAAAATCGTATTGAATTAAGTGAATCAAAATATGTAGATATATTTCCAAAGCATTGCTTGATACAGTGGGGGAAATTATAAAATGAAATATTTCAGGAATGTCGGAATGTTTTTTGTTCACTGGTTTTTAAAGGAGAAATCTATGTTACGCAGGTTTGTATGTAAGCAGTGATTTAAGCTCTTCCTCATTTCCTTTTAGTCAGATGTTATAGAAAAAAAATCAAGTTCCAGTTTTAAGTATGGGACATCTTGTTTTCTGTTATTTTAAAATTTGCATTCAGGTGATGCATTGAGTGTCCTTCTTTGGATACTCATTGAGTATCATGATGAGATGATGGGAGAAAAAGCAAAAAAGTGAAATCTTGAAAAGAAAGCTACCAATCCCCAACCCCAGCAAAGTGATACATGTGACAAATATGTTCATTATGAACAGATTTCCAGTTCTATAAAACTACTTTTGTGGGTTTAATTTTCTACCCATCCGGTGGTTATAGTGAAAATATGGGGATGTTCTCCTTTTTGTGATTTGCATTCTTTTGTTCTAAATACAAAATTAAGAATGGCATGTAACTACTGGTCATTTACCAGTCACTTCTAAAACGTGATTAGAAAGGAGAATTTTTTCATGCTATGTGGCAGAAAAAGAGCTTCCAGCAGGTTCTTTTGTCATTTCCCAGTGTTATTCAGGGTGCATCGTTTGCTAGCCGTAGGATTATAAACCATTAGGAAAAGACTTGTTTGGCTGGCAAAGCTAGCAAGGAGGATAGCAGGAAATGAATGGGAGTTTGCAGGACTGGATAGCTGGGACTTTTGGGAAAAGAGAAAGTCTCTGGATACTCTTCATGTGACAGAAGGGAATAAATTACAGGATCTGGTTTATTTATGAAGTTGGAGGGTGATTGATCATGGTGATTCAAGTGGTAACCATGAACAATAATTTCATCTCATCGGATATAAGGGAAAAAAAATCATGATGTGAGTAGTCGAATGATGGAATAGGGGCCCCAAAAAGTTTTGAATATCATTCTTGGAGATACTCAAACCTCATCTGGACAAGACCCTAAGCAACCTGAAGTAATTGGAGCTGTTTTGAGCAGAGGAATGTGCTGGAGATCTCCAAACTTCCCTTCCAACCTAAACTGTATTATTCTAGGGTTAGCTGATTAAAAAGATTGTGTAACAAGAAGAACGAAAAGCACTTGCTTGCAAGAAAATAAGTTTATTTTAAAAAAATGGCAAAAGACAAATATGGATGAATAAATAGTTTGAATGTACCTAATTTTTTCTTTTTAGAACCTCTAAATGATCTGTTCTCTCAGATTAAATATACAGATCTTACATTGACAAAAAGAATCCACAAACTGTTTTTAAATAGTATCTGACTCTTGTATTGAAAAATATCAGGAGAAATGGCAGGGGTTGAGGGGAGGAAGGTATTCATTTTGAAGGCCATTTTGTTTGAGAAATGGGTTTTAATGAATACTTTTTGTCCAATTCTATTTATTTCCTAGCAAAGACATGAAATTCACAATGCCAAAAAATACAATCATTGCAAGTAGGATGAGAAGTTTAGACTCTGCAGTGTGGGTTTGATACTGAATTGAGGGTGGAATGGATTTTCAGAAACCAGTGGGGGAGCATTAGTTCTTATTTTAGGTGACAACAATGTTGGATAATTAAGGTCCTATTTTCTCAGCACTGTGGGAGAGTGTGGATATTACAATGCCTGCACATTTTCTGTCTCCTTTGCTTGAAGGTTGCACTCAACCTTTATTTTATGTGTAAGAGAATGAGCCTAGTTTGAATTTATGACAAGTTCTTTCTTCATAATAGTCTGGCATAAGGCATAATTTTTGCCTTCTCTGCATAAAATTCTATGCGCATAGCTTCTATTTTAATTTTTCTTTCCACTGCTTTGTAAGAAAGAGAGCAACCATTGTTCTTTGTATTGAGAAAAGTTCAAATACCTTTCAATTTTTAAAGGTGACATTGGTGGCAGTGCTAAGTGATTCGGAAGTGAATTACAGGTATGTAGATTGACTGTCATAGAACAGATTGTTCAACCATTTCTTAGAATTCTTTCTTAACACTTTTCCATGGTGTGGGCTTTTTTAAACTTTTTATTTTTTTAAATTATCTTTTATTTTTTATTTTAGCTCCCTCTTCAGGTGGGGCTAAAGTTGCCCTTGGTAGTTGTCTGTGAAGGAAATATTGTCATCTTTGTTATCTTCCTCCTGTACTGGCATGTTGTTCATTGTTAGATAATGACCGAGTGTTTTCGCTGAGTGTCTTTAAGATGCATTTACCTCCCTTAAGGAGCTAAACTCTTACTCAGTCTAGTACTGGGGAGTGGTCTGCATAGATACTTTTTACCATTGCATGCTCTTTGTGTGATAGACTGGGACTTCCAAGATGCCTAGGTATGATTTTACCAGTAACCTTTTACCATTTGGCACATTGGTTTTGGCATTGAGATAATAAAACTAGTTCTTAGTGACCAAAAATTGTAACTTTTATGTGGAAACAATATGATGACAGATTGAGAAAGAGGTCCATCGGATCTGGAATTGTATCCTGTAACAGTGTGGTATTGTATAAAGCCAAGAAGAGAAATACAGAAAAAGGAGTCTGATTTGACTTAAAATATGTGTACAAAATGCTTGTATCTAATTATGTTAGCATTTTCCAATGATTATTTTTTTCTGTTGGTGGTTTTCCAGACAGCTTAAGTACTAAAGTCTCAGTCTCAGCTACATCTGTTGGCTAGTAATTTCAGAACATTCGCTCTGCATAGTGGCGTGCTTCCACTAAAGTCTTATGGGAGAAATGGGAATATCCAGACACCAAGATGCTAGTGCAGAGAAATATAAAGCAAATAGAATCTTTTAGTTTCCTTTCTTCCTGCTAAAAGACCTGTTCGCCTTTCTTCCATTTCAACACAGTTCTAAAAGGCAAGGAAAGTGTTAATGAACTTGGCAGGTACAGCAGTGTATGTAATGGACTGGGCCTTACACCATTATGTGCCTGTAAAGCATGTTGTACATCCACTAACAAGACTGCCATTCATTTTTTCAATAAATCCTGCACAGGGGTATTAGGGTCTGTGAACTGACAATTGATTTACTGCCTGGAAAATTATTCTTTATTGATTCATATTACATGGAGACAACCACAAATCTATAGCGGCCTTAATCAGAGAGAAAATGCTAAAGTTAGTGTCATTCTTACTTAGTCAGGCAATTACAAGTAGGAGAATTGGTTTAGTACCTCTAGGTGACATCTACATATTATTCAATTATGAATCTCAGTAATCCATGAATTACAATACATAAAAGCATGTGAGATCTGGTTAATTAATTTTTTGTAATACTTGAACAATGTCCTTTGTGCAAGAAGGTGTTTTAAATGTCAACCTAACATTTTATGTGAAATTTGGCACCAGATTTGATGTTTAATGAAAATTCTTGGGATCTTTACTCTGCCTGGTATTTTACTGATACTTTGTACGAATTGGACAGAATCAAAAATCTGAGACTATTTACAAGATTTGTATGTTAGATATTTTACAAATGAGTAGATACTCCATTTTTTTACATTCTGAGCTCCAAATGAATGGTGTGTGACAGGATAGATGCATCTATAGACACAGGGACCATGCTCTGGTGCTGGGCACTCTTGAACTGCCTTGACAAGAGGTTGAATTCAAACATCAGAAGCCCTGAGCTCTGTGTGGACTAAGCTGAATTTTGCAGCCTTACCTTCAATTAACTCTCTAGGCTGCCTCAGATACAGCTGCATATATGTGGCTGTCTTTGCAAACCCTTCAGTTGTGTGAGCTGGCAAACTGGGGGGTGCTGGACAGGTGTATATGCAGATTTCTAGGGGATGCAGCTGGTACTGAGGAACTGGAAACTAACAGCTGGATGGAAAAGCCTCTTTATGGTGGGGTTAGGATCTCTGAGGTTTGGCTGAAAAGCTTTGGAAACACATCTGGGAAGATGAGTTTTGTTTTTTAGAAAAATAGGTGAAAATAAATGTACTTCGCTCTGCTAGTAAAACAGAGATCTTTGTCAGGTTTGGGACATGGGTTATTCACAGGGCATTTTCCTTCCTAGGGAAGCAAGTGGGGGGATTAGAAAAGGAAAACAGCCTGTGTTGTATTACGTAACACTTCAGTTTTTAGAATTATTCCTACTCTTAAGAGTAGCGTGGAACTTCCTCTCTGTTAATGAATTTAACCTCCTATGCAGTAGATGAAGGATATTTTCCTGCTTTGCAGGCAGTGATAATATGGCCCAAGGTTTTCTATGGACCTGGTCCTGTTGACAGAACATCTTAATTGAAAGTTTTCTAGAAAAAAAATCAATACTGACTTAAGGGAGTGAGCTGCCTATCTCTGTGGTTCATCATACAGAGGCATTTTTTCTAGGCAGAGTGGAAGTGTAGTTTCTTCTGGGGCTGTTTCTATTAAGTATTTAAGGCTTTTACAAGTTTGTCTGTTTTGTCACTGACCAACATAATTCGGAGTCTTGAATATATTCCAGGGTCCAGGTATTTTATCCTGCTGGTCACTGTTAAGTCCCTGACCCAGAAAGCAGAAATGATGAAAAACGAATCATGCCTGTGCTGTACGAGGCTTTGTCAGTAGCCAGAAACACAAAGAGATTGAGAGCCTAAGTCTCCTGCACACCCCATGCTTGACTGGTGTGCTGCAGCTTCAGCTACAGAAAACCATGCTGCTGCTTCTGTAATATGCTTGGCAGTTCTGAGTAATGGCTAATTCTCCAAATCTCCATGTCCAGAGCTTCTTTTACAACGCATATACCACCATATGCAATGTTTGTTTCATTCCATTACTTATTTCAAACAAAGATACTGGCTTTTTAAAACCAGAAATTTGGGAGGGGCAGTGGTGATTGTTGTTGTAGACAAGCAGTTTAATGAAAATGCTACTGAAATGCCTTTTCTTCTATGAAAACTAGTAAATCAATTACAAAAGCAATTTCCTAACCCAGTGTGATTTTATTGTGTTTGACCAGGGCATTTGATAAGCATTAGTTCTTGCTGAGAGCAAAGAGTAAATTTTATTTCAAGCTTTGCTTTCACGTGTTTGGAAAAGGGAAGTACCAGAAGGGCGGTTAGACATGTGGGTCTGGTCATTGTGTTCAGGGGATGGGTGGCTCTCTGTAGCAGGCCCTTGGCTGACAGCCTACTAGTAGCTAATGCAAATAAAGCTGCAGAAAGCTTTCCAAAGGTGTTTGGGCATCAGGCTTCAGGAATTTGTTTAAAAATGTTTCTTGATGTTTTTACTCAGTTATGTGTATTCATTATACCTTTTTCCCTTTCTGTGAAATTCTGGGAGCTCTTATTCTGCTAGACTTCAGTACAGGAAAAACTACTTCTCTCTGAAAAAATACATACTGTAAGTCATGTTCCTCCCACCACCTGGTAACAGTTTTTTACATGGAAGTGTTGAAAACAACAGACACTGCTGAATAGCCATTTATAGTTATAGGCTATTGAAACATATGCAGGTGATTTCAATGTCAGGCAAGGACAGAAATATCATGTATGTGCTCTGATTTATGACAGGGGTGTAATAGGAGTGCTGTAATGAAATGTAAGCAGGTTACTTTTTCTGGAGGCGTGCACTGAGAAGTCACTGGAGTATTGAACGCTCATCCCTGCTGGACTTCAGGGCAGCAAATTTAGGTACCTGTGATCTACTTCTTGTTGGTGGTACCAGAACCTGAAAGGCCAGCAGTGCTGCTGCGTTCCACTCCATTATCACACAGATATAAAAGCACTGAACCTCTCCATCTTCTCTTAGCTGCCCTCATCCCTACCCTACCCTGTTATCACACTCAGGTCGGGCTGATATCCCTACCCTCCTGCCATTTCCTTAAGGAAAGAACGAATAGGTCCGTGTTTCAACCTGGATGTCTCTGGGGTCTCTGTGGCGTTTGTTCTAGAGGTGAGTCCCTGAGGGAGGGACAGGCTGTTTCCCTTCTGCTGATGTCCCTGTCTCTAGGCAGCATTGAGTGAAAAGGTATATACACTCTTCATTTTTAGGGAGTAAAAAAATAATAAAAACATGAACAAACCCAATTACAGGAAGCATGGCATACTGTAAAAATATTAATTGATTTCCACTTTTAATGTTTTTTTTCTTTACTGACTTGTAAACAATTAGAGGGATATACCAAGAGTTCAGGATGATTAATTCCTGTATGACCAGAGGGAAGTCCCTAGGACCAAATTTCAAGACATTTAGAAAATCCCAGTAGATAACCTCATTTGTTAAAAACCAAGAGGCTTTAAACCAGCCATTTGTGTCTCTGGACAAGACCTCTGTGGTTTTTGTTGTTTTTTTTTGGGGGGGTTGTTTGGTTGGTTTGGTTTGTTTGTTTCTTAAAGGTGATAATTGCATTTCTCTGGCTTTTGGGGCTGATCTTTGTTACCAAGTTGTTTAATATCATGTGTCATAAGATAAGATGTTAATGTGTCTGTATAAATATGTTAGGATAACACTTCCCTTCCTTTGTAGTCTCCTTCCCATTCAGGCTTTACTGTAGGGGCTTTAGGCAAATACTTCTTAGGAAAATCCTCTTAGCCACTTCTTCCTGTAAAGCTAATCATTAATTTACTGGGCTGTGGATTCAATAAAGGAATAAATATTAGAGAATTTTCTTGGAACTGAAAAGTAGTAAAAGGCAAGTAATGGCTTTGTCTCATGCTACCTAGGTTGAAATTGCATCCCCAATTACAGAGGAAACTATTTCTTGCTTGATACAGGAATTAAATGTTCACAACAGTTGCCGTTAAAATTTTAACTGACTGATGATACAGATCGTTACTGCTGTGCCCTCTTGTTTCAAGGTTGTTGGGGAAATCAAGGTTTTGGGGTGTAGTTGCTCCTCTGCTCGTGCAGTGGGATGGGACAGGCTGGCAAGTCATCCCAGCTCCACTGTGTCCGGCACACAGCAGAGAATGTGCAGCATGCGAGTCTACTATGGATTTCAGCTTAGTGAAACTGATGTTTTTAAGGAGCTAGTTCATACACTTAAACCATTCAAATCCCCAGCAGTATAGCACTCTGTAGTAGCTAGGTTTGGTATTTAAATTTAAAGCTAGCAAGTGAAGTTACTGCTACAGATAGATAGGCAGGTTTTTTCTTTGGCTATGGGGCTTTTCCTTTTTGCCCTTTCCTCAGTACAGGTTATAAATTGATAGAGTAATACATGCCAGTTGTCCTTTAAATTTGACTTTAAAAAAATATCCTCTTTATTTAAGATATTAGCTCTTCTTTTCAGTGAATCTACTAAATGCTAATAACGATCCCTCAGTCCACTGACTGGTGACATCTGGAAGTGGCCCTTCCACCAGGAGGGTTCGCAGTAGGCAGCACCACTTGGAAGTGCGGGGAATGGCATTTGGTGACCTTGAGCGTACTGTTCATCGATCTCAGTGCCCCATAAATTAACACACAATTACACAATAACAAGAGAGATGGCCTTTTCCATGAGTCATCACTTCCCTACAACTCATTTCGTTTTGAGTTCAGTGTATTAATATAAGATTAATTTATGATGATGAATATTAAAATATTACCAAATATTTTATTCTAGCAGTTGTTTTACTATTCTGAAAAGCTTTTGGGAGAGCATCGTATGAATGTATAATTCAATCACATGCAGATTGTGGTGCGATTAGTTTCTCACAGTCAGTAATGCTTTGTTCAGTCATCTGGACCACTTTGGTGATGCATTTCTATTAAAAATACAAAAATCCTTATTTATTATTCTAGATAACAGCATTCTGATCTCATTAACATGGATCATTTTCTCTAAACTCAGCTAGACTCTGTAGTGTAGCAGCAAAAAGCTCCTTTTTATATCAATTAAAATACTTTTTCTTTTTGACCTGCCATATAATTAAGATCCTGTTTATTAAAGTTACTAGCATATTAGAACACTAATTGCATTACAAGCACACTTTCTTATTTCTGAACTGTTTATGATTTAATTGACTTGTTTAAACTAATTTTCATGTCTCTGTGCAATTAACTCATTAATTGAATTTATTTACACATGCAAATACTAATACATCACCCCATTGTACTAGTAATGATTAAAAAAAAATCATTAATGTCCTAATGGAATGAGTTCTTTGGTATGCATATGCAATCTGATAACACTGCAAGTTGATTTAGGAGTAATACTACCTTTAAAAGCATTCCTTCCTGCAGTGAACTGAGATTTAAAGGGGCAACATGCAGCATGGCTGTTATAAATGAATATTATTCCTGTGTACAATGAAATACTCACCTTGAGCAGGGGAAAAAATCTGGTAATTTTACTATTTTAGCAAGGAAATACCGGATTATACTTGAATGGTGTTCTTATTACTATAGAGACTGGATAGTAAGAAAGCATTATAGAAAGTAGAATGTGAAAAATATCAGGGGAGAAAAATTAGCATAATGTGACATATAAAGGAAGCTTCTGTAAGAAGAAAGTTGTGATCCAAAGCCCAGTTTGTTTCCACTGACTTCAAGTGATTTTGGTATCTGATGGAGACTCAAGTCATTTCTCTATCTTGTGCAAATGGTCTTTGCTGTAATAAAGATGGTTTAATTCACAGTGAACATGATGGAAAGAGTACATAGCTTCAGTATGTGTTGTGTTCTGTGGACAATGACAACTGATGATAAACAAGATAGGGAAAAGAAGACAAGAACTGTTGCTTTATATTGGTAGGTTTTGATCTTGTAAATTTTCCAACTTTTACTCAAGTAATTTACAACCAGAGCATTGCAGTGAGAAAGCTAACCCAGCAGTTCTACACAATAAAGTAATGAAATTAAACCTTGTTTGGTTGTTTGTTGGTTTTGTGTTTTTTTTTTTTTTTGGGGGGGGGGAATGTGGAGGGAGAAATAGTAGAAATGCAATATTAGGTGTAGAATCCTTATCACTGATACCAGTAAAATTTTCTCAGTCCAGTGTATTTGAATAGGTCTGAAACTTCAGTATCTGTGGGCATGTGTCCATTTCAGGGTTTGTTTTTTTAAATCTCTTTTCAGGGATGATGACACTAATATACGTAGTATATCACATATGTACACTATATTTAGATGCCCATAAAGTAGAATAGAAGATCAAAAATTATGAAAATATAATGTATAAAACAGAAAAAAAGATTAAAAATTAAGAAAACGTAGCATATACAGTTTGAAAAGCAAGAAAATATAGATGTTAAGTTCTTGCCTATTAAACTTCCACTGTCTTTAAAGACAGACTTCCTGCAAATTTTTAAGGACTATAGGAAATCTTACAGAAATATTTTTGCGTATTATGATGACAAGTCTATACTTGGAGAAACAGAGGTAGGCCAATGTTGCAAAATGCAAAATCAAAGACAATCAAAGACAGATTAATAAGCTGTCTTCAAAAAGACCTCTCTCCTGCTCAGCTATCTTCATTTTGGTCCTGTGTCTATAGCTGATTAAACAGAAAATGCCTTCACTAATTTCAAGGTAGTTTTTGGGGCACTGGCAATACGTCAAGCTAGCATTTTTCTAATTTTGCCATTTTAGTGCTAAGCTAGTAAATGAAATCTAAAATTACTTTATTCAGAAATTAGCATGTTATTCCACACTGCCTTATAAGAACCTGTCAATTTTTAACTGTTAAAAGATTAGCTGGTCTTTAGTAAAAGAAGGGAGATTTCTGTGGGTGGGAAAGAATCGACAGCAAAGAAACAGTGTTGGTCTCAGGCTGCTTTGTACAGTGTAGCTGAAACAAAAAACATTTCCAGTCATTTCATTATTTCCCAGAGCCAACATAATAACTCTTTGATTTTTTACTGATGGTATAAGCATGGTATCCTGGGCCTTTGTAGCCACCAATATTGACAAAATTCAGACCAGTTTAAAAAGCAATTGCTCTAAAATGGCATATCTTAATGAATCAAGTTTTTGTCTCCTAATTTACAGAAATTCCAACCAATAAATAAGTATCTACAGGAACTCTTTACTGTTATACTCTGTGCATTGATGCACCAAACTTACAAACATTTACACATGTAAAGTAGTTCCGACTAGAGTACTTGGGATTATTCATAGTTATCACAGTATTCATGTGACATTATTTGCAGGGACAGAGCCTTTGCTGACATTTTTTTCTGGGCTCTCTTTATTTGGCTGTATGTTCCCATCCTTACATTTTGTCTTTATAATGCTTTAAAATGAATGTTCAGTTGCCTCCATTGTAGGAACATCCCTTAGAGTGTAGGCATAAGCAAAATTTGTGGGTTTTTTTTTTGTTTTGTTTTGTTTTTTTTTACTTTCTGGGGAAGGGGGATCTTCTCCCCAAGCTGAACCTGCTATTCTGAGGTCAATGAGGATGGAACCCAATAGTCTATGACAGGTACAATTTTAGTTTGATTTTTTTTTTAATATTTTTTTCCACTATTTAGTGATGTAAATATTTTTAATTAAAAGCTTTCATAAACAGGCACAGTGTTACCAGCGTTTAATTTAGTAAATATTTCCATATAAAGAAGTTTCCTTTAATTAAGTGCTTTAAGAATAAATTAGCTGTTGTGTTTCTTATGAAAATAGACATAAAAATGTTCCTGTGTATATGACTGTAATACAGCAGATACAAGTGATGGATAGTTAAAGGTGCATGTGACTGAAAGGCAAAGTACTAAAACATTTCCAGAAATGTGCAATTTTCTTATTGTCAGAAATCTAAGAGGTTTTTTTCTAAATTGTGTTAGTAGCTAAAATTACTCGTTTGTTTTAGTTTCACTTGACAATTTTTTTTCCTAGCATCCGTCTTACTGTAGGGATTTTGAGTGCCTTAGTGAGTTTTAAACTCTAGTGATGAATGAAACATGGAATCAGACTGCTCAGTCCTGTAGAAGCTAACGGCTGCTGGTTTTGTTGCATCAATTAAAAAGGACAAGGAAGAAAGGAAGAAGTAGGTTTTGGAACTGTCTGCTTTATGGTAGTTCACACAGCCGAACAGAAATCTGAGAACAAGACTTGAAGGAAAACAAAGAGCTTTACAGTATTTTTTTTTTTTTCTTTTCAGGAAAACACACAGAAGCTAATTTTAGCTTCTTGATCAAATTGACCCAGTCTTTAACCCTGGCAAACGTTACCACAACACACTTCCAATAGACAATAGTTTGCATACCAGCATCACACTGGAAACAGATGTGCGTGCAGGACTGGCTTTTTTGGGAGTCTCTCTGAGAATTCCACTAGAGTGAAAGCCTGAAAGTACTTTCTTCCTAATTGGGTTATAAACCGGGTCTTCTTTCGAACCCAGACTGGGATGTTTTCAGAGTCACTTGCGCTCTTTAAAAACTTATTATGTCACAGCTATGTTTTGACCAGACTTTCAAACTGTCATTCACTTGGAGAAAAGTTGCTTGGCATGAAGCTTAATTATTATCTTGGAAAAAAAAAAAAATTGTTAACAGCTGGGCTATTCATGGGCAATGGTTGCACAGTTTATATATCAAAATGTTTGGAATGTGAACAATTACCTCTTCTACTTTCTCACAAAGTCTCTTATAGTCTATAAAGTCTGACTTATTTTGTTTTTATCAAAAATATGTAGTTCTTTTCCTGCTGCATCTTCTCCATATCCTCCCTCTCTCTCTGCTACCCCGTCCATTTTCCCAGCCTGATCATCAAGTTCCCATTACTACTGCGGCTGTTACCAGCCTCATCACCATCATGTCTGATCCACTGTGTTCTGACTATGTGTGAAGTTTGGCTCTTTCAGGAAAAATGTGATGTTGAAGATCCCCTGGGACATAAATTTTTTAAAAACAGGGCTGTACTTCAAAAGGCCTCTCCCATTCAGATTTGTTATTTTTCTATATATTGTAAAATTTTTAGCTTTCAAAGTGTTTAATCTGGAGTTTTCCTGCATAATTTACCTGGATAATCTCTAAAGTTTCTGAGACATCAAGTTAAAAGCCATTTTTTTGTGGAGGGTAGAGAAATAATTTACTGTGAAGAACAGTAGAATAGCACATCCTATCTCATTTTGCATTACATTTGATGGACCACATCCTGGACATGGAGATAACTTTGTTCAGATCACTATTCTAGTCAGCCAGCCTAATTTATTATTTGTTTTGCAGTTGTATTGGGAACCCATTCTCAGACCAGAATTCCATTATTTGCACTGTTAAACTCAGTACAAAAAGACAAATACACTCCAGAAAGTTTACAAGCAAGGAATAAAAACACAAGTACACTCAGACAAACAATAAATGAAGGAGACAAGAGCAAAGTAGCAGCTACAGGACAATCATTGGTATTTGTAACATGTCTGCAAGAAAGGGAGTTTTCTAGATGGTCACAAAAAGCTCTTTTCATCCTCTGAGACCAAAGTGGAAGAAAAAGAAAAGTTCTTGCACAGTTTGATCTTAACATACTTTTTTCTTCCATTGCTTGTTGCTAAGATAGAAATTTGAACTGTCTTGCATTTTCATTTGCACTACCTGTGTGCAAATCTCTGCCCCAGCTCAAGCAGATAATTGAAATTTTTAAATCACGATTACTTTTTATTCCTGACACTGTTGCATTTTCTGTAGAATAGTTACATGCTAGCATATATGCATGAAGTATTTTTTTTTTTTTAAGTCATAATTATCTACTGTGAGCGTTAATGGATCATATGACATGGGAGCATTAAGCCTGGGTTCTGGAGCACAGAGGGAGGTTCTTCCCTTCCACCTTCAGTTTTGTTAATATGAACAGCAACAGAAAATATATTTTAAATGTAGCTATTCATTCAATATGGACCCAGTCTGCAAATAGTTTTGAAGAAATTAAAATTGCATGTCAGTGTTACACACAGGAAATTTGCTAGAAGCAACTGATAAAGCTCCAACTTGGGTATTGATGGTGCAGCTCATAACCAGTAAAGGTTTTGTAGGGTGCAATGCCTGGGCTGGAGGTAGAGAGGTACTGGAGGGGTACTACAGCTGTTTATTTAAAGACACTTCTTAATGCAAGTGCTTATCAGTGCTAATGCTAAGCCTATCAAAGCCTGAATTTTGGGAAAAGCAAGACAACTTGAATTAATTTGATAATCAGTTGACAGTATGTTCTGCTGCTATCATCTGGTTAATATAGCCTGCCAGTCACCTGTGAAGTCATGTCGTTGTCTGTGTTCGGGGGTTAGTCTGCCTTAGAAGACAGGAAAAATTAGGATTGAATGTAACAAGTATTAAACACATAAAATTGATCCAGCAATGCACTGATAAAACCCAGAAATGTATACAAACTTCTGAGGATGTTGCATTTGGGAAAGCTTTATAAAGGAATCATTCAATTTAGGAAAACCATGGGAACTGGCAGCACTGAAGTGCTACATCTAGGCAAATTACGTTATTTCCAAATGCACCTTGATTTTTCTCTTAGGTAAAGAGTGGCTGCAGTGATTCTTAAATTTAATCAGAAGTTAGTTTCTATTGGAAGGTCTTTTTTTAGCTTTAAGGGAAAGAATGCTAGATAGGCATTTAGTCATCCCTGTCCTCCCAGCATTTCTTAAAAGGTCAGTCGGGCTTGCATCACGTAATTGGCATGTTAGTGTTGTCTTACATCTGGAATGAGTGATACCAACATTTTTATTCAGCCTATTAAAGGGTACATTAGTTAACGTGAATGTGGATTCTGCCTTGGAGACAAATGCCCTGAGAAATGGGAAGTGTTTGGTATGCTGCCTTTCTTCAGCTTTACCACAGGCATGACTTTAAACCTCCTTGCTTGTGCCTCCTCTAGAACCTGGTGTGTGTTTGGGCCAGTGGGTGTTAGCATCATCGTAAACAACTTGCAGTCTGTCTGTCTCATACAACTGTCTAGTTATTGGTCGGTGCCCGACTTGAACCTCTGGCCTGCTATAAAAGTTTGGAAGAATCTGCTGGACAGGAATGTCATCTTTCAGACACAGAGCTGATGGCACAGCTGTGTATTAGGGTTGATTAGGCTGTTCCTTCTGGGGCTGTTGGTAAATGTTGGGCTGTAACAACTTTATCCACAAACAGGCAGAAGTTGTTAGGCAGTTATACTACAAATAAAATGTCTGCAATGAACTTTCCTTTGTAATTATCATGGGTTTTGGATATTGTTTCAATTGCCGGTGTCAGAGTAAACATAGCTTCTCTCTGAAGTGCGTTGCCTCTTGCAGAGTCTTCAGCCAGTATGCAAGGAACAAAATGCATTTATTTTGTGTCGAAATTAGAAGTGTGTATCTCTTAAAATATTTAATTAAGTTTGGAAATGAAATCAGAAAAATTATTGTTTCAAGAGTATTAGAATTAGCAATTTGTTTTCTCATCTTGCACCTTGGCTCAGAAGATTGGAATATCAAGTTGCTACACTGGGCGGGGGAGTCTTCCTTTTGTCAAGTTGTGTTGTGCATTTTGTGGTGAAAGAGGAGAGAACAAATTTTTAAGGAAAGCTATTTTGGTTCAAGGTATTACACATTCCAAAGAAGCAGATTTTTTCAACCCCTCTCTATTTGAAGAAGTCCAGACCTATTTGAACTAAGCAGTGAGGTGTATCCCTGTATTGATTTAGGAGACTGCTTTGGATGTCAATTATAACAATTAATATTGTCATTACTGCTTGTCAAGCAGATACGGAAAAGAATGTGTGGCTAATGAACTTAAGTCGTATCTTTGTTCCAGCTAACAGCATAATTGTGCCAGGAGCAGAATAACTTTTGCAAGGAATGGCTGCTGTGTAGTCATTTTAACTACAAATAGCATGTGGTTTCTGTAGCACAGGCTGTCCTTGTGACGGCATCACTAAACCTTGAAGCTTTCTTACGATGGTCTGCTGGCCAGCTTGGCTGGCTTATTTATGGAGACATGGCTGGCTTACAGGCTCAGGTAGCCAGCTTCTATATTTGCAGTGCTGTAGATCAGGGCGAATGCAGGTGAAGGGAGTCCATGTGCTTCTAATTTTGGGCAATGCAGAGTTTACTCATTTCTCAGGGGGTAGCCTACCCCTTTCCTATTTACAACAGCATCTGTGCTTGTACTTGGCTGCATGTTTGAAGACTTACTTTGAATCGGAGCCAGGGCAGGTCGTGCTGGAATTGTTTTCTCACATGAACAATACTAATTATTTTTTTTTCCCATTAATTGAAGTTTCTCACTACTGCTCAGAAATGTGCAGTACAACTTGTATTAGTAAGAATCTGGAAATAACACCAAATATTTATATATTTAGAGAAGATACCTACTGACAGAGTCATTCTTTAGAAGGAAGTAGCAGCTACATCTACTGTGAGTTTAGATAGGACAAGATCTATTCCAGCTTCTCAAATAAGTTACAGGAAATCAAAAAATAAATAAATAAAGATTGTTACAAGCATGCCTATTTTCCAGTGTTTTATATCATGACTGTATTAAAGTTTTCCCATTAGAATGCAAAAATAACTTATAAGTTAAATGCTTGGCTGAACTGTTTTGAAAAATTGCTTCTGTGTTAATGCATGAAACTGAGTTGAGTTTTATGTTGCTAAAGAAAAACAATCGGTTTTGCTCTTTGACTTTTTATCCATATAAACAAGGGGGAAAATTTCCAAGTACAAGGTAGATTTTTCTAGTTATGACTTATATGTCAAATATAAAAGTCCCAGTATTTCTGGCCATCTTACCTCATGAAAACAGCAAACAGGCAGTGTATTCTTTTTTTGTTTTGTTTTTTCCCTTCTTTGAGAGGAAAACATGGCAACTGGTGAACTTGAGGATACTTCTGGGCTCTGATCCTTCAGACAGCGAATTCAAAGGATATTATGACTCATGTGACATTATTCCTGAGCATAAAATTACTCACATATGAAAGTAATGGAATGTGTTTGAAGTTTTGGGCTAGCATTTTGGTCACTCAGCAGGTGGTTAACTTGTAACCTGGAAAAACTTTGTTGGTGGTGGATGTTATGAGGAAAATAATTATAAAAGATAGTAGAAAGGCATGCACATCTGATGAATCGGCTAGTGATTTACCGGTGGTGTGCATGTGGAGGGGTGCTGTGCATAACCAAACAGTGCAAGAGAATTTAAGGCGAGAAGTGAAACAAGTTCCTTGTCCTGTGGCGTGCCTTGCTCTGCAAGCAGCCCCACGAACTTACCGGGACCATTTGCCGGCTTTAAGTCCTGCTTAAATGAATAAGAACCTGGCACCGTATGTGGGCTTTATGTAAATCTCACTACTGCAAGGGAGTTATGAGGTGTTTTCTGCTCGTTTTGAGTGAACAAGGCTTGTTGGGGATGAAACCATTCACATCAATTTCAGCTGGAAGCACGAGCAAATCCGTCATTTTGCAATGCTTATCAATCTTTCTGGCCTGAATTCTCCACTACGCTCCAGTGGCAGGAGGGGCTGACGGTGATACCTTCCTCCTGTGCTCTCTGTCCTCCTGTCTCACCTTCTAAAGAAATCAGAGGAGCAGAAACAACCTGAATTTATACCACTGGTGTCAGGTCTACGGCAATGCGTTGGCTAGTGCAGAGTCATATGTGAAAGAGTGCTGATGCAGCACATCTCATCGAGCATGTGCTCCTCTCTTCTGGTCTACGCACCAGCTGTTTCATTTTGGTCCTTGCTTTAGGCGCATGGTGAATGAACTCATATTTTAGAAACAATTTAAGTAGAAGCAGATTTGGGCATAAATCTTGTCTTGAAATATTTGCTTTAATACCAGCCCAATTTCTGCCAAGTGATGAATATTAGAGTTTTACTAAATGTACATGCAAACAGCTTGAGTACAACTGTAGACGTTCCCACATCTCTGTTTCAAGCTGTGGGGAAATATCTCCAAAGCAGCCACGCTCATTTGTTATTGTAAGATTTCATTCCATAACACACCTTTTAGGAATTTGGATTCTAGGAGTTTGGCCCCACTGCTGCTGCGTCCTCTTTCCATCCTGTGAGCTTTTCTGCCAAAGCATTTTTGAAGAAAGAAGTCTGGGCAAAAATATAGCGGTCTGACAGCAGTGCAAGGTGTAGTGTGAATAGCGACCAGTTAAGCACTTATTACTGTAGCCTTTAAAATCAGGTGCTCATCTTCTGACTTCCATATGCCTTCTGATGTTGGTAGGGATGACCAGGAGTCCATCTAATGTAATGCCAGCAGGCAAGGTACATTTTGTGCACCCCATGCGGCCCTTGCAGGATCGTATCGATGCTGAGCTGGTGCTGTTCCAGCTGGTGTTTGGGAAAGCATTTAAACACAAGAATAGTCTGCTGAGATCAAAGGAGCTGTATGAGGCCTTTAAAGAGAAGGGCAAGCAGAAACGCTGGGTCTGGCCCTAAATGGGTGGAGGGGGAAGATGTTGCCAAACAAGTTCAAAGCTGCTCAACTCGCAAGTCCACAGTGGTCTTATGTAAAACGGTATAAGACCTAGTACAAATTTAGAAGAAGACCCCTTAGGCCAGCCATTGGAGCTTCCTGCCCTCGGCAGGGACCACTGTGTTGGATGGAGAGGTGCGCCCCACTTCCCTTCACACCACGCGCGTGGTGAGGGTCCGAGGTTTCCACAGTGACTCTTGCTCTTAGGTTGAAGCAGAAGTGCTGCCTTGGTTTCTTCAAAGAGAAAAATGTCCATTTATTTGGCCTGAAAAAAATTCGGTTGCTGGGACAAGAGGTCCTCTAATTATTTTTAATTAAATTTTAAATTAATTTTTTTTAATTAGGAATGGAGGTCCATCCGTTCCTGCGGCTGCACAGCCCCTGGCCCATAGAGGGAAAGTGATTACAAGGCCAGCTGGCGGTAGCTGCACTTTAGCCCAGGTGGCCACACTGCTTAATGGACAACTCAGCTGGCAAAATGCATTGCTGGTGGTGAGGACCTGTGATTTTGTTTTTGCCTGCTCTGTCAGTTCTGGAATTCAGCTAATTGTCTGGTTAATGCACTGTCTTCTGCTATGCCGTAAGACCTTTTGCCAAAAAGCAACTTAACATGAAGGAGAGGGAACGTGGGGTGCCTCCAGAAAGTCAAAGCTGTTGGCTACTTATATGAAAACTGTGACAAGCAGACATAAGCTGAAGTTGGATACGGCTCCGTCGCTGCTGAACAGCAGATTAGGCTGTGAATCTGAGGAATCACGTGGGGAAGCATCCTTCTCGGGGAGCAGGACACACGTGTCTCAGATGCTTGCTTCAGCCTTCACACGGAATGCACGAGCCTTCTTTTCCAGGCTACTACCAGATGTCTTCTGATAGCTAGAGGAAATGTGAACCCTGAGTCAATACTTGGTGGAATTTTTTTCCCTGGTTTGCTTCTCCCTCCTGAGAAATCCGGAAGCTAAAGTTTTGAAAGTAGAAGGAAAAATAAAAGGGAAACTGAAGTTAATTGATTTACTTTCCTTCACATTTTCTTCTACTGCAAAAAATTTACAAACACAAAAATAGTTCTTTGACAGAGATAAAATCCTGCTCTTTGGGCCTCCTCAAGCTAAAATAAGAGTTTGTTTTGTTAAACTGATTGATGGAGCAAATTCTGCATTCAGTACTTCTGGCCTTTATCTTGTAACTCCTCCCATGCAGGCTGGTCCAAGAACCCTCGGGGACTCCAGTTGTGAGGACTCCTCCATTCCAGATGTCATCAGAAAGGGACCATCACTGCTTTTTTGAAATTAAATAGAAGCAACTCTGAGAAAAACTAGTAATTTTTTGCCTTGAAATTACAATAACGAGCATTGCCCCATCAAGGCAAAATCAGATTATTTTTTTTTAATTTCTCTTCACTTACAACAATGTCAGTACTTCCAAACCAGTTCTAATTTGCAATATTCCAGCACATTTCTAAACCCGAAAATCCTGCTGTGTAATTGGAGATGGAAGATCCATTGTCTGAAACAGGGAGTTGGTATTTCCTCCTAAGAAACCTGGTCACAATCCTCTGTGCGAGAAATTTCTCAAATGGGCAAGCGGATGTGAAAGAATAGGTAGGGGAAGAAACTGCATGTTGACAGTAAACATGGATTATTCAATAAAAGACAGGAGAAAATCAGTCTGAGGAATAGAATTAGCATTTTCTTCTCACTGGACATTATCTCTTTTACCAGAAAACCAGTACAAATCTCTGTGCTGTGTCTGCCCAGTATTGCCCCGTGCACAGAGACTGGCTTCATTCATAGACCGCTGAATCCTCAGAGGAGGGTTTAAAGCAGCGGTGTCTAGACCGGCGATATGACTCATGAATGCACAGCCTATAACCAGTTCCACACTGTCTTCCTGGGTCTGCACACTGCCTGAAGCCATAGCTCAAAAGGTCTCTCACACACACACAGATATATATGTATGTGTATGTGTGTGTGTGCGTTTCATTTGGGATTTGTTTTAAAGGCATGTGTAGCGCGCATTTGTGGCGGCGTAACTTAGGAGTTATAATCATGGATGTCTTGGGCGTTAACAAGGTTAACCATCCAATGCTACATGGTCAAATTTTGTACTGTTAATTTTGTAATCAACTCTTACATATTTTATTACAAATAATTTTAGATGGTGGGAGGTGGTTCATGAGAGGCTAAGCTATAAGGAAAGTAAGGGAAGCAGCAGAAAGAGAATAAGGTGGAAAAGCCTCAAGTGAAATGAAAAGGAAGGTGGAGAAACAGAAGAGGGAAGAAAGACCTAGGAGCAGTCATGTAAGTAGACTGAGGGTAGTAGTCAGGTCCACGTAATTTAAATAAATAAATAAATAAATAGATGAAAAGTGACCGTGTTGACAGAAAGACTACTGTTCTAGACTGTTCACTGACATTAAAAAAAGAAATGCTTCAGAAAATAGTTCAAGAAGAAATCATTGTCAGTGAAGTCCTTAGTAGAATAATCAGCAAGCCAGCAATCCTCCAAAAGAATAGTAGGAGTGAGCTAAGCAGAGCAATAAAAGGGCACCAAGCATTTCAGCTGACGTCAGATGCAATGTGTATTCTGCCATAGCTGGAGAGAAAAGGAGTGAGCTAATGAGAACAACGTGCATTTGCATACAAGGGAAACCAAGCCACCAAACTGACTGGTGAAGCAGCCAGGCCATACTCCCAAAGGAACAGCAGCTTAACCAACAGATGTTTGCTCAAATAGCAAACATGTGGAATCTTCCGGTGATGGATTTATTCAAATCCAGGTGGCCAGGAGCCAGGAATATGAAAAAGAAGCAGGGTAAAAATTATATTTATAGCTCTTTACTGGCCCAGCAGATTACACTTTTCATGAATGAGAGAGATGTCAGTTAGCAAGCTCTACAAGGTTCTGATTTTTTGAGGTCTTACAGTGACAGGACCCGATTCATTCAGACATGAAAAAAAAAAAAAAAGTTAGCTAACTAGGAGGTTGTAAAATTCTTTCCTCAGAAATGCCTTTACTGCTGCTCTTGACTCAGTTGGGATTCATGGCATGTGTGTAAGCATAGAAAATGTCCCAGTGCACACTTGATATTTTTGCAGGTTTTTTCTGTAGAATAAATCTGTCATACATTCCCCATGAGCTCCTTTGTCAGATATCTTGGGCTTTCTAAACTTCTTTAGATAACCATTGTAGCTCCCAGGGAATTCAAGTGCTTGTGTGGCTGCTTTCAGATGACACAAAGCCAATACAGTTCCCCTGTCACTTACATACGGACAAGAAGTGGTTGGTATTTCACTGAGCTTGGTTATAAACCGTTGCCTTTTCCTTTTTATGTTGAGGTAGTACTTTGGAACCTGTCTCCTAGTCCAGGACCTCTGGTCTATGGACACAGTATGTGTACAACAGAAAGACAGTCTGTTCTCAGAAGGTAAGATCTGAGTCATTGGATGAAAACAACCATCAACAAAGTACAAGGTAATGCTGGAACTAATCTGCTTGAATGGAAAAAGATTGGCCGTATCCACTCTCAGTTTTGGAGTTCCACAATGCAAATTCATAAGCAATAAAAGTCTCCTGAGAAGGGATCCCATTTATTCTGCCATAAAGTCAGCTTATTTTCAGTTAAAGACCATAGAAAAATGACCACTGATTAAGAGTTCAGAGAGTTTTAATGAGGGCCTTCAGATTTAGGTAAAAGCTAACCTAGCTATTTTATATTAGCTATTTTGCAAAGCAAACCAGCTTCTGCTTTTCAGACAGACACTTGGAGCTCTGAGTTAACTTTTATCGTCAGTTTGATACATCTCTCTGTTGCCTCTTGCCTGAGATTGCAAGGTCCCGGAGGAAGAAGCTGTATTTTCAGTTGTGTGTTTGCACAGTGCTAAAAGCAGATTGGGATTTCTTTGTGTTAGGCACTACACAAATACATAGGAGGAGAGTAGACTCTGCCCCAAAGGACTGTCAATCTGTTATGGACAGGCCAGATAAAGGATGAAAGAGGGAATGGTTAGAAAGGTACCAAAGGTCACATCATGGCAGAGCTATGCATAGGACAAAGTCTCCTGACAGACTGATGTTCTGCCACTGGACTACCCTGCTGCTGCAATTGCACTGGGAGCACTTTTCCTGTGCCTTGTTAATTTATCAGAGGGAAACATTCAGTGTTGTGAGGCATTTTCCCCCTATTTAAGAAAGGAAGAGAGTGTGCGAAAAAGTGTATTCGTTTGAAAGCTCGCAGCTGAGGCATAGTTTGTAAGGAGGATGTAGTACCGTTTATTGCACTAACTGAAGTGGATCAAAACTTGAAAGAAGGCTTGTGTATGTGAAAATATGAGGGGTATTTTTGAGATCATATCATTTGACTTCATAAAATCTGTAACTTCTCCCTAAAAACTTTATCTTGCTTTATTCTTACACTGCTACAGCTGAAATGATTAGTTGGAGGCTTTTGTTATGAATGAGGTTGTCAAAATATCTTCCAGTTTTCTGCCATGGTTTCTGTCCAGAAGAATTGGCACATTTCTCAGTAAGGAGATATTTATTAGATACTGTCCCAGCAGTGAAATATATATACCAAGACGTTCAGGTGCACATTTATTGCATAGCATTGCAAATGTAGAGGCATTTGGACAGGAGATGCCAACTTCAGCCCTAGCAAAGGGGGCTTTAGTACTGTACAGATGGAGCAGGCAAAACCTCTGTTTTGAAAGTCTCTGTGAGAAGGATGGGAGACAATATAGCTGCTGCTCTGGGAAGCTTTGAAGCTTTGCATTTCATTAAATCAATTTAATACCTAGTGAGAACCAAATACGCCAGCTTCAGCACTTGACACTACAAGTGACTTAAGTGCCTCGACTATTAAGTGAAATTCTATTCCTCATGGGTATGCTCCTGCTGACTTTGACCTCCACTAAGGTGTGGGAGAGTGGTCATGGGCTCACGGTTTCATCCTGGGAGCTGAGGCAATTCTAGCCTATGAAAAGCACCCAGGATTTCGCAAGATTGCAAAAATTGCTGTGCAGCATCTTCTGGATGTTAGTGTCACTCAAGGAAACTGAGATATGTGGTGAAGGAAAAGCTTCTCTGCCCAACTTCCTAATGCTAAAAGGAAATACTGTGATTAGTTCTGCAAGCCTGTGTTGGGCAGTTTCAAAATATTTTGTCATATGTTGATCAAGCATGTAAATGCATGATACAAAGCCGTCATTAATGTATGTCTTTAAAGAAAAAAACAGTTCCTTTATTTAAAAAGAAATAAGGAATTTGTTTAATTTTCTGGGAACATTGTCCAGTGAAACATTTATCTTCCCTATGGTCCAGTAAAATCATTGTAGAGCTGCCAAAACCCATCTTGAAAAGTAAATAGAAAATCCTGCAACTTTGGCTCATCTAAATTAGATGGCTATTGTACAGTGCTTCTCCAGGTTTAATTAATCTTACTTTGGACATTAAAGTTACTTGAAATGGATTTGATTTTATGATTTTTTATATATTACCAGGCACAGCTAACTTATCTGTCTTCATTGGAGAGGTCTATTAGTGGTTTTTCCATCAGTGTAAACCCCTTTTGCTGCAGTTAATCCTTATCCATCTATCTTTATGATTTCAGTATTGTTTCATGTAGTCCCACACTTTGCCCTAACTCTTAATTTACACATTTGGCTTGGCTGAGTCCCTTTTACCCTGCCTACAAATTTATCCCATGTCATCTCCTCATAGCAATTTACAACCTCTATAAAATGTCATGTAGAGTCACTTTTTATGTTTCTGAGTAATGGTTAGAAAGAATTGCATAGGGAATCAAAAATCTAATGAGTTGTACATTATTTTACTATTTATAATGAGAGAGCAGTCATTGACAATATTTAGCAATTTTACAGCTAAAAGCCTGGACTATTGTGCTTTTGAATGTAATTTATTAAGCAAATAAAATTCTTATTGGTAGCGGGTCCTGTTAAACCTGTGGCACCGCATGAGTTCCAGGCCCATACAGCTGTGGAAGTTTCATAGTACCTGCATACATCTTGCATGTCTGGACACTAATATTTTACACTTACTTCATAGTTTTATTTATTCGATTGCTTTTATGCTCTTGATTGGGCTGTAACCAGCCATTTTTAGTAGAAACCTTGGGTGGGGAATGAGGGGGCAGTGTAAGGAATAAAATGCATTTATTCTGTTAAGATTTAAATCCCTGTTTTAAGAGGCATGGTATTTAGTGAGTTCAGGCAGTGCAGAAAATGGCCAAAATATTAGTGGTTACACCGGCATAAAAATAATCTCAGAAAATAGCATTGAGGACAAAAAAATAACTACCGCAAGATCACCTTGCGATAAGCGAGAATGAATTCAGCACTGTTCCTAAACTGATTGTGGAAGTTTAATTCCTTTCTTTCCCAGTCTAAATTCTCCTAATAAAGTTTTTTTACTCGCTAGAAGGAGGTCTTGTAACACTGTAGGGAATTCCTGTAATCTCATAGCATGAGTCCATAGGTGTGTGTGTAGGTAAATAAGTTTGGCTTGCTTTCTTCCTTGATGATTTGTATCTAGCAGGAAAAGCTTTTCTGTTTGGGTTTGGGTTTTTTTTTAATGCTTAAATGATTGTGGTTCTTGTTGCCCTCCTGACTCATATGGCTATAAATCAGGATTATTTTCCCATTCAGTGAGTGAGATTATACCAATATAAAACAAGCATAACCAAAGCCCACCTGTATCATGCATTTTAAAGAGGAGGAAGACCAAAGGCTGCTCAGTTATTCATGTGGCTAACATGTTTGTCATTTGATTAGATCTAGCTATTTGCATAATGCCTTAAAATGAATTATAAGAAGAAGGTGTTGCACTACTTGTATAAACATTTGCTCTGGTAAATAAAAGCAGTTATTAAAAACCTTATCTCCTCAATGTCCATCTTAATTGATGCTAATTTAACAAAAGTCAGGAGACCAGAAGATTGCGGATACCAAAACGGTGAGGTATGCATTTGTATGTGTTAAAATGGGTAGCTTGCACTGGTGCCTACTACTGACTTTTTCTTTGCATAGATCGCTTTTCCATTCTTAAGAGGCCAGTTCTGTGTCTAAGAAGTAACAGAGGGGCTAGAAAATCGCTTACTGTTTCTGTGGGTTGGTTTTGTGAGGGTTTTTGTCACCCGCAATTGCAGGTTATTTGGGAGCTTCTCCACATTCTGCAGCCAGATTTTGGAATGTCTTCTGTTGTGGCTGCTCTTAATACTTCTAGTAATATTGGTTTCAAAACGTAGTTCTGCCCAGAAGCGGTGCAGGCTCAGGTAGCTCTTTGCAAACACTGGCACTCGGAAGGTGGCTCCTTCCTGCTGCCCAATATAGTGTTCCCTGTTAGGGAGCACACGTTTCCAGTGCCGGGCTGCCTCATCCCGTGGCAGATTCAGCTTTTAAAATAATCTCTGCCTTTTTCCTTTTTTTTTCTTTTCTCCTTTTTCTTCTCCTTTTTCTTCCCCTTTTTCCCTTTTCCCCTTTTCTCATTTTTTCCCCTTTTCTCCTTTTTTCCCCTTTTCTCCCTTTTATACCTTTTCTGCCTTTTTACCCTTTTCCCCCTTTTTTCCCATTTTCCCTTTTTTCCCGTTTTTTTCTCATTTTCTCCTTCTCTTTTCCTCCTCTCCTTTTTCCTTTTTCTTTTTTCTTTTTTCTTTCTTCTTTTTCCATTTTTCCTTTTTCTTTTTCCTTTTCCTTTTTTCTTTTTTTTCTTTTTTCCTTTTTTCTTCTTTCTTTTTATCCTTTTCTTTTTTTTTTTTCTTTTTTTCCCCTTTTATTCCCAGAGAAGAAAAGGAAAGCATGCCTTAGGCTGCTTCAGAAGGCACCAGTGGGTTGAAAAGTCTGTGAGAATGAGCAAGCCTTCTTCCCGCATTAGTATTAACCAGGATATCCTGTTCCTTGATCATTGCCTCAAGGATGAGGGACTTTTTTATATGGAGTATACCTTGGTTTGTGGCTGAGAAAAGAAGAGACTTCATCCAGTTTAGGAATCTTGAAGGGGGGTGGCCATTGCAGGGGGGAGGAAAACTTAATAGGAAACAGATTTAGAAAAATATTGTATCTGTCCTTCTGGGTGAATAAATCAGCAACTGAAACAGCTTGATAGCTGTAACCATAACCTACTACACTGCACAGAAATAAATATTCCCTTTAGGTCACTGTCTACATACCATATCATATCTGTGCACTTGGCAACAAGTTCCTGCCATGTGCGGTAAACAGTTGTGAGATAGCAGACGGGGGATGGTAGAGCTGCTTTTTTTAACAAAAAATAATGGGAAAAATATAATTCCTGGATATTAGTAATGCGTCACTTGGATTTTACTATGCCATGTTTATGTGTTGTGTGCCTGGGATGCAATTTGATTGCCTATGCAAACATACGGGTAAACCCTACCTGAACAATCAGGTAGCTGTGCTCTCCCTCAATAGCACGAGCAATTTCATACTGGACCAGTTCTCTTCTCAGTTGCATTTGTTTCACAGTGCTTGTACCAGTATAAACAGCAGGAGAAACTAGCTGTTACGACGTCCTCCATGTTGCTAGCTTGAATTAAGTTTGGTTTCATACACATCCAACATCATTCTCATATCTCAGGGAAATACTTCCAAATTAATTTGAAAGCAAAGCTGGCAAAGGTGTGTCAATTTTTCTTTTTCCCCTCTTAAATTACTAGTTCCCGCTTATTTTCAATACCGCCATATAAAACAAAATATCTATGCTTTGCACTTCACACCTAAGAACCTGCTTTTCTTCATTAACTTCTTCCCCTGCCTCCCCCACCCCCATGTATCCAAGCTGCTGCAGCAACTGCAGCACTGAACAACTTCATTAACTTGAACTTTTCATTCAAATTTACTGACGCAAGCGTGTTAGAGAGGGGGAGTGTTGGCCATCGCCTTTACAGTGTTTCTCTAATTATTGAACTAGTACCTCTAGGGTCCAGTAAAATTTTGCACTGTTGGTTAGTAATAAAGTAACTGAACTACTTTTTCTTTATTCCTTTTCTTTTTTTTTTTTTCTTTTGACTTCTTTTGACTTCTTTTGTACCTTCTGGCCTTTCTAAAGGGAGCCCCCACCTACTGCAGTAAATTGTAGCTGTAGCCTTGATAATACAGTACTTGGACAATAAGGTCTCAAGGGGTGCTTACTGAAAGAGATTAAACTGTAATTAAACTGCCCTGTGAGTAAGAAGGAAAGGGGAAAAAAAAGATTTGTGGTTTTCATAAAGCAGAAAAAAATACACTCACTGGTGTTTACAGCCCAGAGACTTTTTTTTTTCTTTTTTTTTCTTTTTTTTTTTTTTTTTGCCATCTTGACTACAAAACAATCTTATTTTTAGCTGGAAAGGGTTTTGCAGTAGTTCCATATCAATCCCACAATCCTGTTCTTTGACATAATTGCACCAAGTTAGTCCCCAGTCAGCACTAACTGACTGAAAAGCAGGAAAGAAACATTTAACACACATGCATAGAAGTAGATGAAATTTACCATAAAAGTATGAATTTATGTAAGCACTCTCCAGTTCTATGTATATATATTTTTAAATGGGGCTTTAATTGTGCATGCTGCTATATAATATCCTTTTGTTTAGGCTCAGAATTGTGTTGGGGGGTTGGATTTGTTGGTTTGGGTTTTTTTTTCAGTAACCCCTCCTCTTATCAGCTCAGCTATTAAATATTGTGGCTTTCCAGCTATCAGTCTCCGATCAGCACAGTTAGTGCATTTTACCTTCCAAGGAAGTGCACTTTGAGCCAGCTGGAGCACGAAAAATGTAGGAGCTGGAGAAAGTCATAATTGAAACAGGCGACTGCCCCAGTACAGACAGGAAATAAAAGGAAGACGGGGCCCTTCAATGGATTAAATTAGATGTTTCAAATTCAGACAGTATCAGGAAAAAGAAGACTTATGTTAGGGGGGAAAAAAAAAAAAGGTAACAGTAAGTTCATTCAGCTGAACACCCAGCCCTCCCTTCTTCCCCCCCTTAACATGTGTTTTTGCTGGAATCTTACTCTGATGCACTGAAGGGTAGAAACTACACAGGCCTCTCTGCTTGCCAAACAACAGAGTAGCAGGTCCCTGCACTAATGTTATACTATCCATATTTTCTCCCCCTTCAGACAGTCCTTGGGTATTCTCTTTCTCTAAATTAAGCATGAAATTACGTTGGGCTGAGGAAACAAGATTTCAGCTGCTCAGTAGTTAGAAAGAAGAGTATATTGTACCTATAGAAAAAACCTAATCCTATGTATTTCCTGCATATTAGTTTGGAATAGGCCTATTTCACCTCTTTATACATAGTATATGCTTGCATGCATACGTTATGTGTACATTTCTTCCATTCAAACTCATTCCTTGTTGCTGTACAGCCAACCGCCTAGTGTTGCTGACTTGCATGGTTTTATCGTGCCTGCAGAGTTTTCTCCTTAGTCATTTGTGCATGAATATGTATAGTGCGTGATGGCAAAGTAGATGGAGATTTTTATTACTTCAGAGTTTAAAATGCCCGTATTATTCATAAGCAGCTATAAGTGAGCTCCTACAGATCATTCCAAGCAAGTGCCACTGAAACCCCCATAGTACGCCTCACCACTGTGCAGTCGGTGAATTTGTGACGTATATTTTACATATGCAGCTGGTTTGGTTTTGTTTGCTTGGCAATTTAATAGCAAATTTCTGGAGCTAATATTTGTATTCTCTCATTTTTGCTATAAATTATATCAAGTTTTAGAAACTTCTAAAATGACCTCAGGAAATGACTTAACATTAAAGCTGGTCAAGATTTTTTTTTCCATTCTAAATGTAATTTTCCTTTTGATGAAAAGTATTTTTTGCTTAGTAATCAAGCGTATTATTTTTTCCCCAACAGCTGAAATCTCTGTACCTTAAAATATGAAGCAAAACACACACCAAGATGGGCCAGAATCTAATCTGAAGTCTGACCAATTGGGCACATCTTGCTGTGCGCCTTGAAGCCTGCTAAACTTGGCACTTTAGGAAAAATGAAGTCTTTGACTCAGAACAATTAGAGTTCACAAAGCATATAAATTACAGCAGGAATGCCTCTAAGCACTCATTTACCTTCTAAAATGCCTCGAGGGTTTTGGATTAGGAGGGAACCATTGCAAAGATTAAGACAAAGTGTCTTAGAAGTAAATGGATGTAGAGAAACATATTTTTTTTCTTTTTGTGTTTTTTTCATGTCATAAGAAAAACAGTTGTTAGGCATATGGTGTGTAAACAAAAAGCTATTGGAACAAGAGGAGTTGGAAATCCGATAAGGAAGCTGGAGGAGTAGAAGAGGAAAAACTAGATGAAACATGAGGTGAAGTAAATTCCTTAGCTGTGCTATGGTTCTGTGCAGAATTTGGTTCTCTCCAGAATTCCGGAGGTGTTCAAAAGTAAAGAACTGATTTTACATATTGTCTTAATTTGAGCTGTGTAG
Source organism: Microhierax caerulescens (assembly GCA_035590215.1). Taxonomy (NCBI): domain Eukaryota; kingdom Metazoa; phylum Chordata; class Aves; order Falconiformes; family Falconidae; genus Microhierax; species Microhierax caerulescens. The sequence goes on along the minus strand of JAVJGJ010000061.1, from coordinate 50,740,010 downwards.
GTTGTTCCCCCTTCTAAAAATAGGATCATTCCTTTTTTCTGCCTTTTATCAGTTTATGTGCATGCTACCGCTTTTATATCCACACAAGGGCTAATTAGATCCTAGAAAAATAGATTACAAAGACGTAAAACTTGGTAAAATTATGTTTTGCATCATTCCATCTGGTCAGGTGAGAAGGTGTTGAAACTGTTTGACTAGAGGAAATTATTGGATGTGAGGGATCAGCTGGTTAAACAAAAGTATGTCTATACTCAGCATGCAAATTTCTGTATCTGTTTTCTTCCTAGAGTATTGTCATTCTTTCTCAGTTTCTTGGTAAGTTTTTCAGTGTTTTTAAAGATGGCACTGCAGCATCGTTTTTGTGAAGGAATCTCTCACTGCAACTACTTTTCTAGTTTGTGCAAATGTCAACAGGGAGCAAACAGGCAAGTAGCATAAAGGAATGCAACCTAGATAGGACTAAAAGTTGCCTGTTGAGCTTAGAAGTTCTGGAAAGTTGCCCAGACATGGGAGAAAAATAGAATGTTTGGTTGAATTCTTACTGCTGAACCATGGGAACAAAAAGCATTGGAAGGTAAGTTCTTCTTGGTGGTATCTGTAGGTTGCAGGGGGTTGGGGCTTCAGTGGTTTTAGGGGTTTTGGTTGTGGATTTGGTGGGTTGGTTGGTTGGGGTTTTTTTCCTATTTATGAGATAGGTGGGAGGTGAAAAGGATTTCTTTTTTTCCCTGCAGCTTACTTCTTTTACCTAGATGAGATTCAATATACACACGTGCTTGTAAAATTATAAAATGCAAATCTTCTGTGTTACACGGCTCCCTATCTGGCCATCCCTTTTTTATGTTAAAAATTAAGGACATCACACAACCTGTTTTGCTATTAAAATTAATCTCAGGAAGCACCCCTAAAATTGGGCTTAACAGTACATGACTGAATTAAGGGATACCCCATGTTATGAAGATGCCTTTTATAATCTTTGTTTACATTATTTGAACAGTAGTCATTCAGTGGAATTATTTTTAAAGTAGGCATTTCAGAAGACATTTCCAGTGATTCAGCTCACGACTGACTCTTTGCAGGAAAGATGTATTGTGTTGTGCTATGGTGAAGTGTGCTTCTAGGAAATTATTATTGCAAAATCTGTGAAAAAATTATGTTTTCTCTTGAAATTGTGAGAAAAATGCTATTGTAGAGTGAGAGCTATGGTTATATATGGTGAAATGTAGCGGTCATAGCCAGGGCTCCACCTGGGCACAGAACAGTGAAATAGATTTGTTCCTTCAGGCCCCAGGGTGGGTCTCTGAAAAGTGGATGCTCCATTTTAATGGCAGCCTTCTCAAGAACTTCTGTACAAAACAAGCCAAAGCCATGATTCCCAAAGACTTAGGGAGCGATTGTAGCTCTGTGTGGGCGTAACTAAGCTGGCTTTTCACTAGGTCTTTGAGGAAGTGAAATGTGCCTCTGAGGCAGCGCAGGTTTCAGGCACAGTATTTCCTTGAAGAGTCAGACCTTCAGTAGCCACAGCCACAAAAAGCCTGTGTAGGTGTGAGAGCAAGGAATCGATACAACATTTTTTCACCTCGGATTTGTTAATTTGTGCTTTGGGATAGTGGCATTTAGGTATTTTGCCAAATCGACTGTTTGCATGTGTAGATGCAACATGCATTGAGGCTGGGGCAGTCTCCAAGTCATGTTGGCAACGGTAGGTCTAAGACTTGAATTCAGAGCTGCTTCCAGACTGGGGTGCTGTGGCACTCCGGAGGCGAGGAGCTGGTGGGGCTGCATGGGGAATGCAAGCAAAACAGCCTGTTCAAAGCAGCACTTGGTGGCTGCTTCCATTTGGGAGTGGAGATTGTTCATTTGGAGAAATCCTCAGACCCATCACTTACTGACAGACGAGAGGTGTGACCTTCTGCGTTGCTGACAGATGACTGACTGCAGTGGGATGATAAGACCTTGTAATCAACGTGAGTGCTTTGACAAGATGTGCAGCCCCAGTCCACCAAGAAGGAAAGGGTCTGAGTATAGCTCCCCAAGCTGCTGAACTCAAAGTGTTTGAGCATACACTACGTTCTCCATTTGTCCAATATTCCTGCTTTACCTTTGGAAAAAAAAAAGAAAAAGCTGGGAAAGAAAGTTAGGTTTGGCCTGGTTTCAGTGTTAGCTTCTTTAAAAGATTAATCTGAGCTCAGTAAACTGAGGGTGTTGTTTGGAGCATTTTTTCCCTAGTGTTTTACATTACTTTTTATGCAGGATTTTGAACTTTTAAAAATAGTCAAAAATCAGTAGGCTCTTTTCTGTCAAGGGTAAGGCATGTTTGTGCCTCA